>CAXIVR010000004.1:51636910-52836910 GCA_964035755.1 Teleogryllus oceanicus
ATACCACGTGGTGCAAGAGCGTCGACCACATTGGCGCATTGTAGGAGCAGCTCCTCAGAGGCCTTGGGCCGAGACTCGAGTGCATCGCCCACCCACCCATTCACTGGCAGCCATTCGTTCCCTGCGCATTCTGCTTAAGGCCGCCTCCCCCGCCCAGGCCGAGGCGAAGGGGCAGGCTTCAGACCCCGGGACGGTTCCGCGCGGCGGCCTGCGGTCACTCAATGGACGTCCCCCCCTCCCCCCGCCGCCCACGCCACTCGCCACGCTCACTCTACTCCCTCGCCGCTTCATTTCTGCCTCCGACGGCGTGCGCGATCCACTGTCTGAGATGTGCGATATCTGCGCCCCTCTGAAACCACCGACGTCCCTACTGCGTCCATCTGGGACGTCCTCGATGTCCCCGAATCGAGCAACCTCCTCTCCGTCTGATCTGACCTGTCATTGTTGCAGCTTTTCCGGTCCCACTGACAACACGGTGGAAATTGTTTGCTCCTGTTAATATCTTCATTAGTGTCACACACCCATCAATGGGCTTTCTTTTCTTACCTTGTGTCTTATCTTCTGGCTTTCGTAATATCCTCGCTTCCTGCTTCATTTATCCAAATATTTCCCCCGTCTTTCTCTCTGTATGTATCTCTGTATGTCTCTCTGTATGTATCTCTGTATGTCTCTCTCTCTCTCTCTCTCTCTCTCTCTTTTATATATATATATATATATATATATATATATATATATATATCTGTCTCTCACCCATCCTTCAACTCGCTGCCCTACCACCCCTCGTCGCCCACACCACCCGCCACACCAACCCTACTCCCTCACTGCAACTCTGCCGGCCTGCGCGATCCGCTGTCTGAGATGTGCGATATCTGCGACCCTCTGAAACCACCGACTTCCCCAGCGCGTCCATCTGGGAGGTCCCCGATGTCCCCGAAACGAGCAACCTCCTCTCCGTGTGATCTGACCCGTTATTATCGCAGCTTTTCCCGTCCCACTGACAACACGGTGGAAATTGTTTGCTCCTGTTAATATCTTTATTAGCGTTACACACCCATCAACGGGATTTCTTTTACTTCCTTGTGTCTTATCTCCTGGCTTTCATAATATTGTTTCTTGCTTCGTTTATCCAATTGTTTTCCCCTTCTCTCACACCTCCCCCGGTTCCCCCCCCTACCGTCCCTCGTCGCCCGCGCCAACCTCGCTGCCGCGTTCCCTCGCTGCAACTCTTGTCTGCCTCCGACGGCGTGCGCGAACCGTTGTCTGAGATGTGCGATCTCCAAAACAGCCGACTTCTCAAGTGCGTCCTCCCAGATATCCCCAAAGCGAGCAACGCCCTCTCCATCTGATCTGGCACGTCATCTTTGCAACTTTTCCTGTCACACTGACAACACGCTGGGAATTGGTTGCTACTGTTAACATCTTCATTACTGCATCACACCCATCCCAATTGGCTTCTTGTCTCTATCTTTTGTCTTCTCTCCTGACTTTCATGATATCGTTTCCTGCTGACGCTTAGTTTCGTTGATTAAATTCTTTTCATCTCTCTCTCTCTCTCTTTCTCTCTCTCTGTGCCTTTCTCTCTCTCTCTGCAACTCTGTTACCCCTCTCACCTCATTGAATTTCAAACAGCTGATGTGAATCAGGACATTAACTGATGTCACCACAGAGTTTGTGACCGGGAGGTTGCATGTTTCGGGATGGTGGCAGGATTGTCGACACAAGCTACATAGGTAGATCTATTTCAGGAGTTGTCTGGAGGAGAATTCTAGCGGTCGGCTGCTGTAATCGGTAGTTTTCCGTGATTTCTCGCATCAACACGAGGCGAATACTGGAACTATACCCTAAAAACGGGTCATGGACCGCGCGCGATATTTCTTTCCTCTTGTCATTTTCTCATCCCCTACTTACATAGTTACATTCACTTGTACTACAGTACTACTTGTTAAATTTCAAAACTAACTTTTCCAAAATGCATCCTCTCATCGACATCTGAGAAGTCATCTGTGCATCCGAGAAGAATCTCTTATTGTATTGTAGTTAGTTTTGTAATTTAAGTTAACTGTTATACTGGTACATGTCATATTTTTATGATAAAATGGGAAAAAAACCCATCTTAAAGTGTACATTTTTATAGTCTATGGCCATAGACAGACTCAGGGTGATGTACTTTTTGATATTGTTTACATTTCAGAGAAGTTATTTGGGTCTAAAGGAAAATTAAAAAATTATGATGTAAAAATTTCATATTATAAAACAGGTTTTTATTTATTGTAAACAATACAGATGTTTTAGCCATGCAGGCTAATAAAATATGAAATTTACATAAAATTGTAAAATTTATTTGTATGCAGGTATATAGTTCGCCTGTCGCCCGCTAGATAGGGCTAGTACTTATCGATTTCTAAGAATGTTTATTATGAGTGCCTAACAAGCTGCTTGCTCTTTGTACTATGATCGATTTGTGACTCGTCACATCTCGATGCATGTTGTTCCCTCTCCCCTCAGGGAGAAGCTATTTAAGCGCCTGCGAGAGCTGCCTCTACCGCTTTGCGCACACGCGCTTCTTCGCGCTTCTTTGACAGGTCTTGGTCCATTTGCCTCGGCGCGTAGACCCCGCCCGACCGCGCGTCGGTTTTTATCGGCTTCGGCCGACAGGGTAACATGGTAACGGGTGTCATTAGTTGTAACTCTACTTTATGTTGTAATGAATTTTTGTAGCGGCATTTATGCCGTACTTGTGATGGAATTGGATTGGTGTACAATGTTTAGAATTATGCATATTTTGTAAGTTTCTTGTTTGATGTTGCGCATGTGCTGATTTTTGCCTTTGGATTTGTCATGACTGTTTCGCGTCGAGCCATTGTTTGTTGGCGGCGACTCAGTTCATTCTAATAGTTGTGTATCTGTACTTGCCATATTTCGGCAGTCAGAATTTGTATACGCATGCCGTGTCGAGTCTATTGTTACAGGCGGCGGTATTGCGTGTGATTGCGTGTCTAGGCACAGTGCGGCGCAATCACTTGTTTGTTATATAGTGTGTCACATTATCTAAAATTGTTTGTGTTGATATGTTGCAGCATCACTACTAGCTTCACGTCCTAGTAAGACGCTGGACGCTTGGGACCTCTGGAGCATTTGTTTGTCGACGGAGCTAGGGCCCGTACGGTGTATCCGTGGCTCATTTGCTCGTTCCGTCCTTGGCCCCGTGAGCTTGCTTGTTGTACGCAGCTCGGGCAACAAGCTGCTGTCGGCATTTGGCCGGCCGTTGGTTCAGCAGCTTGTGTGGTAAAATCAGCACAACACACATATGTGTGAGGTATTGAGGTAAGCGCATCAAAAATCCAATCCAATTCCATCAAAGTGTTAGTGTGACACCTAAACTAAAAGTCTAAATTTTGTAATTGAAAGGCCCCAAACGAGCCTTTGAAGTCTGTAATTCAGTTTAATGCCTTCTTGTTTGTATTCTGAAGGTATATTTCCATGTTTGTTACAGTGTGCCATTTAAATTGTTTAAATTTTTGTAATTGAAAGGCCCTTATGTGAAGGCCTTTGTCATTTTTGATAAAGTACGTAAGTCGTCGGCATTCCTAAAGTGGATATTTTGTTCGACGCCGTTTGTAATTCTGTGTTATTCCTCAATTATAGATGTGTTTTCCTGTTCGAGGATATTATAAGATTGTTATTTATTGTAATAAAGTGTTGGTTAATGTACTTTGATTGTTTCCTCTTAGTAATCATTAACCTTTCTTTCCCTGGCAATTCAATGTTTATTCGATAGCTTCGAATCTGTAAAGCGTACTCCCTATTGGAATATACGCACTTCATTTTGCGAAGTCATCGCCTTAGGAGTTTTTCTGTGTTAACTCCGCTGAACCTTAGGCTCAACTAAACGTGGTCAGCCGGCATATTTGTTGTTAAATTGCTTTAAAAGTAAAGTAATTGGTTTGTTCCTGATTATATCAGGTGGCGACCGTGAATTCATTTGTATTCGCAGACTTTGCGATTTGTTTGTGTCCACAACTTCTGTTGTGTTTGATATGCCGGACCTGATAATGTGAGTAATATGTACTTACCTTATCAACAAAAGTAACACTACTTACATCGAGTGACTGGTCGGAACCTTAAGAGCTTGTCCCGGGAGTGGCGGCACCCCACTGGTTGGAGATGCCTGGTTGTAGAAAACCCCGCAAGCCGACGTCTACGTCAGCGCCGGATTCGCCATCCTTGGCGAAGATCATCAACAGCTCCCGCGATAAAAACATGCACTACAATTACAGAACTAATGTTCTTAGCAGTTGGAGTGCCCGGAAACAGTAATCGATTGATTGACTGTTAGTGATTCCGGGAGCGTGAACTACTATGATCATTAGTCCCGTACGTGTGCATGTTCTTTCTCGGGAGATGGCGGTGGTCTTCCCTCGCTATATGGCAAGATCCGGCGCCGACCTACCGTCGGCTAGCGGGGTATCTCCAATCAAGGATCTCCTACCAGCGGGGCACCGACCCAGCCGATACAAGCTCTAAGCTCCCGTCTGGGCTCCCGGCATATGTGGTGGCGTAGTGAATGTTAGTGTGTGTGTGTGTGTGTGTGTGTGTGTGTGTGTGTGTGTGTGTGTGTGTGTGTGAGGGGTGAAGATGGGATAAGTAAGAGGAACGATAGATCACGTGCGGTTCGTGGTCCGTTTGTTAGGGTACTGCTCCGGCATTCGCCTGGTGTTGATCGGAAAAAACACGGAAAACTACCGATCAGAGTAGCCGGCCGCTAGAATTATTCTCCAGCCAACGACTGAATTCGACCTACCCGGCAAGCTAGTGACAAAAATTCTGCCACCGTCGGAACTCGAACCTCGGACCTCCCGGTCAGAGAGACTGCAGTGACATCAGTTGACGCCCTGAGCCATCTCTCCCGGTAAAACGCTAATCAATCACTTTTAATTCGCTCTATTTTCGACGTCGCACTACCTTGCGCGCTCACAAACCCGGCCATCACCACCTCCTCGTTCTCTCCGCCCACCTCTCTTCCGGTTCGCGCCTGCCCCGGCGCCGTCGGCCTCCTCCGCCGGACGCGAAGCTTTCGAGCGGCGCGCTTTGTGCGGGGGCGGAGGGGGCGGTGGATAAAATCTGCTGCTCCGTAGATGCGCCCCGATCGGAAGCGCGGCCACGCCCCCCTTCCCCCGCCCCTCGCCCCCCCCCCCCGCCATCACACTTTCCTCTTCCTGCGGGCGCCTTGGCGACTTTTGTTAAGGCCCGTTCACCCTGGAGCGCCCAAGAGTTTTGTTGGTAACGTGTGCCATTAGAGTCCTAAGAAGGGAATCTTCTATCTACTTCAGAGGCAGTAGTGTTCGTAAAACATCTTCAGAAAGTGGTGTAAATTGTTTTGGCAATAGAGATTAAAAATTATGTAAATAAAGATACAATCTCAATTTTTCACGCGTTACAAAATCAAGAAATATAATTCATGTTACAACTGCTAAGGATCATACACTGTTATCATGCAGTTTTTATTGTTTCATTTTTTATAGAAGAGATGGGTGGGATATTAAAGAGTTGGCGGCATTTTTATCTTGTTTTCGGTACGAATGAGGCAACTTGACGTGGCAAACTATTTGATTATTAAATTTGACTGAAATCTTATTTCGCAGTTCATTGATAGTGTAGAAATCAAACCTCTATACTATTACCCTTGGTTTGATTTATTTTCGTCAACACATGTGACGTATCAGAGGTTACGCGCTTGAGGTGTGCGTTTCTGATGTTTTCGTATTAATTAGTTATTGTTTAGTCATTGTTTTTAGATGTAAAGTTGAAGTCGCTGTCGAAGTTTGTTTTTGCGAGTCAGAAGGCAGTTTTATCTTTCTTGGATGCTTAATGCTGACTCATTATTCTTATGAAATTGCGTCACATTAAATTTCGTGAGTGTAGTTCGGTTATAAAGAAATTTTTTGTACCTCTGTTTGCTGAGTTGATCAGACAACATGAATGATTGGTTGTTAGTCTTTCTACGGTTATTAGTTCCGTAAGTGTAGTGCATATTTTGCTCGGGAGGTGGCGGTGATCATCATCCGGTGCGCAGCGAGATCTGGCACCAACCTGCTGTCGGCTAGCGGAGTTTCTCACAACTAGGTATCTCCCACCAGCGGGGCACCACCCCAGCCGGGACAAGCTCTAAGCTCCCGATCAGTCTCCCGGTATGTGTTGTAGTGTAGTACATGTTAGTGTAAATGTGTGTAAGGGGTGAAGATAGGACAAGGAAGTGGTACAATAGATCGTGTGCGGTCCGAGGCCCATTTGTTAGAATATTGCTCCGCCATTCGTCTAGTGTTGATTGGAGAAATCATGAAAAACTACTGGCCGCGAGAATTCTTCTCCAGACAGCGACTGAATCCGACCTAGCCGACAAGCTAGTGTCGAAAATCCTGCCATCGTCGGAACTCGAACCTAGAACCTCCCAGTCAGAGGGACTGCAGTGACATCAGTTGATGCACCGAGCCATCTCCCTCGCTCAACACGAATGTATCACAGCGAAGACAATGATGGCGATCTAGTGGGGATGCGGCATCAAATCGATGTTTTGAAAACATCATTTTTTTAATAAAATCTTCGAATAATTTAACATGAACTTTTTGAAGCCGATGTTTTGTATTCGATGTATTTACGGGGTCGAAAAGAAAAAAGTCCAAAAGAAAATGCTATAATAATTGTCAGATATCCACAAATGGAATATTAGTCAGGGCAATGAGACCAAGAATAAAAAAGAAAATGGAGTTTTCATCAATAAAGAAGCCAAGATTGTTTTTAAATTTTCCAATCATATATTCCAAGTTTCATTAATCATGTCTCAAGTCAGTTGCCCTCATGATTTTTTGACTTTCTTTTGGTAGTTTTATCTCAATAAAAATTATTCAATCATACCACATTCAAATTTATTCCCCGCGTGAACTTCAATGTTTACTAATTCACTTTTAAAAACATCCATGTCAGGATTGAGCCGTATTTAAAAAAATGTGTTTGGAATACTTATATTAAATACATTTTGTATTTGAAAAATAGTAGTTTTGAATTTTTTGAGATGTATTTTGATGATATATTTAAATACATAAAAAGGTGTATAAAAAAAAGAAAAACATAAAATACTATAATTCAAATCAAATTCTTCGATCTTATTTTTGCTTTCGTTCGAACGTTTTTGAAACAATTAACTCAGATTTACCTGAAATTTTTTTTTTTTTAAATTTCTGGTTTAATTTTAAAAATTTGTACGAGCGTCAATTACTAATTTATTGTAATTAGCAATTACAAAATATTATTGCAATAAATAAGATATAATACAATTGTAAACTTTGCATTTGAGTATATATTAAACATTTATTTACAAAGTATTTTGGCGAAGTATTTAAATGCTGAATTTAGAATATTTTGCCCAACTCTGATCGATGTTTAAAATCATCGATGGTTTGGGTCGACGTTTCATTACCGTCGACACTTTAATTTTGAGCATCAACCATTACAAACATCGATGTTTTGTCGGCAATATCTAGTTGGCGCTGGCGAGCCTCGACTGTTGTCGGCGACCGTTTCCGCGCGACGCGTGTGCCCATCGAGCAGCCTGCAAAAGAGAGAGAGAGCGAGGAGCGCCATGAACATCGCGCAGATCCCGACCAGCCTGCCCTTCCTTCGCAGCGTGGGCTTGCACCTGTCGGACGAGAAGTGCGTGCTGGCCGCCGCCTCGCTGCGAGAGGCGCGCGCGCGGCTGCGTTTCAGGGACGTCTACTTCTGGGGCAAGGTACCAGGCTGGCTTCCAAGTTTCTGGCGGCTTCTATTTGTGATGCACACAAGACTAGTTGACTTCCGACACCGTTCACTTCCCACTCACTCTCAGCTCTTTTATTTACATATCTATTATTTTTGCTCGCGTTCATATGACTTATTTTGTTCACTTTCACGTGATCCTATTTATTTCTGTGATGATCACAACATAAGCCAGGATAACGCATTACAATACACAAACTACAACAGTTCTTATCTCACAAAGAATATCAAAACTTGTAGTGATACAACAGCACGTACTTTCTCGTCCGTATTTTCCCGCAAAATCACTCGAAAAGTACTCAAATTTTCGAAAAATCGTATCGTATCTTATTTGAAAATCTATCTCTAAGGAACAATTTCATTTAGGGAAAAATCTCTTTCTTCATAATTGTAGTTGTAGGAAGTCACCGAAACAATTTTGAACTTTTGCATTTTTCCAAAAATCAGAGCTTTCAACGAGCATGAGACTTGCACCGTTCTCTTAAACGATCTCTACACTATCTATCAACAAAATTTAATAAAAAATGATGGAGCTAATGTTTTGAATTTTTTAAAATGTCCCAGGACCTTTATGTAAAGTATCCTTGAAAATTAAAATATCAATTTCAAAATCCAGGGGCCGCAACATCAGTCACATCGTTTCGGGAATACCAATTTTGGGGGAAATAGGCTGAATGGTTTAGGCGCCAGCGTTGTTCTCAAAGATAGATGGACACTTTTGCCGTCAATCGATTTTTCGGTGCCATAGTCCCGCAAAATATGAATACTGACTTCACGTGTTAGAGGAGATTTTTCGAAATTTAGCAACTGAATTTATCCAGTTGTTCGTTACCAGGACCCGGTAATAAGAGTTTTGCTGCCAAAAATTAGCCTTTTTTTCGCGCAGCATTACATAACTTTCTTTCTACTCCGTAGCGAGAAAGTAAAAATTATAAGTTGAAATGCAGTTGTGACCCGATTCGTTTAGTCCTTCGGGACAAGAAAACTAACGGACAGATAGAAACTTTTGGAGATTTAAGCGAGTATATACGGAGAAGAAAACTAATAGACCTAACAGTGGGAAAAAAATGGAGGCATTCCTGCAACACACAAGGAACATATACACGCCGAATGATATTTAAGGCGAATATTGGCATAAAATGCGATGGAGAGACTGAAGTTTATGTTAACGCGTGGGCCCGATCTTCGTCCTAAACTTGGAACTACGTAGTGATGCGTCACTTTGCACGGGCAAGTCCGTCGGCCGCGCACACTGTGGTTGGGCCGCGGGTGACTCATTGTAGGAATCGACAGCGAGCGTGAACGAATCGGATCACAAACTGCATTTCAATAAAACATGTAACATTTCAACTGAATCATCCTTGACTCTAACTGACGTTTCACATCTGTTCATTAACTTTTCTAAGCTTTTGAAAAAGTACTTCCAAGCTTTGTTGTAAAATGGACAAAAATTGCTTGTTTCACCTGCAAATGTTCTTCTCCGAAGGTCGTTCTTGAGTGGTGGTAATCGCTGGATGCCCAAACTGCACTGTAGGGAGAATGGCCCAACTCCTTAAAGACACAGCCCTTCACAACATTCTTTGTAATATGGGCAGTAAGTACAGTTGCGTTATCATGAAGAAGCAAAGCACCATGAGATTTCATGCACAGCATCCAACTCCAGCACCTCTCACTACAAAAATGAGTGAAATGTTGGCTGCACACTCACAGCATTACAATAATGAAAGACAAGAATATATGCTGCTCAGAAATGTTTCCCTTTGATGAACGTTATCTTCATCAGGCCAAAAGCTTATGGAACCACCTCAGTGTGCCTCCAGTGCCGCGCGCGCACACAACTAGAGGGGACTGTTGTCTTCAAAACTGCGGGTAGGGGTCACTTGGGATATCTACACTCGACGACTGTTGCATTGCAATGAGACTTGCGAGAAAGGAGACACTGCACATGCGCAGTAAATCCATCTATGGAGGGTAAAAGCACTACTCGCGCAACTTTCCTCGAACGATGAACTTGTTTCCCCCTCCCTTGAGTAATAAACAGTTGAAGGCAAAAGCTGCAGCCAGCACTGATGACATTCCAAGCGTTAAAACGTTGTTGGCGTGTAACAGAAGCAGTTCAAAGCTACTTTCTCCCATAGTCAAAAACGTCTGTTCAGCTTTATTACCATTATCTAAATAAATGGCTAAGGCAGGTCCAGGTCCTTCCAGGGAGGCACCTAAAACTCCTATCTACTGTCCTTGGTGTTGCCTACCCAGAGCGATGACCTGGCCTCACACGTAGCAGGTATGGCTGATTTTGCAGAGGTTGGCATTAATATATATATACACACACACACACTTTAGTGACCGACATTGTAACTAATACCCCGCACTCCGCCTGCATTTCTTCAATCCATCGTTCAAGAACAGTTGCGCGAGTAGTGGGTACATTGAGACATTATGTAGCAGAAAATTTGGGTTTGGAGGTTGGTACCTATCGTGGATCTTTTATCCATTTTGTGAAAACACTTTACTTCTTGTGTTATTGTTTCAAGAAATAATATGTAATACTATGCATTAAATTTAATTTCGTTATAAGTTACTCCTCATAATTTTTGCAGATGTCTTTCAGAGTATCAGTAAAATCTTCCTGCTGGAAGACTAACCATCTTCTTTATAACTTCTACGAGTGAAAATTATCATGTACAGGATTTGAAAATTTGAATTTGTCGCAATCACTTAGGTGTTGACTAATCAGATGTGAATAGACGCCTGAGCAGCCCTTCTATCAATATTACCTTTGATCGTCACCAACGAATCTAGTCTTGTACTATTATAAATGAATACTGGCGAATATAATTTTGTCCACGTTCCGCTTTTGTGTGTGATCACATACACACTTTAAACACAATTAATATACAATTATCTTAAAATTGACGATATTTCTTTTGAAAAATCCTCACAAGAAGTTACTTGACCCTCTTGAACTGCTTAGTGTATTCTGCTTTCTTCAAGCAAGTCGTTGATTTACCCCGACTTGAAGTTAGCACAACCTTAACTTTAGATGAGAAAACCAACTGTCACATCGACAGCGAAATCAGGATCTGCCATCATTAGAAAAGCAAATAAGTACGAGGTAAGCAATTTGTGAGCTTTGTGTATACGAATAATGAAGTCTCGTTTTAAAAACTTCTTGTATTTTAAAAACTTTCTCGTAATCTCGTTTTCAACACTTTTTAGAATAATTGTAATTCTACTTTTAAAATAAAGGGATCTAATATTCTAGGGGCAATTTATTCGCGTATAGAAATTTTAACCAATTTGTCGAATAACGTAAATATGAAAAAGAAAGGAGTCTCAATGTTTCTTGTAGAATCAGACAGCTTACTTGTAAATATGTAGCTTTGAAAATCAACACAGTAAAAATTTCAATCGATCATCGATCGAGTAAACAACTGACCTTTATTAAAATGTCTGTGGACAGAAATAACTGCTTTCATTAAAATGCGTTTCTGTTTAGTATGCTATCATGTAAAAATGTTGAATAATAAAACCTAACCCAATCGAAACTACATAGATTCGTGTTTGTTAACAGACCTTGAGCAAATGTATCATGTGATTGTGATTTTAAAATGATGTAATTCCGTTTGACGTCAGGGATTTCAAATGGACTTCTTGCTAATTTATATCCCGTGAGAAAGCACTACAAACAGACCGCAACCCTTCAATTGCTGATAAACTAGGTCATATGCAACAAGTACTAGTAGACCTTTGATGACATGAACCTTCCATCTGAAGTTATTGTAGAGCCAGTAGCCATTAAATAATACCATTCTAGTACCAATAAAATTCTCATGTCATTCAAAAATATAATTGAACTCAGACTAACTGAAATAAGGAATATCCGGAGAAAAAACTAACATTACAAAATCACTAACAAAAAAGAGTTTTTTTGTGAACTTCAAAATTATTATTTCAGGCTTTCATGTACTACGTGCATCATAGGGTGTCATACATAAAAGTGAAACCAAACCGATAAGAGCTATATTTATTGATAAAGCTGAGATGTCAATGAGATATTATGTTTGAAAGCATATATAAACGTGACTCCCATCAATCCTCAGACGGTCGAAATCGGTAGTGAATTGAATACACTGTACAGGTATCAATATCATTATCATTACATCAATTTTCATAACATGACTCTCGATTGTGGATTTTCGACGATCTACAGAAATGAAGTTTT
Source organism: Teleogryllus oceanicus (assembly GCA_964035755.1). Taxonomy (NCBI): domain Eukaryota; kingdom Metazoa; phylum Arthropoda; class Insecta; order Orthoptera; family Gryllidae; genus Teleogryllus; species Teleogryllus oceanicus. Next base: position 51,648,945 of record CAXIVR010000004.1, read on the forward strand.
TTTTTCTTTAGAATAAATAGTCTCAGGGCTAGTCTCATACAGTTGTTTCTTTTAAAGTTAACATGTACTACCCTCACGCAAGAAGAGCTGCGCTTGATGATATGGGGCAAAAGTATAACTTTCCATGCGGGATCCGCTACTAGTCTGACAGCCTCTACTACAAATGCCAATTAGAGAATGAAGCCAGAATAAACAGAGCCAAGATTGTTGTTAGATCTGAGGCATGAGATACAATTATCACCGTGCACTTACACACAAGGCTAATGCAATCAACCTCCTTGACAAATTGAAATTATATTGAAACCCAATCAACAAAACGTTTTTTTTTATCATGATCGTCTAAAGTTCTGTTACGAGGCATTTGGTTACAAATTGGAAAATGCCAGTAATCTAAAACCTATTACAAAACCCAATCGTGTAGAGCCACGCTTGTTATATCTACGGGGAATATCTATAATGTAACATCCGACTACATGTAGTAAGCAATCAATCTGCATTAACATTCACCTTTCGATTGTTCTGGGGAGTGAACAACGACTGTTAAGGGCCTTTTGGTTCAATATTTGACTTCATCAACAACCAAAAGCCAATAATTTATATGTATATTGTAACCCACCGTATAGAAACGGAATTCGTCTTAGATCTGAGACATAAACAACGAATATTTCGAGGCTTTCGGTTGCAAGTTAAACGTCATCAACCTCCATAGCAAATGCCACAAATGAAGAGTGCAATCCAACTAAACACAGCCGGGCTTTGTCCTTAGATCTGGGGCGGCAACAACAATTACTACGTGGCGTTCGGCTACAAGTCGGACATCCTGAGTGCGCGCTACCACCTGTACTCCACCGACTGTCTGGCGTGGCACCCACTGCCGCTGACGACGCGCCGGCAACGCGAGATGTCGCTGCTGGCGACAGAGACGTTCTCGGGCAAGCCCGATCGCGTCATCCGGGTGACGCCGCAGGACGAGGAGGTGGCGGGCGAAGCGGATGGCGTGGGGGACGTGGAAGTGAATGAAGTGGAACGAATCGGCACCATCGTAGCGCTCGTCAACCACGAGGCCGCCACGGTGCCCAGGTGTGAATGGGGATCACTTTTATGGTTATTCGAGCCGGACAAAATGCGTTCTATTGTCGATGGTTGATTTCGCAGTCTCAGAAGGCTAACTCACTATTTTTTGCCCATGCAACCTATAAATAGATATCTGCCAAGCCTGGTATTATGGTTTATTCTTGCAAATGGGCATTGCTATATTTTTGTCGCGAATTGTCCGTCAATACTTTTGCGGCCCAGTCATATTTTTTCTAGCGGTATGCACGTGACATTATTGGGGGGACCAGCATTTCTATTCTGAGTCCATTTTTTCACCCCAGGGTTGTTAGCCCTGAGGGATGAGGTATGGAAATGATGATGATGAAACGGACAATCATAAACATACAAAGAGACACACACGAACAACCATGCCCGAGGCGGGGCTCAAACCCGCAATCGTTTGGTCCACTACGGCACTACTGCCTTAGCGATCTCAGCTACCCGGATCGGTTGGGTATCGCTATTATGATTATTCGAACCGGACAAAATGCACTCTATTTCCGATCGTTCTCACTCGCTCGCTGGCTTGCTCGCTGCTATTGTCAATCATTCTCGCAGTCTTAGAGGCTAGCGCACTTATTTTCTGCCCGTAGAATCTATAAATAGATTTTAATAGATAGATAGATAAATAGTTAAGGCTGGTGTTATTGTTTATTCTTGTCTTTTCCAGGCAGTATCGGCGTGGTTTCTCTGTGTGTAGTCTGCTAGTAGTATCGGCGTATCGTATCGTATCCCAATAATGTTTCGCAACATTCTGGAAATTATTCACATGAACCTCTCCTTTTATATATGATGTTTACGTCCAGTTTTACATGTATTGTAATCTTTTCAGTTTTCTAAGTTTGTTTCATTGTTTGAAATAATTTGATTTTTATGCGGTTGAGTCAAAAATGCCAACTTTGACACCTGAATTACAAGAAAAACTCTAAAATTGTGTCAATTTCGGTTTTGTAATATTATGTTGTGATTTCTTAGTGATAATTTGGTGTATTTGTCAAATTCAATTTGGTAGCTCTGTGTAATTATCATGCTGGTAAGATAGACATCTATGTCTAGTAATGAGGATATGCTAGAATGTTCTTGTTTGGAAATAACATCATTCTTTTTTATTTAGTACAATATTATGCTAAAGCAAATAAATGGCAGCGTCTTATCAAATGATAATTCCAAATTACATTCCTGCATCACGTGCTTGTAAATTATTGTGTAAAACGTTCGGGTAAAAAATGAACACAAACAGAGTACATGAAAGTATTTCGGAAGCAGAATCGAAGAGTTAAGAGAATCGTGACTTTTGTCAAAGATTTATACTAAAAATGGCTGTGTAAATAAGGAAACAAATATGACCCTCCGAGGATATGTAAATTCTTTATACACCAAGGACAAATTTCTTTGTAAATTGTCCTTGTAGAAGATGCGGAGGGCAATGCGTATGTCGATGGGGAGGGCGTAGCTCCCGATAACAGGCATAGTATCGGTATCGTTCGTGCTCGATAAAGACCGGGCTCGACATAGGTCTCGGCATGGCCTCGTCGTCGAGAACTATCGAAACTGAGTGCCTTTGTGTTGGGCTGTTCTGTACATGTTAAAATCGAGAATCAGGCAGTCGACCTGTATTGCCAGCGCTTGGTTTTGGGACGGAGGCTCTAATCCCGCGTACAGCACGCGTTTTCCGTTGTTTGTGCCATGGGTTGGGTACATTTCCACTAACACGTGCATCCCTTCTGTACCCTAATCCTTCCGTAATCCATTGTGCATGAACTTTTACGTCTGTTTGTTTGTTTGCTTGCTTGCCGTCCGTTTTTACGTTTGTCGCCTACTGAATACTGATCGGCAAACGTAATGTAGGCTCTGGCGTCACAAGCTGCAATCCGCACAAAACCCTGTCACGATTGTGATCACAGTTGCGATGGCCGCATAATTTCGCTGGAGCTTTCTAAAAAATATTTCCGCATACTTTGTTACAATGCAATTAAGCACATGTTTATCGCAAGTGTTAAATACGCAAATCCAAATTTTAAGAGTGTTACAAATGCATGAATTTTTCGTTCCAATTAAAGACGATTCGTATTTATTTTAGATTAATTTTTACACTTGCTGATTTCTCCAACGTAAAGTATACACTAGATATGCCAATATCTTTGAATGTGCACCCTTTAACGTGATCTTCGGGACGTTTTAATAATTTAAATCAAGAAAAAAATTAGTTTTGAAGCACAACTCTTCATAAGCACGTCACTAGACACGAAGCATGATACTCACCACAATGCAAAGATTAGCACTGGATGAAAATCCCGGTATTCGTGTACAACATGGCGAGACACGATGCTCATCATTTAATAAATGGCCCCGTGTTACATATTTGCGCTTACTGCCCCTTCCAACACACGAGAATGCCGAGAAGCAAAAATTTCCAAAGTTGCCCCTGGCGTGACGTGCTTTTATAGGCGCAGTTTCGCCGACCCCTGGCTTACCCTTAAGAGAGATCTGTGTGCATTCATCGTAAATGTTTTTTTCGCAACTGGCTCCTTACACATGCAATGGTTCCACCACTGATATGAGCCCATGAGCAATCTCGTACAAAAATGAAATGGTACAAGAGCGAGCTAGGCAGAAGGGCTACCTCGGAGTGAGATTCGGTGCGTCCGAAGGGGATCTTCATAACGAATTGTTCCTAGAGGAACAGAACCTCAGCAAGCCCGTGTAGATTCCCCAAATTAGTTAGTTAATGCCTTATTTACGTGGCGAGTCTCGGGCCATGAGACCCGCTGTTCCGTCTGACCACGAAAATTTCACTACGCTCCTTTCACCATCTTCTGCAGAAAGAAGTTGTTATCCTGGACGATGAAACTGGCGATTCGAATTTAGCTCAGAGGCTTCTTTTAGGCTTGATATTTTACATGCAGCTAATATGCTACACGAGACAGCCGGCTTTACTTCCCGCACGAAGGACTTTTTGGCCTTAAAAATCCACGGCTTTGCAGCTGGAGCAGGCCTTAAACATCTAGAGAGTGCAGCGGGGAAGGGGAGGAGAAACGAAAGGTAGCACCTGCCGAAAAATAAAAGAGGGCTAACTAATATGAGATTCACGCTAGCTGAAATGAAGCTCCCAGTTCCAGAAGCCTACTTTTCATGTACGACCCTCAAGACGGGGCCTGTCTCCCGAGACGTTGGAGACCGAATTCAGCCTCAGTGTACAGAAGAATACTCTGCAGTTCTGATCTTTATTTTTCGTGGATTCTCTGAACATCATCATTCGAACACTGAAGAAGTACTCTTAACAACCGGCTACGGACCGCGCGCGATATTTCCTTCCTCTTTCTTCTTCTAACCTCTTTCCTTTCTCATACTTACACATTCACGCCCTACACTACTCACACACTCAAGTACTACACTACCACACATGATGTGAGACATGTCACATGACGCGAGAGAAACCGACATGTAGGTCTTCCCCACGGACTGGGCGCCAATTTACATTTCTCTACCTTGTCCTATCTCCTGTTGCAATTGCATGCACTAAAATTACACACACGTCGGTAAACCAGTCGTGAGCGTAGATCTTCCCCGGGTTGGACAAGGCGACATCTAGCGAGAGAGAAAGACGCCATCTTCCGAGAGCAAAAACTTTTCAATACACTAACGGGACTAACGACCATAGCAGTTGACACGACCGGAAACATTAATCGATTAATCGATCATTGTATTCAACTAGTTTATTTATTCACTAATCCATTTACCTGATGAAAGTAATAAAGGAATTGATGTGGGTGCACCAGAGGCGCGCTGGTGAAGCGCTTCGACGGGCCCGTGATACCGAACGACGACTTCAAGGGGCTGGCGTGGGAGGACGCGACCAGCCTGCGCAACTACATGCACTTCCGCCCGCCCTTGCGCACGCTGGCTGCCAACCTGCGCGACCGCCCCAACCACGAGCTCGAGTACGACTTCATGGACCCGCTCACCGTGGACGTGGTGCAGTCGCACGCGCTGCGGCTCGAGAAAATGGACAGGGTGCGGAAAGGGCGCGGCGACTTTCTTGGATCACCGAGTAGAAAGGAAGTTTAGCGTCTGGGCTGTCCGGGAGGCGCCGCGACTTGTACCAACGTTTCCGCCGCCATTCTGCGCCCTTCCTCGCGACGAAATGCCTGCATCAGTCTTGGAGGAATAGCATTTCTCCTCGAGGAAGGGCGCAGAATGGCGGCCGAAATGTTGGCACCTGTGCCTAGGATTCGGCGTCTCCCGGACAGCCAAGTAGCTACTCACTCCGACTGCAGAAGCCTACGCTCTCAAAAAGGAATATGGTCGACAGTTCCTTTGATCTTCCAGAGGCGGCGAGGTTGCGTCGACTGCCATGTTGAAACGGAGTAATCACTATAACTATTCGCACATAGAAATAAATACAGATTATTGTAGCTCTGAAACGTTTTTCACTATTGAAGTTTTAAGAAAAAAGTTTTCTTCTTGAAAAAAGTATTTTAAAAATCCAATTATATTCTACGCCTTTAGTAACAGAAAGCACCATCAATAGATTTCAAGGAAGAAAATAGGCGTCATTAGACAGTAAATAATGAATATACGATCACGTACCTTTCTTTCTTGGCATTCTCGAGCGTTGAAAGAGTTAGTAGGCACAAACGTATAACATGTGGTCCGTTTGTCACGTACTGAGCAGTGTCTCGTCATTTGGTGCACGTACACCGAGGATTTCATCCAGTGCCAACCTTTGCATCGGGTCAAATATTATGCAATGCGTCTGGTGTAATATGAAGTGTCGTGCTTCTAAACTAAACTTTTTTCTAGATTTAGATGTATTAACACATCTCAAAGATCACGCGTAACGGGTGCACATTTAAATACATCGTCATATCTAGCGAAGAGATACCTTGCGATGGAGATATGAACAATTGCGGACTATACAATGCCTACACATTAATGTACACAACGAATACACTTAATAATGACCAACAACCTGTTACTCCACACAAATTCCCAAATCAAAATAAAAAAATTAACATGTCATAGTCAGAAAACAGGAACAGAGGCACAGCATCAGCAATGGCCGCCCAGTGCCACCTAGTGTATAGCTATTCCAGGTGGCATTGACACAGGCGTTTACTCGGCGCAGGGAAAGCAGGGAAGTTTCCAATCTGTGTACTTTACATATTGCGATTGGCTCATAAGACTCCGTTGCACTAGCAAAAATTCATTTAGGTAGCTCAGGTCATTTTTCAAGGTTTTGCCATTACTCAGTCTCTTCGTGCGTTGTATGTGTTCTGAAGAAGGTCCCAGTGAAATTGTGTAAACACTGCCCAGGACGCGAAGAGTACCAAACAGCCTGGTCTTCAGACATTCGCATAGCATGGTACACGTAATGGCAGGGGAAGATGCGCTGAGAGTCACAAAGAGATTGCAGATATAGAACGCGATCCAACTAAATAAATTTACGTCCCTCTAATGTCAAAACTCAAGTGTAAGTTTGATGTAATACCTGCAAAATATTAAGATACGATAAACTTTGATAGTTTATTAACTCATCTACATTATCATCTTTGCAAAATTAGAATACAACGAACAATATCTTCTACTCGTTAAAGAAAATTTTCCTTTCATACCACATCCCCAAATCAACTATTTCCTTGAGGACATTGTAGGCTGTGTACTAAGATAAAACTGAAAGGAGATATAACCGGATAATTGTAAGAGATTATCGATTAACATATTGGGAACAGAACATTATTAAACCAAAACATAAATGACAAAAAGTTAGATTTACTTTAGTAGGTTTAGAAAATCAAGATATTAATTTCACGATTTTCAAAAACAAATTTACTGTGTATGAAAGTCAATTTGCCTAATTAATCTAACAAAATGTAGTAATATTTATTGATAAGAAATTTTTAAAATATAAACTTACAAATCAAGGAGGAAAAAGAGTTAATCATCAATACACACTTTCTCGCATTATTTTTAACTTTTCCAACTTTTGAAAATTTAGAGACTTCAACAAAAATGAGAACTGAGTTTTGAATGAGAAAAGTTTTGAAACGATTTTCAGAAGAGATATAAATTGCCTTTATTTCAAGCAACAATAACTTGACCTGATTTAAAGAATGTTTTTAGAAGAGATTTCGCTAATGAAGAAAATTCGTTATATATATTGTACTTTCGCAATGTTAACTTTTTTAATTTTCAATAATTTCGACAATTTACTGAAAATGAGGCCAGCACCGACTTTATAAATCTATTTTACTCTATTTGAGAAAAAATAAAGAAAAAATAACGCCGAATCCGAGTAAATAATTATTAAAATTTCTTTATAATTGCCCGGAACCTACCAAGAATTTCAAGAAATTATACATATTCTTTTTTAAAGATTTTTCTTTGAAGAATATATTGTATTAAGGGGCAAAATTTCTATTTTCAATGACTCACCATACAATTTTTCTGCCGAAAAAAGGCCACTTTTCGCTGCAACATTACATTACTTTCTCTTTACTACGTAATATGACAAAAAAGTAAAAAATTGTACCCAGCGGCGTTATTGAGTAGGATCGAAGCAATAGGTCAGATCACGAACACACTGAAACCGGAACTACTTCCGTCGCCCCTGCCCATGCGTTCGTATCTCAGTACTTTCTCTTCACTACGTATATAACGAAAAAGCCAAATATAACCCAGCGGCGTTATTGAGTAGGATCGAAGCAATAGGTCAGATACGAACACACTGAAACCGGAACTACTTCCGTCGCCCCTGCCCCTGCGTTCGTATCTCAGTACTTTCTCTTCACTACGTATATAACGAAAAAGCCATAATATAACCCAGCGGCGTTATTGAGTAGGATCGAAGCAATAGGTCAGATTACGAACACACTGAAACCGGAACTACTTCCGTCGCCCCTGCCCCTGCGTTCGTATCTCAGTACTTTCTCTTCACTACGTATATAACGAAAAAACCAAAATATAACCCAGCGGCGTTATTGAGTAGGATCGAAGCAATAGGTCAGATTACGAACACACTGAAACCGGAACTACTTCCGTCGCCCCTGCCCCTGCGTTCGTATCTCAGTACTTTCTCTTCACTACGTATATAACGAAAAGCCAAAATATAACCCAGCGGCGTTATTGAGTAGGATCGAAGCAATAGGTCAGATTACGAACACACTGAAACCGGAACTACTTCCGTCGCCTCTCCCCTGCGTTCGTATCTCAGTACTTTCTCTTCACTACGTATATAACGAAAAAGCCAAAATATAACCCAGCGGCGTTATTGAGTAGGATCGAAGCAATAGGTCAGATTACGAACACACTGAAACCGGAACTACTTCCGTCGCCCCTGCCCCTGCGTTCGTATCTCAGTACTTTCTCTTCACTACGTATATTACGAAAAAGCCAAAATATAACCCAGCGGCGTTATTGAGTAGGATCGAAGCAATAGGTCAGATTACGAACACACTGAAACCGGAACTACTTCCGTCGCCCCTGCCCCTGCGTTCGTATCCAGTACTTTCTCTTCACTACGTATATAACGAAAAAGCAAAATATAACCCAGCGGCGTTATTGAGTAGGATCGAAGCAATAGGTCAGATCACGAACACACTGAAACCGGAACTACTTCCGTCGCCCCTGCCCCTGCGTTCGTATCACAGTACTTTCTCTTCACTACGTATATAACGAAAAAGCAAAAATATAACCCAGCGGCGTTATTGAGTAGGATCGAAGCAATAGGTCAGATCACGAACACACTGAAACCGGAACTACTTCCGTCGCTCCTGCCCCTGCGTTCGTATCTCAGTACTTTCTCTTCACTACGTATATAACGAAAAAGCAAAAATATAACCCAGCGGCGTTATTGAGTAGGATCGAAGCAATAGGTCAGATCACGAACACACTGAAACCGGAACTACTTCCGTCGCCCCTGCCCCTGCGTTCGTATCTCAGTACTTTCTCTTCACTACGTATACAACGAAAAAGCCAAAATATAACCCAGCGGCGTTATTGAGTAGGTTCGAAGCAATAGGTCAGATTACGAACACACTGAAACCGGAACTACTTCCGTCGCCCCTGCCCCTGCGTTCGCGCGGACAGCTGCGCTTCGTCCGTTGGCCCTCCGCCAGCGCCCCCGACCCGTCGCCCCCACACCCGCCCCGCCACCGCCAGAGGTCCGCGCTCCCTTCCGCCCGATGAGTGATAGAGATGTCGCGCGATACGAAAAATCGATGCTCTAGCGATATCGCCAGAACACTCGATAACTCACTACAAAATGTACCATCTGCATCAATGCGGAGCCGTGCTATCTTAAATCGACATTTCGCCTCTGAGTTAGCCAGCTGCACGGCCGGCGTGGAATGAAGCTGATGAGCGACGAATGCAGAGGGCGGGTCAATCGTTGGCAGAACGGTGGCCATACCACGAGGCTAAAATTGAGAATGTGCATATTTATTTACGTACGATGCATTTAGTACAAGATTTTTTCTGGAGCTGCCACTGGTGCTAGGAAATCAGTCAACTTTTTTTTCTAGAGACAAATGCTTCGCACATATTTTAATAGAATCTGACGCAATATTAACTTACCCATTTTTAATAGTCGTTTATATCTTAAGGTCATAAGGTAAAAATAGAAATAATATATTACAGATTTGATTAGTTTTTAACGTAACTTCCCACCAAAAGACTTTTAAACCTACAATAGAATTAGTGAACCATGTTTTTGTTTCAATGTAAATTGTTTCTCGGATGGCTATATTAAAACCTTGATGCGGAAACGTACGTGGTTTGAGACTGCTCACGTACTAATTCCTCGTGATCTCTTCGTCCGTACACGTCCGTGTCTTGATCTATCTGTACACGTTTCTCATTGCAACGTATATTTGATGACTGGATGGCATAGATCGGATCAAACTTTTAATACATTCTGTGTGTAAACTCCGACAATAGGAAATGAAGACCTGCATGCACGTATACGACGCACATGATTGGGACGAAAAGAAGCGACATCTTCCAATATAGAGAGATTCATAATTAATGTGTTGCATATCGGACTTTTGAAGTACACTTAATGTGTACGAATTTGATATAATAATTTTATATAACCGGCACACACACACACACACACACACACACACATATATATATATATATATATATATATATATATATATATATATATATATATATATATATTGTGTGTGTGTGTGTGTGTTGTGTGTGTGTGTGTGTCTTATAAAGAATATGCAAAATGCACAATGGTAATGGTACAGGGAGATACAATATAATAGAATGGGGTCATTCTACTATATACAGATCTCGCCATCCAGTGGGAAAAGATCACTGCCCCCTCCCGTAACAAAAACTATGTACTACACTTACGGGAGTAATCGCTTTATCAGTTTACGTCCCCGAGACGCGGCAGCCTTGAAAAAGCCTTGTGTATAGTCTGTGCTGTGAGTCGTGTGACGTGACGCGTCGTGTGCGGGCAGTGGTGATGGTGCGGTCTGTACTGTGGGTCGTGTAAGGTGAGGCGGCGTGTGCGGGCGTGCGGCAGGTGGTGATTGTGCGGAGCATGTGGTGGCCGGGCTGATGGCGTTCCACCGCGTCGCCACGCCCGACTGGGGCTTCCTGTACGTGGGCACGGGCATCCGCCTGAAGCTCGACCTGCCGTTCCTGCTGCCGGCGACGACGGCGCCGCCGCCCATGCAGCGCCGCCGCGCGCCGCCCCCGGCGCCGCCCGCCACCCCGGCCACCGACCGCCCGACCAGCCCCAGCGCCGCCGCCGCCGCCGCCGTCGCCGCCGCGGGGCGCCGCCCCGACTCCCCGCCCCCGTCGGCGCCGCCGCCGCCGCACGACGACGGCGCTGCCCCGCCGCCCGAAGCCGCCGCCGCCGCTGCCGCCGCCGCTGCCGCAGCCGCCGCCGCCGGGCCCGCCGCGGCCCCGGCGGCGCCGCCGCCGCCGCCGCTCGCCGCGTGCGCCTACCCCCCGACCTGGAGCCCCGCCGCAGTCCCTCGCTCGTGCCGCTGCCCTACCCTCGCTACGACGACAGCGCTTCCTCCACCCCTGGCGAATGAGCCGGTCACCGCCATCAACACAAGTATACATTACATCGCGAGATGTCTTGGGACAGCAATTAAAATATTATTTTTAGTTAAGTTGAATCGCTAAGTCTGGACCTTACGTTGTTTATTGGCTATTTCTTTTATACCTTTCTTGCTCCTAATGCAGGTGACACTGCAGTTGTATTACTATAACATTCTCAGCATTATCAATCCGGTCTAATGTTTTTGTAGTCAAACGATATCTGAATAAATATTTTATATCCGTCTCTTTATTACTTCTTTTCGTTTTTCCACTCTCCAGTATCGATATTTTTTTCAGCACTTTACATTTCAATTCTCAGGAAACGATTTTCGTTTGAACAATGATTTTCTCTATCTTTGTTCTTACTCGCTCTCCGCCTGGAGCCACGCTAATGAGCGTCGGTCTTGCGTCTGCTCTTCCTCCTCTCCATCACCCTACCTACAGCAAATGAGGCACATGCGTCTCGTGACGCTGCTTAAGAACACAAGTTAGTAGATCGTGAGATTTCTTGCACTAATACAATGACAGTTAATTTACTTAAAATGGTTATATTTTCTTGTATAACACATATGTTGAAGCAATAAATTTCCGAGACTCATGGTTGAATCCTGACTTTCCGATCTTACTCACGTGATTGGGGCGAGACCGAGTTAACCAGGAAATGGCGACACGGTACTACACTAGAGCGGGCAGATGGGGTAAAATTGGGGGATCGTGAAGACGTAACGGGGTGGGTGGGTGGGAGCGGGGTGTGTGGTGGGAAAGAAAAAATGTATTTATATCATTTGATTAAACATAATATATACACATACCATTTTACCCAGAAATCAGGCAGTTTCAATCGGTTTGTAACAATGAAATAAAATTTTTTTATAGTTAACGAAATAAACTATTTTGTGGATATTAACTACTCTTCTGATAAAAAAATTAAAAATGAGTATTTACTAAATTTGTAATGCGGTAATGGCTTTGTAATGTTGGCTTGTCCAGTTCAGTAATCAGATGCATTACCCTCTTTGTAGAATATTGGGAATCGTGTAGTTAAATTATGCTTGAAAATGCGTTTGAAATGCCAAATGTGTCTAAATTGATAGGATGGTGTAATTGCCGTAATACCAAAAATATGAGTAATTTGGACTCTTCACAAATACATATTGCATTTTCACAGATGGCTTAGTAGCGTGCGGAAAATTGCAGCTGCCTGTCACTTCTCTGTTGATATGCACTTTTTGCCCATTAGGAATTCATCATAAAAGTTTCTCTGTTCACTGTTTGATTGAAGTAATGGAATGGACACAAATTTACTTCTCTCGTGCAAAAGCTGATGTATTTAATGACGGACAGAAAAAGTCTAGAAAATATCTTTGTGGTACGATTGAAACTCCTTGAAAGTCTTACAGAAGGGAATGGTGAGATCGCGTTTCTGCACATTTTCTGGAGCAATGAAAACATAGTCATTCAATTTTAGTTCGTGTTAATTCTTGTGATAACTTAATTGTAAGATATTTTAATTACAAATATCGACGATACACAGTTAACTATTTGCTAATTCCCTCCCTTTCCTAAAACGTGTTTGGCGTTTTTAATTTGGTGGTAACAGCTTGACATTTTCAGTGAGACCCTTATGCGTTGCTCATCTATGATTGCTTCATATTACCGCTTTTCCAATTATGATTTGCTAATAACATTGCAATATAATTTTACGCTTCCTGTACGTTCTTGATTGAGTTTTTGTGAAATTGATGAACTCTTCAGTATCAGTTCACGGACACCGATGGTGATTATTCATCAAACTTACTCATATTATGAACATGAAAAGATTAATGTTCAGGAAACCACCAATCAAGTGCTTCAGCGAATAAAGTGACATATTTCACTTTTCTATACAATCATTGTCAAGAAGTGGAGTTCACTTCTACCTTCTTCTAACGAATGTGTTTTCTTTGAACTCATTAAAACTCATAAGTAATGCCGACTGCGTAGACACTGTAAGATTGATTGATAGTGTATTTAGCTCACATGTATTATGTACTTGGTATTTTAGCGACGGGTTAATCCGAAATTTTTAGATAGTGGTGTTCCCATTTTTATTTATGCTCCACTTCTGGGGGTAGGGAAGATATGTGGCAAACATGACGTACTCCCATCGCTGTACTTTGCCTGCCCGAACTTTTTCTTCCGTCTCACAGTTACAGAAACTGAGACGATTTGCATTAAAAAGCTACAGCTTCATTTTTGCCTCGAACGGGAATCGAACCCTGGACTACCTCTCAGAAAGCTAGCAAGTTATCCATGAGCTCCCGCGAGGCCATTTAACTTAAAAGTATTGAATTTTTTATTATATTATAAGGTGTAAAATTAAGTCCGTCGCACAATAACAAATATCATATTAACAAAATTAAAAGTCTAATTGTCAGCTTGCCCGCCACCTTGTTGGATGATCGGAGAATATGTTCCGCATAAGTACAGTATCCAAATTGTGACCATGTTACTGAGTAACATTGTATTTTAATAATTAAATTAGTTCAAATAATTGGTCGCCCCGACCGGGAGTCGAACTCGGACCTTTTGGTTAGAGCAGCTGGGCGCAAACCAGAAGATCCGGGTTCGAATCCTGGTCGGGGCGACCAATTCTTTGAACTAATTTAATTAAAATGTAATTTGAACTAATTTAGTAAAATTAAAAGTCACGGTTTTTTGCTGCTCCTTCACAATACTTGCTGTGTTTTTACATAAGTAGAATGCGAAAAAGTGAAAAATGCACACATCATTTCTATCAAAACCTCCGCCTAATCTCCATCGCCTTATACTCCACCGCTTGGTAAGTACGTAACATTTAGAAAAAAATGCATATAATACGTTGAAAATAATTATTTGACTCCCTATGTCAGATATTATTTCTACAATTTATCTCCGTAGGGGCGTACATATCCTATACATTTATTCCCTGTTATATTTAATTTATTCCTCATTCTTTAGTTTACTTCTCTCAACTAATGTATACTTCAAATTATCCTGTAAATCCTAATGCTTGTTAAAATCTGCAAGGTTACCTGAAAAAATAATTAAAAAACAGGTTCTATCGCACTATAATTAGATAATGTTGTTTCCATATCTAGATCTTAAACGATGACGAAAGACTCTACTTACAAAGACACACTCAGCAACCAATTCCCACCACGCAAATTCCTCGTTAAGACCTCTACTTGCTTATTTAAGTCAAAAGGTGTTTAGCATGTATCGAATTAACGTCTAAAATGTCGTACTTTTACATCTCAAAATAACAAAATAAACTGAGGTGCACCCTGCAATGTAATTTGAAAATGAAAAGTGTTTAACGTACCTTGGTGGAATGAAATACTTTTTGTTAAAATTACCAAATTCGTATGCAACTGTGAAAGAGCTTTTCTCTAGAAAGTGCAAAACTGTTAGAAATATATTATGAGTTCTGTATTTTCTCATATACACGAAGTATGTTATACTACCTATAACATTGAGAAAGTGAACGAGTTAGATAAGTTAACCAGTGATTTCATTTGCATACAAGTTATAAATGAGGTTTTGTAAGTACTAAAGTTGAGAAGGCTGAGTTGATTTAGATTTCTGTTTCTAAGTTGAAAGAATTCTCGTTTTAAGGAATACTCTAAATTATTTAAATACCCTTTAATTCCATTATTTTACATGATTTTTATAAATGTTGATTTAAAATCGTACAGGAGAAAATGAAAAACTGTATCCTGTTCACCGAGACAGACAAGTATTTTAATAAATGTATAATCGTATATTTTTAGATTATTCAAGTCACTCACGTAAACTAATCTAAGCTCCTCAGGTATTCCATTAAATGTTTGAATAGGCAAATTCAAATATTGTGTTTCTTTTGTATGCTTCATGTTCAAATATCAAGCGCATATCACCACGTCAGAGTTTTTCTTCTGACGTGAAACTGAGAAAGAACTGCATTCAAGCCGGCTTCTACGGAAGTTTACGCTCATATCAAACTTTCTTTGTGAGATCCAAAGCCGCTGTGCGGAATATACCGCCTGTGGAGACTTCGGAAGCAATTGGGAAGAAAAACGATGAGCCGATATAAAGGCCGACCTTTCTCGTTCTCAAACGCGAAACCTCAATCTCGCTTGAAAGCCACGACCGGGCGAATCACGATCCTTCATGGACTCGATGTATTGTAGAGATATAATACTCAGATGGAGGTAATGATGTCAGATTCGCGCCAAGGGTAGCCACAAAGAGCCGGAGGGATGATATTGAAAAGACGAGATAACATATATTCAAGAAAATATTATAATTACTTTTTGTTAGTTTTGAAAATAAATATTAAGTTCAAATGATTAGCAAATGTATTATTGTGTTAATATGTTATGTATTTGTGATATAATAATGAATTATTTAAATATTTTGAGTCTAAAAATGTACAAGGAAACTGTTTTAGTGTCTGTCAACGTGCTGTTTACGTCATTATTTATCAATTATTGACGCATGAATACATGTGGAAAGAGATATACGTGAGTTCCAAAAATGTCTCACCTAGAAGAATTTCGAATATGAATACATTCTTCTGCTATATTACAAGAAGTAATTTGATTGAACTACAAAATGTATAAATAGTATTCATTAATGTAAAATTGTCTGTCTCTCCAAGCAGGATATATTTTTGAATTTTCTTACGTTCGATATCAAAGCTTGATTACTAGAAAAAAATGTCATCAAGAGCAAAAAATACTACCGGACCTCAATCCTACATCATTATTTGCGACTCATACTGTAAATCAAACAAGCCGCTCGACATTTGTTCCAAAACGTTTTGCGCGGCTACATGTCCCAACCCATTTGACAGCCTTGATTCAAGTCAATGCAATGCAATGCAATGCGTTGCAACGCAATGGGCGCAGAGGGTATGCAACCCGCATCGCTTCTGGGCAGAGGGCTGCAGTCCACTGGTGTCCTCGCTCCTCGAGTGACGCTTTGTCCCGAAGCTGTCGCCTCCCCCTATCCCACCCTGCCCCCTCACACTTCACCCAGGCCCACCCCCTCCTCTTCACCAGAGTTCTCCCCGCTCCATGTCGCCCTTCTCTGCCTCCCTTGCTCCTCCCCTCTCCCCCCCCTCCCTCCCCCGTTCCGTCTCGTTCGGTGCACCTCTCGCTTCGCCCAACTCCCCGTCCCCCCATCCCGCCATGCTCTGTCATAGTTCGCTGCGCTCCACACCGCCCTTCTCCACTTCCTCCTCTTCCCCTTCACCAGGCCCACCCGTCCCGCACAGCCCCGTCCCGCCCAGCCCCGCCCCGCCCGCCCTCCCCGTCACGCCCCGCCCTGCCCCGCCCCTCCCCTCCCCGCCCCGAACCCACTCGGTTTCGCGCATCTATTACGGGCTCGCAACCATTGTGCGCCGGCCGCTCTGCGCGCAGCTTTTCCCATCCGCAGCGCGCAGTCTGTCGCGATGATTCAGGGGATGATAGCGGTGGCGAGCGGAAAATGCGGGTCGAGTGATGCTTATGGAGGACAATGCGTGGAAATCAAGAAGAAGTGTAATGCACGGGTGTGTGATCGTTTCGAGTTCCGTACGCTTTTGGTAAAAACTGTGTTGGTTGCAAATTAACAGTTGCATTAAAACTACAGAATCATGGCAGCTTAAAATAGTGTATCCACTTTTTGTTAATCGAAAGTATACTTAGCTGTCAAACTACACTTGCTACTACAACATGTGACCAGGATCGGAAGTCACGATTATGGTGTAATAGCCAACAGACAAAATGTGTTCGGTTGGCAAACAAAGATCGCAAGGCAAAATAAACCATGACGTCCAAGAAGAACAATATATTTTTTAGCAGTAATACAGAAGCAGAAGAACAATTGTGATGGGCCATGGCCGAGAACGGACGCGGAATGAGTTCAAGAACAGTTAATGATAGAATTTGCGAGCGATTAGAATTTTAAGTAAAGTAAAAAATGTTTGAATATGAATTGTAGAAAAATATAATTTGCAGTTAATTAGATCAGTAAAGAGAACATTAGCATTAAAAAGACTATGTGGGGTACAAAATTGGTAATTGCGCTTGGGGGATCCATGATCAGAGCTGCAGTGTTGGGGTAGCAGAGCTAATCTGGAGTATGAAACAGCCAAGAGACGGAAGAGATTTGTTTATTTGCAGTAATCCCAGAACTGTTGAAGCGCTCATCGAAATTGTCTAATGAAGGACTACACAAAATTTTATTTGGTGGCACAAAAATGAGTTTGTTAAGAGAGAATGTACTTTATCTACGAGAGAGAATTATTTCTTTATCAGACATCATGAAAAGTAACATAAATTAGGTGTCACTTTTCCAAAAATTCATGTAGTACCTATATTTTTCATTTAACAGAATTATATAGACAACTGAATTACATTTAATGAGAAAGTTACAGATTTTAAAAAGAAGTTAAACTTTTTTAAAAAAATGATGGGATAAGATCGCGAAATGTGTCCAAGGGATCCTTCTGTGTGAAAGCCAAAACTCTAATCGAAACGTTTAAAAAAAATTGGCTTAATTGACAGGCCACCTTGTCTCTTTATATATGAATAAACAAAATTATCTTTTTTAATATTGATATAGTTAAAGGAAAATTTGCTAATTATTTTCATCGATAGTTCATTAGAAATACGTAATGAATATTTGCGAATATTTCAGATTTTTATCTAGCATTTATAATCTCTCAAATACTGTACAGAAAATAAGACACGTATGATGTTTATATTTTAAAAGAGGCTATTTCATAGATTTGTGGCGACTCGCAATGTAATGGTCAGTTCGCTTGTCTTCCACCTCTAGTTATCATGGATTTGACTGATTGACTGGCGATTTCGGGCACGTCAACTACTACAAAGTATAGTATAGTGTG
This sequence comes from Teleogryllus oceanicus, assembly GCA_964035755.1. Lineage (NCBI taxonomy): Eukaryota > Metazoa > Arthropoda > Insecta > Orthoptera > Gryllidae > Teleogryllus > Teleogryllus oceanicus. The sequence continues at coordinate 51,667,009 of CAXIVR010000004.1, forward strand.
TTTTATATTACTATATTAGTATTATAAATACGTTATAGTATAATATAGTATGTTTTATCCGGAGGTGGCGGTGTTCTTCCTCTACTGATTGGTGAGATCCGGCGCCAACCGGTGTGACGGGTTTTGGGAGATTTCCCCTCCAAGGACCTCCCCAGCGGGGCACCTTCAAAGTTGTGTCGTAGTGCAGTGCATGGAAGTGTAAGGGGAGAGATTAGAACAAGAGAAAGGAATGATCATGCACAGTCCATGGATAGTTTGTTAGATACTGCCTCGGCATTCGCTTCATATTGAGAAACCAGGGAAAACTAGCGACCAGAGCAGACAGCCTCAAGAATTTTCCTCCAGACAGAGGCTGAATTAGAGCTGGCTACGTCTAAAAACCATCACCATTAGCCTCGAACCCTAGGATTTCCCGATGAGAGTGACATAGAGTCATCGGCAATGCTACCTCTGAGCTAATTTCAGCCGGTCTAGTTACCATGAAGGGTTTTGTCATTTAACCTGAAATTTATGGTGAACAAAATCGAATACACGGTAGGTTTTGTCAAAATTTTCCCTTGTCACATGCTTTACAATTTACCATTTCTACATCACCATTGTTTTGCCTGCCTATTACATCTCTCATCATATTCGCTTTCATTATGCAGTTTAAAAAATGTTGGTTGCATTAACAAGTACCTCAGCTCTAGAACAGTTGTCTCTGGCAGTCTGTTCGCAAACAAGCCATTCAGTAAATTCTTCCATAAGGGTTTTGTTCATTCTATCAACATTTATCGCGTGTACACTACCTTAAAACCATTTGAAAGTGAAATTTGTTTTACTAAATGCATTAAACTAATTATTACGGTATTATTTTTGGTAAAGCTATATTATGTTACTAGAAGTGTTACATAGTTGTAGGGATTTATTGATTAAATATATATTAATTTATCTTGTGCCATTAGTCTATATTTAAATAGAAATCTACAATTTACAAGTAACAAAACAGTCTAAATAAAAAAGGTTTACGCACGATTCATAAAATGTTTATGAAATGAAAAATGGATTGCTTTTTTTTAACACTTCATTTTGGTGAATTTTAAAATGGTTTCCAATTTAAAAATCCGACTAATAAATAGGTACGAAAGCTGCGAATGAAATATTTATTCATAAAGAACATTCTCGCAACCGAAACGAAAAAAGGGATTTATAAATTGCACTACAATTCATGCGCGGAGCGAGGGAAAGGAGAAAGCAACGAATATAATAAACTGTGTGTGCTGCGAGGCAAGTTCTTTGCTCATTCTTTATTCCCTCCATCGCGTGATCACACGCTTCCAGCTAATTTTTCCCCCCTTTTTTTCTGAAAACCTAAAAATGGCCCTTCACGCACAGAAGCTGCGCTTGAAAGTAATACTCCGCACCGTAAATCACCATATGCAAATCCTGAAATGAAATTAAGCTAATTGAATCTCGGAGGCCCTGGGCGAGTGGTGGCGCGGCGGCGGCGGCGGCGGCGGCGGCGGCGGAAGCGGAAGTGGTGTGCTGTGTGCTTGTTGCGCTTCCGCTCGGGGCTTCGCCTGTTGATCTCGGCGCAGATGCGGCGGGGATTCCCGCTATGATGGATGCCACGACGGGCGCCTTCTCACATGTGATTCGCTGCTTCGAACGGCGCGTCGGAGATGCTTATTCTTTTCCGCTGGCCTCACGCCAGCGAAATGAGCCATGTGGAATTGACATTCACGATGTTGTTTTCGGTACATTCAGAGGGGTTGTGTACATTTAATGGAGTGTTATTTTTCTTGGGATGTTTTGTTCTTCTAATGGAGAGATTGGTTCCTTTTTTCATGGTAAAATTAGAGTTATAAGAACTTAGTGAACACTGACTGTGAAGTTTTGACGATGATACAAGTAAATATTCCACAACTCATCGTCACAAAAGTGTCTGCATTTTGTTAGTGAATTTTATAACTTTTGTTTCAAAATTTAAAAAAGAAAAACAGACATTTTATTTACAAGATAGACGATTAAACGTTTGGTAACACAATGTAGGAACGCTTAGTAATGCTGTAGCATCGTAATGCCTAGATCCAGCGTGTCACATAACACACGCATTTTATTTAACTGTGTATCATTCATTCACTGCATTACTTCACTATGTACTTCATTCCTCGTTTCACATACGAGACTTTACTATTCTTTTTACAATTTAATTTAACTGTTTGAGAATAAAAATGTTCAATTAACTTTTTTTCATGACCTTCATTCCTGAATCTAGTGTTCGACGTTGGATGTTTTACTGAAACGCACGTAAAAATCTTTCTTTGACATATTCCACTTGACCTGCTTGGCTTTGCATCGCCCAGCAAAGGTCTGCCAGCTCCACTTTCTTCGCCGTCCGTCGGCGCCGCCGGTGATCACCGCGGTGATGTATGGGCGCCACCGTCGCGCGCAAGAACAGTGGCGGGCGCTGCGGCCGGAAATTGAGACTGGGCCCCGCCCCCTCCACTCCTCCCACCCCCGGGACGCCCCATCCCTCCCCCAGCCCCCCCCCCCCGTCAATTTCCCCCTTCCCCCAACAGATCTTGGCAATATCCTTTACGCACACCATCTCAGTTGATACCTCTAGCTTGGAGCCCACCGCGTTCGCCTCCGATGAGAACTGCCCCCAAATCCCTTTCTCAGATCTCCCAGTCCATTGCCTGCTGCACCCCCGGTTCTTCTGCCACCCCACTCCCGACTCCTGTGTCATTCAACTCTCACGCCGAGACCTACATCCACGGAACCCCCTGCCTCCCTGTCCCGCCGTCCACTGTTTTTTACTCCATCAACCCTGTTCAGCACCTCTGCTCCCTTCTTCTTCGCCATTTCCGTCTGTCGTCCCACGATCGTACTACTATCAGCCATCTCGGGAACCCTCGTCTCACATTCTTTAACTACTGACAAAAGGAACTGCAGGAACCCTCAAGATTGCAGAGACATTACAAAAGAATCAGAGGCGTGGATTCTCAAGATGTGAGTTATTGCCAAGCTAGTACCTACACTCATGCCTAAATATATCGAATATGTAATTGACACAGTTTGAAACGTCAATTTTCTATCCGATGCCAAGTAGATATTACAGAACCATTTATATCTCTTATCTGAGATTACTTCCCTCACAATTTTGCCCACATCAAATATAATTTCCGCTGGCTTACGTGACTAGACGAATAAGCAAAGAGCGAGGAGATGCAATTCTATCTGGGTCTTGAACTACTGTATTCTTCAAGATTTCATCAACCACAAGACCTGGATTAAAGACGTGGAGAGGGAAAAGTTCTTCTTTTACATGATAGTCGGTTTAAATTTTCTGAGCTAGCGAAATGTGAAATTAATATAACTTGTTACATATTTACCTTTACCTACCTATTCGTTAAGACTTGAATAGGGAATATACTCGACTATTTTTCAATTATCTGCACGTAACGGAGTTTAAGGTATGCATACGCGTGGCAGATAATTTTGTTCAACAAATAAATCGGGCAATAACATGAACGCTCCCATTACAAACATAAACATTGATTGAATGTCAGAAATATTTAATACTATGAAGTTAAATGTGGTCATCCAATATGTTCAGTGGTTTAGGAAAAATTTTTATTTGATTGATAATGTTTCTGATCAATATGGCTTGGCAATAACTGTGTATTAAGTTTATTTTTATATACTTTCTGGGGACCGGAGCATGTAACTTGCAAGACTAGTAACAGCGCGAAATCGTGGAGTATCAAGAATGGATAAACGTACAATTTTTGAGAAAGTATTTAATTTGATTAAGTTAGTTAAAAGAATTTATGAAACTCTGTGTAATATACGGGCGAGAATTTTAATCCAAGCATGTTTTTCTGACTTTCGGAATCACTATACCACCCTTTTGCCGCCAGCACTAGGATTTTAGGCCTCCAGACTGTAATTGTTTCAAACCTTTCCGGCTTTACAGCCAGCTTCAGATCACGACCGCTTCAGTGGTCATAGCCATAGCAGACGTAGTTGACAATCCATAGCTCGACCCTAAGGGATTTGAATGGGTGGGTGACCCGTATTTTATGGTGTTGTGCAGGCATTCGCTGGGAACTGATCAGAGATAACACAGGACATTCGTGATCAGAGTATTATGCCTACGACTTAGATTGATAAAAATATTCCAATTATTTATAGATAATCAGGATATAATTGTGAATCAGTGTCACTAATTCAAATTTAAATATATAAACTTGGTTCATTTTTCACGTTTTGTTTTGAACTACAATTTTTTGTAGGGTTTCCATCTTCAGATCGTACAATTAGATCCCGTCAGGCGCCACAAACTCACCGAGAAGCGAGCTTTAGGAAGAACACGCAAATATCATACAGCAGAGAAATGTCCGGCATTGGTCGAAGGTGAAACCCGCGACCTCCAAATTTTTGCACGTTCAGGCAGTAAAGCGTTGCCGCAATACTTGTTGCTGTCGGCAGTGCTTAATTTTTACATTTGTATATTAATTAAAGTTGGTAAAAAACATTGGTAAATGTTACAGTTAAGACAGTCTTAACCATCGAGAATGTCAATGACTGGGATACAGCTTGTGACCCCGGAGGTATGCCAGAAATGTGTGTTTGTGGAGTCTTTTGGGAGGGAGTTACTGGATCGACAGATCCGATCAAGGGTTTGAAAGGAGCTTAAAGAAGATTGGCAGAGCAATATTATCTACAAAGAGGCCCCGCGCGATCATTCTTTCACATTCTCTTCTCTCCCCCAGTACGGCTCCCTCAGTCCAGTCTGGGAATCCATGGAAGTACGTACTGCATTCCTCCTTATAATAGAGATACGCCGAGTCGGCATAGGCGAAATCAGTATTCCAAATAGGAATTAAAAAGCTATTGTATTATTATTATTATTATTATTATTATTATTATTATTATTATTATTATTATTATTATTATTATTATTATTATTGTTGTTGTTGTTGTTGTTATTATTATTATTATTATTATTATTATTATTATTATTATTATTTTATTATTATTATTATAGCCGTAAAAATGCCGCTGAACAAAGCCACATAAAATAGTTTTCTAAAAACGAGCAAACCACTGCTCACGAACAACTAATAAAATACTCTCGGATAACACGTAAATAAATTAAATATTTCATTAAAACACTTTTCACAAAAACTGCAATAGTATATACGGATACACAGTACAAGTTTATTCATTACTTTCCATGAATGTCGAAAAAGCTGCCGTTCCATAAAGCCACACGTGAGTAGCAAATATTAAATGCGGGTGACTTCTACCGTAAAACCTTGCTGTGCCATAATAATAATAATAATAATAATAATAATAATAATAATAATAATAATAATAATAATAATAATAATAATAATAATAATACGTCACATGTTATGTATGTGCTTGTTGGCTTCACTGCTGGGAGTTACGCAAGAATGGGCCCATCTCGTTGGCCAAGGGCCGCACGAACTTCCGATGCCCGGGGCAAAGGCACTTCCCACGGGGTCCCCGCGCCTTCCGCGAGGGCGCGCCGTTACGTCCGCGGCTTTCTTCGTCGTCGCATGCGTGCAGGGCGGCCAGTGCCCCTCTAACAACCCGCCCTCCACCCACAACCTCTTGCCTCGCCCCCGTCATGCCCTGCCCCGCTCCCGCTCCGCCGCGCTCCGTCCCGCCCCTTCCCGCCTCGCTCCATTCCAAGCCTCCCCGCTCCCCCATCCTTTCCCGCTCCGCCCTTAATACCAACAAGGGCGTCGCCCTCTGCCAGGGCTTAAGGCGCCGGAAGGAGGTGGCGTAGGGCGGTCGCGCAGCCGGTCGCGGTCCGCTGTCCCTGCAAGCGCAGAACTTTGCCCCTGCCGCCGCCAGGCCACACACTGGCCCAAAGAGTGCAAGAAATACCAGGAAGAAGGGGAAAAAACGAATGTGGAAGAAATACATTATTCACAGTAGTGTAGAGGTGAAGTGAAGTGGATTGAAGTACTGTGAAGCCGTGCGTGAAAACATTAATAGTTTAGATATATAGATACATACATATAGATAGATGGATTTATTTTGGAAACTGTTACAAATACTGGTGGCATAATTTGATGATAATAATAACAATAATACAACGATAATAATAGAATAACAATACTACAACAATAATCATACAATATTAATAGCAATAATCATATAATAATGCCAGAGCATGGCAGGAAGTAGGGCGGAGAAGGGATTAATAGAAGAGATAGAGGTAGGTCCCGCCGCAGGGCATGAAAAGATTGAATTCCTTTTCCTATATAATTATTTACTGTAAAAATTGACCGAGCAACGCCGGGTACTTTAGCTAGTAATAATAATAATAATAATAATAATAATAATAATAATAATAATAATACACAATATAAATGAGTAGTAAGCAAAAGAAATAAAATCACATGCCGACCACACCAACAGAACCATTGCATCAATGTTGAGTAAGATATTGTTCATTGTCGTTTTCCACTTCACTTCAATTCATGCACTTCACATCACCACTTTTTTTGGAGAATTTTATTTAACCAAAGTAGGCTTAATAAATATTAAGACAATGTGCACTTCATGAAATGGAAATGAAGATGTTTTTTCATCAATCTCACGCATTTAATTGTAGAATTATTAATAATAAATCTAAAATATCTCATTGGCTCAGCCACACAAACAAAAGAATTAAACAATAATACAAAGCGAGTTTTAAGGGCAAACAAATTGTTGCTACCTCTCGTTCAGAAAGGAAGTAAATTCCGCTGATCCATGTCGCAAATGAGTGTCATGAAAGAGTCTCAAGCCGAAATTATTCCTGTAATCTATATTCTAGAACGTTTCCCCTTTCTATTAATTCTTCGTGTATGGCTTTGTGATGATAGTCCTGCTCTTTTCACACGGTCAGAAGGTCGCACAATTATAAGCCATCTTTGTCGAAGAAAGTTTGATTACTGAAGATAACCTACTTTGGTTCATGATCCTATTCTCACCTCACATCGAAAATGGAGAGAATAGGATCACCATTAAACTTTTGATATGAGTGATGTTACGACCAGGCACAGTCTTTCTGGAAAAATTTGAAATGGTTATGTGAAATAGTAAAAATAATAATGATAATAATAATAATAATAATAATAATAATAATAATAAATTATGCAAATTATGTATTCTATTACGTATGCATTTTTTCATACTAACTATCTCTTAGCTTAAATAATGTATATTTCAGCTATCCTGTACAAATTCCCTTGTTTAACTGCTTGAAACAGTCCATCGTGTCTTGTCTAACCAATTTTATAAGTAAAATTGATCATTATCAGTAACGTGTTAAGCAACTGAATATATTTAGCTCAATGGCTCTCATCATTAAAAGCCATATTAGAAATGTTTATATTAGAAACGACCTAAGCTCCAGATCAATTCAGACATCTATTTGTTTTTAGAATAATTTTAAAACCCTTTATGAGAATACTGAGAAACCAGAATTTTACTAAGCCTACGTTATAAATATACTAGTTTCTTTTTACAATCGTGGTGGGGTTCAAAATCATGGTATCTATCCAACCTCTAAATTTGAAGTCGAATACGTCTTTAAGTCGTAATAATTACGAAGAGCAGTGTATGTAAAATGTGTAGTTAAACAAGGCGATCGAATTTTCAATTCAATACTAAAGGAAACGTCATATTGATAAATATGGCGTGATCTGATAATAAATATTAATTCTGTGAAGACGTCCAATATCAAAACACCACGAGGTCAAATAGTAAACGCGTCCACAAAATTAATTCAGATATACGTGCACAGAGTGCTCTGGGTTATAATGATTTTTATTTGCGTTGTATGATGACTGTGATAGTCATTTAAGAGCTAAAACAATATTTTATATTATATACTAAAATATAGACAGTTTTTGAACTTAATTTATTTACATCATTCATTCTTCAATTCGAAAATTGAATTCACATCTTTTTTTCCTGCCTCTGATTGTGTCAAATTCCCTTTTCTGAAGATCGTTTCAGTACTTCACTAATAAATGTTATTATTATGAAGTGAAAAAACAATTAACTTTTTTTGTAAATTGCATTCTCATGAAAACAGTGACAAAACCATTCATGAAATTAAAACAAGTAGTGTTTAACTATAGATATAAATTGCACATATTAGGACGGGGAATTTCAAAAAAACTATCGCTTTTTCTAGCATATTTTCTATCGCTTCTCCTTACTGGCCAATGATAAGCTGCGAGTAATCTATCTTAGAGGGCAGTATGTATCGCTCGCTGTGACGATGTGTAATAAACTGCGAATGGACTATAACATACTCTCTGATTTTAACATACTTTCAGTTATATTCGATATTTGGCGCATTTTGGAACTCTTTTGGACGTAATTTCATTCGCTGAATACTGCTATTAAATACCACTCGTGTTACGGCAATTCTCAGATAAATCCCTTTCTCGCTTCGCAAGTCAGAGATTTATCGACAATTTCCAAAGTACTCGGGGTATCACTTATAATAAATGCACGAAACTTCATTGAGAGAACTTCAGAAAATTGATGAAATGATAATTTTGACCATACAAATGTTATTCGTACATCATTCAGTATAAAAGTCAATGAAAAGTTGTAATTCAAATCATACAGTTCTCGATAAAGAGCACAAGCATTTTTTTAGTTTCCTAATGTTTCTAAACCACGTGATTACACATTTTGTCGGTAGTAACGCATACATCAAAATTGAATAAAAACAATACATTTCGCCCGGTTTTGAAGAAGTTAGCACCCAGTGTGCGGACCTCGCTGTCTCGGGAGAGCGGCCGAAAATAAAGAAGGAAAGTAATGGGGAAGAGAGTTCCCTCGTGAATTTGATTGCGCGGAAATAAAGCGGGGCGCTGCCCGGGGCCACGAACGAGGGCCGTACTGCTCCCTCCACCCGCACCCCACCCCACCCCACCCCGGAGGGCGTGCGAGCACGTGAATAGCAGAACGACAGAGGAGAGCTCAAAGAAACACACAGGAGGATAACAGGAAGCGGAGAAGTCCGTAGCAATTCTCAGGAGAAAGCTACAGAGAGAATAAGGGTAAACAATTAAATATGCTCAAAATCTTTTTCAACATTGACTTTGCAGAATTTATCAACTATAATAAAGATAATGAAATGTTGCACATTTTGAATATTTGATCAAAGTTCTAATATGGGACTCAAAATGATTATAAAATATCATAATCGAAAAAGTTATTAATAAACAGTTTACGTAAATTACATGTTTTTATAATGGATATTATATTTTACAGGTGTATTGTTCGGAAAATGCTTTATGATATTGTGCTATTCTTGTTTTGAATCCACTACTGATGTTCCTCTATTGCTAATATGGCTTAATTCCATAAATAAATCCTATACACTTATACAAAATTAAACAAACTAAAGATAATGGCTGTTTATTCTTTGAATTTTTACCGAAAATGTGTGCGAGAAGAAAAAAAAAGTTATGTATTGATATTAGTGAATCTGAGTGGCCGATGCTTTTGTCTGTTTCCTCGAGTTCCTGCTGTACCGAGATGCCAACTCATGTTCCACTGTCTCTCCAATTTGCATAACCACCCCGTGAACGCGGCCGAGATCGTCCCTTTCGGAGCCATCAACAAAGGCATTCACGAAAACGCATCCATAAAATCGGAGTGTGGAAATAACACCTAAGAAACAACTTCGATCGTCACGTCAACCCATCCGTGAGTCTCGCGTGAATGGATCCGCAGATATATTCTCACACAATATCGCGTGGTGCGGAGATCCGCAGAGATTAGTCCATCTCCGTGAAAAGGAAGTAATCGCCAGTCGATGGCACTTTGCTGAGTGCGCTCAAACACTTATCAAAAATATTCCGTAGAATGTGGAGTGCTATACGCAAGTTCTAAACAAATATCTCTCCGGAAGGTCCTTTTATCATCCTGTCATCTCTCTCCCCCCTCTCTCTCTCTCCCTCTCTCTCTCTCCCTCTCTCTCCCTCTCTCCCTCTCTCTCCCTCTCTCCCTCTCTCTCTCTCTCTCTCTCTGTCCGGGAGGTCCTACCGTTCGTGACTCGACGGTGATGGATTTTTGACACTCGATAGTGTGCTAGGTCGGATTCATTCTCTGTCTGCAGGGGTATTCTAGCGGCCTGTTGTTCTGATCGGTAGTTTTCAGCCGTTTCTCCGATCAATACCAGGTGAATGCTGAGTCAGTACGCTCAGAAACAAGCCACGGATAGCGCACCATCCTCGCCCCGCTGGGGGTCGTGTAGTTCAGTACCGGACTTCAGTTTTTTTACTGTTTTTGACGTTAAATAAATAAATAAACATCAATCAATCAAATATAAATCATTTCAGTCATGCTTGGATTCGTTATACTACTTACGACGGTGCATCGGTGATCGGAAATATATACGTTGAAAATGGAAAATGAAATATTCCTCTTTATTTATGAATTTAAACGAATGGATATTTAAAGAAAATTGCTTACTTTATATACTTTTGTGTTTAACCAGAGGCCTTCAAATAAAAGTTGCAAATAAACAGCAGTTGACACGCATGTTTTGGTCATCACGGTTAAATAGTTTGCCGCACCGTCACCGGGACTGCCATGTGCGGTTATGTGGGAGTAGGTTGTGTCATTAAATAGTTACTTGCACCATTGCCCGCAGCGCCCAGGAGAGTAGTTACTTTTTTATTAACCGCAGACGATAAAAAGGCACTACAGCAATATGACCTTTACAAAGAGACTAAACTTATGAATAAAATAAAATATTTAGTTGAAGTGTATACTTCCGTCTACGTTTCAGTGTCAACTGTATACTCTAACAATCTCTAACTACACAAGCTAACAACCGAAGCAAAGTGCAATAAGAACAGCAGAATGTTTTTAAAAAACATATTTACAAAAACAATGATACCGAACTCAACTCATGTAATTATAAGATTGTCGAGGTAATAGTCCATACACAAGTGCTCTTTGAAAAGACCAGTCATTACAGCATTGGCTGCACCATTTAATCTTTCATGTTTCTTGATGAAGGCTCCAATCATAAAATAAAAACGTCAACATTGTCGTTTCTTACGAATCATTAATCTACACAAAAAATGGAACATGTACGAAGTATACTTGGGTTTTCGTAACGTGGCGGATGGCATTAGGTCATTTTTACATCTCCTGCTTTATTACATGAACCTTTATAACAGTGATAAGCACATTTTGAGTCTATGAGCCCCGCTGAGAAGGACAATCACGAATTCATTAAAAACTTTCATTTTATAAGGCGGGAGGTGTAAAAATGACCAAATGTCATCCGCCACATTACGAAAACTCAAGTATAGGTATGCGACATTGATATAGATATTTTCAAAACATCGATGTTTTTATAGATGTATAAGAGCCGCTGTTTCTTTATCATCGATGTTTTGTGCTCGATGTTTTTCTTTTTTGTGCTCAGTCTTTTGTGAATGAAAACCATCTAAAAAAAATTCCCATCATGAATTTTGTAAAAGTTAAAATATGAAATAACTGATGATACCATTGTCACTTTCTGATCGATACAAAGAAACGTTGTTTTTACCATCATTATCGAAAAGACTGTTTCTCGACCAATATGACATAAACACCCTGATATTTCCTAAGGCTTTCCTCGAAATTAGCAGTTAGTTTTGTGGCGAAGTTTACTTTGTTTTCACTTAATATCATAATATTATAAATAAATAAACTGGGTCACACACACGTCTTATTAATACCGACGATTTAATTTGGAACCTAAACGATGTTTTGAACATAATCGATGTTTTGTTATCGATATAGCATCACGTCTAGGCATGAAGGCATACCCGGCCATATAAGTAGATTCGCGCCGCCCCGCGCCGCCCCGCGCCGCCCCGCGCCGGCCCGCGCCGCCGCGTCGTTCGTCGCCATCAGTGTCGGCAGCGTCGACAGCCTGCGGGGGCGAAGCGTGTCAGGCAGCGCGCTCGCCGCATATTGCTTGTCACGTTTTTACAGCGGCGTTTTGTCGGCGCTGACGGCACCCACAGGTGACTGCCACCCTCAGCCGAGCCATCGCACTCGCCCTCGGCCTTCCTCTCAGGCTCGCCCTTCCTCTAGCCTTCGCACTTACGATACGTCCGCGATCTTCCTCGGCACTCTTCTCCTCTCCCTCGCCCTTCCTCTCGCATTCGGCCTTTCTCTCACAATCGCTCTTCCTCTCGCACTCGCCCTTCCTCTCGCACTCGTTCTTCCTCTCCCACTCGCCCTTCCTCTCGCATTTGGCCTTTCTCTCACAATCGCCCTTCCTCTCGCACTCGCCCTTCCTCTCGCACTCGTTCTTCCTCTCCCACTCGCTCTTTCTCTCGCACACGCCCGTTCTCTCTCTCTCTCTCTCTCTCTCTCTCTCTCTCCTCTCTCCTCTCTCTCTCTCTCTCTCTCTCTCTCTCTTATTTTTAATATTTATTTTCCATTCGGATGTAGTACATAGTTCAGTAACATTTTACTTTTTCATATGTATTGTTTGCTTACAGCTATTCTTATTTCCTAAACTTAAAAACTAACTAACTACGGGAAGGAGTAGGAAGCTACACTCTGTACCTACTGTTCACAATTGTTGGAAAATAGGTTTAGGAAGGCGTTAAAAGGGTAACGGTTTTTTTATGCGTGTTGGAGTATGGTCTGTTGAGGCCAGGTTGTAGTGGATGGCGTGTGGTATTGAGTTGATATTTGAATAGAATGTATTGAATAGATGGGCTATGTGTTTGGAGACGGAAGTTATATTCAATTTTTTGTGTATTTGTTTGTTGGATACAAACCATGGAGCGTGGGTTGCTAATCGGAGAAATCTATTTTGTATCATTTGTAGTTTATTTATGGTAGTAGCAGATGCGTTAGTCCAGACAGGGCATGCGTATAACATTAAGGGTCTGATTATGGATTTATTTAAAGTGATGGCATGCCCGTTCCCAACGCACTCGTCATTTCTCTCGCACTCACCTTTCCTCTCGCGCTCGCCTTTCCTTTTGCCGTCGTCCTTCCTCTCCGACGCCCTTCCTCTCGCACTCGCCCTTCCTCTCGCACTCGCCCTTTCTCAAGCCCTCGCCCTTCCTTTCAATTTCTGAGGGTCTTAAGGATTCGTTTACTGCGCGCGCAATCATGCTAATATTTCAAAATCGATTCATCAAGTTATTAACTTTCTACATTTTTATGTGCTAAACATACCGCGAGAAAATTGAACTAGGGTAAAAAACTATAGATTATTGAAAAAAGACGACAGTTCAACTCAAATAGGAATTACAGGGTCAGACATTACGACGTATAAAAATAAAAAGAAAACGAAAAATTAAAGTGATATTTCTAAGTACCCAGAAAAAAAAAGCGAAAGAGAATGAAAAGAGAAAGAAAAGTAACAAAGCAAACGTTTTGGTGAAGTGGGACAGGAAGATAGCGTGCCTTTAGAAGGGATAACCAAGAGGGAAAGATACGGTGAAAAAGGTTCACAAATTAGATAAAACGCTAGACAAGAGAGCCATAAAAAACGTAGAGGTGAAAAGTATGAATGAAAGTGTGAATGACCGAATGAAAGGAAAGAGAAAGGTGGTAGGGTACGAGATAGAATGGCAAAGAAACGATTTGGTAATAATGAATGCGTAGTGAGAAAGCAGGATAGATTGAGAAAAACATTGTCAAGGCGTAAAAACAATAGAAGATAGAGAATGAGAGAGGATGAGGCAGGAATGCAAAGGGCAGACATGTGTTGGTAATAATAAATATACCAATCAAACACTAAGAAAGGTACTAGGTAATAATAAATATACCAACCAAACACTAAGAAAGGTACTAAGTCACTGGACAGACCGAAAAGAATGTTGCAAAGCGGGGCAAGAGAAAAACGAATCAGGCTCTTACCAGCACAATAAAAACCTGCCGACAAAGATGTTTGACGAAGGATTGGACTGATAGTCACCCCAATGTGGAAGACTGGTGGGCAGGAATAAGGGATGGCAAGAGAAAACAGAGGACAAGGGTCGAGACGGAGGGCGAGGAACACCGCACGTGTTGGCACGGGAGCGCGAAGCACTTGGGGGGGGATGGTGGAGGGGGCGTCTGGCGTTGATGAACTGAAGCCGCCGCCGCCGTTGCCATCGCCACCACCCCCTCCGCCGATGGATCGATCGGCGCGTGATGGAAGGCAGGCTTTTCTTTCGCGCGCTCTGGATGCGCTGGATTATGCTCGGCTTCATCAGGAAACTGTTTTCGCCCCGGCGCCGACGCAAGTCAAGGGGGCGACGGAGGTGGCGGAGGCGGCGGAGTTGACGCGTGCGGCGAGAACTATAACGTAGGAATACGACGTTCATTCAATACAATTCACTTACCGGTAGCGGTAGCTCAGTGCATCAACTGATGTCACTGCAGCGCTTGTCTGGGAGGTCCTAGGTTCGAGTCCTGATGGCGGCAGGATTTTCGACACCAACTTCTGAACTAGGTCGAATTCAGTCGCTGCTTGGAGGAGAATTCTAGCGACCGGATGCTCTGATCGATAGTTTTCCGTGGTTTCTCCGTTCAACGCCAGGCGAATGCCGGAGCAGTACCCTACCAAACGGGCCACGGACCGCGCGCGATCTATCCTTCCGCTTTCTTGTCCTATCCTCTCCTCTTACACACACACACTAACATGCACTACACTACCACATATTCCGGGAGACCAGTCGGGAACTTAGAGCTTGTACCGATTGGAGCGGTGGCCCGCTGGTGGGAGAGTCCTGGTTAGGGGGAAACCCCACTAGCCGACGGTAGGTCGGTGCTGGATCTCGCCATCCAGCGGGAGAAGATCACCGCCATCTCCCGAGGAAAAACATGCACTACACTAACGGGACTAATTACCGAAGCAGTTTATGCGCCCGGAAACACGAAACAATCAATCGATCAATCTAATTCACTTCAATTATGCCTTATTTTACGTAGCGAGATTGAGACCATCATGACTGCTCTTACGTCTCACTTTCGCTACGCTCCTTTCGCCATCTAGCGGAGAAAGAAGGTATCACTCGGGTGACAAAACAGCGATTGAAAGTTAGCTCAGAGGCTTCTTTTTAGCTTGCGGATCTTTTGCATGCAATGAATCTACATGGGACAGCTGGCTTCACTTTCTCTCCTGAGGAAGGCGTGCGAAGCGTTTTTCGTACTGATGTTTTCAACATCGATACATTTATCCGATGTTTTGTGCTCGAGGTTTTTACGTTTTTGATGCTTCGTTTGTGAATACAAACTTCCCAGAATGACAATTTTTTCAAACTTAATATACGAAAAAACTGGTGGTACTACTTTTCTCTCGGTTCCTGTGTTCAAACGAATGATGCTTTTACTACCTTCATCGAGATAATTATTTCTCGCGCGTGATGACCCCAATACCTTGGTATTTCCAACTACTTTTCGTATTTCGCACATGGAAAGGCGGTAAACGCATACGCCTTGGGCGTAGAGCCTCCCACCTTCTTCCCGTACCTTTCTTTCGCAAAATGACGACTCACCCTTTGAAATGACGGGGAATATTTAGGGCGCTCAAACTTACAGGCTAAACTATGTCCATTGGTCTTCTTTTTTAATTTTATTTTCGGATAATCTTAATTAAAAATAAATATGGCTATTGTCTAACTATTTTTTTGCTCACGAATTTAAGGCTAAATGTTACTAAGCCAGATTTAAATCATCGATATATAAAATATGGATGGTTTGATATATATTACATTATACATTGATGATGTATATTACAATGTACATGTTTATTACAATAAACCCTCATTAGCACGAACTCTCTTATCACGAATTTCGCCGTAACACGAACAAAACTTCGGTCCCGGCAAGGGATTATGGTAATACAGACATTTATAGCACTCTGATAACACGAATTTTTATATCACGGACTCCGATTATTTCGATCCCTTGAGTTTTTTTGGTAGCGTAGATGCTTTATCGACGTCGCATCATTACTATGAGGGCAGCGAAGACGGGAGGGGTGGTGGGGCGGCGGAGGGGAGGCAGAGGCGGTAAAGCGGGCCGGCGCGGCTGGAGGTG
The DNA here is from genome assembly GCA_964035755.1 of Teleogryllus oceanicus. Lineage (NCBI taxonomy): Eukaryota > Metazoa > Arthropoda > Insecta > Orthoptera > Gryllidae > Teleogryllus > Teleogryllus oceanicus. Next base: position 51,683,101 of record CAXIVR010000004.1, read on the forward strand.
GAAAAGGTCGGGAGGGGAAAGAGGAGGGAAGGTGGAGGCGGGGGACCCCCCGCGGGGCGAAAACGACCGAAGCCACTTCGCCGCCTCTTGCCAGTAAACGACGGCCTCTCCGAAGATCGCTACCAAACTGAATTCTTTCAGATAAATATTTATTAAATCTTTAAACCCTGAGATGGCCCGAACTGAACTATACAGCCAATGTTGAAATTGGTCTATCATAAGGAAAGAAAATTAGTTTTTAAATACCCTTTTCTAACTTTTGCTGCTAATTTTTTTGTTGTTGTTTTTTTACTTTTTCGTATCCCAGTGTAGAAACGCAGTATAGAGAAAGTTATGTACATCTATAAAAATGTTTCTCTATTTTCACGAAAATACATTTTGGGGGATACCTCGTAGCAGAAAAAGGCTTTATGTTGATTGCCTGTCTGTCTGTTCGTCCATCTATTCCAACCTCTGAATAACCTAAATATACGTCAGAATTTTGCAAAAATTGATTTTCCTCGGTAGATCTAACCAAACTCATGGCCCTCCAAATTCGAAATCATTAATTTTAGAGGAAGTACTTCACATGAACTCCCAAGAACATTTTAAAATTTGCCTCAAATATAGCTCCAGTTGTATTATTTTTTTGGAATAGTGCAATGTTCACTTATAATACTATGTGCAATGTTCACGTATAAATACTATGTAGCTGGAATTTTCAGTAAAAACATCTAAATTTTCGAAAATTGCCAATTGTTTTGTGACCCTCTCTACAATCACATTCTTGAAATTAGACGTTTTCTTAATGTAATTTATTCTTCAATTTTAAATCTTTGTTATGTCTTGATGAAATACAGCAAATTACGCTTCTGATAATGGCATTCGTCTATTTCTTTGGAAAACCTCTTCCAAAATTGCGTGAGTACAATTTATTTCGAAACTGCCCTTCAAATCCTCCTTTTTGAAATTAGAAATTTCTTAATGCAATATCTTCCTTTATTTTGGCACTTAAATTATTATATGTCCAGTTTTCTCAAACATCAGTAGTTTTCGTGTATTTATGGAGCAAATCATGACAGTTTTCCATCTTATGCATTAGAACTTCTGCAACAGTAAGATGAATTTGCAGCAACTAAACAATATAATGATAACGCACAATGGTGGCTAATGAGTAGGATTTGAAAACAAAACCCCATTTTGTATTATTGCTAAGTATTAATTATAATTTTACTTTAGGTCTATATCTAAAGTTGAACAATATCGTTTCGAAGCAAAATATTTAATTGGAAAGAATTTGTTTTTGATTGGGCAAAATTTACGAGTTAAAATGTTGAGGTGCAACAAATTATCATAAACTCATTGGATATTAAATATAAGTAATGTTAAATTATTATTTGTTTTTAGGAGCCGAAAGTAGCTTACTATGACCTGTTTCCACTAGTTCTCTCTGAGGACTGTACTTACCCGGGAGCCCCTGCAGCTTGACCTCCAATGCTATTCTTAGCAGAGTATCACTGAGAGGGTGCTGACGCGCTGTTTCCTCGCACAGGGACTTCCCTCTGAGCGCAGGGGCTTTTCTTGGCGCATGTATGTAAGTCAATCCCATTTGCTATGTTTTCTTCTCGGTAGACATCTTAAACAAACTTAAAAAAACCGAACAGAGACAGTTCTATTTCAGATTTGGCTGCGAAACTGACTAGGTGCGCACAAAAATGTATAGGACGATCAAGATGAAGACAGATTGATCGTTTAGAAGAAGTAGTTTTGAACAGAAAATCAAACGAAGAAGTCACAAGAAACAACTCAGTAATGGAGATCAAATTAAAAACATCCCATCCCTTCTGGATTCTTTTTTTGCTTCGCCCCTCGCAATGCAGAACTTTTTAAACAACTGGTGTGCACAAAATGTATGTTTCAAGTGCATATACACTCTCGTATTATATGTAACAGTTAAGCAATACCGCGAAAGTCTATCGAACTCAGCAATTATTTGGCAGGGCAGGCACGTAGGTTCTGCAGGTGGGGTTTAAAGCCACTGAGCTAACATCTGTGAAATCAGAGTCGAAGTGATGCTGTAAAAGAATAGCTTTTAGTTTTGACTTAAAAGTTGCCAATGAAAATAGGATCTGTGCCATTTGTATAAGTGTAATTGCTATATTTGAGCAAAACATTTTCTTTTTTGATTTTTCTGAGAAAATTTCGAAACTGTTGTTGGTGCTTCATGTAAATTACCTTCAAAATATATCAGTTTTCTGAAAGTGAAGACTTGTTACATCAGCCAAATAGATTGAAAAATATTAATTTTAGTGAAAAGTCTGTGTACGGTTTGGTCGCTAATGTTTTTCCCAGACAGATGGACAGACGTTTTGCCGAGAACCACTTTTTCGATATCAAGGACCTACATAATCCGGATTCTGACTACACTACCCACACGAGTAATTTACTACATATTTCATCAAGAAAAATTTACTTTTTTAGTATCAGGGACTCACAAAACGAACTTTTTTGGTGGCTTATCCTTACACTAAATAGATTAAATTTCGTTTGCGATTTCACGTTTTCATTCCCCCACGTTGTCGCACTATAAATTCCTTTCCTTCAGAAAGGGGACGACAGACGGTAAAAACACCTTTTTACTTTAGATTACAGAGTTGTACTACCATGGGTAGGAGTTTTGAATGAATTATAAATCGGTCAAAAGAAGTTAGAAACAAGAACCTACAATTGCATTTTTAGATGTGCAATCTTGTTAAACATTCATAAAACCTTAAAAAAATCCATTTCATTATTATCTTCATACGAGTTCATATAAAATTAATTTACTGAAAGAAAAGAAACTGGTTGTGCTACAAATGGCACACACTTCAGTGAATATTTTTAACAAGCAATCCTCAGTGATAATGTATGCACTGGCTTCCAAAACTCATGCATTCGTAGGTTTCCGCGGCCGGTGTCATTGTATTCTAGGCTGTTCGGGATGAGCCGCGTCTCAGTCAATAAAGCTGACGTTTCGGCCATCTTGTTGTGGCCTTCTTAAGAGCTATACTGCCCTTCAGAGCTATACTTCCAAAACCCATGTTTGTGTGTTCAAACACGGCCGTAGACGGTAGACTTCCGAGAGGCAGAATATTTTCAATGTGTCATGTCAATCTTGTGGGAGGCAAAAATTAATACGAGTACTAATGTCCGGCAAAAATAAACCTACCCACAATTTTTATCCTAATCGGATCCCATATTCCTTCGAACAGGGAACGACACAAGTAATGGAGATGTAGTATGACTGAGACCGTTGTTGTGTCGGTACCTGGGCGGTAAACATGGAAGTCAAAAACAGTTGATAGAGTTGGATGCCCATATGATGACGAGATTGCCCAATTAATTGATTGGAGTTTCCGGGCGCGTTCTTTACCAACGTCATCTGTCCTATAAGTCTGATGCCTGTTATATACCTGGACGTGGCTGTTTTCATACCTCGCTGAAAAGTAAGATCTGGAGCTGATCTACACAACGGCATGCGGGCTTTCCCCTCCAGGTATTTTCTCACAGACACCGCCCCAGCTACCAAACGTTCTAAACTCCCGACTTATCTTCCAGATTGTAAACGTGATTATGTGGCATCCGCTTCATATTAAGAGGAGAGATCAAGGAAAACCAACGATCAGAGCAATCAAACGCTAGAATTGTCGTCCGGACAAGGAATGAATTCGACATACCTACTTACCTAACGTCAAAATCTGCCACCTCCTGGACTCGAACTCTAGTACAGTGTCGTCACAGTTACTGCAGAGATAACGGTCAAGTTGATAACTGAGTCATCTCAGTCGGTGAAATTGTCTAACAATACAGTCTACGTTTGGGTGGGTAATAGACATGTATTCAAAACCCAGGCATTAGAAACAACAACACTAAATTTAAGCAGCATATTTCTAATACCTTCGATTGAATCACCTTAATGCTGATGTCAATAATGTGGAGGATACGGTTGGCCTATTTGCTTGAGTAACCTACCACAATAGCGATAGCCAGACGCGTTACGTTGCATATCTGAAACAGAATTTTCTTGTCGCTTGCGGATGGTCTCACCGTTAACCGCCCTACTGCAGTAAATAGTACACACAACACGTTTAATATACCAGACTTGACTTCCAATTTTCTGCCGGATTGGAGTCGCAGAGGATCACGTATTAAAATTGTTTTCTCAATTCTGATTTATACACGCTACCTAGTTGCAGTACCTATCCGTTCACATCCGCTTAATTATCCTATAAGCAGTCAGTTAACAATGAGAGATCCGTCCAATTCTTCTTGTAACGTAAACGCGTCTATGGTTTCTGTTTATTTTCACTTTTATTCGTGCCAGTAACAAAGGTGATAAATTTCGAAATCACTTCAAAGTCACCTACACGTTCGTCTACTATCATCTACGAGGAAAGCAACTATTTCCACGAATTTCAACTCGTCTTACTTCTTAAAAAGAGAAAGAATTCTAATCGTGCACCGGAAAGCGGTGATTATTTCGTAAAAATCCTTCTTTTGCTGGTCCATAGTAACAAGAAGGTGGATAAATCTTCCTTATACATGTTAAATTAATTCTTTAGAAACGTTGTGGACAACTCCGCAACATTTTCAATTTTTACTCAAAAATTACTTAAAAATTTGTGATTAAAATTTGTCGTCAAATAGCGCAAAGAACGCTTAAAAGTGGAGAAGGTTTCATTTTCGTTGAAAATCCTGATTTTTTGAAAATTTCAACAGTTCAAACTTTTTCCGGTGATTACCTACAGTTACAATATTCAAGTCCAAGGTTTTTTAAAATAAAATATTTTGTTCAAAGTCAGGTCTTAAAATAAGGTCATGTATAATTTTTCGAAAATATGAGTAGTTTTCCCATAATTGTACGTGAAAAGCAGACAATTTTTAAGTAATTGCTCACTCAAAAACCACTCAAATTTCTTCTTTAAATTTTCTCGTCGTATGTATCAGAGAAAGGTAAATAATTGGTATTAGTTGATTTACCTGGGATATCACTGTATTTTCAAAAATTCCAAAAAATTGACATTACAAAATTACAAATTTGAAGATTTTTTGAATAAAAGGAAATCTGTTCTAAAAAATAGATTATTAAAACGATTATTTAAAATATTTTTTTTTTTAAACGAGTAGTTTTCGTGTAATTTTCGCATAAAATTAATGCAAATTATGAAGAAAAAATCAATTTTTCAAAAACTGAACATTTTTCTTAATTTTTTCCGCGAATAGAACAAGGGACGCTTAAACGAAAGAGGGCAAGTCTTATTTTCGTTTTACTCTCTGAAATTTCGAGAATTGCAAAAGTTAGAAATAATGAGAGAATGTATGGGTCGTTGGAACATCACTAGTTATTATTGCAACTTTTAAATCGCCCACATTGTTTCCCGGTACTATACACTGAACAACGATCAGTAAATTAGTTGTTGAATCTCATCAGTATTCCTGAAACACAAGAATGTTTGCTTTGTCGAATTCACATTTCCTTAGGATTTTGCAACATATCACGTCATCATTTTAATTTTGTAAGGCGCAAAACTACTGCCTATTCCCAAAGCGATCTCGCCAGCAAACATTGAACCAATGAGTTCCTTCAGTATGATTTCAGTGCACTATTTCATAAAGTACAAATGATCCCCATGTCCATTAAATGAACTACTGAACTAACCGATGATGCATGCATTTTCTTACCTCCATCTGACGTTTCGGATAAGTGGATGTGAAATTCCACAAAGAAATTTCAGAAGATTTATCTACTTTTTCGTTATAAGATCCCTGCAAAAACAGTTTTTTTTGCCGAAATTTCGCCGTTTTTCCGCGTATGATCACATAACTTTCTCTTCTTATGAAGAACTTCGTGAGGCGAGAAAGTAACACCTGTTACCTCTGTTTATTGCACACGTCATTTTATTCAACATTTAGAAACGTCACGCTTGTCAGAACCGCTATTGTCAAAAGCGGTTCTCAAATTTAGGTTTGTTTAAAAATAGCACAGAAACCACATTTTCGTGCCACATAAACGTCCATTTTGCTTCGAAATCATTACCAGGATTTCCCCACTCAATGCGTAACACCGAATACTGCCGTTCGTATCACTTACGAATGCCTATCAAAGCCATTGGCCTCATCCCCAGATCGTTCGCCGCCACAAGGGAGAGCCATCGAGCGCGGCATCTCCCTCCCCATCGTGACAGTTGAATGTATCGCAGCGCCCATAAATTTCGGACGGCGGCGCTTAAATACCTACTCCACCGTGTGCATACACAACTCGAAAAGTTTATAACGCAGGTAGACGAGGCAGGCGGTAATAATGAATGGGCGCGCGGAGCTCCGGAGCTGTTTCGAAGAGTTTTTATCGCCGCACGCACTGCGCCCTTTCACCGAAGCTCAGGAGCATCATGTGCTTTGTTTGGGGCAGCGCAGACTAATCCTCAGCATTTGTCAGGTGGGTCTCGGCTCCGGCCGCTCTCCAGGACTCTGAGGAGCAACTGCCGGGCAGCAAAGCGACAGTAGAAGCAGCACCACCTGGAAGTGTTCCGCGGGAGAAATTTTTGTTCTTGGACGCGTCAGCCACTTACGTCGTTCGACCCAGGAGTTTTCGGCAGTGTTTCAGTTAATTCAATTATCCTTACTTTCCATGGCTAGTCTCGGTCTATCAGGCCTGTCTCTTCCGACTGAGCACGCAAATTCCGCTACACTCCTTTCACCGTCCAGGAAAGAAATGATGTGTCACTCGGATGACAAAACTGATTTTGAAGTTTGCCCAGAACCCTTAAAAATCCGTGGTTTCTACGTGGAGAGGAAGGAATGGAAGCAGGCTAGGAGTCAGCCAGACAAGAAAGATACGAGGGTTTTGATTGATTGATTCCTGGCGCAACAACTGCTATGGTCATTAGTCCCATAACAGTAGGGTCTATTTTTCTTCGGGAGGTGGCGTTGATCTTTCCCCGCTGGATAGCGAGTTCCGGCGTCGACTTTCCCGTCGACTAGCGAGGTTTTCCATAACTAGGCATCTCCCTCCAGCGGGGGCAGCGGGGCACCGCCCCGGCCGGGACAAACTCAAAGATTGCGATCGCTCTCCCAACATTTGTGGTAGTGTAGCATGTAAGTGTAAGTAAGGGTGAGGATAGTACAAGGAAGAGGAAGGAAAGATCGTGAGCAATGCGTAGCCTGTTTGTTAGGGTACAGCTCCGGCATTTGCCTGGCAGTTGCCTGCCTCCGGTGTTGATCGGACAAACTACGGAAAACTGCCCATCAGAGCAGCCAGCAGCTAGAATTCTCTAGGAGACAGTGACTGAATTAGACGTAGCTAGTGTCGAAAATCCTGCCACTTTCGGGGCTCGAACCTAGATCAGAGGCACGGCAGTGACATCAGGTGGTGCCCTGAGCCACCTCTCGCAGTCAACGTTACGAGGGAGGAAGGCGCAGGGAATGGGAAATAGAGAGTAGTGGGGAGGGTGACAGTGACGGGGCGATAGGTGGCTGCAGAGCGAGGTGGGCGGGGGTGGGGGAAGGATCCGTGCCCTCGTCGGGGGTTTGTCCGGCGCGACGTTCGAACTTCCATTTCCCCGCATCGGCTTTTCCCGATCGCGTGGGGCGACAGCCAAGGCGGTCTTTCAAAGCCACTGCGATAGGTGAAAGGTCGGAGAGACTGACAGCTCTGAATCCTTCTTCGCGTTCAGCTCCCGCCGACCGGACCACACTGAAGAGTAGCTTATACACGACATTTTCATTCGTCTACCAGTGTTACGTATTTTTCTCGAAAACGTCTCCCGAAGTATTTAAAGCTTAATTAATAAACAATCTTGTACGGATATGCAATTGTCTTTGTTGCATTCACTTAGCGCAATTTATATTAAATTCGTAATTTGAGGTAACAGTTAACTGTTCTTGTTCGTTAACTTGGTGTCTTGTAGTAAAAATAGCTTTCTCCAAAGTGATAATCAGACATTGTTTAATGATGAGATTAATTCTGTACAAGAATTCCGCTAATGTACGATAATTACGTTTTTATAAAATGTGCATTTCAAATATTTTATTTCAGTCTAATCTATTGAAATACTTACCGTTCAGTGTTATAAAACACGACTCACAAATGCTAATGTAATGGATTAAAATTAATGAATGTGAAAAACTAATTAATTAATATTTTTCAGCGACCATTAAAATAACGACTATTGGAAGGGTTGATTGTCTACTATCAATGATCCCTGGTTAAGATATTATTATTATTATTATTATTATTATTATTATTATTATTATTATTATTATTATTATTATTATTGAATGCTGGTGTAAGGGAAACCAAACGTAACGATTTCATTTTTTCTCTTCGTCTTGAAATGTCCAGGCGTGATGTAGAAAAGAGACAAGCCTATGAACACCGAGGTAGAATTGTAATAACGATTATAATATTAGATGATTTATATTTTGTAATTCCAAGTTGTTTTGACATCAAAATTGCTGCCTTGTCTCAGAACAATTGCCAACAGCCAAAATAGTCAGCACACGATCGCGTACCGAAGTAGAAGAGAGGTATTATATCATTTTGCAATTACATAGCCTAATAGTGCAAACAGAAAGAAGAATTGAATTTTACCGTCCCGAAGAAAGAAGCAGCATTCTCTACGTCTCTCCACCCACGAGCGACATTTTCTATTACTGCGCAGGGTGCTCCTAAAAATACTTCCAAAGGCCAAAAATTAATAATGTTCGTGACCGTCACTTATTACGACCCGCGGACGCGTCGAGGCACGAACAGGAGGCGACGGCGACGGCAGAAGCGACAGGGGGTGATGGCAATGGAGACTGGGCTGAGGGTGATGGGTGGAGACGGATGGGTGACTGGCGACGAGGGAGATCCGCAGTGAGCACAGCTGGGGAAGTTTTGGAGGCGACGGCGGCGAGGCTGGAGAGAGACATGAACGGTGAGGGGCGGAGGTCGGAAGAGGAGGACGGCGAAGTATGTGAGAATAAAATAACAACAAAGGTACTCCAGAAATGCGAACAGTGGAAACGTCGAACGAAAAAGGTGGACGAGTGAGAGAACGAGACTGTGGACGGTGACGAGTGAGAGTGCAGTGAGTTCGACGAAAGCAAAGTTAAGAGCACAGGCGACAAGGTATGGTGAGAGCGAGAGCGGCGAGGGCGGCGAGGGCGGCGAGGGCGGCGAGGGCGGCGAGGGCGGCAAGGGCGGCGAGGGCGGCGAGGGCGGCGAGGGCGGCGAGGGCGCGAGGGCGGCAGGGCGGGCGGGGCGCGAGGGGGGCCGGGCGGGGCGCCAGTCGCGGGCGGTCGCGGGCGTCGGCTCTGGGGGCGGAGCCGGCGTGCGGTCGCCTTTCTTTCCGCAGCCACCGATAAGAAAGTTGTGGCTGGGCGAAGAGCGGGGGTGTGGGCGGGCATCGACGGGGCTGCAGCGGTCAAAGAAGTGGTCACGAACGCGCCAAAAGCAATAAGGGCTCTTTCATCGCTTGGGCCAAGGCCGCCTTGCCGCCTTGCGCTAACCTCGTCCAAGAGCCGCCCCGCCCTCGCCAGCGGCAGTGCTGGGCGCTCCGCGTCCGACCCCCTGGGGGGCGGGGCGCCCCCAGTCCTCCGAACGGCATTCCGGGCGACGAACAGCTCGTTGCATGAGCCCCAAGGGCGCTTCGCTCGGAGATGAGATTTAGGGTCTCGTTGGCTCGATTTGAGATTCAAGACAAATACTTCTCTTCGCACTCAAGTGCCCATCAAGTGCAATATTATATTCTGCAAAAGTGACTGAGATTTGCGACGAACTTACGAGAATATACACAATATATAGAAATGTATTTCTGTTGTTGGAGTTAAGGAAAGAAACAGGAAATGTAAAGGAAACTGGACATGTATTGGAAACAGCCAGAGGGAGATGAAAATCATTTAGAGGATTGCTATGAAAATCTAGGTAGTGAAGAGGAGGACGAAGAGGGGTGGAGAATATGATGTAGAAGATTACGAGAAGTTTTAGATTGTTTGAAGATAAGAAGAAGATCACGTAACTTAAAAAGAATACACGGGATGTAATAGAATTTTAACTGCTTCAGTTCAAGAGCGTTATACGCCGAGATGAATGTAATATTTGACAAGTCAATGTTTTATCACTTGAAATACGCGGCAAGGATGACGTTTCAGTCCTTCATGATGCATAAAAAATGTATAGTTCGTTTAATACCTACGGGAAAACTAATGTCATTTTCAACATTCAAACATTTTCATATAGATGAACCGCTCTTGGTATTTTAGCAAGTAACGCGCATACTTCGAGTGAATGCAGTCATAGCAAGAGTACCAAGATTCATGATTGCCGGGCCAAAAGTAATTGAAAACAAGAAAAAATTTAATGGACAGTTGAATCGCCAAAAACAACTTGAATATGTGGTAACTAAATAAGTGACATCTAATGCTTTATTCTAGTTCCATCGCAGATTGTTACAAAACCAATTAATTATTAACGTATTAATTAATATGCAAGAAATATTGCATTAATTATTAATGTAGATCTTAGAAATATAATTCCTTGGTAGAAAGTTTATAAATATTTAAAAAATTAAATTTTAATTCAGGAATAATAAATCAACAACTCCAAAATAAATTAGTAGTACACATTTTAATCCGAGAAAGCACATCCTGAAGTTGGGACAAACAGTAGATAGTAAGTCGGCTCTGGTGTACTGGTGTTAAATGATGTAGCTGACGTGAAATCTACAGTTCACAGTATTACGTATTAATAAATGTTCAAAGAAATCACATTCTAAACGTATTACTTCTTGCGCATCGGATGTACTCTATTCTCGTGTGAGTTCACGCTATTCTTGTACTCCATTTGCAAGGGAGTGAGTAAGAATGGATGACAGACAAATCCTTTTCATTTCCTATACTTGGCACTCTTTTACCTCGCGTTTCTTTTTTTTCGAACAAAAGATGCCGTGACACGAAAGGAGCGCGCGGATGTTTCTGCTCATTGAATTCGCAGCGGCAACTGCGACGCGTCGCTCTATGGGGGTGGGGGGGGAGAGGGGGAGGGTGGAAAGGGGCGGGGCGCGTCGGGGCGGAAGCCCTTCGGCGCGCTGCCGTCGCCGCCGCCGCCGCCGCCAGTGTCTATAAATAACGCGTCCGGGGCTCCGCCGGTTGATAAGCAGCCTGCTGATTGGCCGACATCGGCGCGTGGCGGAGGTGATGCCATCGGTGGCGAGATGGTGACGGAAGTGACCCGTGACATTTCCTCCCGTAATCATCGCGAGATATGATCTCTCATCATAGCTCTCGATAAATTGTTTTATCGCCTCTGAGTAATAATGATGATTAGGGAAAATGTTTTTAGATCCTAAAAAATCTTGAAATATAATTTTAATATATGCATTTATGACCTGCAAATACTTTAATATACAATTAAGATTAACAATATTTCATCAAGCGCTTTATCAAATCAAATAGTTTTAAGCTCTTTATAATAAGTGAACACACACAAATAAATAGATTCTATGAAAACATGAAACGTTTTACAGATGTCTGTTTTAACGAAGTATGCAAAATATGTTACTATAATTACACAAAAATGTACCAACAGGAAAATCGGCTATATATACACGAATATACACATATTAATCTACATAGCATTCAATTCTAACCAAATGTCTAGAAATTTCACTTCGCAACGGACAAAAATATGCAAAATCATAGAAATCCGCTCCCTAATGATGATGATGATGATGATGCTAATTATGATATTCATTAATGATTGATAATGATAATGATTCCGAGCGCGTCAACTACTATGGTCATTAGTCCCATGAGTGTCGAGAATGTGTATTTTTTCGTCGTGAGGTGGCGATGATATTCCCCCTCTGGAAAGCGAGATCCGGCGCCGACCTACCGTCGGATAGCAGGATTTTCTCTCAACTAGCTACCTCCCACCAGCAGGGCACGAGATCCAGCCGGGACAGGATCTTCGTTCCCCAACCGATCTCCCGGCATGTGTGGTAGTAAAGTTGGTATTAGTGTAAGTGTGTTTAAGTAAGGGGTGACGATAGGACAAGGAAGAAGAAGGAAAGATTGCGCGCGGTATGTGTCTCGTTTGTTAGGGTGCTGCTCCAGCATTCGTCTACTGTTTATCGGAGAAACCACCGAAAACGTTCGATCGAACAGCCGGTCGCTAGAATTCCCCTCCAATCAGCGACTGAATTCGACCTAGCTGACAAACCTGTGATGAAAATCCATCCACCGTCGTGAACCTAGGATCAAAAGCTCTGCAGTTACATCAGTTGATGCCTTCTCCCTGTATATTCATTAATCAATGTAGGCAAAGGAAGAGGAGGAGTGCTCCTTTACGATCTTTTTTCTTTCTACCATGATCATAATGGTGGTTAGCTGCTACCTTCCACTGTATGACTGATAGTAGTCACGATTGGAGAATGATAATAAGAAATGAATGATAATCATGAGGAGAAGGTTTATATAGGATTCTTGGGGCTTCTAGAATCAACGAAGATATACCATAAAAATTGAAAATGAGTTAGATGTCGATTGTGATTAATTTTTGCATGTACCGTGTGTGTGAAGTTAGAGTGTATGACGAACGGTTAAAAATTATTATTTTTTTCTTTTACAGTACAGTATCGATTTGAAATGTGGACATATTAGCTTGTTCGTTTCAATCTCTGACATAACCTATTCATCCAATGGGATGGCTTCAAAACGAATATTTCAATTGCGCTACAATTGTTTTGGGGTGAAGACGACTGCGGGTGTTTTTCTCTCGTTGCGAGTAGTACTTTCCCTACTAGTTAAATATTCCAAAATAGAGAAGAATTTAGATGAACCTCTTTCTAATAAATTGTCGAAGCATATTAATTGGAAAAATGTAAGCGATCGATGGAGAAAAAGTGAGCTAAACATATCAGTGACTTCATTATTAAAAACGTTAATTTCATTTTTTGTGGTATTGTTAATAGTCCATTCGGGTTTAATGTATCCATTTTATTGAAAGTTGTTCCTTCAGCATGTTTAAACTCTTATCAAAACCACTCAATAATCCAGCAATTCCGCTAATCCGGAACCCATCTGTGAAAGGATTTGTCGAATTAGAGAGAGTGTAGAGTACTTTAATTTGTGTACTACTCGTATGCCGTAAGTTCATGCACGATAATCAACGCTAAAAATCATGTTTGCATCCCTGATATCACAGTTCTCAAGATGCTAATTGTTCCAAAACAAAAAGATGCAGGAATCTACAAATAAGGAGAGGCTGAAGAACCCTAATTTGAATTTTACTTTGCCTTGCTAATGAGACTTACCTCTTAAGTACAGAAGTGAGTAAGAAAGAGGCTTTTACACAGGTAATCTAGAGAACCTCAGATACTCGACATCAAGTACAAGTAGAAAGTAAAATCACGATAAGATTGAAGGGTATTGCCCGTTTCTGTTTTCCAAATGCCAGAGGTCAATAGGACTGCAAAAGTGCTGCTGAAGCCGGGAACAGAACTCAAAATTGAGCTCAGATTGTTAGGTTTTTATCTCATTTGTTAATAAATAAATATATGATCCCTTTTTCATTGGCTTAGTGACAATTTTAAATAGTAGCATTTATAATTATGGAAAAAATGTTGTTCACATTATTTTTATTAATTTCTTCACAACGTTTCGACAATTTCTCTATATTGTCATCATTAGATTCATAAGATTAGTATCATTAAACAACATATAATGTCCTTATTCTAGCAATCAGATGCTATATTGGTCTGTAATGTCGCCATCACAACTCTAAAATTAATGCCCGGGAACGACATAATCACTTTATATTCAACGGCTTTTCGCCAGTGAGTGATTAAGAATGCAATGCATGATAACCAGCATTAGAACGTTTGTTACAGTTCTCTTACCCATTTCGTTCCTACTATCTAAGTAAAAACTTTTTAAGCATTTGCGCGAATGATGATAGTGAGAGCCTGATATTTTATTTTAAATGAATCCAATTCAAAAAGCTTGAATAACTAAAAATCCTAAAAGATGGAACATTTTTAAAATGTGTAATATGTTCCTTCATTAGTTTCTTTAATAGACATTAGCATGAGAAATAGCAATGATCATATTTTAAGAAGTTACCCCAGATTAAAATAATTCATAAACCAAAACAGGCCTGATTTGGATGTATCGCAAGTGATTGCAGCGAATGATAAACTCCTCCGGGGAGACAGACATTCGACGCTGGGGAGTTACTACGCGCTCCAAAGAGCGATGTTTGAAATGAGGGACGCCGCGATCGTCTCTTATTATGTTGTGTTATATCTGATCCAAATGCTTTTGTGATTTTGTGCAATATTGTATACGTTTTATATATTAAATTCCTTGTAAATACAACAACACACTTCAAATGGCACATTTGTTAAGTGATCACTTTACTTTACTCTTCCGTCTTATCATTGTAAGTTCACTGTGTTTGCAGCACTTTTGTATTCCTTCACTGATGCAGAATTATTTCACACGTTTCTCAGAATAACAACAAAGTCGTTATTTTTGTGCTAAGATACACTTTCCTTGCAGATGTATTGTGACCGCCCGTTTTCTTAGATTACGAAAACGTGTCACATACCGCCCTAAGAAAGCGAGGGAAAAGAATATTTTGAACGCGCGCCAACGCGGATGGATATTTGGAATGATAATTAGAATTTAGAACAAGAGAGACCGCCACCTTATACCAAGGGCGAGACCGGAGGTCGGATGAAAGAAAAAGTTCTTTCTGAAGGTAGCAGCTGAACTGGGCGGACGTATGGAAAACGGTACCCCAGGAAGTGACATTGCAGCGGATTTCAGATTTGCAACTTTTTTGAGGAAAACTCTTCTAGAAGACCAGAAGAGTTTTTTTTTTTCTCTCTCACATGCTTTTCGTATATTTAAATACTCTCTTGAAGTTGGTGCTCATATAAAAAGGGGTGATCTCTGGATTCATTTTCACTCTGAATATCCAGTTGGTCATTAACCGTAATCGAAAATAAAGTAAAATTCATATGAGAGTATTCAAGAATATCAAACTTGAACGAGAAGAAGAAGGCGATTTCTGGGGAGCGACTGCGTTCTCAACCCGAGGCCACGACGCTTCAAGGCCGAAACAACTCGGTGAAAAGGGGTAGAAGGAAGCCCAGCGGACTGCTCTACGCGGCCGAGAACACAGTAAGGTCGTTCCAAATAAACTGTTTTGTAGGGATAGGAGTGATTCAGTTTAATAAGAAAGCTTATTCTGTATCCGTCACGTAGAAAGAAAAAGGGAGGGTAACAGATTTACCACGCTTAAAAGATAAGAAAAGTAAAAGTACATTTGTTTCCGACTTCTAATACGTGAGAACAGAATCAATCTTTTCTTTCAAAAAGGATTTCAAGATCAAATATTGTAATATAGTGATTAAGAGTTTGTGTAAGAGTATAATTATAATAATAGTAATTCTCTGGATTTTAGAGAGAAAGAGTTTCCTTTTGTTGTAAAAGTAATGTTAAGGGAAAAGTATTAATTTTTGATTTTCAATGTGTGTTTCTTTCAAATTTTGTAAAGTAATATTTTAACGATTCTTTCGAATTTCTGAAAGTGTGTTTGTTAAACAATTGGGTTGTAGATGAAAGTAGGAAATTGTGTATTGAGTTATTAGTGTGTGTTTTTTTTTTTCAAGAGTATTCTGTATTTGATTTTTCTTATGTGCCATTGTATGTATTTGTCAAAGCAGCCAATATTTTTAGAATATATTCTGAATTTAGTGAAAAGTGATTCTCACCCGAGTTGTTTGTAATTTTGCACCCAATCCATAAACGATCTTCACGACCCTGCCCCCCCCTATTTTTTTATTTATTGTGTCCACACTGGGACGTCTATACTGAGCTAGTCGACCATCTGGTGAATTGTGTTCGCCACCCCCCCAAGACGTCTCAGGTCGGGTGCTGGCCTTACGGCTTGTACCGCACACGACTGTGGCTCGCAATTGGCGCCCATAAGCGGGGCTCGATTATTGGATGCATTTACGACAAACTCGATTTGGGAATAACTGAGACCAAAATTTGGTGTAACTAAAATTACTAGTACAATTGAATCACTGTTCACTAAAATTTCTGACCAGGTTGCAGAGTACAAGTGGGTTGAGTAAAAGTGTGTTATTTCAGGAGTGGTTTTTTTCGAAAAGGATATTTATTATATGGTTTAAATTTTGGTGTATGGTGTCTGGGAAAAGAATTGATTGATTCTAGGCAGTTAATAGATTCAAAATGGCAGATAAGTATAACGTGGCTAGGAATTTACCTACCGTGGAAGGAACTTCTGAGGAATCAGATAGCGATAGGGAAACTGGGGGACAAGCACCAGGTACGATGATCGGGAGGAAAGTCGCCGACAGAATCACAGCCAACGCCAACACGAGATCAGGATGAGGAAGAACGAAACCTCGAGAGGGCTAATTCAATGATGCAACGGTTAATAGGTCAATTTATGCAACAATTAGATGTGAGGTTAGTCATGCAGGATGAAAAAACAGAGGAAACCATAAAAAATTAGGGGTTACTTTGGAAACTAAATTAGAGGAGAATAATTCGGCAATAAATACTTTGGAAACCAAATTAGAGGAAAATAACTCGGCAATAAATGCATTGGAAAACAAAATTCACGGAATTCGACACGAAAATAAATGCATTGGAAACAAAATTCACGGAATTCGACACGAAATTAAGAAAATAATAGAAAGTTAGAAGAAAATTTAAAAGCACAGTTTACTGAATTAGCGGAGCAGTGGAAGGTCGAATTTAAGAGCGAGGTTCAACAAGAATTAGCACAGGAACACGAGAACTTAGAGAAAAAATTCACGGAGCTGGGACTTGAATTAGAAGAAAAAGTGGATCAAGTAACGAAAGAATTTGAAACTAGGATCGAAACACAATCGGATCTTATAACCGCCGTATCCGACAGGCAGATAGAGGTAGAACAAGGAGTAGAAAAGTTCCAGAAATTAGTTACTGAACAAGTTCAGGTTCAAGCTAATAAATTAGATAGTGGAATAAAGGCTCTTTCTGAACAGGATGGCGTTCTACAACATCAAATTAATGCATATAAGAATGAAGTAGTAGAACTGAAAAATCAATTAGAAAATTTACCACCGAGTGGAGGAAGTGTTCAGCCCACGTATGTTTCATTGCCGTGTACTCCTAATTTCAGTGCAGTGGGAGATGAAAATCCATGTGTATTTATGAAAGAGGTAGATAACTTCTTTTCTTTAAATTGTGTTCCGGACAGTAAGAAAACTCGAATCGTTTATCAGATGTTGCAGGGTAATGCACGAATCTGGGCAGATAGTTTAGGAGAGTTTCCCAAAACTATGGCCGAACTCAAAGAAAAATTTTATTCGAGATATTGGAATAACGAAACTCAAATCAATTTTAAAGTTAACGTAATGTATGGTACGTGGAAGAAGGGTACGATGTCCATGCAGGAATATGCAACGGAGAAATTAGCTTGTTTCAAATTATGTACTCCGACGATACCGGATGAAGAAATTGTCTGTTTATTAATACGTCATTTTCCTTCCTCGACGCAAAATTTGCTTAAAAATCTCTTACCAATGTCCACTGAAAAATTAATAACGCAGCTAGGATTGTATGATGCCACTTCGTGTATAATGAAAGGTTACAGAAAGCAAGGGCAAATGCTAATGGTCCGGTAAATGGTCAAGATAGCAGACAGCAACAACATAATGTAAGCAAACCAGAAACAGGAGAAACTTACAAACCGAAACATTACCAAGAAAAACAAACTTATGCTAGACAAGACAGGACCTCGTCTAGGGATAGAAATAGAAAAATTCTATTGATAGAGGAGTTTTCCAACCCAGAAATACAGGACCAAGTACATCTCGCGGACATGAGTCGGAAAATTAGAAAGGTTTGTTTCGACACGCCATCCCGCCGCAAACCAAATAGAACAATCTAGTGAAGAAAAGGTGGCGATATTATCAATCGAATTAATCTCATTTGATGATGAACTGTGCAGAGAAACGATAATCTCAATGCATATCAGAAAAAACAGTTAACTGAAGTATTGCTTAGGAATCAAAAGGTGTTTTGCAAAAACAAGAATCCAGTAAAAGATTTTCAATTCGAAATAGAATTAACAGATAAAACACCATTCACGGGTTACCAATATGTCATTCCAGAAAAACATAAGGAAGAGGTGGATAAGCTCATTGCTACCATGGTCAAAGATGATATCATCATGAAGTCCAAAACCTCTTATCTAAATCCGATAGTGCTCGTAGAAAAGAGTAATGGGGAAAATAAGGTTGTGTTTAGATGCAAGGCGATTGAATCAAGTTACCTTACCGTACAGAGACAGACCGTTGCGTGTAGAGGATTTAACTAATCAATTATCCGGCATCAAGTGGTTGAGTTCAACCGACTTCACTGCATCGTATTGGCAAATAGCGATAGCACCTGAATGTAGACAATATACAGGATTTATTCACGGGAATTTCGTATGTCTTCAAAAGAATGCCATTTGGACTCAAGAACAGTGCATCTGCTCTTGTACAATGTCTAGATAATATCATTGGCAGAGAGATGTCCCGATGGTTTTATCTATATTGATGACGTGCTTGTGTATTCTAAGACATTTGAAGAACACATGACTAAGCTAGATATTTTGTTGAAACGTCTGATTGAAAATAATTTACAACTGAATTTGGAGAAAAGTAATTTCTGCACTAAACAAGTTAAGTTCCTGGGTTATGATGTGACAGTTAACGGAGTCAAAATGAATATGGAAAAGATGCGAGAGATAGATAAAATTGCACCGCCAAAAAACACGAAACAACTTAAAAGTTTGTTAGGTTGCGTCAATTATTACGCCAGATTTATTCCTAATTTCGCCATGCACATTGAAATATTTCTTCCGTTGCTGCGAAAGCACACTAGATGAAAGTGGGAAGACAATCGGAAAGTACAATTTCCACAGTTTGCGACCATTTAAAGAATGAAATAAGTGGCAAAATGATGAAACAAACAAACAGATAAAGTAACCGACAAGAATCATGTAAAAAGAAAAAAAGAAAACAAGAGAAACAAGAGGGAGAAAGAAGGAAGAAAGGAGAAGGAAGATGAGGAAGAAAAAAAGGAGTAAGAGTACAAGAGGGAAGAGAACAAGATTGCTCGACGTTCTAGAATCAAGAAAAAGAAGAGCATAAATTTTAGTGAAAAGATTTTACGGCATATGAAATCAAATCCCATAAAATTTTTTTTTTTCGAAAGAAGGGGTTATGTGACCGCCCGTTGAATAAGATAATTAGAATTTAGAACAAGAGAGACCGCCAAAACGTGTCACATACCGCCCTAAGAAAGCGAGGGAAAAGAATATTTTGAACGGCGCCAACGCGGATGGATATTTGGAATGATAATTAGAATTTAGAACAAGAGAGACCGCCACCTTATACCAAGGGCGAGACCGGAGGTCGGATGAAAGAAAAAGTTCTTTCTGAAGGTAGCAGCTGAACTGGGCGGACGTATGGAAAACGGTACCCCAGGAAGTGACATTGCAGCGGATTTCAGATTTGCAACTTTTTTGAGGAAAACTCTTCTAGAAGACCAGAAGAGTTTTTTTTTTTTTCTCTCTCACATGCTTTTCGTATATTTAAATACTCTCTTGAAGTTGGTGCTCATATAAAAAGGGGTGATCTCTGGATTCATTTTCACTCTGAATACCCAGTTGGTCATTAACCGTAATCGAAAATAAAGTAAAATTCATATGAGAGTATTCAAGAATATCAAACTTGAACGAGAAGAAGAAGGCGATTTCTGGGGAGCGACTGCGTTCTCAACCCGAGGCCACGACGCTTCAAGGCCGAAACAACTCGGTGAAAAGGGGTAGAAGGAAGCCCAGCGGACTGCTCTACGCGGCCGAGAACACAGTAAGGTCGTTCCAAATAAACTGTTTTGTAGGGATAGGAGTGATTCAGTTTAATAAGAAAGCTTATTCTGTATCCGTCACGTAGAAAGAAAAAGGGAGGGTAACAGATTTACACGCTTAAAAGATAAGAAAAGTAAAGTACATTTGTTTCCGACTTCTAATACGTGAGAACAGAATCAATCTTTTCTTTCAAAAAGGATTTCAAGATCAAATATTGTAATATAGTGATTAAGAGTTTGTGTAAGAGTATAATTATAATAATAGTAATTCTCTGGATTTTAGAGAGAGAAAGAGTTTCCTTTTTGTTGTAAAAGTAATGTTAAGGGAAAAGTATTAATTTTTTGATTTTCAATGTGTGTTTCTTTCAAATTTTGTAAAGTAATATTTTAACGATTCTTTCGAATTTCTGAAAGTGTGTTTGTTAAACAATTGGGTTGTAGATGAAAGTAGGAAATTGTGTATTGAGTTATTAGTGTGTGTGTTTTTTTTTTCAAGAGTATTCTGTATTTGATTTTTTCTTATGTGCCATTGTATGTATTTGTCAAAGCAGCCAATATTTTTAGAATATATTCTGAATTTAGTGAAAAGTGATTCTCACCCGAGTTGTTTGTAATTTTTGCATCCAATCCATAAACGATCTTCACGACCCTGCCCCCCCCTATTTTTTTTATTTATTGTGTCCACACTGGGACGTCTATACTGAGCTAGTCGACCATCTGGTGAATTGTGTTCGCCACCCCCCCAAGACGTCTCAGGTCGGGTGCTGGCCTTACGGCTTGTACCGCACACGACTGTGGCTCGCAGTATAATGTTGATTATTTACAGACAAGTTGTTTCCTTATGTAGACGATGACTCAGTAGTTTTCTAATAATTTATTACATTACCTGTTATAATACCTGTTCATTTGTTAGTAGGTTGTCTTTCTCTTATCTGTGGCATTCAAGAGCAGCGATTTTGAAGATGAGTAACACGTAGATCTTAAATGTTGTCCTCTTTATTTAGGCAAGTCATTTCAAATGGTACAACTCAACACTATCATACTCCCATTATTACTATCAGTGATGAATACATTTACCGTTTTGTCTTCAGGCAAATTAATGCAGAGTGTTTGGACAAATTTTCGAATTCCATAACAGCCTGTATCATCACTTGCAAAACAACAACAACAACAACAAAAACTTTTTAGATACACGAAGCGATGTTCATGGCATTGGAAGGTGATTTGCGTACCCGAAAGCACGTGCTGCAGCTTGTGAATTTCGAACGCAGGAGAAACTGGCAGAACTTTGTCGCATTCCGATTCTATTCAGCTATTCGTGCATGGTTCTCATCCCTGACTTTAAGCATTTCTCCCATTTAATATCTGCAAGTCTGCACTCTCTGGTAACTCATTTTTTATTATTTATCATAATGAAACACAACATTTCCAAAGCTCTTCCCTAGAATTCACATTCAGAAGTTGTTGATTTCTCCACACCTTCTTCTAGAAAGAATTATTTCTACTACTTATTTAGAACAAGACAATTCAGTATTTAATTGATTAGCAACACACTTTTGTTTTACCGCAAATGGGAAACCTTTTTTCTAGCCAGATGAGCAGTACTCTGTCTTGTAGAACTCCTCACTCTCCGCGTCCAAACATCATATAACTTTCCCTTCGATTCAGGATGTCTTGGAATAAATGTTAAAAAGTCTAGGGCACGTAGATGAGTAAAAAAGTAACATATTTTCCCAATAAACTTGTGGCGGATGATTTTCTAACACGAAAGTACACGTATGAAACGTGGCCCTCATTCGAAGGTCCCCAGTATCCGTTGACCTTCCTCATATCACGTTCTGGTACATGCAAAGAGATTTCATACACCCGTCACACACGCAAGTAAGATGGGTTGCCTACTACTCTGGGGCAAATGTCACGTGTCATTCCTTTATCTGAAATTTCCAAAGATTTATTGGACAGAAGTGATTCTCTTGACCCCCCTCATATGACCTCGACGTTTGTAAAATTTATTCTGGGAGAACCTATATTTGTCCCATCCAGCAGTTGGGGATATTTTTTACTTGTGTGTCACTTTGCTCGACGACGTACGATACCCTTTATTTCGAGCGAGCGACCGGGCGGTTTAAGATTCGCCTCCTCTCTGCGTCCTCTTCTTTCGCTTACCGCGCTTCTTCTTGCACTGCCTCGATTACGCCGGGCACCCCGGCCTCTCCCTCCGCTCCCGCCCCCGTCATCACCATCGCTATCGCCATCGTCCCCCTTGTCTTTGCCGTTACCCCCGCCATCCACCGCCGCCACCCCCCCCGCCACCTGCCCCCCGCTGCCACACCAGCAGTCACCGGTGTCGTCACTGCCCCCGCCCCGCCCGCAGCCCCCGCCCGCCCCCCCCCCCTGCCGCCCTCCGCCCCTCGCCCCCCTCTTCCCATACCTCCGCGACCAGTACCGCCACCCTAACACGCCACTGCCCGGCTCCCCCCTGCCACTACCACCTCCTACCGCTTCTTCCCCTCGCCATCGGCGTCGCCTCGGCCTCCCCGCCCCGCCCCCCCCCCCCCCCCCCCCCCCCGCCCGCTCGCTGGCTCTCGCTTAACGAGCGGAATTCATTAGCGCGCCGAGACCTCTCCCCTCCCCCGGCCCGGCCCCGCGCCTGCGGCTGCGTGCCCTTATGTGAGCTTCCGGAGTGGCCCTGGCCGGCCCCGCGGTGGCTCTCCCGCCCGGATTCCTCCCAACAGGCGCTCGCGAACAAAGCTGTTTCGCCTCGCCCACCCACAGATACCCACCCGCTGTTTTTCTGCTTCCTCTGCGCCGGCTTCCTAAACCAAATGTGCGAGCTGGTGCTGCGAAGAGCTCCGGTCTTTCGGTGCTTTCGGACGAACGTTGTGCAGGTTTGGGGGATAAGGTTGGGGATGCGTTGGCCTTCCCCAGGTGAATCTGAGGGCTTACGGGAGAGCTTGCTGAATGAAAATCTTGGAAAAACGTGCTACAATGTTGGACCTTATTAGAGGAAATTATTGCGGCAAAGCTAGTCAAGGAAAGAAAGAAAACACTTGTTTTAATTTGGAGTCCTCGACTGTTTGAATTCGCTTACTAGCGTTACATTGTTAAGTTAGAAGCTGACAATTGAGGAATTGTGAGAAAGAAGAACAGTACGTGACTAAACATGGGATTGATGTTAGTTAATCTAGTAGATGTAGAGTCAATCCAGTTATCAATATGCTTAGGAATAAGAAAACTACAAGGATTTTAAATATCCAATAAACAATATTATCAATAATTTAAATCGGAAAAGAAATGTCCCTGATTCTTTTGATATTACATCAAATAGAACCCAACTTATCTATAATTCACTACATGTATACAATACGATGGCATTCATAACTTACTGAGATCAGTCTGCAAATAACTTAATAATAGCTTATCATTTCATTATTTCCCATTTTAAATTTATTATTCTTTTGCTTGGACGTTAAAAAATCTAAATTGAGAATTACACTCTTTTAAACTTCCATACACACAATTTATAAAAGGAATTCTTACATCATCTTTAAAACAGATAAGGGACACAATACAGCAACAGAAGAAATTCGAAGAGATTCCTCTTTAGGCGAGCGCTACACGAATGAAGCTATAATTTGTTGTTGTTGCTATTTGGCAAATCCGCGATCCATCCATCCTCCGTGCGCGCTCCATAAAGCGCGTTTACCGTAGAGAAAGAGGCTCTTTTTCGCAAAATCCCACCTCCACGAAAAATGAGCGAGCCCACCCGTGGTGCGGACACCATCTTGTCTGCCGCAACGGCGGCGACGGCGGCGGCGGCAGCAGCAGCAGCAACGCGACGCGCCGAGTTGCGCAAAGCAGATTAGCGTCACCCCCTCCTCCCCTCCCCCCTCCGTTACCCGTCGCGGTGCCTGCCGCTGGCCTCCGCAGCGCGCACGAATTCAACCCTCCACACCGCTCTGAAAAACGCTGGGCGGAAGAGTGTTGATTCGAAAGGCATTGCCCAAACACTTTCAGAGGCAAAATTCCCGCATTAAGATGTGTTTCAAAAATGGAATTTGCAGAAACTATTAATCTTCATTGTAATAAAAGATCATCATCAACGTCGTCATCATCATCATCATCATCATCATCATCATCCTAAAGACACAATATGCCTCGTCGCTGCCTCCATTACATTCGATTCTCTGCTGTTCTCTTCAACTATATAGTTTCTGAAGTGTAGTTTATTTTCAAGTTGTTCTAAACTTTTCTTTCTAGGTATTCCTCTATTAAAAAGTAGTATTTATTTTAATCTTTTCAGGACGTGTTACTTTTGAAGTTGTATTACAAAAGGTTAGCTTTAGATTTTCAAACCACTCTATTATTTTAATTAAATTAGTTTCCTATCTTTTTCATTTCTCTGGAAACTTTAATACCTTGCAAGTGAAACACATAGCGATCCGTGAAACGCATCAAGCACCTACATTGATTTTGTATTTTTTAGGTGTCGTGTTGTGAGCCGTTAGCTAACGTTTGGTTTTTCAATATTCAATGACCTCCTTCGCTAAAGATATGCGTCATTTTAGCCGTGATGGACATTTCTGCTACAGAAGATCGTCAAAAGATGGGTGAAATGTTAGCTAAGGGCCCAAACCACCGACTCCCCGGACATCCGAAAGCAATTGCTCAAAGACGTAATAAGAGTAAACGCACGTAATTCTCAAATATATCTAAAACAATGTTGTCATCACCCTACAACTCATAATGCGCCTTCTCCCTTTAGCCCCCCCCTCTTCCAACCTCACTCACCATTTTCCACACTCTCCCACCCTCCTCCCCCCCTCATTCCCTCTCACCCACTCGATCCCAATTTCCTCCTCTCTCCCCCACCTTCTTCTACCCTCTTCCACCCTCGCCCGGCGTCGCCCGCCCGCCCACGCGTCGCCCCGGGCGCAGACTGCCTCGTTAATGCCTCGGCAGGACAGAAACACGAAGTTACTTCGAGTGGCCCTCGCGTTTAAAGGGAAGGCGGCTCTCCGCCTGCGTCGCCCGATGCGCATTCGCCAGCTGCCTCGCTCTCGGCCCCCGCCCCGGCCCCGCCCCCGCCCCGGCCCCGGCCCCGGCTCCGCAACGCCTCGTCCTCCGGGAAGCATGCGCGAATAAAATATCTTCACTTCACGCTGCAAGTCCTGCATCTCTGTCCGTTTCTTAACTAGCGTCTCTTCTTTGAGTCGATGTACATGCACGCAACGGAGAATCTTGTAGGATCCATTCTGGTACCCATCTACTTTTGAATGGAAAGTCCAGATACATAACTGACTTATTAAGTGGTTTTACAGCAAACAAATAACTGATTTTTGCTTTATCGCTCATAATAATTTAAGAAGAGAAAGTATTGTAATCGTGCGTCGGAAAACGAAGAATTTTCGACTCAAAAGCCGGGAGCGGTGGCTCAATGCATCAACTGATGTAACTGCAGCGCCTCTGACTGTGTTATCCGGTAGCACTACTAGGTTTATTTTAGAGTTTTGTTTCCTTAAAAACCCATCCAAAACACCGTAAATGTCAAAATATGCTCCTAATCCGTAAAAAAGTCTGGTTTTGCAACAAATATTTGTCTACTTGAATACTATAATCATGATACAATGAACAACAAGAATACCAACAATTGTTTTAAAAATCGGTGTTATTAACTAAATAATTGCAAAGGACAACGGAGTTTTGTCTGAAGGAATCACATTTGTGTTTGTGAAGAAATATTGGATTGCGCGTAGTGAGAACGTAGATACAATGAAGAAAGCGAAAGTAGTTATTTCTACAAATGGGTGAATGGCGAATGGACACAGCTTAACCTGAACACACAATTTGCGCATTACAATTATTACATACTGAATTTTCATTGGAGCTGGTGACGGTCTTATGTTGCAATAACGCAAGTATTAAAATATAAAATCGACAGGTCTCGGGTTACCTCGTCCACCAACATTTCATAAATACGACAAAGATTCATTTTCTGTGCTTGTTACGTAAATCCATAGGTATTAGTGCTTTCTTATCCTGTCAGTCATTTTAATCTCGGCACCTATATACCATTATCTTTAAATCATCCACAATTAAATGAGACCAACATGGAGTTGGGGACACACAAATTTACTAAGTATCCTGTTTCCTTTGGAGAAAATTGCTCTTACCTCACTAACTGTATCTGTACTTTACTCTGTATTACCGAATCATCGGTTCTGCAGTGCATTTATTGAAATCATAATCATCGATCATAAAATTATTTTCCATACTGGTATAAATGCGGGAAAAAACTGTGGAATCTCAGACAATATCTACGAGTATTTTGTTATAAAATCAAGAGGTAAAAACGTGACATCCTAGAAGGTCGCGGATCCTCGGAAAATTGATCCATTTACTTGATGCACTCATGGTTGATATACAACGCATGGTATAAATTCAAATTTGTTATCCTTGTTCCGCAACGGCGTTTTCCTAAATGTGAATCAATCTCAAACGCTCCTCCGACGCAGAACCCACCACGGCATACAATCTTCCCTCCAACTTTTGGCCAATATTTCTTCTTTTCTCTTTCATTTCTGCTACCACGAACTCGTTCACTGAATAACCCGCCAGCCCATTTGTCAGAACATTTCCTTATTACTAGTCTTACAGACCTCTGCTCATCTATTCTCCGTCAATCTTCATTCCTTATTCCTTGGGCCTTCCGCGCCCTTGCCCCACCCCCCAACCATTCTTTATTCTCCCCTTCTTCCTTGTGCTGCTGCCACCGTTTCCTCCTCTCTCTTTTTCTTCTCCGCCGCCCAATCGATGTGGCACCCTCGGTTGCCTCCGCATTCGCTGCCTTCCGTGCCTTCATTGTTACTTCGCTGTCCATCACCAACATCACCACCTCTCCCTTCTCGTACCGGAAGTGGTGGCTCAGTGCATCAACTAATGTCACTGCAGTGTCTATGACCGGGAGTTCGAGGTTCGAGTGCCGACGGTGGCAGAAATTCGACTCTAGCTTTGCAGCTAGGTAGAATTCAGACGCTATCTGGAGAAGAATTCTAGCGGCCGGCTGCTCTGATCGGTAGTTTTCCGTGGTTTCTCCGATCAACACCAGGCGAATGCCGGAGCACTACCCTCACAAACGGACCACGGACCACGCGCAATATTTCCTTCCTCTTCCGTGACCTATCCTAACCTCTTACACACACACACACACGCGCACACACACTAACATACACTACACAACCACACATACCGGGAGACCGGTCGGGGACATAGATATTGTCCCGGATGGGGCGGTGCCCCGCTGTTGGGAGATAGGTGGTTGGGGAAAACCCCGCTAGTCGACGGTAGGTCGGCGCTGGATCTCGCCATCCGGCGGGGAAATATCATTGCCACCTCTCGATGAAAACCATGCACTACACATACGGTACTAATGACATCAGTAGTTGGCGTGCCCGGAATCACAACCAATCAATACCTTCTGCGGGGAATCTTCCTTCGGAGGGGAAGTAAAACCGACTGTCCTATGTTAGTAGATTTACTGCATGTAATAGATCCTCAAGCCTAAATGAAACCTCTGAGCTAAATTCAGAGCCTGTTTCGTCGCACAAATAATACCTTCTTTCTCCGCTAGTTGGTGAAAGAAGCTTAGCAAAATTTGTGTGGTCAGACGGAAAAGCAGGCCTCGTGGCCTGAGTCTCGCTACGTAAAATAAGGCATCAATTGAATTCAATTCTTCTTCCTTCGTCTGCTTTCTCGGCTACCACCGACATTCTTCACCAACACTCTCTCCACAGCTCGCACTGCCGTTGTATCATCGATGTTTGATTTCACACGTCCAACGCCATCACCATCACCATCGTGTATCCACTTCCTAAAATGTCCGCAATTCTTCCTTCACGTTTCCCATCACTCATTCATCGCCCCTCCCTTTGGTACCACCTTCCTCGCCGCGCGCAAGTAGACCAGTTTGATGACATATTCTCTCGCGGCCGTCTGCTACTTCATCTTCTTCCATCTAACCTGCAACATCCAACACAGGTGACACCCGCCTCGGCGTCTGCTGTGACTAAGAACCCGCACGCCAAACGCGGTCTTAGTTATTCCAACATCTCCCGCCGCATGTTTTCGTCATCCCTTCCGTCTTCTTCCTCTGCCATCAATCCACTTTCATTTCCTCCTTCGCCACCACTACCACCTCGACCTGCACCTCAGTCCCGTTTACCTACTTGTACCCTTCACGCATCCTCTTCTTTTTCATCCCGCAATTATGTCAACATATGTTTCATCCCTTCCACCTCATCTGCATCTCCTTTGTTACCCCAATCCTCGAAAATCCTTCACCGCTGCCATCGCCACCTCTTGCGACGGCGTCGCCGTCATCTTCGCCCCGTTTTCCCGCGCCGCGCCGCGCGTGCAATCGATCTGGACGCGTTGCGGCGCGGAGACGCACCCGCCGCCGGCCTCGCCGCCCCCACTCCGGCCCTGCGCCGGCCCCGCCGGCCGCGCCCCGGCGCTGGAGGCAGACGGCGCGGCGCCGGTGACCGGCAAGGCCGCGCGACGCGGCGCTCTGCGATTGTCTCCTTTAACGCGGCGCCAGTGGCGGGGGTGGGGCGGAAGGCGCCCCGCTGGCTGGAACCCGCCGGTGGCGGCGGTGGAGGCGAAAGAAGAGGGGGCGCCTGGGAAAAGAGGCGGAGGAGACTGCTCTGCTGCCGTGGTGGAAGAAGAAGAAGAAGAAGAGCGAGCCGGGGGTAACGACAAAGGTAAAGGGAGAATGTGAAGGTGAGTGCAGGGGAGGACAAAAGCGTATTCAAGAGAGGGCGAGAGCGAGAGCAGTGGTGAGGGCGAGGGCGGGGGTAAGAGCGAGAGAGGTGAGGGCAAGGGTAAGAGAAAGAGAAGAGGTGAGTGCGAGGGCAAGAGCGATAGAGGAGGTGACGGCGAGGGCAATGGCGAGGACGAGGGCAAGGACGAGAGTGAGGGTAAGGGGAAGAGCGTCAGAAGAGGTGAGAGCGAGGGCGAGGCAAGAGCGAGAGAGGACGTGAGAGAGCAAGGGCGAGGGCAAGGGTGAGAGGGGTGGTCAATGGCGAAGGCAAGGGCAAGGGGAAGAGCTACAGAGGAGATGAGGGCGGGGGCAAGAGCAAGAGAGGAGATGAGAGCAAGGGCGAGGGCAAGCGCTACAGCGGAAGTGTGGAGGGAGGCGTCCGACGCCTAGCCTGAGCGTTGCCGGCGACGGCGGGGGCAGTGACAGCGATGGTGATAGCCGCGGCAAGAAGTTCTATGAAGGTAAAGGGACGAGGACGACACAGGAAGAAGAGGAGCGAATACCGTCGGCTGTGTCGGAAGACGGCCGCGTCGGCGACGGAGGCGGAGACGGCCATGGCAGAGGGAGAGCTGCGTAATTGGCGACAAAGTCCGGCGCCTGCAGAAAACGATTTAACGGGCATTTTGCTAGTAATGAGCCTCCGCGGAACCCTCCCGCCCAAATGTCTCTCCTCGCTCCCACGGAGTGTGCGTCGAGGAGGTGGCAGCCGTATGAGAGGCGCTGATATAATTGTAAAGACTGAACACGACTGATAACATAGTTTTGGCGAATGTAGCATTTTGTCACCTCAGATGCATCGCGAGATATTATTTTAAAATTTCTATAATTCCAACGCTTAATATCCAAGGTATTGTATTCTGATTTACGTACAAAACTGTCCATAAATGCGTCTTAACTGCTGTTCAATTATTTTCTTAATACTGTGTCGTTCCTGAACGGTAACACAAGTAAACAGAGGAACGAAAAGCCACTCTTGCAAGTAACAGCAGGCGTCAGCTAACGATGTTTTTTAACGATTTGTAAACGATTTTCGGCTGTCTATTAAAAATAATAGAAAAAAAATTAGAAGTGACTTAAGGTGTTGTGAGTGCATTCCAATTCCAAGAAAAAATATTTCTCTTTTGTAGTACAATGTTTTATATAACTCATAATAAAAAAGAAATACACAGTTCGAAGGGAATCATACCCTTGGAATTTATTCTAAATTTTCCTGTTGTTTTGTTGTAAAGTAAAGAAAACTATTGATATATCTTTGAAATTGCTTTTGTGATCAGATCATGCAAAAAAGCTTCCTTCTATTCTTCCTTTTGTTAGCCTACAGCACACCAAAATCAATTCATTTATTAATACACAATAAAAGTCATTATAAACCAATCTAAGTTCAAACTACAACTTCATCTGTTTTCATTATCAATCATTGAACAATTTAATTAAAATCTAAAATACAATAATTTTCAAAATCAGAGAGCTAAATTATGTGTTTTATTAACACTTTACTAACAGAATCTGTTAGCAGACTAACAGGAAAGTCCGGATGAGCGAAAATTTTCCTCTTAGTGTTACGTATTGCTCTTGCGGTTTAGCTCATTGGTCAGAGAGATCGCTTTCCATTCGCGACCCCTTGTTTTATTACTGGTCGGGAAGATTATAGTGTGCTTTCTCCTTGCAATAGCGTGTCCTATGTTGCTGTGTGACGTTGAGAAAGCTCACTTCTCAGGTTCAGAAGACGAGAATACGGCGTGGGAATGTCTTCGTTCTAACCACACGTACCCCCTTAACCCATGGCCGCGAGGCCGGGACGCTGGTGATAGGTCATGAGCCGTCGCGCCAAATACAGATAGACAATGTTACGTATTAGTCAACAACTACTCACATTTTTAAAAAAGCGCATGAGAAGTCATTTCAATATGTACAATTGAGGGATAAATTGCATTGAGAAAGAAATCTCTGGCTTTAATATTGAAGGTTCGAAATATATTTGCACTTTTGCCATTTTCAAAATATCAGCGGTTTTAATGAATTTAGAAACTATACAATATTTACAAATGCACTTTCCTATATTCGAGCAAACAATATAAAGAAAATAATTGTAGACATTTCTAAGAAAATTTTGAAACTGTCACAGGGACTTCACATGTAGTACATCCCAAAATTAAAACATCTTAATGATCCGTGGTACGGCACAACTATGTCTTACTTCTACATCTGACGCCGTAGATCGAGTACTGAACGCCGCACACTTTCATAACTGTTTCTGTCATTATTTGTTTCAACAATGCATATAACCGAGTAACTTTCATAACAGATGGAAGAAACTATGGACCGTGAGAATTCATGAAGACCGACTAATGTCTAGCAAATGTGAACATGAATCCCTCATCCCTCGACCAATACTGAATTAGAAATATTGACAAATCGAACAATTTTTTAAACAAAAAAGATACAAAAAAACGATTCATCACGTTTATAAGTTCATTCACTTTACTTTAATAACCATTCTCTTTTTGCTAAACATTCGGAGATAATAATGTATTACTCGCCCACGTTTTCTTGAGCCTCGGAATTCCTGACCCCACTCCTTTACTAAAATTAGTTGAATGAATAAATGATAGCAATCAGCGTTATAGACAAAATATGATAACCAGATTTATTCACTACCGTGTAACGGAAACTATTTTGCATCGAAAACGAGCTACAAATTTGATATAATATTCCTATTGTCAATATAACCCAACTCCCCACTCTTCTCACAACTAGCGAAACGAGAGCTCAAGAAAACGTGGGCAGATAATACTAACGCTACTGGCAGTGGCGGCTCGTGGTCATGCCATGCACACTCGTGCAACGTTTTTCTTCTTTTTCCCACACTCTCTCTCCCTCTGTCTCTCTCTCACGCACACACATATACATTACATGCATGCATTGACACACATTAACATTAATAATGACAATTAAACACAAATCATCTTATGACGTCTGATAGCATGCCGAACAATTCCATTCCATTGTTTCTTTTCAGCAAATTTTTTCTGTGGCTTTTTCATTAAAATCATTGATTTCTTACGTTTCATATTTTCAACGCTATTCATTGTTAGTTGCACAAACACCCTTGACAGAAAAAGAACTCTCTGATTTCGGTTTCTCAAAACACATTGAAACGTAGCCTAATACTTACGTTTACAAAATACACTAGGGGTTTGAATACTTCGGAATGGTTCTGTAATTGCAACTCACTTTAAAACACAAGAGAATACACATATTATATACTATTAACATTTTTATGAATGCAACAGTGCACAGCAATGCGTTCGCGTTTCGCGCGCTAGTGCGAACGCTCATTTAAGTGAAGAGATATCTCACACTTTCTTCGTTCAATGTCATACTTCTGTTAAAAACTTGTGCTACTTATCTTCGAGACACGTCAAGGCATTTCCCGAGATCGCCACTGCGCCTGCGCCGTAGATGGAGCACCGCGCCGGGTATGCTCCAGTCCTCCATAAGCCACCGTAGTTCCCCTCCTTCCCCTGCAGCCCCGCGGCAGCCTAGGACGCCGTTTCCTCGGTCGCATTCTCCCGAGTGTGCTCCCGCAGGCTTTCACGAAAGAAAGGCGGACGGACCGGCAATCGCAGCTTCCGAATGGCGCGTGTTTTGAAATAACATGTTTCGGGAATGCTCTGAGAGGACTTGTATTCTCCTCTTGTTAAGAGATGTTTAAGAGAAATGGCACCGAATTAATTTGGGTGTGCACATGCGAACGTGCGAATACCCATGAGCCGCCACTGGCTACTGGTCAAGTTAGACTGGGAGTCTGAAAAGGCTAATCAACCTCCAAGACCACTCCAGTGATCAAGCAAGAACAAAATAATTAAAAAACTGTTTGTAGGAAGGTACTAAAATTACATGTGCTAAGAAGGTGCTAAGATCGAGGAAACGAGACGAAAAGAGAGTAAATAATTCGTACGGATTCATTTTGCGCGCGACCTCTGTAGATTAATAAACATATTTTAAAATACTCATTCATGACAAGTTTACGAGTTTGATCATTCACCCTAGTACGATTTATGTATGATCCCTGTATGATCATTTACCCTAGTACGAAGTATGAAAAATTCAAAATTTATTGCTTATTTATCCTTGAAAATAGATTTTATTACATGGGAGTTTTTTTTTCTCCCTTTCAAAATTCAAAATTTATTGCTTGTTTATCCTTGAAAATAGATTTTATTGCATGGGAGTTTTTGTTTTTTTTCTCCCTTTCAAACATTCAAAATTTAAGTAGTATATGACTAAGTTTAGGGATCACAGAATTTTGAAAATGTGCACACAATTCACTTTTCCCCATAGCACGTCATACGCAGTTTTTAACTGTTTTTTTGACGTAAAATAAATAAATAAATAAAATGAGATTATTATTAATGCATATATTATTAACGCATTTTCTTTCTGTTTCAGGTAAGTACCTGGCTCTTTCGCCACTTACATCACAACATATGATAGAAGATGAGACACTGCTATAATTCTAGACCAGCAGATCCGAGGGTAAGACAGAGAATATAAGTTGTTTGAAGTGATTTCTTTTCAAAATTTTTGAAGGACAAAATACAATGGTGATTTTATTTCATGAATGACCTGTGTTTGCTTTCCATATAAATGCAAGTTGGAACATGACCAAACCTGTCTTCCTAAAAATATTTGTTAACATTCACACATCTACTACATGGCGATCATTTTGTTGGTGGAAAGTCGTATCTCGGTCATAATAAGAACCGTAACCCACCTTCAAAAGTAATCGTCGTAAAATACTCATAAAACCTTAAACTAAATGAACACGATATTTTTATACACAAAGTCTCATCGAAACACAATATTAATATATTGAAAATCTATACTTTAAATCAATAATGTTTTATTCTGATGAAAGTTAAATTTAAGAATCAACAAAACTTACATGTTTTGAATATACTGAAATCGGAAAAGTTTAACCATTTTGGCAAGAAAAGACATGATCACAGATGTATTCCAAAATTCTGCGATCCTCAAGTTATTTGATTCATTATGACTCTTTTTGTGCACTTTCGAGAGGAATCAATCCTTTTAGAGATATTTAACACAATTAATTTGTATTTGGGATTGAATAACTGATTGATAATAGAGAAATGTGCTTCTGAATTTAATTGCTCGTTGTTGCTAAGCAGGAGAAAAACAAGTTTTTTAAAGCGTTCAAACCCTCTGTAGTTTATCAAATATTATTATTATGTAACAAATTCTTCTTAGGGCGAATTTTACAACAGCAATTGTTCGTGGAAGGATAATTCCAAGCATGCAAAAATTAATTTGACTGCATTAGTGAGACGTGAATTACCACCTTTTCTAAGAGAAAACATACATTCATAATGTAATGTATTTCTTCAGAATGGTAGGATTTATATTTGAACATTTCCCCAGTGCCTTCATCAATGACCCTAGAATGTATTGCTTCTAAACTGAATAATTCTGAAAAAATTATTGTCCACCTTTCCAACCATATTTTACGCCATGTAGTCATATCATCTGATCGAGGATATTTACATTGCATATTGTATTGAAATATACAATAATTTTTTCGCAATTGTAGAACAATTCTGGCTTCAGTTTCGGATTCAGCGCGTCCATATACGTACAGCAATATGTGTCAAGCCTTTGGGTTTGACACTTTTTTGTATGCCTTCGTAATTAACGACGATATTACAAAATCACATAAGAATTTTCTTGTCGTCTGAGCCACACACATTTCTGAAGCGTGGTATAGAGCATTTATCGGAATAAAGAAAATAAAAGCCATACTGTTTTTGAATGCTTCTCCCTCTTCTGTGGCGTTTAATATCAAGTGAACAGCAACACTAATACATTGTATCAATGATTGCTCTTTGAATATCTACACTTCAGATAGGTATAACTCTAGAATAAATTATTTTCGTGAAAAAAAACTAACAAAAAAAAACAAAAACCAAAACTATTCTTGAACACAACTTAGTGGTGAAAACATTGGTCTGAACATTCTATTGCGAATGGTCACAAAACAATTTCATAGCTCTTAAGATAAAAGTGTTCCTAAATCGTGAAATCGTAGTAGCTTAAACTGTCGGGACCCGTAGCGTAGTGGTTACGACGATAGCGCGAGCTACGGGGTCTAGGATTTCAAACCCCGCCTGAGAATGTGTTTTCTTTAGTGTTGCGACATGATGGAGCTTGATCCAACCACTATCAAAACCCCAATCCTTTCCAGACCCCTCCCAGTCTGCATGTTGTATGAATGCCACTACCTGCGTGCCAGTGTGATAAAGCTCCATAATGGGATTAATGGCCACAATAAGTCCCACCTGGCCGTCATCAAACCTTCCTACCTGTGAAAAGGTTCAATCGCCGCCATGGGCTTATGAGCCACAAGCGCCTGGAGAAGGTGCTCTGTTGCAATTGGCTTACGAGCCACTGCAGAGTTGGGGAGAGGAGGCTAGACCCAAGGGACTCAAGGGGTAGACCCAAGGGACTGAAAAGGCTGGCGGTATTAAAGGGCAGGGAGCGTCAGCTGGTAACCAAACGGTTAAGTTGAAGTAAAACGCCCGATGATGATGATGATGATGATGATGATGATAATGACGATGAAATTGTTTCTACTACCAACCTCCACCAATCTTATCACCATTCTTAATATTGACGCAATTTTGCCAGTTTGTCTGATGCTGTAAGACGATTTCATTTTTCAAAAAATCCTCTTTTTTGTTACAATTATTGATATGCACTATGGTTTTCTCAGTGTCTGAACAGAAATAAAGGTTATGAAATATTTCATTGAATTTTGTATACGTCAAACCTTTAACAAAATCCTTCTATGCTTGTTTGTCTTAAAATGTAGAGTTTTTGATATGACATGATTGCTCCGGTTGAAAAAGTGTGGGCTAATTAGAGACATGCCGAGTTCTAGATGCCTTTGATCGGGGTAAAAGGAAGGAACTTTGATGAGAAGACGTTTTTGCTGTTTATCCCCTGGCATAGATTAATAGGAGTCCTAACAATACTTTGTACAAAGGAATTCTAGCGGGAATTTGTTAGGAAAATGAGCGACAAAGGGAACACGAGTTGGAAGAGACTGATTTTATGTAATTTCGTTTTGAACAGAATTTGTTCCAAGAAGATCTTCTACGTTTTTGTTTCATCGAAAGAATATATACTGAAAATGGGCGCTAATAAATATCCTTGAAAGATACCTTAAGGGAGTTGAAATTGTTCATTTTCCTTAATTATAAGATTTGGATAAAATCGACAAAACTACAATATTAATTTAATAAGTTCGTAATAATACAATAATGTTACCTCATCGGGAAAGAATATGCGTAAATATCATAGCAAACTGGCAAGAAAGTTGTATGTAAAAGTTAATCGAATATCCTCTTGAATGTAAAAGAGTTGGAGAAATAATGTAAAACGATTTTTAAATATACAAGTATCTGAATTTCTCTCTGCTATGTTTATTATGTTTGACACATTCATTAAAATCCATAGCAATATATTGCAGGATTTTCAGCTTGTTCGAGGAAGCTCAAAGAGAATGGGTGAGTAGAAAAGGTAAGTATATACTTGGTAAGAATATTCCAGAGTGATAACTCGGAACCACTGCGTATGTGTCAACAACAGTGTTTTAGTCTACACCACCTCCAACGGGAATGCAACTATTGCACGGGACTTAAACATGACTGCCGTACGTTCATCGTGAGTTCTTAATGCGAGGGTCCGGAGAGGCGGGTCGCGTATCAACGCACAAAGATATTAAGAGGCGCTCTCTTACCGGGGCACTTCCAGAGTAACATGGCCCTCCCGCGGGGAGTACCCAATCATGGAAATCGCCAGTGGGGACTTCTGCCACCAGAACGCGCTTTCGAGCATCCTCACACCTGAGACGGAAGGAGCCTCAGGCTCCGGTGGCACGGGGGCCTCCACCGCTGTCTCTGCGAAGGAGGGAGAAACGGATTTAGGAACTGAGATGAGGACGGGAAAGACGTTGAACGCGGGGACGGGGCGGAAATGAGATAGGCATGGGGCGAGGACGGGACGGGGGGATGAAACGGGGTCGGGAACAGAGACAGGAGTGAAAACAGGGTCAGGATTAGGAATGGGGGGCGGGGCATGGGACGATGTTTTGGTTGGGGAGGGGCCGGGTAGAGATTGGTGAAAGGGGGATGGGGGATGGGTGGGAAGTGATGGGAGGGGACGTGGTAGGGACGTGATGGCGACGTGATGGGAACGTGGTGAAGACGTGTTGGGGACGTTCTCAGGAAGAGGTGAAGACGATGTGGGAACGTTGTGGGGACGTGGTGAGAACGGGGGCGTTGTGAGGGCGGGGACAAAGTGGAGCGAGAACGAGGTAGGGACGGGAACATGGTCGGGGGTGGGGTGGGGCAGAAGCGGTATGAGGACGGCGAGCACTGCAACGGCGCTGGGCCGGGTCGGGGCCGCCGCTGCCCGCCGGCGGGCCACAGCTGCGAAGAGGTCTCCCGAGCCTCCGCCGTGGCGACGCCACCGAACCGATTGAAGTGCTCGCGAATTTCCGGAACTTGGCGCCCGCGCTAGCGAACAGACGCCGAAGGGAGAGAAAAGAGAGATAGAGCGCGCGAGGGGGGAGGGGGAAGGGGGTGCGAGTGGGAGGGGGAGAGCAAAAAAGCCGCACCTGCTTTCTCCGAAATCTTTTGCATTTCCTTCCCATCGGAAGACGTCTGGATTGAAACTTTTTTTCTTC
Organism: Teleogryllus oceanicus; assembly: GCA_964035755.1. Taxonomy (NCBI): domain Eukaryota; kingdom Metazoa; phylum Arthropoda; class Insecta; order Orthoptera; family Gryllidae; genus Teleogryllus; species Teleogryllus oceanicus. The sequence goes on from CAXIVR010000004.1 coordinate 51,720,630, forward strand.
CGTCTCTCTCCCTCCTCTCGACTCCGGGGCCAACAGTGTGATCAGATTCGCAGAAACGCCGTTGAGAATGGACCGTCGAAAGTTGACAACTCGGAGCCCGTCCCGTCGCGCCGACTCGCCTGCCACCCCGCCCCCGCACGGTTCGCCCCCCCTCCCGGCGCGCTCTACGCCTCGCGGCCGCTGAGCCGCCGGTGGCATTTTCGCCAACGACCGGGTTTTCTTAATAAAAAGAAACGTGGGATTCGTGCCTAAAAGTAGGTCGCAAGGAAGGAGATAAGAGAATTCCGAGCCGGCCGCTTCCTAATGGCGATGATCACGTGATCACGTCAGTGTGGCTCACGGAAAAGTTAAAGTTCTGCAAGTTATTCCACCACATTTGCCGCTAACCCCGTAAAACTTAATTACCCCCCTCTGCCGACTGTTTTCCATACAACTCCCACTACTCTAAACACTACCAAACAGTGTACTAAAGGAGCTTATGTCGAGTAATCCTATCCGTCCCCCAGAAGTTTCCGCCGAGAGCCGTTACATTCAAATACGCGCTTTATAAAGCACTGGTATATTTCCGCTGTTAAAACGAAAGTTTCCGGACGCCGTTTCAACGCGGTGAGGCGCGCACTCGCTTTAAAAATATTCTCCAGATCGCGCTGGCTGGGCCCCGAAAAGAGAGCGCGACCGTCGCTCCTTTCAATTGTAACCACGAAAGGAAGGGCATTAAACCCGCCGTGTTGTCGCTTGACAGAGCACCCAACTTGGAATGAAGTATGAATTTTGTGTAAAGTAACGCCTTCAGTAGAAAATTAGAAGAGGGTGGGTGTTTTATAATGATCCCTCTCTGAATCTTTTAAATTGTTCTAGATACTAAAATGATGTTGTCGCGAAGTTCCATCGAAAAGCAAAGATTGTAAGAACACATGTAAAAGTGTAGAATTTCTCATACGCTGTATCGTTTCATTCAGAAGTATTTTTAAGTGAACTTTCGTCTTCATTGAGCATTTCCGAAACAATGAAGGAAATATGTATTAATGCAGTAAGAATTGTTTCTGTCAACGTTTTCTCAAACGACACCGAGTATTTTAATCAGCTTGACGGAATAATGCTGTCATAGAAGCCATCATGGTTACGTCAGAAGTTATTGACTCTCGATGACTCTCCACACTGACGTCGAGTTTTCACACAAACGATCCTTAAACCACAAACAATTCTTGTTTATTCTTTTACACATTTTTTTCATTATTTAAAATGTATGTATTGTGAAGCAAAAACTTTTGAAACTTTTGAACCACTGCTCTCAAATTTTACACAAAAGCTTTGAAGTAGCCGAGAAAAAATGTAGGTAGATTACTATTCAAAATGTTACGACCAATGCTTGTCTTTAAAAAATGTAGTGTTTTGCAATTAGCCATAATGTATTTAGGAGGAATTTTTGTCGGGTGATGCCGAACGAGGAGAAGCGGAGGGGGTGAAGCGTTTGATAAAGGATAGTAATAAATAAATATCCTGGCATCAGCAAATCACTTCAGATAACATACAGTGTTGTTCTACGACGCGCGTTACTTAACGAGCGTCAACGCAAAGCTCGTGTTCAGTGTCCCTTATAGAGTATAGGCGGGAAGTTTGAAAGAAAATGAATAATAGATCATTTTCATATAATATTAATATTTCTCTGGACCAGAATGAGTAGTATTTTTCTTGTCGAAAAATGGTCTGTATGATAGTATCGTAGGTTACGTGCTCAATACTCACATTCCACGACAAACTCTAGGATCAGGGGAAACCATTAAATCGCTCTTAATTAATGCCACCTAAGAAAGCCTTCGTAGTACCATATATAACATTTCAATAATCTGAAAACATTATACGTGTGCAAACCGCACTCCCACTGTGAAATAAATATTGTTTCATGACGTGCTGGCTCGGCAGCGACAATTCCAATCAAAATCCTTGGGTCCGATTCACAATGTCTCGTATTACGTTGGAGTTGCTTTCGAGCCGTGACCGACGCCATGTGCGTCCTGCACCCCTCACCAGAGGGAAGAAGGGAATAAGGGCAGAAGGGCAGCGTGCCAGGGGCGGGAGGCGGAGTGCGCACCCGGAGGGAAGCGCCGAGTGGAGGGGCGGAGCGGGAAGGGCGGGGCAGGGAGGAGCGGACGAGTGCCCTAATCCATGGCTGGGCTTCAAGCATCGATCGGTGGTCGGAGGCAACGCGCGGCCCTTGCCCTCATCCTCCATCCCTCCCTTCTGCACACCTTTGCCCTCATTTCCACGGGACCTTCGAGTTTTTCGACTTCTACATTTTTGTATGTAATACGTAAACCAAATTACGTTGTGATTTTTTTTCCCAGCTCACAGTGGGGTACCCTCTACGTCTCGAAGAGACGCGTATTCGTCCCATACTCTAGATAGAACACACTTGCGGGCTCCTCTCGTCAGCAGTCAGCATAACGCGACGTCCTCCGCGACAACACATTGCATGAGAGACAAGGGACACACGAACATGCCCAAAGGTGGGACTCGAATCCGCGACCCTACGATCCAAACCGCTAATTCGGGTCATGCTCTTAGCCACCTCCGTCATCCAGGTCGGCATTGTGAGTTCATGAAAATAATATGTTGCAATGGGTTAAGTTTGTATAATGTAGATCAATCCAATTTTTTGTTATTAATATTGTTATTAAATGTACGATTTAATAAAAAAATATTATAATGATAAGTATCTGAAAAAAATGTACCCTGAAACTTCACACTCCACTCTAAACTTCCGCGTCCTTTAATTGTTAGTATCTCACGTGAGCCATCGTGATAAGATTTTCTGCCTTCATTGCCAGGTTTTAATTCTCTGAAAGCATCATAATATAAAAGGCAGCAAGTCATGAGGAAAATAAGGTTCAAGAAGAAAGACGAGAAGCTCTCACTCTCTTCGCTATATCATTTTCCGTCTTGGTGAATCAAAAGCCATTCAAAAATACGGTTTCAAAAGTCGGAAACTAGAATTCATCTTCTAAAGCCTAATCTTTATTTTCAATTTCTCGTCTATTCGGCCCTGCAAATGTGCTAGATGAAAAAGTCCTTTTCCGCGAAGATTAGACCTAAGCCCTCTTTTGTCCATGACGACTCAGCAAGCTTCATTTCCTATTCAAATTAGTCATTTATATCATCTCATGGTGTGAGCTATAATTAGTAACCTACCATATTTTCATAACTGTTCGAGAATTATTTTTTTCTCTTTATCACTTTTTAAAATAATTTTCAGGCTCTAATTTACGTCAATTCATCGTAGCAAATGCCCCTTTGGATTTAAATATGAACATTTTTTGTACTCTTCACCATTTTCTAAAAATTGCAGCCTATAGACTTTTAAAACGTGTAAAAAACTGTACTCTTCTCGAATCAGGTTTTTGTGAACAAAATGGATTACTGAGGGAACATATCACTATTTGATAGGAAGGAGGAATTGTTTTGACTGCAACACTCGGTAGCAGAATCAGGACACAACAATTATCTGGGGTATATTAACAATGACCATTCACTTTGTAATCCTTCTTCGACACAGGCTTTTATTCCCCCTGCCCACTTTTCGTCCCATAATTCCACTTTACGCTTAGGAGGCCTTGCCAGTAAAAGGGGCCGATAAAAAAAAACACTTAGAAATAGGCCGGCCCCCTCAATACTCCCACCACAAACTGATAATAATCACGTCATAAATCCGTATTGTAGGATATCCATAAACTCTTGAGTCCTATTTTCTCTTGTTGATGTCCTAACGAGACGACGCAGCTATAACGTTTTTATATTTTTTGACATGACGAGGGGATTTATTGGTCTTCAGAAGAATACTTCAACTGTGTCGTCTTTAAACGTAAGAATCAACAACTTACTGATGTTAAGAAATGTTCCCTTTGTTTTCTATTATAAGAGATACGAAACATTTTCCCCATCAGTCTGATCTCGGTTTCTTGAGATGCATTTTTTTTTATTTAGAGAGCATTACTTTCAGTATTGCTACTGGCATTACAAAAATGTTTTGTTCATAGACTGTCAATATATTTTTTTATAAATAACAACTGGAAAACTTTTACAGTCATATTCACAATATGTATTCACTTTCTATATGATAATCATTCCATTGATCAAAAACCCTCTTTTGAGAGTTCAGTTTCCGAATTTCATCTCATTGCTCACGCCCTCCAATATTACTTTCTCACATACGTAGTGTAGAAAAGTAATGTAATGCTTCAAAAATCGATGTCGATACTTGACGAAAATACACGTTTGGAAAAAGATATATAAAGCTAACACTGCTCAAATTTTCCATTATGGAAATGCAATTTATAACACTAGGAGCATGAGCATTAGGGTGGGACGAACAATTCAAAAATAATTATTTCGATTTGGGACGTATAATAGCGGTGAAAAATATTGGTTTTTAGATTCAGAAGAAACAATTCAACATTTCTTTGATCTCTAATCTTTTGAGGTGTCGCAAAGAAATTAAAATTGGAATTTTTGAAAATTCAATAAAAAATCAAAATTTGGTTGTGAATATTTTTGACAGCTTTGCGCACATCTACTGTACAACAATTTAATTAGGAACAATAAAGCATTAAAAAATTTTAAAAAATCTATACATAATTATTGTACACAATATAAAAAATTTGTCTGGCAATGTTTTATTACAACTGTTACCTATGGTTTATGCTATCTAAACAAATGTTGAATCCTATTAAATAAAATTAAGAAAGTAAAATGAAACTAAATACACGGCTTTCATACGTTTACAAAAAATATTTTTAAGAAGAAATATACGTAAAACATTTAAGAAAATTTGTTAACTTATTGAATTTTTGACGTAATTAAATAGTTCTCAATGTTTAAGAAAGTTGGTTTTTCACTTCATCCAAAAAATTGAACGTTTTTTTAGTCAAATTTTGTCATATTCGTGTGGAAAACATTTTTTAAATAATACTTTCTCTTGAATATGATCATGGGACACGTAAATGACTCAATAACTGGTTTAGCAGTTTTTTCCACTTCTGTGTGACGTGGAAATCTGAGAAACCCAACTAATGGCTTCTCCATAATAGTTGATTCTGATGTTTCTCTAATAAATTGTTTAAGGGAATCATTAAAAGTATGCTTTGTCATTGAGGATTCTGCGATTTCAATATCATTGCTTGGAATCATTTCAATGTAATCCTTAGCGTTAAAATTAATTTTTGGTATTGTAAACTTTCGAACACCACTTCGATTCCCCACTCTTGCGTTTAGACTTCAGGGAAGCAAAGCCGAAGGTTAGTAGTTAGATAGCCTGAGAAAGTATACAGAGATGTTTCGCACCTTTATGGTTTAAATTTAATTTCTCTTTTTTTCTTATTATTTCATTTAATAACAATTCAAATTTAATCTTAGGTCTATGTTTTTCTAGTTTTCAACGTCGTTTCGAGAGCCTTTTGCTCCCCCATCTTCAGGTCTAATGAAATAAGACATTTCATTTAATTCCTAAATGCATAACATTAACCTACGTTGAGTTCTAGATAATTAACAGTACAAAATTGTATAAGAGATGAAATAAGACAGTACAAAAATTGTATAAAAGTTAAAATTTAATGCTAAATCACACCTGAGCATAACCTTATCTACATATTCAGCCAGAATTTTAAGTTGTTGACAGGATTTTACAAGTCCTGCATGACAGAACTTGCTATTGCTGATGCAGCTCTGATATTCCTATGCAATTACATACGGAAGCAACAGACAGGGCAGTTTAAGGCGCTTTAGAACTATTTTATTCTTATCTCCTTGTATCGCTGAAAAGCATGGCAAATTTCTCTCTTCTTGTAAAGATAACTTTTTCGTCACCCTCAGAGAGCTTTTGTGTCAGTTTGTCAGTGTGTCAGTCTGTCAGTGTGTCACTGTGTCTATCTCTCTCTTATTCATCTTCATTGTTATCATTACTATCAGTATGTGTTATTGAATTTTGAGATTTTTCTTTTATACATTCAAATTCTCTCTATATTTCCTTAGTAATTAATTACTCCATCAACATTACTCGTAACAATTTTCTGCATTATCTTTAATCTTTTTAAAATTCTTGCTGAAAAAGTAGAATTTCCTTTCTTTCGTACAACTGCATTGTTGAAGGTCTGTACATTTTCAGGCAACAATTTCAAAAAATCGTTTATCATCTTCTTTAAATGAAATAGGGTTTAAGAAATACTTTGCTTACCACTTTCTGCTTTTGATCGTAAATATGCATCTATATTTGTACTTATATTATTATCATTTGTACTATTTGGGTACTAGAAACTACAGGAGTGTCAACAGGAGTAAATATCAATTTCCTGAGCTGCAATATCAGATATTTCAATTGCAGTTGGCTCATTCGTTGAAGTATCTGTTTTCAGGTTATGTCTTATAAGCAAATAGAACTTACTTGATTACATCTTTACACGCCGGCAACACTACTTCACTTAAATTATTCCAACTTCCAAAAATTGGTCATTCCATCATTTGTCAAGTCATAATTTGTTTCAACAGAGCCATTTTGTCTACTATAGAATTACCAACAACATAAAAACTCAAAAAATATAGTTCCCCATAAGTTCACTCTGAACTAAGTGAACTGCGCCCAGGAAATGATGCAACTTGCACTGTTGCCTCCACCACTCAAACTACTTATTTCCCAATTCTCTCTATCAATTCTAAATGACGATACAGTGTTCATACATTATGTACAAAAGTTTTCACCCCAAAACACGATTCTTCTAAGCATATTATATTAGTTATAATAATTATAACATAGCAGCTTGACCAAATAAGAGAACAGAATATTTTCTATTTTCAAAACCGATTTCTCATAGAGTTGACAATTATTGACTTTTATTCTCATCGTCAGTTAAAAACTACCCCAAAACGTTTGCTCTATTAATAAGAAATCATGAAGTATAAAACGTTCTGTTCTGTAATTGTATATATTGCAAATAAGAAACTAGAGAAAACGGTTGAAATAGATATTATAAAGTTCTCAAATTTACGAAAGTATCATCCTTGCGGCACCTAAAGACTTACCGGGGTTATAACCAAATTTTATTTTGGTATTTTCTTATTTTAAAAAACTATTTTCCTGCATTATTAGAATTTAATTAAAGAAAAAATGTTTTTTTCGTTCCACGCTAACAAGCACGCTTTGTAACAGCTTACGGATTAAGCATCACTTTAGCTATGGCAATGGACCTGCCGGCCGGCACTGGAAACTGCTGATTGGAATCGAAACCAAATCCAATACGCTCCCGGCAATGACGAGCGGTTCAGCTGCATAGCCGAATTCTATTCCACCTCATTGACCGCGGTGTGACGTAGGGAAGATTCCGATCGTAAGCCACCGAATCTATTAGGCGTCGAACTTCACTCACGATGTAGAGTGCGCATAGCGCGTTGGGATCCACATACTTCTGCTTAACTCTGTAGCGGACACCACGTGCCAAGTTAATGAGGCATTATTCAGTGTTGTCAGGTTACATTGAGTGTAGAAATCTTGAACGCTGCTTGGGAATTTACCCAAAAAGGCATTTTAGGTAGACAAATTACCTTAAATATTAATGGATTTTTTATTGTTATTATTCCTTTCCAATTGAGTTGATTAATAATTTTAAAAACATACTTTGTGTTATATTATTTTTCAGATAATTTCTTTACTAAAATGCAACTTTTGTGAATTCAATTCTATTACGAATTCGAACGTAACGAAAAGTCAAATAGCACAGTTTGACATGTTGTTATTTATTTACAAACTGTCTTTTTTGATATCTTAATTTTCGAAAATAATTGCTAACTTAGGTTTTATGTTTCTTTTACTGTAAGAGTCTGTACAGTTTCTCAATAGTTTGTTTCCCATTTTTTACCCACAAGTAATATAATATTTACCGTTCTGTGGGGAAAGTTTTTCTATCTTGCGGTATTTCTTGCCGGTACCAATGAAAGATAAAACTAGAGACCATTGCTGCAAAATAATATAATTACTCGTTCACTTTACATTTGCAGTCGGAGCGCTGCGATCTGTTTGCGTGAGGTCACCGCTGACTGAATGAGAATCGCACATCTAACAGTAGATACTGAGCGGTTAGATGAGATATAGATGGCGGTAAGCGGGAAACACGTCGGCTCATTGCGGGCCTCGGTAGAGTAGAAGCAGGCAAGGACATAACTATTGTGCAACAGATATGCAAAGGAGAAATAAAAGTACTTTCCGTACCGTTTGTATATTTTGTATATTGTCGATGACAAAGTGTGTGGTACTGCAGCTCTGTCCGTAGGTCTTACTAATGGTATTAATAACGTCTTTTATTTCTTTTCCTTGCGGCAATAGTTCACGACGTTATTTATAATTAATTTACTGTCAGAACGCACTCTCTCATACCGAAGTGGATTTGATTTTTCAGCACAGATCACAGAAATAAGCACGTTTTCCCGGACTGTCTCAGCTAGCGTCAGCATTGGTCAGATGCTGTTGGACATCGGCACTAATTGTGCACTATCGGATTTGTTCGGGCCCTCACTTTCAAAAACAACAGTGATTCCTAATTGTGTCGTCTTCAAATGTAAAATGAACGAATAATACCAACAGGTAATAAACGCGCACTATTTGAGATTGGGCTTTCTGGAGATGAAAAATATCCCATTACGCTTCTCTATTTATAATTTATTTTTATAATTTATGGTTATGAATTTTTTAAATCACATCATCGCCATACGTATTTGACAGAAGCGAGTCCTCTCAAGAAATCTTTATTTACATGAGAGGTTTTAGGTTTTGAAGGTATTTGTACAACATTAACTAATATTTGTATGTATTTAAATTAAATTCAACATATTTCCGGAAGTATCTGTTCATTTATGTTGAAACCATTATTAGTTTCCAATGCGCACAGAAATTGAAAGAAAACCAGCCATGTAAGACGTGTCTAGTTGGCTACAGTTTTGTTATGCGATCTTCTCGACTCTCCTACTCCAAACTATCAGATCGATGACCTCTCGCTGCAATATTTACGTATTACACTGCCCAGAGATTTGCTGCACCCCACCGATTATTGATGTATTTATTGGTATATTTAATTTCATTAATTTTTATGATGTGCTCGAATATTTTTGGACGTTCTAAAGACCCTGGAATGTGTGGCGTGTCTCCACTTACTAACACTTATTTTCTACAGTTATATCTTCGTACAATTTCAACTATTATCTTACATGAAAAAAATTCGATGTAAACCAGTAAAAGAGGTCGTGAAAATGAAATAAATCTACCCAGCTATTTGAATTTTTCACACTTGGTCAGGCCATCTATTCGCTTTTCAGGGAAAATGATATTTCTCTACCTTCCATTACTTCAATGCCAACTCTTCAAACGATTTTTTTTCTTGTCACCTCATGTTTCTTACGTCGCTCTGGATCGTCCCTGCCCGACCATGGGCCTCCGTTCTCCTCTTCCATTTTCGTAGCAATATCTGGTAAATCTCAGTCCAACCAGCAATTTAAATAACTTCTATTGTAGTTTTACAAGCCATTTTATAAAAGATTCCAAAAACTCCATAAAGAATTCTAGAAAGCTGAAAGAAGACGTAACTTGTCATTACCATTTGCCTCTTTCATAACGTGACGTGGCTTTCATTACACATCCAATTTCCTTTTATATTAAGATGATCTTATTTTGAAAACATATACTAACAGGACACTTTAGCCTTTGTCACTACAATAAAGGGGCAAAGAGGGTCTTAAACCCCATTTTGTCATAAATATTTAAATTTGAAATAAATAAATAAATAAATAAATATGCAGCATAACTTACACTTAGTAGTTAGTAGAAGAATTCTTCACGCCAACCAAAGTACCCGTTAGTGCAGCATTCATTGATATTATTCTAAAGAATGAATTTTCTTTAGTAAGTAATTTTTATCACTAATATTTTTCACAAGTGCGATTAAAGTTTATCCTATTAAAAAACATACCTTCACAGAAGGTACTGCATGAGCGTTCTTGTGACTTGCCCGCAAACCGTTCGTGTTAGAAAACACATGTTCAGTAGGGGCCTTAGTTCCTGGTAAACCTAACGAAATCCCAATATTTTCATAAAATTGGAATACAGCATATAGTTTGCCCTAAAATATGAAAAATTTCCATCAGCAAATGGTGGGTGTAGTTCTTTTCAACTTCCATTTTTTCGATATTTCTAGAGTTAAGTATTGTTTAATATATACAAATAACAACACACCCGTACTATCTGTTATACCATATGATCTGCATTTCAATATTTCATGAACTTCAAACACACGTTTCGAGTACAACTGTCTTCCACCAGAGTCACAACTGTAATGAATTTCATTCCAATGAAGAATTCCGTGTGTGTAGTTTGCAATATTGTTGGATTGGCGGTATGCGCATGGAACAGTGATTACCAGAATTCAGTTTTGAAAGGGAAAATATTTGACTGAAAAGAGCCGGAAAATGGAGAAAAATATTTTCAAAAACGAACGTTAGAAAGGAACAATATAAAAAAGACATACGGTTTTGTTTAATTTGCACTTTCAGTCATTAAAAAGTATGTCAGTATTTCTCAATTAAAATTGCATAACATTATACTTCATAATCTTTACCTCTTGTTGATCACAACAGAATGAATCTTTACGGATTATAGAATAATTCACTCCGTTTTCACATAAATGTTGCTCCGTACGCAACAAGTCTATAGTCACCTTGCTCTATCCGACTTCCGGAAACGAATGAACCTTCCTAAATACGACTTGTCTTCAGCGCAACGACTACTTGCTCATATCCCTTTGGTTTCTTAATCCAGTCGAGACTATGATGAAAAGACATGGGTGAGCTATTCCGCATCATATTTAACTTTAGCCAATGAATTTCAGGCAGCAATTTTGCGTCACATTATTAGAGGGAATTTTAAATGCAGCGAGATAACAAAATTATCACCTTTTTACAAGTAATTGAAACAGATATATGAAGCATATTTTTTTAAATATCGCAATATTTTATTTCGAATAGATATTCGTCATGTTATTTCTGGTTGGTCACCGTTGAAAATTGTCACTTTATGTTACTTTCAAATTGTTTCTCAGAACTTCTCGCTACGTAATTGAGGATCTATAAGTCACGAAGAGTCAGTTGAAAGGCAGGCAATATGCTTTTCAAGAGAGAACGTGCTTAACCATAGGCTTGGGGCGCGGATTCGTAAGGCAGTTTTATTGCAGAATTGTCGGCGTTGAATTAGCGAAAAGAGGATCGAATGTGTATCTAACTACGCGAATAATTAATTAGTTTAGGCAATGGATTTTTAAAGACGGTAGTTCCAGATCGTCGGATATAAGTTATAAGTTGGAACACGGTCGAAGCAATAAGATGGCTTGGAGTATGGACCCGGAAAGGAGCTTAATACGTATTTCATCTGCCATGTATACAGTGGTCTACCAAGAGGAAAGTGTTCAAACATAAAATAATTCACGTGAGAAGACGAAGTTGTGTTAAAATTAGATGTAAGAAGTATTCATAGGAGTGTAGGTACCATGGTACCATGGTAGGAGGTACCATGACCAATATAAACCAATAGGTTACGGGTGAATAATGAATTGTGTGAAAGTGTTGTAAATATAGTATGAACGTCAAGATATTACTGTATTGTCATAGCTGTTATTTATGGTTGTATTTGTGCTACTACAGGCCACTAGTATTGTAATAAATGTAATTACAAAGTCGATTTGTCCTCCTGTCATTACATTCTCTGTAATTGCACAAATTAATCTTTACGGATTTTTCATTACGTATACAACAAACATAAATTCAAATTGTTGTTTCACTGTACACAATCATTGCTTTCTCAAGTAATGTCTGCAAGAGAATGTGATTTTCATTAATTTATTATGATTTTTACGTTATCGCGATGAGTGTGGGGATTTTCGTCCTACCATGTACTTCTTCGCCACTTCAGCTCTCCCACACAATGTACGGTGTTACTCGTAGTAACATGCAGATGCTCACATTAATCTTTTCCTTGAATTGTATAACTGAAGCGAGAAGTGTATTTCCAACAGATACAAGTTAACCTCCTCTTTGCGGAATTTATCCTCTAACTATATGCAACATTAATTGGAATTACCGTTCGTCTTGATTCTTGGAATAACGATAGGCGAATACCTTGCTCAGATTATGTTCCTGGATACCTGTATGTGTGGATATTCTATGGGAGATGTGTGAGTCGAGAATACCAGTCATTGCGTAATTAACGTAAATCTTCTTCTAAAAACTTCAAATACTGCACGCTGTTATTACGTAACTTTTCTTCCGAATTAACTCTTCTTATGGATTTAACGTAACTCTTCTTCCGAAAATTCAGACTGCTGCTCGCAGATATTAATTTCCGAGAACTAATTTATGCAATGTGTAGAGAAGTGGAATTAGTCGACAATGAATAGGATAAACAATACTTAGAACAATTATTGCACAAACCTACAAAGTAAAAATAGTACACAAGCTACAGCTTTAAAAATATCCAACATGAACCTTCATAAAATGTAGCGTCTGGTAATTCTTTAGTTAATGCGTATATCAGGAATTTCTTAGTATCCAACAAGTTATCTCTTTTTTCGGAAATAATTATTTTGTGTTGTACTTGTTTTTGTTGTTATTCGTCTCCTTCAGCTTTCAGTCAGTTTCCCTTTACCCGTATTCATAAGCCACTTTTACATTTTATATGGGGATGTAAATAAATATCACTGAGATCTGTTTTCTTGTGGAGAGATCCAGCTTTTGAAAATGTCAATGACAAATTCATTATATATTGAATAAATATAATGTCATAAACATTTAAAACTTCCTTTCATGCATTTTTTTGATGTACGAAAAATAAGATGACAATATGTAAGCAATGCACTTGTCGCGCATAATTGTTGATGTAAAAATGACCACGCTCGCCACATCTCTTTCCTTTTCTGAACACGCAGCCATACGTTTGTTTTCGTCATTCCGTGACAATTTGCTTCACACTGAAAACATATAGGTTCACAACATTTCTACTTCAAGACCAAGCGGAAATGAAACCGAATATGGTTTTTATCGTATACTCATAGTTGTGTGGTGCACTGTGACGTCATTGAGTTGGCAATATATATAATATATAACAATACCGACTCGGGTATTAAAAACTGACTTCAAATCTTATCCAAGCTTTCTAACACGTTTACCAGTTCCTAGTTACCTCTTGAGTACTACCGGTTAGCCAACTGCAACGGACCTGCAACGAACATTGTTCAATACCTTACGATCTATCTCCCATTCTCAACGGCCATAACCATCTACAAAACCATCATTAGACCACTCCTCTACGCCTGACCAGTTTCGATCTCCGCTGCAAAAACAAATATAAACTAACCTCAAATAGTTCAGAACCATTTTCTTAGAACGATCGCAAATGCTTCTTGGTTTGTCACAAACTTCAGCTCCACAATTAATTCCAAAGTGACTCCATACAACTCCATATATCAATCCTTTCCACCCGGTTCTATCACTCCATACCTCAAATATCACACCTAACCAATTTCAGACACCAGAAGTCCCCACTTACAGAACTAGAATTAAAAATAGATATTCATACTAGGCATTCCTAGTCAGTTTCCGATATAGATTGTTTTGAGAGGTGTGTAAAAAATATTTCCTCCAACAAATTAGCTTGTATTATAATTTTGGGTAACAAAGTGAGCCTTCTCTGTATATGTAGTGTGTCATGCACTATGTCATGTCTATGTATGCTCCGTAAATAATAATAATAGTTTACGATACAGCCATTCTTTTATGATTCTTTTGGCCGAAACCTCTGATGAATGGAAATTGTAAATGAGTGATTATTATGATTGTGATGTGAGTTGAATGATGTAGCATAGTGGCATGAGAGGCGGGAAAACCGGAGAGAACTCCTGCTACAAACCCACTTTGTACACCACAAATTTCGTTTGGATCAACCGAGATTTTGAACTTCTCCAGCCAGAGGGAGAATACTCGTATGATCTGTCTGACCACATCCTTCGAGACACCGAACATTTTTGACACTGCCGCAACCCAATTGGTATATCTACACCTGATTTGATTATTCGTGAATCACAAACTACAAATTAATCAGTGAATTGCCATGTCTCATTTGTAAATTATTCATGAGATTCTCTCCGGCAGGCTTAGTTCGGTGTTATACCGCCATACATAAAAGCCATTTTTGAGAAAATAATTGTTTCAAATTGTTTCAAATTGCCTGTTTTATACAAAAAATACGCAAACACTACTCATATTTTCAAAAAGTGGATCGTATGACTGACATCTGAATTGAACTTATTTGAGGGTCTTTTTTTTTGTTTTGTTTTTGATGAACAGATTTCATTTTAAAAAATGTCTATCTTCGTTGTAGTGCCGTGCGACCATTTTATAAATGTGCCCGTCGCGCGGGTATTAGGATACGGCGAACGAGGCTATGGATGCCGGGGAAATCGAGACAGGGCAGCCGGTAGAACTTTCACTGCCGGAAAGTTTAAATTGTACTTGCCGTATAGTACACGCTGGAACTACTGAGCATGATTGGCTCTGATGCATTCTTGACATCTACACAAGTTCTGATTCACTTAGTAAAAAATGTTCTGTAGTATTGCAGAGATCTGTTTCTGTATATTGTGCCGTACATCTTCCGTGTAGGGATTTGTCGCGATAATGCGATCTTTCAGGAATTTTCAAAGAAAGAAAGCGCACAGAGTCAGATCAGGAGAGAGTGCAGGTCACAAATCACGTGTAATAATTCTTTCATAAACGGTATGTTTCCTTGAGGAAACTGAAGTAGTGTGTTCTGTTGCGGAGTTCTGTTGAAAATTACCGTAATTACGCTTTTCATTTGTCAATATCTGGAAGAAATGCTCGTAGATTCGATGCAATAATGGTTTGACACATTTAGTTACGTGTCATACAGAGATACTTTCTGTTCGAGAGCGAACTTCGAGCGAGCCATAACAAACTATTCAACAATACTGAAAAGCATGCCTTTTGCAGGGCGAGACCTTGAGCAGCGTTCCTAGGGTAATTCTGCGCATTCTCCCCCGGCGATTGAGGGCCTTCGGCCGAGCAGAATTTTCCACGATCGCGACACACTAATAATGTAGTCGCACAGTAGTTGTACGAAGACGTCGAAAAAAATTGAATTTTTTTTGCAAATTTCGAAAATGCATGGACTATTACGGAAATGTAAATTACGCCATTTCTTTCAGCGTCTTTTGCTGTCAGGAAAAATTTAATGAAAAAATACGTGGACCTACCAAAAGTGGATTCTGGCTACACAACGTGTTAGAGGAAGTATTTTACCACATATAGGAACAAGATTTTTCAACCAGGGACCAGCAACGAGAAATTACTGTTTTTTCCATAGCATCACAATTCTTTTTCTATACTACATGAGCAGTAGGGGAAGAAGTAACAATTTTTTAAAATTTTATTTTACGTCAAAAAACAGTTAAAACTGTGTATGACGTGCTATGGAAACAAGTGAATTCTGTGCACGTTTTCAAAATTCTGTGATCCCTACACTAAGTCATATACTACTTGAATTTTGAATTAATTAAAAAAACTCTCCCATGTAATAAAATCTATTTTCAAGGATAAATAAGCAATGAATTTTGAGCTCTTATCCATGATGTCCTTCGTCAAGGAATAATACTTCCTGCCGCGACAACATGGAAACGATAATTTGAATAACTGTATTTCCCACTGGATTGTAAAAGTCGTGCACGGATAATGAAGTTACATTTATGTCCAGAAGCAAAACAAGGGGCCATCTCAGCATTTGCTCAAGTTACCCGTGGCAGTGCATCTCAGCTCTGCGCAAATGCAGCGCCTAGGAAGGTGTCCACCCAGCAAAATGGCGTCCGCAGCGGAGGGTGCGGGGCAGAGCGCGCACACACTGCGTAATGAAAATACCTCTGGACCGGAAATGAGCGAAGCGGCGACCGCCTACGCCACCCACGCCTCAGCCCAGAGCCCAGCCGCGATCGTAAAGTTGCGTTTTCAATTACAACTCCCGCGTTGCACCATTCAGCGTCGTTAACTCGAGTTTATTCGCTTTTCAATCCTCCGACGAAAGCACCGGCAGACAATCGAGGAATGAAAGACGTAATCAGAAATCCATATTCCAGATTTGCACAAAAGGATACCAAACAGACCCATGAAAGAGGATTAAAATATTCGTAGGGAAGAGTCGTTTAATGGAATTTTTGTTATGAACCATTTCGAAGATTTTTTTAATTGACCTGAAAAGCTGTAATATGATGTCGGGGGAAATGTTCAAAAGAGTATTGAGAGAAAACTATTTTTTTAGGTACTCAAAAGACTTCCACAACGAGAGGTTTTCTTGCACGAGCAATTTTAATTCAAATTATGTTATTGCAGAAATGAATACAACATGTGAGTTGCATGAATTTCCCACGAAATACAAAGAAAAAACTAGCAAGTCATTAAAGGCGTTATTAATGTCTATGTAAGTCACAATTTAAAATTACAGTTTGTACAGATGCAACTTACGTTTTCTAACACTGTTGATAATATATTGTGCTACTATACATTGTCTAGAAGGATTACTCTAGTATATAATTTCCTTTTTTCTGTCAGCCAATTTACATGAGGTTTCCTCCGTAAGGCCATTACTTCTTATAAATTTCAGTGCCATGGAAATTAAATATCAATATTCATATTCACTAAGATTGTTGACGCCAAAACCCATAATTTTCTCATAATATTTTATAGTAGACTATATTACTCAGTAATACTAGTAGAGATTATTTGAATATGCAAAGAAATTCTTCACTTCATGTTTGTAGGTATCATAATTTGAGGTATGTCATTTGCCATATTAGAAATAGATATCATACAGACAAAAGAGTTGTAATTGAGCATTTGTTTTATCACCATTCGTCTTGGCACCAATGCGCATCTTTATCTGGCAAACATTCGGAAGGGATACTGAATATCTATTTATTTAAAACAAATTCACGGCGTGAGTGACGAACCATGCAGAAATTCCTGAACCTGGTTCCATATCCTCAGGCTATCAGGTACAGATCGCTATATAAAAAATGGGAAGGGTAACAGCATCAGTAACGAAAGAAAACACTTAAAAATGTCTAGTTGCAAGGTTAGAAGGTTTGAAGTTGGACGAGGAGGTGCCAGTGAATAATATATGAATAATATATGCAGGACAGAAGGAAAGTTAATTGAAGAAGCAAGAAATTTTCAGTAGACTTTGCGGATAATTAGGAAAGAAATAATGGGGAACATATGTGGAAAAGTGAACAAAAAAATAAAACAAGGATATGAATTGAGAAATAGTTAATGAAGAGCAAGTGCAAAATTGTGGCATAGTAGTGATTGTGTTGAATTATTGTGTTGGATTGTGTTGAACTATTGTGTTAGAGCAGGGGAAAGAGAACGAAATGATCTAAATGGTAAAAGGGGCGGAGAAGGGAAAGAAGAGCAGGATGGCACACTGAGAGGAGAAGTAATAATGAAGGATGGAATAGAAGAAGAATAGTTATGAGAAAGTTAAGAAGAGAGAGAAGGACGAAAAGGAGCTATGGGAGAACGCTGATGAGGAAAAGGTGTGTGGGGATGGGAAGATGATGGAGGTGTAAGTTAAGGAAAGGGGAAAAAAGGCACACATCTTCCAATAGCGACCGGGAGCGGTAGCTCAGTGCATCAACTGATGTCACTGCAGCGCCTCTGACCGGGAGGTCCTAGGTTCGAGTCGTGACGGTGGCAGGATTTTCGACACTAGCTTTTCAGCTAGGTCGAATTCACTCGCTGTCTGGAGGAGAATTCTAGCGGCCGGCTGCTCTGATCGGTAGTTTTCCGTGGTTTCTCCGATCAACACCAGGCGAATGCCGGAGCAGTCCCCTACAAAACGGGCCACGGACCGCGCGTGATTTGTCCTTCCTCTTCCTTGTCCTATCCTCTCCCCTTACACACACACTTACACTAACATACACTACACTACCACATATTCCAGGAGATCGGTCGGGATCTTAGAGCTTGCCCCGCTGGTGGGAGACTCCTGGTTAGGGGGAAACCCCGCTAGCCGACGGTAGGTCGGCGCCGGTTCTCGCCATCCAGCGGGAGAAGATCACCGCCATCTCCCGCGAAAAATACATGAACTACACTAACGGGACTAATGACCGAAGCAGTTGACGCGCCCGGAAACACGAAAAAATCAATCAATCAATCCAATAGCGAAAAGAAAATGTGGGAGAACTTTGATGGGGAAGAGGTGTGTAGGAGATGTGAAAATGGAGGTGGAAGCTGGAAGGAGGAAGAAAAGAAAGAGAGTGGGAGGAAGATAGGAGAAAGAAGTCACTCACCTCCTTCCAAGGAGGAGGAGGTGGCGGAGCGGTAGGCGCCGGGAGGTCGATAGTTCGATCCCGGCGCGCGACGCGACGCACCGCGACTCCTCGATGTAAGGTCGTGCTTGCTGACCCGCGCCGCCTCGGAGCTGTTTGCTTTGCGAAGCGCCACCGTTGTTTACCCCCCGATCGCCCGAGGGCCCGCGCACCGTGTAGGGGAGAGGCGGAGAACTCATTCCTTTCTACATTTGGTATCCTTATCAAGCTCCCAGTCGATTACTAACCACTTCAGACTGCAGTGAGAAGAGCTCTATG
Source organism: Teleogryllus oceanicus (assembly GCA_964035755.1). Taxonomy (NCBI): domain Eukaryota; kingdom Metazoa; phylum Arthropoda; class Insecta; order Orthoptera; family Gryllidae; genus Teleogryllus; species Teleogryllus oceanicus. Next base: position 51,739,361 of record CAXIVR010000004.1, read on the forward strand.
CAGTGAGACAAATGTTACAAGGTTTTATGGCATGAAGGTGAGTGTAAAATGGTTACTTTTCCCTATGACCGAGAATTGGGAAATTTTATATTCCGGAGTTATGACTTCCCTCCGGAGAAACAGGCAACGTATAATTCGTTGGCGTTTGGCAGTTTACGATCTGGTGCAAAGAGTTCGTATATCCTACAAATACCAATGCATTTCTGCATGCAATGGATTTCTTAGCAATCTGGAGAAAATCTGGGGAAAATGCGTAACTTCGTTATATGCACTTTCTCACTACAAATTTGTCGACAAAAATTATCTATACTAATAAAAGTGAATTCAACGACAAGTAACCGACATCGATACTTCAAAAAGAGGGAATGAATACATACATAATTTTACAGACTCTTCTTCAGGATTATCGGAGTGTCCTTGCAAAGTTTCGTAAAGATTAATATAACACAAATACAAAACATAATTCACGTAAATAATTAGGTAGATGCATCACGATCATTATTTTTCGCTTGGCGCCAAGAGAAGATTAGTTCCTAATTTATTCCGCCAGAGGCCAGTTGTGGGGCGGCAGAACTGGTACATGAGAGATTCGTTAGAGGCTAGTAGCAGTTATTAAAATAAAAATTCTAATGGCAATATATTGTAAAATAAAATGAAAAAATGTTTCTTTACTAAAATATGAACCAATTACATTAACAATTATCTTAAACACCTTTGTTTATATTAAATTTATATTTTACTATCTTGCTACTGATTACGCAGTATAGAGAAAGTATTTTAATACTGCGAAAAAAGGTAATTTTCGAAAGAAAATTGTTATTGGAGGCCGTGGTAACGAAAAAGTGGACAAATCTGGTCTTGGAATAAAATATACCTTCATGCTTTGGGAAAGTTTGTATATTTGAACTGTGTTTGTACTTTGAACATTTGTTTTTACACCTGTATATTCGTATGCATCAACATGTTCACTATTCTGTGATCCTTATGTGGTTCACAAAACATAACACTCGATGGTTTTACTACGTCTGTTAACCACATGTGGATCGCAGAAGTTGACAATTTCTACAGCAAATATTTCCATGGAACTCCCCGTAACTGTACAAATTTAGCGTGGAATTTCCAGGGCGGTCATAGAATTTAGAAATAATTTATAAATAATCGGAAAAATGCGGGAAAATATTTTTTTGTTAAAATTACAATAAAAACCGTCTGACAGTCAGTTTTTGTCGGGACAGGGAACATGTTAAAATAAATGGCATATAGAACGGGAATAACATAAATTAAATTCATTTTTCTTTATTACTTTTGATGGTTTGGTTGGTTCACGTTTACATCTCTACAAACTCGTTATCCAGTATTATACCTATAGTACACCAACCAAAAAAACTGAAGTGCCAATAAAAGTATTCAAATTATCATTAAAAGTCGTATAAATAATAGTAATATTGTGATTTACGGTTTTTTTTGTTAGAAAGATCAAATACGTAGTACTCGTGTAATGAGTTCTAGCTTCTATTTTAGTCTATCGAAGAAACAATTTTAGACTATGTAATACTTTTGTATTTATTGCTATTTTCAAAATGGCTAATTGGAAGTAAGAAAAATAAATATAAAATCAATACAAAGAATTTTGCAAAATTACTAAATTACATTTAAAATATTGTTATTCTCTGAATGTCAAAAATATTGCTTTATGATATTAGCTTTTCAAAATGAGACTTCTAAAAGAAATACAAACTTTACAAATCAGCGATTATCAGAAGTTAAATTGAGGTCATCACATTTACATTATAACACAAACCCTCGTAAATTCAGTGTGTGGACGCAGCGTCAGTGGATACACACAGAAAACAAGCAATTCATCACACGCGAGTAATGGTTAACAATCATTCGGTTATGAAATGCTGCATGACATAAATTAACAAAACATTGAATGCAAATAGATATGTTTCTTTCCGAACGCTGGATGCAAATAGATTTTTATTCATATAAAAGAGTTAGTCAATACCTTAAACCTTCTTAACAATGTACAATTGTTTCTTAAAATTCCTAACAAGAGCAAGTTTTGAATATTTACTGGCCGGTTGTATAACATACACGCATGGATACAGTGGAAACACGGGAGCGCCACTTCACCAAACAAATACAGTGAAGTTATTCTTTTTTTTTTCAATTATGTAATAAAAAACATTAAAAGCATTGGAGAGTGAAAAATAAGAATGGTGATGCAAGGTTTTCATCCAAGTCGTGTGTAGACAAGAGACGATTCGCCAAATCGGAGAGGTAGTGACATATGAGTTTAGCTGGGTCATGTGATTCACATGTGCAACACTCGGTGCAACAGCGCCAGCACTCTACGACAAAGCATTTTGTTTTTGTAGAATCAGCAATGCTCTTCTGAAGCATCTTCTTTATGAAGAACTTCATTACAAGCTGGAAAGAGTGTAGAGAAAATTTCATTATACGTCAGAAGGAGTGTACAGAAAATATACATTTTCCCTGTCTTTTCTTCAATAAATTGCAAAATAAAATTCATTTGTTTTTCATTTGCATATACCTAGAATATCCAAGAAGTAATGACAACGTTTTCAGAATATTTGCAGAATTTGCATCTTAATTCTTTTTTGTGAATCGATTAAGAACATGAGTTTTAAAAACACGTTTTCATTTTCAGCATCTTAAATAAAAGGATATAATAAATATAATTAAATTACATACATACGATAGACTAAAATTGAATAAAATAAAAGAACGTGCGCAAAATATTTTTCTCCCCCATACGTCATATACAGTTTTTACTGTTTTTTGACCAAATAAATCAAATCAAACAGTTATATTGCAACATTGATGATAATACATTGCTCATGATTTTTTGAAGAGTATGCCATCTTAATATATGAAATACATACATTTTTTATGAGTTCACAATCATAATGGTGTGTTGTAAATATAAACAAGAATTCAAGACTCGCGTGTTCCTGGTTGGGTGACCAGCTAGGAACCCCGGGATCTAAGGCATCGAGCCCCTGGCCGAAGGGATAAAAGGCACCGACTGACTGCGACGTGACGAGAATAGGCAAACACAGTAATTACTCAGTAACGGATTACTCCAGGAAAGTGCTCAACGCCCAAACAAGGGTTAAGAGAGGGGTTGCATCAACAACGACGCAACAAATTAATTTTAAAAAAACGCCGACCTACATGTCCGAGGTGGATCGTGTACCGACTCCGCGCTTCGTTCCGAAGGGTCGCGAGTTCGTGTCTCATCTTGGAAATGGCTGTTTGTCACTTGTCTCATGTATGTGTTGTCCCGGAGGGCCTCGGGTTCTGCTGAACCCAGATCAGAGGATCCCGCAAGTGTGTTGATGAGTATGCATGGTCGAATATGCGACCCATCGGGGCGTAAAAGGTAACCGGCTGTCCGCTGTAACAAGCCCAAAAGAGAAAGTATAAAGAACTCTTGACGTCACCCCCGCCTCCTTCAGCACCGTTTCGCTCCAAGCATTTCCGCCCACTCCTTCGCGCGCCGACCCCTTCTCCCCCACCGTGATGCTCGCGAGGCGCCGGCGAGTAATCTCAATCCCAATACACATCCTGCTACCCATCATTGAATACAGGTTACGTAACTCTCAGAATTTATTGGTTACTTTAATATGCTTCAAAATTGATTGTGAAGGAAAGCATGCACGAAAGAGAATATGACGAAATGATTAATTAGTCAATTATTGTGCAAACACAAAATTCATAGTTCCTGCCAGCATGAGAAATTATTACATTAATGCTCAAGAGCAGTAGATTGTAATTATACTAAAAAAGCGCTTGAGACGAAAATTAGGTAATTAGTAACTAGTAAGTAGTTGAGATGAAAATTAATAATTTAAAATAGTACGTAGTATTACAACATACATTGTAATAATAATATAACTGGTATGTGAACAGCAAGAATTCATGTCCAGAAGATGCTCATGAAGTGAGATGATCCAAAAAAATAAAGTACTTAAATAAAAAACAACGAAATAAAGAATACTCCCTAAACAATTTATAAGAACGAAACATTAATTCAAAATTACGCGATAAAGTCTAACATTTCAGAAAAAGTGTACGGGAAATTACTTAAAGTGGAAGATATTGCATTAAGAAAGAAAACGCTAGGTGTAGAAGAGGTTTGCAAAAAAGAGTTGTCTTCGGCAAAATATGTTTTAAGAAAATTTATTTCAAAATTTCGGATGTTTTATATCAACTACATGTATAATAATATTCATTCTTAATAATATTAGAGATAATAATCAAACGTTCAGGGATATTAATATATTAATTAGACAAAATAAATCGGTCGCAAAGTCAATTGTGTATGTTCACGTTTTTACTTCAGATTTTTTTAATAGTTGATTTTGAGAAAATTTTCAAAAAGCCTCAGAATCTTCTTCTAAAGGACCCCCTGAAAATTAAAAGAGTAGTTTCAAACCCGCAATATCTCAAGTTCAGACAGATCGATCGAGGAATATCCATCGTGGACATAAACCAATTTACTGCGTAGGCGCCAGAGTTGTTCACAGGCGAGTGGATAGTGACAGTCAGGAGGATTGACAGACGTTTCCCAAATAAACACTTTCCGTGCATCAGAGTTCCCTTAAAAGTGTATTTCCGTCAAAATCCCCATGTATAATTTTTTCACCGTTACATAACTTACTACATAGCATGCATACTATTATAATATACGAGAAACAAAAATAACGTCATCCAGAACATCCTAGAGATATAAATATGGCCAAAAAAGGAATATTGCGAAGTTTGAATCTGTCGGAAAAAACAATTCGAGGAACACGTCACTTACTTTAAAAGCAAAAAAAAAAAGACCACTCCGTTCTCAATTACTTGATGGTGAGATTTCCGCGAAATTCTTTCTTCATTCTTTACAAAAGAATGTTCCTGATTTTTCTCCGCTCTCGCGTCCCACGGAGCAGCTCCGCGTTTGTGGCCGGAACACCCCACCCCCGGGCACGCCGCATATCAAGACCGCTGTGCAACCGGCGGTGGGCAGCTTAATGACTTGCTGATGTCACAGCAGAGGAGCCGGAAAAAGTCGCGTCCGTGCTGCCGCGCGCTCTGTGCTACGCCGCGGCTAAGCAGAAGCCTTTCATTACCGCCCCGCCTCCCTTCGCCCCCCGCCCGACCGACGCCCCTGCGACCCGTGCCCCGCCGCCCCGCCGCCCCGCCGCCCCGCCGCCCCGCCGCCCTGCCGCCGCCATCCCGCCGCCCCGCCGCCCGGCCGCCCCGCCGCCCCGCCGCCCGCCGCCCCGCCGCCCCGCCGCCGCCGCCGCCCCGCCGCCCCGCCGCCCCGCGCCCGCCGCCCGCCGCCCCGCCGCCCCGCCGCCCCGCCGCCCCGCCGCCCCGCCGCCCCGCCGCCCCGCCGCCCCGCCGCCCCCGCCGCCCCGCCGCCCCCGCCGCCCCGCCGCCCCGCCGCCCCGCCGCCCCGCCGCCCCGCCGCCCCGCCGCCCCGCCGCACCCCGCCCCCAACAGCGCCGACGCAACCCGCGACACGGCGCCCCCCACGCTTTGCACGTTTCTTCGCCCTTCTACCGTGCCGCGCAGTGTTCGCGCCCCCGTCCCCTCTTCCGTTTTTTTTTTTTTTTTTTTTTTTCAATGCCAAGTCTGCTTCATCTAACACATTCCGGTACTTCTAAGCATATTCGCTGTTTCGTATTATCTATTCCTCTTAGTGCATCTTTCACCGGCTTGGGTGGCTCAGGGCATCAACTGCTGTGCCTCTGACCTGAGAGGCCCCAACAGTGGCAGAATTTTCGCCACTAACTATTTCGCTAGGTCTACTTCTGTCACATTCAGGAGAATTCTAGGGACCGATTGCTCTGATCGCTAGTTTTCCGAGGCGAGCAGAAGCGTGCACCTTCCCGTCCATGTCTGAGTACGCATGACCTGGAAGCCGCCTGGAATGCAGCGCCAGGAGAAACGTTTGATTTTCTGGACGTTTGATTGATGTTTCTGTAGTCCCGTTAGTGTACTCCGGCGCAGACCTCGACTTCGGGTCGCCGGAGTCCCTCACCAGATGTCTCCGTGAAGCACCCAGTGAAGCACCTCCCCAGCTCGGACAAGCTCTAAGCCCAGACTGGTCGCCCGACATGTGTGGTAGTGTTCTCTATGTGTGTGTGTGTGTGTGTGTGTGTGTGTGTGTGTGTGTGTGTGTGTGTGTGTGTGTGTGTGTGTGTGTTCTTGTAAGGATAGAGAATAAGACAAGGAGGAGAAATAAAATTTCGTTCGCGGCCAGCGGCACGTTTTCTAAAGTGCGAGTTCTGTTAATTGATTGATTATTTTGTGTTTCCGACCGCCGAAACAACTATGGTTATTCGTCCCATGTGTCGGTGTAGTGCATGTTTTAACACAGGATGTGCGGATGTTCTTTCCCTGCTGGATGTTTAGATCTAGCACCGACCTACACAGGGACTTGCGTCATTGAAGTATCTCCCACTAGTGGTGCACCGCCCCAACCGAAAAAAGTTATATCTCTGTAAGTGAAGGACTATAGTGCATATATGTGTGTGTGTACGTAAGGGGTGAGGATAGTACAAGGAGGAGGAAGGAAAGATCACGCACAATCCATGATCCATTTATTACGGTTATGGTTCATCATTCGCCTGGTGTTGATTGATTTATTGATTGATTGTTAGTGATTCCGGGCGCGTAAAAGAGTCATTAGTCCCGTAAGTGTAGGGTATGTTTTCTTCATCGGGAGATGGCTGCGAATCCGGGGCATCCCTACCGTCAACTAGCGGGTACCCCAACTAGACATCTCCAGCGGGGCACCGCCCCAGCCGGGACAAGTTCTAAGTCCCCAACCGTCATGTGTCCCAAGTCTCCCGGCATGTGTGGAAGTGTAGTGCATGTTAATGTAAGCGTGTGTGTAAGGGGTGAGGATAGGACAAGGACGAGGAAGGAAAGATCGCGCGCGGTCCGTGGCCCGTTAGGATGTTAGGGTATGGGTGTTAGGGTACTGCTCTGGCATTCACCCGGTGTTGATCGGAGAAACTACAGAAAACTACAAATAAAATAAGACAGCCGGCCGCTAGAATTCTCCTGCAGGCCGCGGCTCATATTGGTCAAGTAGCTAGTGTCAAAACTCCTGCCACTGCCCGGACTCGAACCCTAGTACCTCCTACTCAGGGGCACTGAAGTGACATCAGTCGATACCCTGAATCAGCAGTCGGTACTACTCCACCATTTACCTAGTATTACTCGAAGAAACCTCGGATAATTTCCGCTCAGAGCAACCAGCCGCTTGAATTCTCCTCCAAACAGCCGTGAATTCAACCTAGCTAATGTCGAAAATTCATCACTGACGATACTCAAAACCTTCAGTCTGCAGAAACGGCTTTGAGCTAAACTCGGCCGGTAGAAAAGTCTGACTGAAAACGCTCCCCCCCCTTCCCTCTCTCTCACGACACCGCCTTTTCCCGCGCCGCCCCTACGGGCTACTAAATTCCCGTCGTTAATTACTAATGGCCGTCCCCCGCACCCGGTCCGGCCCCGCGCCGTTCCGCCCCACACCGCGCCCCTGCCAAGCGAAGCACGAAGATGGCGAGAGAGCGCAAGCGCGCCCGCCGCAGAGATTTTTTCCGCAAAATTCTTCTTTTTTTCGGCAGCGGCACAAGCACCCGGCAACGCGAAGCACACTGATCCGAAATAGGCGCAACGGCAAATGAGAAAAAAATCAATAGGTAAATCCCATTTCCTGAAATTCGTATATTATAAAAGTGTGAGATAATACTTTGACAATTGAAGCTATCCATTACAAGTAAATCCAGATTTTAATTACCCAGACTTGAGCGAAATATTCTATATTTTATGACGTACAACCTACGTAAATACTTTAAAAAATCTACAAAAAATATGGATATATGTCTATTTTAGTAACTTCTTGTTGATTTTCTTATCTAACAAAAATTCAAAATTTACTTCTAAAAAAATTGTGATTACAAAAACAAAATTAAGAATTCAAAAATTTCAGCAATTTAACCAACACTTTATTTTAAACATTATTTCACGTGTCTAAAAACTCACGAAACATGGTACAATAAAACCTTTCTCTGTTAGTGCTAAAGAACTCTTTAAAATTACAAACATAACCTCTGAGCTTCATGCTCCTGGAGAACTTTACATTCGGTTTGTTGAATCACACAGACAATGCCCAGACTGAAGAGCGTGACCGCTTATCCGATGTTCACTTTGGAAGCCTTCTTTGTCGGCTTCGAGACGGTATTGTCGACTCACAACAATGGATTACGTTAGCGCTCCGACTATTACTATAAATCTTAAGAGTGCTACACTACTTGACTAAGTTTCAAATAAAGCTTTGTAGGTAATTGTTATGATTATTTGTGACAACAACCACTGAAACTTTGTTATATGAGACGGATTCTAATCTTTTTATTCTTACGTACTTAAAAATATGATAAATAACTTGTGAAAATTGGTCGACAAATAACTTTTTAAAAAAGTAAACATGCTTTTATATGCACATTACAAATGCATTTGTCTACACTACAGTACCTATATTCGGGCATAGATTGATATGATTCACCCTAAGGTTCAGAAAAAATGTTATTAAATCAGAGCTAGATTATAAATTATAAAAGAACACAATTTTCAGCGGAAGTCAACGTGTTTTTCAGGGAATTATGATATTATGGGAACGATAAATGTATGTAAATAATTGCGTTTGAGCTTAAAAATTGATAAAATAACAGCCTCCAAATGAAGATGATGTCTTTTGTAGTGAACATTCACTCTGTAAAAAGATGTGTAAGAAAACTTTTACTAAAAGTGATATTTGAACTTCCCATCACAATAGACTTGAAAGCAAACTATCATTGAAACAATTTCTGAAAATGTATCGTAATCTAGCTTTTCCTTCATTTTCTGACCAATATAGAGTTAGAGCACTCGGCTGTAACGATTGATTTTTCAGTTTAAATCCCGCGTGAATCCAGGACGTTTACAATGATTATATGTCAAGTGAAAGTCAATTACTCAGGTTATCTGAATCACTGTTCATCATTTCATAATCAAGAAACGACAACTCTCAGTTCTAAGATCTTTTCGACGATACTTTCTTAGGACATGGGCCCTAAAGGATAAGATATTTTATTTACATTACGTAAAGAGGTGTTATTTTGATTGGATTGAAACTAGTCTCTCGTAGAAAAACTATAATCACGTCGGATCTCAATAAGCGAGTTTACATGCGGCCGGAGCATATCAAATCCTATAGTGGAGAAATCGACTGATTTTGTTTTTCGACCACACTACAATTCTAGTTTGCTAGTAGACACATAAAACCAAAACCCAACAAAATATTTTCTTTCAAATAGTTATTATTATCCAACATTCATTACAATAATAACTTATTGCTACCACTGGGTTTACGAATTTAATTAATTGTTTTCGATACAGTAGAACCTCGGTATTCCGATCTAGTGGGGGGTGGGGTCGCTTCAGATTCGGATATTTTCGAATTATCCGAAAAAAATGTTCTGTTCATATATAAATACGTCTATAGGATTGCCAGATACAATGCAACGTCGCGTGCGTTGTGAGAAAATTGCAACGTAGCGAAGCGACGTGAGGAAGTGGCAATGTTGCTAACAACGGAGTACAGTACGCACATAACCGTTTGCATGCGGCAAAAGAAAATTATCGATTTTGCAAGTTCCTCTCAGTGAAAATTACTGCTACGTAAACATGTGATACACACCATAGTTATCAGTCTAATAAATGTTTCATCTCAATGATTTGTCTTTCAATATTTAATTGTTCAGTTCTACAGTAATTATAAAATCGTTTCTTTGCGCTACAAATAGGCATTTTATTTATTTTTTCCTCCATCTCGAATTTTGTTTGGATTATCCGATATTTCGGATTATCAGGGTCCTACTGTAGTTTTACTTCGCACGCACTTGTCACCGTTCGTGGCCACTGTGTGGCGACTGAGAAAGAGAGAGCATGCGAAAGGAATTTGGCTGCTCGTTCGATGCTTCGCCTGCGGGAAATGAGTTTTTTACAGCGTGGCATTTATTTTTCCTTGTTGATGTGGGCGATGCCACGATGTCGTAAGGTCTTTACGGACAGCGCTCTAATACTTTCCGACAACGTTCCGCAGACTCGTCGAGTTTCTTCCACCGCAGTCCAATCCTTCCTCAGGGCACACGACATTTTCAACTTTTTATGAAGAATTGCGTAATATCCAATGGTCGGCGGAACATATGCGAAGGTCGTAAATAAAAAAAGGTCAGGGGTAGATACCGGTTGAGTTCAGTTCAGAGCCAGCATTGCCGTATTTCTGTACGGGCGGTCCTAGGGGTTCGAATCCCGAATGTGGCAGAATATCCTTTCTAGAAAGAATTCATCCGCTGTGTCGGGAAGAATTTTGACAGCCGGCTGCTCTGTTTTCCCGAGTTCTCTCTGGTCAAAAATAGGCGACCACCGGAGAAGTACCCTCATTTCGGGCCACGGACCGCGCGCGGTTATTCCTTCCTCTTCCTTGTCCTATCTTCTACCCTTACGCACACACACACACAGACATATACCTCACATGCCAGGAAACAGGTCGGAAGCTTAAAGCATGTCCCAGCTGGGTCAGTCTCCCGCTGGGGGAAGAAGTCTGAAGGGCAAGTCCTCCGCATTCCGTCGTTTCGGTCGGCTTCGGATCTCATCCAGCGTAGGAGATACTCTCCCACCTTAGCGAATAAAACATTGAATATCTAACGGGACTGAGGACCATAGCGTTTGACGTGCCCGAAAACATTATCAATCGAATGCACATGCTCTAATCCCGATAGTTATGTTTCATATGTGATTTGTTTCGAAAATAGCTTCCTCCAGCTTGTTGAGAAGATTTGCAAAAGGAAATGACGTGTAAATCGGTTAAGTCCTGTAAACATCATTTAGTTGTGACACTAATGTAATTGGAATTTTTGTTGGTTAAAGAATGAAAACTGAAATTGAATGAATTTAATTTGGCCTCAGAAAAACAAAAATGTCTCAATTACTTAAAATAAATATTTGTGCCAACATCAGACTGCAAGAGTAATTATTCCAAAGATATTCTTGAAATGTCTGAAAATATAAACTCGAGAATTATTTTAGGGGCCCTAAATGCTGTAATATTCTCTTGCTCAGAACGCCAATCGCGCCATCTATACTGTCGAATTTATCGGTAAAATCATTATCTCTAGTTACTTCGCATCTACTAGAAATATCCCAAAATTACCGTTGTGCCCGTGATATTTCTCTCCATCATGGCTGGTGCAGAAAACTTTTCATCTTTAGAAAAAATACATTAATTTGCTTCCAGTATGTCAGCACTAAATCGTAAAAAGCCGAAGAGATGTGTGAAGAGAAAACTTGCACATTGAACTATAGCTGAAGTAAATATTGGGATGATCTTTCACAATTTCGTGAAGTATAACGTATGTTAACAGATTCTCTATTCGTAGAATTGTATTCACTGTGTGATAATTCTCTCTGTACTGTGTAGAGAGTATGTTTGAAATATCCCATCACTTTTGCAATGTAAACTTCAAAGCGGTTCAATATTTACCACTGAAATAGATCCTAATATCCATGCTTTTGATTCGAGTATAAATGAGTAGAAAGATACATAATAATGTTAATATTGTAATAGTTAAAATGAAGTACTGTTATCTTTATTCATTACTTGAAACATTAACCATTAATCCAAGTTGTCCTCGTCTTTACCAGTATTTTTAGTCAATTTGAATGATGAGCTTTCGATAACCATCATTACCATATCAGACGTCTTGATGCCAGAATTTTGCTCCAAATCTCTAACCATAATATTTACTCATCCAATGTGCAACTGCGCTTTGCGTTGGCTTACAAGAGTAATCACGATACTCATCATGCACTCCTACCCATCCATCGGAACGCCTCGTTCGCAGTGCGTTTACCTATGTATTTCCATCACGCACCCGAAGCTCAAGGTCGGCGAGTGCGATTTGAATCCAGCGAGGGCCGGGAGGGCGGACGGTGGAAATCGGGAAAACGTCTTCATCTCTTCAGAGGATGCGTTTCTTTTATTCATCGCGCACCAGAAGAGAGCTGGGCCCGCTCTGGCCGGGATCGCCCTGCCCCGCCCCGCCCCGCCCCGCCCCGCCCCGCCCCGTCCCGCCCCGCCCCGCCCGCCCCGCCCCGCCCCGCCCCGCCCGACCGCCCCGCCCGCCCCGACCCGCCGCGTCCCCGCCGCTGGCCGTCGCTAATCGCGCAGAAGAGATAGATGGCAGCTCCCAATCTCCCGGCCACCGCTTCGTGGGACCGCCTCCATATTTTGTTGTAGCTCGATAGCTGCCGCGATGGGGCCGACGTTAACTCCCTCGCTAGACGACCGGCCGCACACGTGCGTGTTCACGTGTGCGTGTCCCGATGGTTTTATTTTGTCACCCTTGTTCCGGAGGCGAATCATGCACCTGAAGGCTCTAAGTACTGGTAGATAAGTGGTGTGATTGGATTAGTATGTGCTTCTTTTTTATTACAAAAAATTTCAGGTTGAACAAAGTTTAGTGCACACTCTATATTTGTATTGTTTGCTTGATATAAACTTAATGCTAATAACAAAATTCTAAAATATTTTTTTAGTATGCTTCTTAGTGTATCGGCGTTTCCCGTTGAAATCAGGGTATTAAATGTTTTTTTATTACCGCAAATTCAGAGATGAATTTATCCAAAAACTTAAGAACGTCAGCGCGAGATACAATTTTATTTTTTAATTACAGTCACAGAGTTTTCTTGCAGATTGAAAATATGAATGAGAGAATATTAAACATGCTCTTACTATAGGTTAGTAAAAACTTCAATCTAAATTGCATTTTATAAGTACTATATCTCAGGCGAAAAATTAAAAATATTAAGCAAAAGTTATCGAGATATTATTGACTTTGATATTTCACTAGGGCGGTATTAAAATGTAGTAACGGTCCACACTACAAAACGTTCCACTCCATTGTTGTCATAGAGCTAATATGTCGAATGCCGACGTACCCTCACACAGTATCAGCAAAATATATATATATATATATATATATATATATATATACACATATATATATATATACACATATATATATATATATATATATATATATATATATATATATATATATACACACACACACATACTTTTGTTTACCAACACCATGTCATTCACTCCAAGAGACGTTTCAAAGGGATCAGTTTGTAACCTATGGCTATTGTTGGTTGCTTCGTGCCCGCTGGCTAGCACGATTTATTTTTGAACGCGTAACAGCCGGTGACAAAACTTAAACGAAATATTAGGAGTGTTGGCTCGTAATGCGAATTATATAATTAACAGGACATTTTGAAGATATCGGTCTATCTGATAAATTAGGTACCGTTTCACAAATTTCCAATCTAATAACGAAAAAACCTTGTCTTGTTTCTTTGAATTTATTTTTATTTTATACTCCATGAAAAATTATTGTTTCGGTTACGAATTGTATTGTGGTTCAGAGTTATGAATAATTATTTCATGATTAATGTTAAAAAAAAAAAATATAAAATTAATTGTTAAAACTTAATTTTGGAAAAACGCTTAGTTCCTTAAAAATTTAATTAAAAATGAATATTAAAACAGAATATCGTTTGTCGTTATTTTAAATATAATATTTTTAATATATATGTCTAAGTAAACCAAGTGGCGAAATACATTTAATGTATGAGATTGAATTAAAACACTTCATTTATACAATATATCCGTTGTAAAAACTTTAGGCAATACACAAATGGAATTGTATGATTTTTAATAATTATGCGGTATCAAATCATTGTAGGAAGGGATTGATTTCTGATGAAAGTTCTTGATATTCACGACTGGCGGGAACGCCTGTCCTGGGAAGACCTAAAACAGGGGGCTCTTGCACTTCACCCATTTAGCACTTTCTCAACACTACTCGCTCTCCATGCAACATGGCAGCCAGAGTCTGGACTATCTTTTCAAACGAAGTGCCGTGCTGTGGTCACGTGGTTCGTGACGCTAACTGGTGATGCGCAAAACGAGTTAAAATCTTTTCGTCGGAGGAACACTCATGTATTTCCACCATGGCCTAAATCAGGGGTTCTCGAAATTTTCTTCCATCGACCTCTTTTAAAACCATGCTTTGCTTCTTCGACCCCCTTCAAGTTGTTTTCTATAATATACTGATACATTATCATAATACAAATAATTGCACACAACTTATTAAACGATAATAATTATACAAAAAATATAAACAAAATATGAAAAAAATTGTTAGATTTATGTTTTAATTTTTTAGTTCTATTGCTACTTTTAAACTTACAAATATAGACAAGTTTTCAAAAACAAAGTCACACATTATAATTCCGCTAGGATTTTATTTTATTAATGTGCACGATGCCAAATTCCAAAATATGAGCGAAGTTTATTTTATTATTAGATTTATTGCAGCTTTGTGTAAGAAAAAATATCAATAAACTCATTAATATTTTTTGTAATTTATGGGATCTTGATCTTCATTTTAACGATCGGCTATCGATGCAGATTCGGATATCGGCCCCTTTTCCTTTACTGATCGAGAGGTTCGGACCCGGGAAGCAAAGTCTAACATTGTTTGTTTCAATTAAATTTCAAATGTAATTATACTATTAATGTTGCAGCGTGCTGAGGCGAAGGATGGTGTTACATGCCACTAGTTCCTAGTAAAAATAATCTTAATATTGTTTCCGTTACATGTTCATGAAGCTTTCAAATTCCTAGTTCTAGAAGATTCATTCGGATATCGACCCCCTGTTAAAATGTCATTGACCACCCCAGGGGTCGATACCGACCCCGTTGGGAACCCTTAACCTAAATAAAGCGAGAGAAGCGAAGGAGCAAAGATCTGATCTGCGAGAGTGCGCACATGGATGCCGAATGACGAAAAAACCGGCGCGAGCGGCAGAAGACCCTTTCCCAGGCCTACGGCTCAGTGAAAACAAAAAATTGAGTCCCGTCGGTGACGTCCAGTGGTGACTAGTATGTGGAGTGGTGACGCCGAAAGGCTAACCACGCTAAGTTCTTTGGTCGTAGATCCGTTCCCAGGTGTCGGCTAATAAAAATAACACTTGAGTTCCGTCGGTCCTACCGAAGGCAGGGTGTAAGAAGGCCTAGCGACACCAAGAAGACCTGTTACAAAAGATTGACTGTACTTCAGTGTTGCCAGATGATCTTAAGCATTTCCCACTAGAAATCCACAAACACGACAAAAAACACCAAATTCAAAGAATTATTTCATGTTAAAATATACGAGGAGGTGTGGAAATTAAAGAAATACGAAAAATATGATTAAGTGCATACGATGAAATTTATTTTTTCCACTAAACATGTATATTTGTAATATTTAACAATATGTATGACAACTATTTGTGCAATAATGTACAAGTATACACACATTGTATACGTTTTGTTGTAAGGAGTTTCTCACTACCGGAATTTAAGGCATTGAGGGTTTAGTGCTCAAGGTGAAATCCCCGTCTCTCAAAGGCAAGGTCGTATGCTGTTGATAACTTTAGATCTGTGAAATAGATAACGTGGCAAAGTAATCCATCCTTCGCCTCAGCACGTTGCAACATTAATAGTATAATTACATTTGAAATTTAATTGAAACAAACAATTTTAGACGTTGCTTCCCGGGTGAGATATTTTTAAGCGTGTTCACAACCAAATTCAGCACAAAGTTTGCTCGCCTGAAATGAGCGGAAAGACAAGTTGGTAACCAGGTAAATGAAGAAGAAAGCAGTAGAGCAATTAGATGCAGTGATGTGATAATGGTGTTGGTGAAAAGTGGTGGTGAAGTTGATGATGGTAATGATGGTGGTGAGATTGGTGTTTTTGGTGATGGGATGGAGATGATTGAAATAGAGGTGGCGACAGTGATGGAGATTTTGCTGTGATAAACGATTATGGAGTCGGTGAGAGTGGTGTGTGCGGTGAGGATGATCGGGGAGGTGGTTCAGGGCAACTGATATCACTGCTGTGCCTCTGACCGGGAGGTCCTAGGCTCAAGTCGCGACGGTGCCAGGATTTTCGGCACCAGCTCGATAGCTACGTCGTATTCAGTCGCCATCTGGAGGAGAATTCTGGACGCTGGCTGCTCTTATCGGTAATATTCCGTGGTTTCACCTACCAACACCTGGCGAATGCCGAAGCATTACCCTCACAAACGGGCCACGGGTCGCGCACGATCTTCACTTCCTCTTCCTTGTCCTCTTCTCACCTCTTATACACATACACTACACTACCACACATGCCGAAAGACCGGTCGGGAACTTAGAGCTTGTCGCGACTGAGGCGGTATTCTCCTGGTGGGAGATACCCGTTAGTCGGCGGTAGGACGGTTTCAGACCTCATCATCCAGCGGGAAAAGATCACCGCCATCGCTCGAGGAAAACACATGCACAACACTTACGGGAATAATGGCCTTAGCACCTGGCGCGCCCAGAATCACTAATCGATCAACGGTGAGGATGGTTGTTGTGTAGGGTAGGCGACAGTAATTGTGACCACATCAATAGCTTCGTCTGCTTCAACGAGCCAGCCTTGACAATTGGACGCCTAACGTCCGTCGATGGCGACGACGCGGGCGTTGGGAGGGCCCCTGGGGCGGCGGCGGTGGCGGTCCGTGCCCCGCGCGCCGCAATATAAAATAGATTAGGCGGCCGAGGCCATGTGTCGGGGCGGGAGAGGCGGTGGAAGTGGCGGTGGCCCGGGCGATGATGAATCGCGCCTCGCAGCGACGCCCGAGGTGTCTGAGCAAAGTGGGGCGGGAGGTGGGTGGAGTGGGGGTGCTGGTGCACACTGGGACAACCACGTACTATGCGAAGGACAATAAATCTAGGAGGCTCGGGGTTATTTTCGAGGTCCCTCTACTTTTCTCCCTCGCGTTCTCTTCTCTGTTCTGTAAAATAACAGCAATATTCTAACACTACCGTTTGAATATTGCGTCGGGCGAAAGAGGCAGTAACCTCAGACTAGGGAAGGTTACTGCCACCGAGACGGGAAGTGACTTGGCTAAATAATTTTCTCCCCTAAAGTGTGGGAAAATGCTTGTAATGCGGGGGTTTTATCCGTCTTGGTTTCTGCATTTTGTGCTGAACCGTCTCGCGAAGACAACCACAGAAATACAGCCTCCCCGTCCGACTTAACCTATTCTCGAAAGTAACAGAAAAGCTTTCCCTCTTCCCAGTTAGATATAACTGTGCTCGGTACAGTTATGCAAACAGACGTCAAGAATTGCAGCCCACCATGAATCCACATGCTGAAGTGAGAGGGCGACTGTTGGTGTTCGTGACAGTTTTACCCGAGGTTTGTGGCTACAGATAGTTTTTTATCCGGACGGGTACCGTGTCGAGTGAGTGATTGAGTACTGATTCTTTTAGCCGCGAATTCTTAGGTCATCAGTTTCCGAAGTGGAGTGCAGATTATATCGTGGGAGGGGCGGTTTTCGTTACCCGTTGGAACGGAAGATCTTCGCCTAACTACAAGTCGGCTTGCGGTTTCTCTCTTAAGTGTCTATTTCAACGGAGCAGCTCCCCACCCAGTCCTAGCTGTAAGTTCCAGACTGGTCTCTCGGCACGTGTGGTATATGTAAGGGGAGAGATGGGGTCAGGAATGGGGAAGCGGGCGGTCCATGGCTTGTTTGTTGGGGTACTGCTCTCAGATTTGTCTGGTTCTGATAGGAGAAACCACCGAAAACTACCCATCAGAGCAGCTGACCTCGAGAATTACGCTCCAGTCAATAGTGAATTTGACTCAGGATGCGGTGTGAAGTCTCCTTCCTGAATATGTCCGGGCTCCTTAATATTTGTGTTGAAATAAATTTCAACAACCAGAACAACAAAACTTCAACTGTTTTTAATTTAATTGTTAGAAAGATACAAATCATTTTCAAATCCGGCTTCGATATTAGGGATGGGTGAATGAATAGTTCGAGTTCCATCTCACTAGGCGTGAAGAAACTTTCAAGTAGATAGGTATACGGTGATATAAATTGCACACGTGGTTCTACTGAAGTATATAATGAAATGAACTCATGGAATGTGTATGTACGTGCGCTGAGACTGAATTACGAACAAATTCCAAAATTGATACAAAGTTTTCCTGGTATCATTGCATATCTAACGAAGGGTTCACGTCATGGCTCTGAGGTCATGAATGTGTCCCACATAGGCATTCGATTTTGGACGTCGGTATTTTATTTTGTGAATGTAAGCTTTCGCCTGCAAACATAGCCCAATTTATTAAATATATAACGAAAAATATTTCTGGGAAGTTTATCTCAATTCTAAATGTTTTTATTCTTTTCCGAGAGTAAGTATACAAGTATACAAAACAAAATGCATGTCTATAAATCTGCATAAACCATGAGTTATTTCACTTAATATTTTCCACTAAAGACAGTCAATGTTCAATTTCTAATTAGCTAAAAACAAATCATGATTAATGACCTAAATACATGTCCACTAATTGCATGGGTGTGCTACATCCATCGATTTAAAAGAACTCGTATGGTAAACCTATTTCGACACGCGCAAGGTATCGACAAACCCTGACTTTCGCTTGAAGCATCTGTATCAGATTTCTGCCTTTTGTTCAGGTAGAATCGACGTCGGCTTCGTTCCCACCGTTGTCTGGGAGCTGCTCCGTAGCAAGACGGTGGCAGGCGAGGGACACGGCGGATGCAGGGTGGGCGCTGGAGAGCGTGGGACGGGGTGGGCCGGGCACAGAGCGGGGCAGGGCGGGCGCAGGGCGGGCGCAGGGCGGGCGCAGGGCGGGCGCAGGGCGGGCGCAGGGCGGGCGCAGGGCGGGTGCAGGGCCGACGCAGGGCGGGCGCAGGGCGGGCGCAGGGCGGACGCAGGGCGGGCGCAGGGCCGGCGCAGGGCGGGCGCAGGGCCGGCACAGAGCGGGGCGGGGAGGGCGCTGGGCGGGGCGGGCGGGGCGGACCAGCAGGGGTCGGGGCGGGGCGGGCGCGGGGCGGACGCGGCGGGGGTGGCAGGACCGTCGGCAACGGCGTGGTCAAAGGCCGGGTCGGGGGAAAGGGCCAGCGAGGCGAGTGAGATGTGAAGGGAAAGGAGATGAAAGGGGGTGCGGAGGGAGACGGCCGTGATTGATTTCTCTGCGGTCCGCGGCGCTAGCGGCGCTGATTAATCTTCAATTGACTGGAGGATTATGTAGGCGGTGGCGGCGGCGGCGCTAAGGAGCACGGTCCCTCGCCCGCGCATGCGCCCTGGGCGTCGCGCGCTCCGCGTCGGCACGCCTCCCACGCAAAGCGGCTCGCACGCCCCTTCAGCCACGTGGGCTGGCATTGCCTCGGGTGCAACGTACAAAGACAGATACCTCTGGAAAACTGTTTCTGGCATCTAACAGTTATTTATGCACCAAGTGAGTTCTGATGATCGAGCGGCGACAAAATGGCAGAGGACCTTCGGCCCGACGGCTTTTTGTTGCCTGTGATTATCATAACCAGTTAACGCCCGTGATACATCATAATTTTATTTTTTTACCCAATTTTATTTATTCACATTTACTTATTTATTAATAAATTAGATGTTAATTTAACTCGGTCTGACTTTTAGTATTTCTCTACTATAATCCCCTTTCGTAATCTCTCATAATTCTCCTTCCGCCCCACTCGCTTCACTCTGCCCGCTACATCCGGTCTCTCTCGCCTCCATTGCAACAATGCCTCAGGAGTGCATTTTATAAAATATTGTTAATAATACATTTGGGGTAACATTTTGAATTGAAACTACGCTATGTTTTATGCTTAATCACTCAACAGTTTTGGTGTCAACTATGAAAGTAATCACTCTGATTATTCTAAATGTTTACCTGACATAGAAAGACACAGAGTCTCACTTTTATATAAGATCAACAACAGTTAAATAAATCAATCATTCAAAGATAGTTTAAAACTGTATGTAATGTAATTGCAATTGGGGCTCTCTTTCGTCAGCTTCAACATCTTTACCCCCTCTCAAACTATTCTTATTTTGCTATTGAAATAATTAATGCCTCTACTAATAACCACGCAGAGCTCAAATGTGCGCAGATAGTGAAAGTACAATCAGTGTCCAGCAGCACAGCAGAGGAACATCTCAACATTTTATCTTTGGATTAAAGTAAACTGGGTGAAAATCTGATAACGATGTCGGTCATTGAACCAGAAATAGGGTTATAAAACTTGCTTGAGGTGTACATTATGCAAACTGTATTGATATTTGCCAATCAGTTCTGTTTCTTCCGGTATAACGTTTAGCGATAAAGCGTAGACAAACATAAATGTTCTTCATTGAATCACCAAGTATTTTGGAAACATTGTTACACAATATTTTGTAAATATGTGAACTTTTATCCGTCTTCTTTCTTCTTGCAAAACATGCCTAAGGAGATGGAGAAAGAAAACACAATATTATACCACTTTCATTGAAAGAGACAGGACTGAATTCATCACGTTCGTTTCAGTGATTTTCTGCAATGTGATGTTTGGAAATATTGCAATGGAAACATATAAATCAACACATTATTAGCATTATAAATAAAAGTTCAACATAATGGAAGAATAATCTGATGTATACGAATAATATATTATATAAAAGTGAATGTGTATGCATGTATATACGCGTATGTGCCTATATGTATGTGTGTGTGTGCGGGCGAGTAGGGCCGGCAGAGCGGTAAGAGGGGAGGAGTGTGCAGACGGAGAGAGAGAGAGAGAGAGAGAGAGAGAGAGAGAGAGAAGTAGGAGGAACTGACTGGACAAGTAGAGTAACTGAAAATGGAGGGGTGAGCGGAAAGGCAGAACGACAGGAATAGGAGAGGCGGGACGGGCAACGTCGCGTAATCAGGTAGTGAACAAAATTTCATTATCATATCACGACATTGACTATATTTAAAATCTACAGAGAGCATCTATTTTAGACTTAAATGTATGCAAATTCTTTGTTTCCAAATCCCATGAAAATCAGAACTGAAGAACTTGGGAACATTTGAACAGATATGCATAATATCATGGTGCTGAACTTGCTTCGCATTAATACATCATCTCTAACGTGCACCTACTTCTGCAGAAAGTACACAGACACGAACTGTTCAATCTCGCAGAGGGAGACTCCTCGTGTCAGGCAGAAAGTCAGTAGAGGTAACACGAGGTGATATATGACGTGCGCGCTCTGCGAGTGGGCGAAGCTAACTGATGATAGATCGTTTTCAGGCAGAGATACCTTGATTCACGTATGAATAGACATCGACACAAAGACGCCAACTCGGCCGAAAGTTTTTGAGAAATCCATGTCATGTAACAACATCAGTAATAGCATTTATAAAATGTTGGCATTTGGTAGAATTACTCATCTGAGAAAACGTTTAAATTAGCATTGAGGAGGAACGAGATTTGCTGGAATAAATTTCAAACCTTGCGAAGGTTTGTTCGTGAAATTTTTCAAAACCTTACCATTCTTGTATTAAATAGAACAACTTGATTACGGTGTATCGCATTAGTAATAAGTTCCCTTCATTACGAGTTAACATTGTGTTATTAATCCTTGTACTTTTTTTCCCGTGTCTCCAATTTCTCGAAGTCGAGCAACTGAGTATTACTTATCTTTCTGGCTGCTCTGAGTAAGTATCCATTCGAATAGTTTCCCTGACTTTCCATTCTCACTAGGCATTTCACCGCGCTGGCTCTGCAGGTGTCAGCTGAACTAGCGGCGACTGCAGGTGTCAGCTGAACCAGCGCGAACTAGCGGCTTGCTGCACTGGCTGACTTCTATTCGCCTCACCTTTCCTTTGTTATTCGTTCAATCCTCTTCACCTCCCAGCCTGCCCCCATCGCGCGGTTGGCCCTCGCCTCCTTTCCGTTCCTGTCCCTGCAACCGTGCTGCCGCCTGGCCGTCCCACCGCACCACCGCGCTTGCCCCGCCATCCCTCCGGCTCCGACTCCTTGCTGTCCCTACCTCCGTCCGCGCTCCCGTCCAGCCCCACCGCACCTCCCAGTCCTCACCCACTGACCCACGTTACTTCCACCTCACACCACTGCCACCTCGACCTTCATTCCCGCTCCATCACTGAAATTAACCTGTCCCCACATTTGAACCCACACTCGTCCCCCCCCACCGACCTCATTACCGTCTCTACATCCTTCCTCTCACCGGTCCCCACACCCATCCCTACTCTCGTCTCTACACCCACTTTCACATCTACCTCCCCTCGCGCCCCGTCCCCGGCACCCGGCCTCTTCTCATCCCCTCCTCCTCACCGTCGGGTCGGGACGACGCGCCGCAACGACCCCGCTTTTAGCATCAATGTTACATGTGGTGCCGCGTAACGGAGATCGATGGAACGAGCGGCGCGTCGAAAACAACGAACTCTTCGCTCTAGTGTAAATATTTCCTTTCCAGTCGCCAAGAGCGGGGTCGTATTCCCAAGTTAAGGTATTGCGAAGAATACATTAAACTCGTTCGTCCCAGTCACCCAGACTATTGAAAGTGATACTGGTACATGCGTGGAGAGCCTTTAAGTTGAAGTTGGAGATCTGACGTAAGGAACGATGAAGATGTCGGAATCAAATATGAGTGCCGAGAAAGTGATAACAGGGAAACCCTTCTAACAAAACTATATTTATTTTTTGATATTTTGGTTACCAATATGAATCATATGTGTTCGTGAATATAATTTCATACACTAAACAATGGTTTTAAATATCAAATTTATAAAAATTTACAAACTATATAAAAGGAGTCTCAACTTTTCTTCTGAAATCCTAAATGTTAAACATATATGTTGTAAAAACGATCATAAAGGCACTCCATAGTTTTCCATTACTTCACAAATCAATTATATCAATCAAATTTTCGTAAAGTAAATTTTTCCCGGAGCGAGAACTGCGGGGTTAAATGATGAATGAGATTCGATGTAGCTCACTTTTGACAATATAATAATCACTCAATCAAATCAATAAATTCACGGTTAGATATATCTAGGCGTGCGCATAGGGCAGATGAGGTGAATCATGATTCACCGAAAGGTTTCGAAAGGGGCCCGATAGCCTTACGTTATAAAATATTTTATTTTCGCAAATACGTTTAATCACTGATTAAAATATCTCACTTAACGTAAAAGATAGATTTTAAAATTTACGGTGATGATGACAAACGGATGTTCGCGTTAGTTCATTCGTGTGTCGTTGTATGCTGTATAAATTTGAGTAAATATTATTGCCTTGGAGGCTGGAGATAAAAAAATCAAACAAACAGGCTTTTTATGTAGTTGAAAAGTCAACATTGTTGTTTTTTAGTTATTAACTCTGGCAAATTTTTAAAAGTAATTTGAATGCTCATTTACGACTTCTTTATTTTTTGCAAAATATAGTAGTACCTACTTTTATGCCAAAAATTGCAAAGAAATTGCATACTCTGAGGGTATTTTATATTTTCTATTATATTTATGTTACGTTCAAAACGGTGTTACTGAAATTATCTCCACATTAGTAATCTGCGAGTGAAGAGGCAACTAATGAATTTCAGTTTTCCAAGAAATAATGGACTTGTTACATCGGGTTCATTTTGAGTCATTTTATAAATGTTGTTAAATCATATGAAATGTACTTCAAAAAATATGGAATGCAGTATGTGGAAAATTCTTAAAATTTCGTAGTAAATTAAAATTGTCTCATGAAGTGTTCTAAGAGTCGTCTTGCCCAACGTTATAAAAAATATATGTTATCTTCGTATTTCAATTAAAATTAAGTAAAACAAACATGTAAAGTTGATTGGATTGTGTACTATATCATGAAAAATAAAGATACAAAAGCTGTTTATTCAATCGTGTTAAATTGCCAAATATTATCAATCACGAAGAATTGAGATGAAATATTTTTTTATTTTAAGGTTACGATTCGATACACAATGGCATACACACACTCACGTTGCATTTTGTGTTCATTGTGAAAAATGCAACGGTTATTCTCACTATTTTAAATATAAAACTTCTACAAAAACCGTCTTCTCTGCAATAGCGAACGTTTTGAATTTTTGTTGAGCGTAAGTATTCTCATTTTTTTCTCACAAAAACGATACCATTATAAGGGATGACCAAACTCAGCGGCGTAAACACAATGCAAGGTGGTTAGAAGATATACTTTATTGCTTTGCTATAAGATGAAACTGGTGAAGAAACATTCTCAATGTGCAAAGACTTCATTCTACATTTAAAACGTTTAAAACTATTAGATGAAAACAACTGAAATGGTTATTCACGTAAGAAAACAGTATCTTGCGACAATGAAACAAATGATATTGTGTAGGGCTAACATTGGGGGTGGAAAATACCATTTATTACATGTCAACGGGGTGCATTACATAAAAAATGATAGTACCTAAATTAATTGAAGTTGGATAAAAATCTTCCAAAATGATGCATGTTTAATATTCTAGTCCGTTAATAATGAATTTCGAAGTGTACCACGCGAAGAGAGATATTTTTACAAAAACACAACCAAACTTGTTATTGAGGTAAGCATATACTATACATCAAAATCCATTAAATTGATGTTATTTAAAATAGTGCAATGGAACTGTATGATTGTGTAATATTTTGTAGTTCACTAATTGACTTTATTACTGGTATTTTATAGGGATGTCCAAGACTGATTTATACAAAATCCTCGGCGTAAAGGATAATGCGACAGAAAAGGAAATTAGAAAGGCCTACATGGCATTGGCACTCAAGTATCATCCAGACAAGAATGAAGAAACAAATGCCCAAGAGAAATTTCAAGAAATTCAACACGCATATGAAACCCTGTCGGATAAAGAAAAAAGACGAGCATATGATTCAGCAAGATTTTCATCCCGTTTCAAAAACACAAGACCTGAATACTACGGCCGCTCTTCGCCTCCTGACTTTCCTTGCTGGACTTTCGACGTAGACTCTGTGTCGGGTGTGCCCTGGGGTTCTACTGTATTTTTTTGGGACCAGGACAATTTCTGGGACAGTACTAATAGCTTATTTGATGGCATCAACCATTTTATTGGTGGAATAAATGATATGATTGGAAGAATAAGAGACCCTTTCCTTAGAAACGTCTCCATGTTGCATGAAATGGTGTATGCGCCGCTAGATGAATATTTCTTTATACATCACGGAACTGAACATGTAGTTCCTCCCAGACGCACAGTTCCTGTACCGGAAAGTAGATGCCATCATCATCATCACGGACGAAATTGTTCCCATTCGCAAACAACTCGTAATTTTCCAACGAGCAGGCAAAGCACAAGTGCGCGCAGTTCTAGCACTCGGCGTCAAAATATGATTAACACTCCAAAATACTGGAGTCGCAGTCGCAACAAGGCTAGAAGTGATGAACGAAACAGGAGATAAGTTTTTCACTTTGATAAGACATGCCTTGTTCTAAACCGTTCGGGCATAGTATCGTAAATATCTTAACAAATAACCATGCAGTTATAAAGGAGGAATATCTACAGAACTTGTCCAGAACATCTGTTGTAAAACTAGCTGCTTGAATTGTAATAAATTCAAAACTTTGTCATTTAAAATGTAAACCTCCTAGAATGATTTGTTTGCTAGTTGTGGTGTGAAGAAAACATTCAAATCTGTTCTTCTGAAACAAAAATTACTTTTACAATAGGATAAAATATTTTCTCGCAATTAGGTTTCTGTTTGACGAGGCTAATTTACTACTAACGTCAGAAATATTTCAGTAAAAGAAATTGTTTTTCCTGGGCAATGAATTATGACACACATTTCGGTACCGTTTGATAATAAAATTAATACAAATATTTAAAAATTATCAAAATTCCATTGTATTCTAAGTACATCAATTATACTTTTTAGATATTTTAGGAACAACTAAACTCCGTGTTTGCATAACCAATAGAATCACCTACAAGTTTTCCATATGTAACACACTTAATTTCAGAGAGAAGAGTGTAACTTAATGTTTGTAAAATATTTCAAGTATGTATTGTGTTTCTTCCCTACGGACAGAAAACGAATGACATGGAACAGATGTAACAAGTTACATCTCATCGAACCATTCCGATATACTATTAATTGAAATGTATTTAAAGATAATTATAAAAAAATCCTTTTGTACTTAAATTTTCACGTTTTCGAAATAAAGACATCAAATAGAACAGTGTTGGTGACTCAGACGTCAACCATTCTGAAAATTATCCATGTTTTCCCACGATTATCTCTATTGACATATCCATACAAATTAGTCATAAATTGCTGATATCTTAATTTTTCGCATACTACTAATGCAGCAGACAGAAAGTATTGTACAGTTGCAGCGAAAACGGCGATTTTTCCACAGAAAGCACTATTGTGAGTTCCTGATAGCGAAAAAATGAATACTTGCTCCAAACTATAGTATATAACATCCAATACATTGTATCGTTGGGATTCACGTCTAGGGTGCCCGAGATACCAAAAAATTGTATCACGGCAAAAAGTCACTCTGTTTGTATAAGAACAACGCTAGCGGAAAAATCGTAGGAAGAGCTTTTGTCAAAATTCTTATTCCAACTGGGCGATGAAGCAGTCTCTTGAAAGTAAAATTCCAATAAAATAATATTTTGATTGAAACGGGATACCTTACATGAAGCCTCTCTGACATTTTCAAGATTTTTTAATAATGAAATATTTGGTTTATTTTGAATGGGTTAGTGCAAAGTACATTTTTGATACAAAACATATTTTTGGCGACTTCTCTGAATTTTCGAAATTACGAAAGTTTAAATTCTTTTCGGAGTCTTCCTGCAATATTAAAGATAGATATATGTTACTGTTCACATACTGCTTACGTTAATACGAAAGTAAGAGAGTATCTTAATGTTGCGGCAAAAAATTAAGATTTTTCGACAGAAAAAAAGCTCTTTTTGTGACACCAAAAAAATGGATAAAAATGGATGGAATGGAATAAAATGGAATAAAAATGGAATAAAATGGATGGTTCAGTAAATTACGTCCTCTAAAAAATTGCGTAAATAGAAACCAAGTTTTATAAGTACTTGATACCAAAAAATTTGGTTGTGGGCAAAACGTCTTGCTACCTGTCTGTGTTACCAACATTAGCCCGTACATCGTTCGTTCGATTTTCTACAAAATTGATATTTTCCAATCAACCTGGCCTAACTCAAGGTCCTGTGAGTTTGAAAGGGATATTTTAATATTTGGAGGTACTTTACATGAAGCCTCAAAAATAACTCCAAATTTGTGATTTAAATACTTTTCTCGGAAAGAACAAAGAACGCACTAAAATGGCGCAAGTTCTATTTTCGTTGAATTCTGCATTTTTGAAGATTGCAAAACTTCAAACTTTTTCGGTGCTTTACCTCGACTGCATTATGGAAATTAGATCTTTAAATAATTTCAGAAATATTTTTTTCAAAATGAGTGACTACTCGCAATAATATTTGAGTGAATTTTCCTGAGTGGGCAAATCGAGAATTTAGCATTGCATACTAAGCCAAGCCAAATACAGTGAAATTCGTTTTAAAATGACCAGTTTTGAAGATTATTACAATATACAATTTCATCACCATAATCATCCCCCTCGATTTAGGAATGATAAACAGTATCGTCAATATTATATTTAGTAATAAAAATTTGCATTTGATTGTTGGCGAACACCAGTATTGCTGTGTTGCCAAACTAATCCAGCGTTCATTGTTGCTTTGATGACTATCATGAGAAATCTGTATATTGACCCCGGCCGTGAAAGCCTTCAATGCTTTATATCTTGAGAAAGTACGTAGGGTTGCAAGACCTCTAGTTTCTTAATCAGAGAGCATACTATCTTATCTTAGTTCTTAATGAAATATGTTCTTCAAAATTGGATATTTAAACTACCCATGCAGAAGGCCTATGTTTACAAAATAGCATTTTTCGTGCACTTTTGCATATGAAAGGATTAACCCCGTAAAGGATACAGAGGTAATAATTTACCTCCAATCTTGTTTTTCTTGCAGTTTTTTTTTTTTTTTTTTTTCAAATGAAAAGTGGTTGAAGATGGTCTTTATAGAGCGCGTTAAACCAGGGGGAGAGGCTGTTGACCTTCGTATCCGACTTCAGCCAATGAGCTTCAGACATCAGTTTGCGTCACAATATTAGCGGGAATTTTAAATGCAGCCAGATACCAAAATTATCACCTCGTTACAAGATATTGAAACAGATTTATGAAGCAGTTCTTTTAAATATTACATTTATTACACATCCATCGTGTTAATTTTGGTGGGCTTCCGTTGAATATTGTCACTTTGTACCACTTGGAAAAATTTCCCAACACTTATCGCTCTTTGCAACATGGCGGCCAGCGTCTGATCTGGCTTTTCAAAGAAGAAGCCCGTGGTGTGGTCACGTGGTTCGTGACGTAAACTAGTGATGCGCAGAACCAGCTAAAATCGTTGCACTGGAGGAACCCACCCATATATTTTCAAAACCCATCTCAACCCACCCTTCTCAAAAATCCCTGCAATTTTTTCTTTAAATTTACTCTGAGTATGTGTAATGGGATGGTGAAAAATATGGTACTAATTCCATTTTCAGCAAATTTTTCGTATTTTCGAAAGACGCAAAAAGTTAACATTTAAATACTCCAAAATTTAAAGTAGCAACAATACTAACTCCTAAAGAACTCTTAAAAATTTTTCTCAAAACGAATATTCCTCTATCGATCTGTTCCGACTCAAAGCCCTGTGAATTGCAAACGAATTCTTTGAACGTTTCGAGGTAATTTACATGAAGCCCGTAAGATGCTTTCAGAATTTTCTCAAACCTTGTTTTGAGATTTTTTACATTCGCAATTTTTGAAAATTCGAAGAGATAAACAAAAGCGCGACCTGCGTCATTTTCAAGTTTTCTTTGCTCTATTGAAGAAAACTTAAAGACACAATTTGGAGCCGTTTCCGAGAAAATTCTCTCCTATATTATTTCGGTAGTTAACATACCTTTTGCGGCTCTCACACGCCACCGATCTTTATAAATAAGATCTCTAAAAAAAGAGAATTTTCCGAAGACGTGAAGAATTGCACTTTGACTTTAAAAATATAAAGGATTTGTTGAAAAAACGCTAACTATTCATACCAAGTGCAGCCCGCAACACTGGGTCGCATTTTTGAATCTATATCGTTAAATAACTCCTAAACGAAGCGTTTTATGGCCTTTAAATTAAAATATTGAGACTCAAGGTGTCGAAGAAGCGTTCTTCCCACCTTTCATCAAAGAAACATTCCTCACACGAAATCTTCTGGAACATTCTATCATATTTTTGCTGTTTCGACGCTTCTCGATTTTACTCCACTTGTTCGAAACCTGGTGAATCTGCAAAAGTATGTGAAATTAAACTAATTACTTGATATTCTACGCGACTGAATTACAGGGGTGTACCTCTCTGCTCTGTAATAATGTTAAATAAGAATAGTTAGTATTGTCAAGGATGTTTTGTATTGATATCGATTACAAGGGGACATAAACAAGTGATGGAGAATAAGAGGGTCTTGAAGAAAAACATATATTACAGGCTTAATATGAAAAAGGAAAAGTAGGGAAGAGGGTGAGATATAATATGTGAGAGTTCTCGCACGAGTACGCTGTATTATTTTAATTGCATTAACTTCAAGCAGAAAGTACGCGATTTTCTCCCTCATACGTCACACAGTTTTTTTTACTGTTTTTAACCAAATAAATATCTAAAAATATCTAAAACAACTCTTTTTTGGTATATGAGTTTTTTCAAGATAGACATTTTATAACATTTCATTTAAGGTAAAAATATCTACCTTTTACAATGTTAATTTTTGGTATAGTTTCGAAAATACAGTGTTCGCCGAAGATGGGACCAACACCAAATTTTTACCGTTCCTTTATACACACAAAGAAAAAAATCTGGAGTCGTTTTTGAGAAAATAATTGTTTAAAACTTACCCATATTTCACGCAAAATTACGTGAAATATCTAAATATATTTTTTGGAATATTTTCCAACAATTGTTTATTTTGTATCTATCTCATTTCAATATCTATTTTTGAACAACAGATTTCATTAAGGAAGAAAGCTCCATCTTGAATATTGTAGTTGTAGGAATGCGCTAAAAATTTTAACTTTTGCAATTTCCGAAATACTAGGGATATCAACGAAAATGAGCCCGGCGTCATTTCTTAAGAGTCTTTTACGCGAAGTTTAAAAAAATGCAGCCATTTTCGAGGGCGCATGTCGACGAGTTTGTTCAGATCGATTAGAGTATATCACTTTTGGAGAAAATCGTTTGAACGGTTTTGGAAGTAGCGTTGACCAAAGACGAACAGACATACGTTACTATCGATTTTTCGGTATCAAGTACCCACAAAATACTTCTTATGACTGCAACGTGTTTCAGAAAGTAGTTTACTACATACCGAAACAACTTTTTTCCAGGCGCCCGACAATACAAGTTTCTCGAAATATCATCCGTCTCACGGTTTCAATACTTTCTCACCTTACGACGCAAGGAAAAAATACAATGTAGAAAGAAAACACGAAATACAAGTAAATTTAGGTTACGTGAATTGGTGAAAGGGCATTTCTCTTAAGACGAATATAGAGATGCTTCCCCAGATACGAGACATCACCAGACCTGAAACACGGAGACGGAAGGAACTCATAAGGATGGACACGACGCCTAGTAAAATCGTACACCCCAAATAGAAAAACAAAGAAACAAACTGTGCTAATTATACCAGAAGACATCGGCCCAGATCTGAATGCAACCCAATCTGACCTCTTGGGCGACGGCAGCGGCACCTGGCGGAGGAGTCAGATACCGGCACCGGGGCCCGGGGGCGCTCCATTGATTTCATTAGTCTTACAGATGTATGCAATCCGATTACAGTAAGACCTGCCGTATTAAAATGCATGTGCCGCTCCAATTTAGATTTTCGTGCTGTTCTACACAAAAGTGGCGGGTAATCCTCCGCGCATCGATTTCGGCATTAAAGCGCCGGCGCGGCGCCATTCAGTCGCGCGTCCGCCGCGCAGCGCCACTCGCGTCCAGCTCGCCCGCCGCTGCCCCCATTCACATCTGAATGCGCCGCGGCTCAGGCCGACTCCAGCGCTTCCATCGCACAATGCCTGGAATGATCCACTCCTGCTCTGCACCGCGCCAGGTTAACCCCGCTCCGCCACCCAGATCAGATCTCCCTCAAGAGATCAGATATCCCACGAGCGAGTGAGTCCATGAATCAATATTGATTCCGGACGTCTCTCTTAAACGTAGTGCATGTTATATCCGTAAAGATGGAGGTGTACCACCTGTAATGGAATTATAAACACGTCGGCTCGCAGGATTTATCCTATCCCAGTTATCTTCCTCTTCCCCGGCGGTGCATCGTCCCAGCTCTAAGTTTCCCAACTACCCAACTGGTCTCCCGACTTTTGTGGTAATAAACTACTTATAAGTGTGTGTGTGCGCGCGCGCGCGCGCGCGCGCGCGTGTGTGTGTGTGTGTACAAGAAGACAAGGGAACATGAATGAAGAAGGAAAGATAGCGAGCGGTCCGTGACCCGTTTGTTGACTTCTGCATTCGCCTGGTACTGATGGAAGAAACCTCGGAAAACTACGGATCAGAGCACCGGCCGCTAGGTTTCGCCAAAATTGGTGGACAAATTTAACCGACTGTGAGAAAAAGGATACTCATCTATTTCAATGAGTAAAGAAAAACTGGCAGTCAGTTTTGAGACAATTTTCAAAATATTGTTTGGGATTAATGTGAAGTGCCCCATTAAATTAAAATATCCGTTTAAATTTGGAGAGGCAGTGACATCAGTCAAATCAAATGGGGAATACTAATTTTGGTGAAAATCATGTTTAATGTTTAGTCGCTAGCTTTTTTCACAGACAAATGGACAGAGAGACTGATAAGCGGTTTGCCGATAAGCAATGTTTCGGGATCAAGGACCACAAAACGGGGATTCTGAGTACAGAACGTATTAGATGGACATCGTCCATATATAAGCAGGAGAGAGTCTGCAAAATTATAGGAACAAGAACTATCCTGTTTTACGGCATCAGGGATCTATAATACGAATTTATCTGATAAAAATTGCCTTTTTCATCGCAGTTACATATCTTTCTTTGTACTACATACGGATGTAGTATACAAGAAATGAACTAGTGCGGCTACAACAGCACATGCTTTCTTGAATATTTGTATCTCCTTAAGACAGACGGGATGACAGATGATTTGTCGTCAATTTTTCGGTATCAAGAACCACGGAAACGTAAATTCTGACTACAGAGAGAGTTAGAGGAAGTAATTTACTACATTTAGGAATATGATTATTATCCTTTTATGATATAAGGACCCCAGAATACGAGATTTTATTCAGTTGAAAAATCGCTGTCTTTTGCCGGTCTTACAATACTTTCTCAAAAGTATGTAAGTAGTATATGGGAAAGTAAAAAACACTCACAATCGCCTTCCGAACAATCAGACTGAAAACGTCGCCTCAGGAACATAGCTTTTTGAAGCCCAGCCAAATCGCTTCAGTGAACCCGGAGAGAAGTCAAAGAAACGTGATTGGCCGATAACACAGTCCGAGACCGCGAAAGCGAATTCCCGTAACCCCAAACGTCGCCTCCGACAGCGTCCATATGTAAGCAGGAGCGCGTCTGCAAACAACGCGGCCACCGCCACCCGCCCTGGCTCAAGCCCAACGTCAAACATGCAAATACGCCAACACCAGACTGCAGCTGCCCTCGCCGCCCGCTCTCGCCGCCCGCTCTCGTTGCCCGCTCTCGTCGCCCGCTCTCGTCGCCTGCTCTCGCCGCCCGCTCTCGCCGCCCGCTCTCGTCGCCCGCTCTCGTCGCCCGCTCTCGTCGCCCGCTCTCGTCGCCCGCTCTCGTCGCCCGCTCTGTCGCCCGCCTCGTCGCCCGCTCTGTCGCCCGCCTCGTCGCCCGCCTCGTCGCCCGCCCCGTCGCCCGCTCGTCGCCCGCCTCGTCGCCCGCTCTCGTCGCCCGCTCTCGTCGCCCGCTCTCGTCGCCCGCTCTCGTCGCCCGCTCTCGTCGCCCGCTCTCGTCGCCCGCTCTCGTCGCCCGCTCTCGTCGCCCGCTCTCGTCGCCCGCTCGTCGCCCGCCTCTCGTCGCCCGCCTCGTCGCCCGCCTCGTCGCCCGCTCTGTCGCCCGCCTCGTCGCCCGCTCTCGTCGCCCGCTCTCGTCGCCCGCCTCGTCGTCCGCCTCGTCGCCCGCTCGTCGCCCGCTCTCGTCGCCCGCTCGTCGCCCGCCTCGTCGCCCGCTCTCGTCGCCCGCTCTCGTCGCCCGCTCTCGTCGCCCGCTCTCGTCGCCCGCTCTCGTCGCCCGCTCTTCCCTACGCTCTCGTCGCCCGCTCTCGTCGCCCGCCTCGTCGCCCGCTCGTCGCCCGCTCTCGTCGCCGGCTCTCGTCGCCCGCTCTCGTCAGCCGGCTCTCGTCGCCCGCTCTCGTCGCCCGCCTCGTCGCCCGCTCGTCGCCCGCTCTCGTCGCCCGCTCTCGTCGTCCGATCTCGTCGCCCGCCTCGTCGCCCGCCTCGTCGCCCGCTCTCGTCGTCCGCTCTCGTCGCCCGCTCGTCGCCCGCCCGCCTCGTCGCCCGCCTCGTCGCCCGCCTCGTCGCCCGCCTCGTCGCCCGCTCTCGTCGCCCGCTCTCGTCGCCCGCTCTCGTCGCCCGCTCTCGTCGCCCGCTCTCGTATACATATTTCTCGTCTCAAATACGTATTTCAATACTACTATTATGGGACTTTAAAATTGAGAAAATGGGAGACAGTTTCGTTAGCCGTAAAATTGAGAAAATGTTTAAAAATTAGGCGCCGATAGGTATAAACCAGGAAGAAGGTAGAGCAATACCCGTAAGCTAGTCAAGACTAAGGAGAGAAAACTAACTACTGCGAAATAATTTGTGTCATTCTGTAGGATGAATATATAACTTTTTACCATTTTTTAATGAAGGAGAATGTATTTTGCGTCTAAAAATGCTTCTGCAATTTTGTTTTGTATGTTAATCTATGGAAAAATCATGTGTATAGCTGTCCATCCGTCACTTACAGTTAGACCTCGTCCGATCACATTTTGGGAAATGCTTGATGGAATTCCTCACTTTTGAGACTATTTGTGGGTAAATTGACATTTTTTGTATCCTTATAATCTTATTAAACATTTCAAATTCATTAAATTAAAAATACTTTTAATACTCTTTAAAGCGTAAGAAAATCTACTACTCTAAGTAAATGTTTTCATAATTTCAAATTCACTTTGGGTATTTATTATCTAAAGGATTTCTTTATTTGATTACCGTTTTTACATGTCAGAAGTAAATACAGTATACTTGTAAACATGTTACTTTGAATACACCCTCAACTTTTAACAATTCCTCTTTACAATAGCACCACGTAAAATATATAAAATATTCCTGATGTTTTCTAATGATCTTCCATGTGCATTTACAGAAGTTTAGTCAGTAGAATTTGTTTTCCATGCTTCAAGAACTTTCTTTCGGTGTATACTAATGATCACTAGCATATCATGTGTATTTGTCAAACTAAATAATGCAAATGTAATTTATTCATCTTTTCACGAAACCATTTTTACCTCATTCTCCAATTATGCAACAAGGTTTCCAGTAAATATAAGAGAACTTCAAGCGTCGTACACTTTGATCTCAGCGAAATGTCAAATGGTGTCGTTCGTAGTATTCCAAAGGTTTCGAAGAATTGCTGCTTTCTAAGTAAATCACGAATGCATCGAGTATATATCTCATTTTCGTGTTTATCTTCCTCTAAAGACAAAAACAATATGGATAAATGAGTTTTGCAAAATCAAAGAAAGCACAATTATTCGCATTTTGTATTCAAATATATTGGATATCAGCAAAACGCAATTAAACTAGAGGTGTTCCAACCACATACTTTCTTGCATTACTTCTAACTTTTAAAGTTTTCCAAAATTGAGAAAGTTTACCGAAAATAATACCTGCGCCATTTTTAAGTGTCCTTCTCTCTATCCGTGGAAAAAAATAAAGAACAAAATTTGGAACCGTTTTTGAGAAAAAAAAATGTAAATGGCCTTTCGTTCAAGTAAAAATTTCGTGAAAACTATTAGTTTAACAAAACATTGTATATTAATGTACAATATACTTTTCGTGTATGTTACACGTATACACACTTTAAAAATTATTTTTTTAAGAACGGATTTTATTAAAGAAAAAATCTCTATCATCAACACTATACGTTTGCAATGTAAATTTTTTGCTTTTTTTTTTAACAAAGCGAGTTGGTCGAAAATGGGACGAGCACCCCTTTTCGGTAACTTTCGGATGTTACATACAAGAATAAATATAAAGAAAAAAATTGAACCGTGGAGAATATAATTGTTTGAAAATTACCTAAATTTCGCGCAAAAGTATACGAACACTACTCATATATTCGCAAAATTGTATATGATGTTATTTCAAGAGCTGTCTTTAAAAAATATATTTTAGTACGGAATAAAATATTTTCAATATTATTGTTGTAGGAAGATGCTGAACATTTTTTAAACATTTGCGATTTGCAAAATTTTGAGATTCCAGCGAAAATACACCAGCGCCATTTTTAAGCGTCGTTTATACTATACGAGGAAAACGTTTCATAAAAAAAATTTGGACCCATGTTTGAGAACATTTAGAAAATAATACTACATGTAAAGCTGACTCAAAAATCCAAACATCCATTTTAAAGTCGGAGGGTCTTGAGTTCTCTCAGATCGATCTGGGAATATTAATTTTTGAGAAAGTTGTCTGATGGATTTAGGTGCTAGCATTGGCAGCAGACGGATAGAAAGACAGATAGACGTTTCGCCGTCAAACTAATTTTCGGTCTCACGAACCGTGGATTCTGACTTCACAACATCTTAGAGGAAGTTCATAACTTACTACATACAGGATCAAATTTATCCGTCTCTTCGTTACTATGGCCCCACATTAAGAGCTTGTCTGTCGAAAAATCGCCGATTTCCGCCGCAGCATTACAATACTGTCCCTTTACTATGTAAGAACGTAATAAGGCGAAAAAGTAAAAATTGCTCCAAGTCATGCTATATGTTTACTAAATGATTAGGAACTGTGATGAACTTGTCGTTGATTTATTTTCTTAATGATAGTCTGTAGATCATTAACCATCCCATTATATATAACTCCTTGTATGCTATAGTCTAGGTTTTGAGTCAAAGAATCCGTGCTGTCGAGATAACGTAATTGTCATGATGAAAGAACTTTAATAATGATTGAGCTTAAGAGTAATAAAAGTAAAACAAAATCGTTAAAGTAGGCCATATGCACAACTCCATGACTTCCATGTAACATACGCTTCTTATTATATGGGACTACACTCACCCCAGCATCAATTGAACTTTTGAAGATGCTCTCTCGAAATTGAAAGGGCGATGTTGTTCAAGTTTCTTACGTCTTTGCGAGAACGCGGGCATATTTAAACATTTTCCAAACAACTAGCAAACCCGTGAGAAAACTCCGGCATGTTTAATTCCACCCTCTCCCCTATCTTACCATTTCCATATTAAGGTAAAAGTTGTAAATAAAACGTGATTATTTGTTTAAATAATGCTTAAAGGTTTTTTCCAATGTATTTAAAGAATATCAAATAAAAATAAAAAAACAATGCAATTGATATTTAAAACCAATTTACAATAAAGGTTTATTTAGTATTATAGATATATGTTCCTGGAACATTTCATAACACATTCTTAAAAGCAAAATGTGAATGTGTTGTTCGCTTCCCTTGATAGTCACGAAAATATTAGAAAAGCTTTTTATTCTTTAGAAAGCTACGTTGAGTTGTTCATGTGAAAATACCGGATCGGGAAAGTACAACCCTATACTCTTTGCAATGTTTGCAATTGCAATTGCAATTCAATTAAGTTTATGAAGTGCCAAACCAACAAATATGTAATAGAATGTCCAAGAAGATATCCTGAAGACATTGGTTTGAGGAAGGTTCATTTATAGACTTCATTTATAAAGATTGGTTGTTAGGGGAGCTGCAAAACGTATCTATACTATTATTATTATTATTATTATTATTATTATTATTATTATTATTATTATTATTATTATTATTAGCCTACAACATACCATAAAGGTCAAAGGCCCCCTGCTTTAGCAGGGTTACGGTAAGTTGATATTTGTGACATCATTTAAGTAAAATCGTCACAATTATCAAGAAAATATATAAGCGAAGAAAATAGTGGCTATAAGACACTGCATAATAAAACAAACTATAAGACAACAAATATATGACAAAAACAAACTGAAATAATATAGGAGAGGTTAAAACATTTTAACACAAAAATATGAAAAATTAGTATTAATAAAAAAAATTGCCTAAATAATATATACACATTGATTTATGACAAACGACTATTGATTCGAACAAACAATAACTAATACTTAATATTTTGCATATTTGTTCCGGAAAACAATATGAGTGACTACAAAACAATTCATTTTCATTTTCACTGTCTAATATTATTCTGCGAAAGTTAAAGTGGAAGTCATCAACGTAATCTCGAATTCATTTTATTAATTTCTTATATCTTATTGTATTATCATTCTGACTGCTTTTTCTTCCGTAACATCCTAATAATTCTCTATTTTTTCATATATGAAGTAATGGAATTTCTAATATAAAATATGTTGTTACAGGAACAAGTCGTATAAGAAATTATGTCGATAGTTAATTTTTGTAATTCTTTATACAAACTTTTGTTCCATGCAAACAATATTGGTCGCTGCAGTCCTAAAAAGTAAATCTTGTCAATACACCTCCAATAATGGAGTTAATAATCTCTAACATCGTCGTTGTATAATCTCTAACATCGAACAAAATATCCTTGCATTATTGGATTCGGATATTTATGCACGTGTTCCTCTTGAATTATACATTGCATGGCATTGCAAAATCTTGACCTTGAGAGCATAACAAACGAGAAGTAGAGGCTCGCCCTTTATTAAAAGTTCCGAGAACAAAAAGGAAAAACCAGTCAGATTTTTTTGATGTACGCTTCTCATTATCGACTTGGTTCTTTATTTTTACTGCATACCAAAGTAAAGGTATGAAAATTAAAATTTGGTTTGTCCTAAAAAATCGAGAATGGAAGAACTCAATTTTTAGAGAATTAAAACTTTCTAAGAAGTTTCCGTTAGATTAGTTGGCGCGAAGGGAAAACTTTTATATGGCGCCGTTCCGCTGCCGCTTGTCGAAGCCGCCCACGAACAACACGCCGAGAGTGGTGGGAGCACGGGGAGGCACCGCAAGACGAAAAGCTTCGCCGGGCACACACCAGGTGCGGACGGGAGTTGTGAGAATTGGTTTCAGGCGGGAACAAGAGCAGTGTGGGGACTGCGGCAAGGGTGGCAGGGTGAAACGGTTGATTGATTGAATCGAGATTCCGGTCGGCTCAACTGCTAGGATATTTATTCCCATAAGTATAGTGAGAGTTTTTATCGCGTAATGTGGTGGTGGTGGCGACCTACGTCGGCTTGCGAGGAATTTCCTCAACCAAGTACCTCCCACCAGTGTGGCATCGCCTTAGCCGGGACAAGTACTAAGCTACTGACTGGTCCCTCGACATGTGTGTTAGTGTAGAGCATGTGATTGTAAGTGTATGCAAGTAAGAGGTGAGAAGAGGCCAAGGAAGAGGAAGGAAAGATTGCGCGCGGTCCGTGGCCCGTTTGTTAGGGTATTGCTCCAGGATTCGCCTGGTGTTGATCGAAGAAACCACGGAAAACTGCAGATGGGAGCAGCTGGTCCCTAGAATTCTCCTCCAGACACCAGGTGAATTCGATCTAGCTACAGCAGTTGATGTCCTGAGTCACCTCAGACGGTGAGACGGAGCGGTATGGACGGCGGGAACGATGTGGGTCGCGCGGGTGGCGAGGGAAGTGGGGGCGGAGATAACTTTTCAGGTAGATTTCGTTAGTAGTTTTTAATTTCCACAGGTCATTAATTATTAAAATTAATATTTCATTTTTTAAAGACTATGACTCTCGCAGATTTGAGGCACTCGAAAACTACAGGGTTGGAATTCGATTCTGGATTAGAGAGAAATTAATAGTCGTCCCACTTTGGATGCCAGGAACCGACCTAAAAAGCTACGATCCTTGCAGCACTTGAACACCAACTAATTTATTTGAAACGTGGGAACATAGATTGACAGAAGCCAGATAATAATGATGACAGAGTAATTGTGAAATCAGAGGTAGAGGACGAAGGAATTCTCCCTGAACACCCATCTCAATTTGTCCCCTCGGTCGAATTCAGTCGCTGTCTGAAAGAGAACTCAAGAGGCCGCCTGTTCTGATCGATAATTTACCATGGTTTCTCCGACCAACACGAGGCGAACGCGGGAGCAGTATCCTAACGGGCCACAGATTGCGCACGAACTTTCGTTCGCCTTCCTTGCCCTATTCTCACCCTACACTTACACAATATACTAACATGAACTTCGCTACCACACACCTGAGGAGACTGGTCGTAAGCTTAAAGCTTGCCCCGGCTGGAGCAGTGCCCGTTGGTGGGAGATACCCGATTGTCGTAGCAAGTAGACATGTATGTCGGCGTTGGATCTCACCATCCAGCGGCGGATGATCACCACCCTCTCTCGAAATAAAAACATTATGGGACTAATGACGTTAGCAGTAACAAGCCCGGCAACACCAACCAATCCATCCATCAATCATTCTCACCCTCCGTTCTTCGCCGGATGAGTGCGGCCCCAAGTGAGCGGGACCGGAACCCAGCGGTAGGGAACTAGCGCGTCGACCGTCACCCTGCGGCGCCTTGCCAAGAACCAGCGAGGCGGCACGGGCAATCACATCGTGAGCGAAGCCCTTGCAGGCCTCGCCGCGCGTGCGGCCGACGCCGTCGCGACAGCCCCTGGAACGCCACACGCCTCGCCCACGCATCGACTTCAACCCCGCTCCCCTCCCCCCTGGGTTATCGACGCGCTCCGACGCCCGCCCGCTCGTGCAGCGACACCTCGCCCAAACACGGCTGCCACTCGCAGCGCACGGCTAGCGCTTCCTGGGCCTTGTATCCCAACACCATTACGAGCCGGAACGACTCGAATGCCGACTCGCAGATTTTTACTTACTGTATTGAATGGGATATGATGTAATATATCAGAGTTTTTGCACAGTATAAATCGCTAGTAGACTTGACGTAACCATTCAAAATATCACGTGCTCAGAGCAGTGGCGGCTTGTTGGGCGCCAAAAAATGGAGGTTGCAGTGAAATCAAATGACGGAAATGTAGTTTGGATAAACGCATTAGTGTCTCATTGGTCAGCTATAATAGAAGCGTAAATTAATGGTTGCTGCAAACTGTATTTATGTGGTTTCCAGTAGCGACACATTTTTTCGAACTTTCTACTGTGTGGAAATAAAT
The DNA here is from genome assembly GCA_964035755.1 of Teleogryllus oceanicus. Classification (NCBI taxonomy): domain Eukaryota; kingdom Metazoa; phylum Arthropoda; class Insecta; order Orthoptera; family Gryllidae; genus Teleogryllus; species Teleogryllus oceanicus. The sequence goes on from CAXIVR010000004.1 coordinate 51,779,926, forward strand.
CTTTAAATATGACGAATTTATATTCGCTTTGCTATTTGTTATGTTTTACACCCAGTCTTCGACTACGTATCTTTATTCTACGTATCTATATTCTACGTATCTACAAAGAATTTCTGGGAAAGCAAAACAGTTGTCTTCGAATCACACCCGCATAACCATACGTATTTACTACGATTTTTTTAAATTTTCGATCAGATGCTATTTTTATACCTTACACTTTCATTAAAATTTTGAAAACATGAATTTTGCTTTCTATATCTCTTAATATATATATTTTCTTCAACAAGGCATTAAACAATTTTTTTTAATTTTAAGAGAGAATCCTTTGTTTTAAGAGAGAGAATAGGAGGAAGTGATGGCGCATAAGAACGTCAACAACACCGAATCAGAATTCCCACAAGAAATTAAATTGGTAACCAGCTTGAAACAAAATAAAACGTAAATGCCGTACTCACCACAATTGTAGCAGATGCTGGAAGTGTTTTCCCCATCATTTCTTTCCCAGTCATCTGGTTGCTACCACCATAAATGCAATATTTTTTAGGAGGCTCTGACTCGGCTCAGTGCGGTGAGGCTTTCCTGGCGCACTATGGTATTCCAGTAACCTGCGTCCGTGCGCCTGTGCGTCCGTCACTCACAGTTCGACCACTTTCCATTCACCAATTGAGACAAATAATAATAATAATAATAATAATAATAATAATAATAATAATAATAATAATAATAATAATAAAATTGTCATTATTAGTGGCGAGGCTCAGGCCATTAGGCCAGCTCTTCCGCCGAACCACATGAAATATTTACATTGTTTCTTATATTATGAAGAAGATCGAGGGGGACAGGAAGTTAAATTTACAAATGGGGTATCACTCAACGCTTCTCGGTTTATTGGTAAGGAAGTGATGGCTCATTTGTGGATCCATCCAGAAGATTCTAAGAAATTTCTCCAAAAAAGTGTTTTTGCTTTTTCAGGCAACTAAAACCTGTTTTGGGCAACTTACGTCACAAACAGAGGCGATCAATAACTCCTCGCAATCAATCGCCTCAATGTGGCAAATGGATAAGCATTGTTTTTTGAAGGATCCTTTTAGTAAATATTGAAGAAAAAACAAGAAAAATATGTTTTTTGTAATGTTTCATGGCATCCATGGTGGTGAAACACTGAATTTCTACAATCACTGCCTTTCCGGTAAAAGTGAATCCTTACGTTATAATTCATAATATTGAGAATATTTAATCCTAATTATGAGACGAAATATGTTTTATGTTTTAAATACTTCTGCCAATGAAATATATATTATTGAAAAGTAATACTTCTTTGAATATTTTCAAGTGCTAAATGAAAATTTGGTTACTAGGATATGACAGTGATGTAAGTAAGGTAACTCAAACATTGAAATAAAATCTCTGTTAATTCTAAGTTAAGTCCTTCAACTTTTTAATAATAAGATATTTATAGAACTTTCTACTATATTTCATAAATAATTTTCTATGCTAGTATATCTTCGATATGAAGGCACGCTCTTCGATGTTGGGTATTTTTGAATGTGAGACGAACAGTATCAAGTACTATAACTCATTTCCAAGAGCAATGTTGGAAACTAGGAATTTAGGAGAACAAAGGTCTATATGATAGGTGATCGTTACTCATAGGAACAGCACATTGTAGAAACGACAATAAAAGCACCATTAACAACAAACTGTCTCGCCCCTCCACGCGAGTTAACCTTTGAAGCTTACGTTCGAGATCGCCACCTCCACGCCAAGAGAACGCATAGAGGGATTAGCAATGCAGCTGTGATGACGTCAGTGTTTGCTAAATGTGACGTCAGTGAGGCGGCCCACAGCACTCACGGGAGGAATTACAGAAGTCGCTAAATGGTATCGCCCGGACGCTGCTGTTCACATTATGCCGTGCAGGATTTGGTTCACTGGGAAGGAAACATTTTCGTTAGTATTGTCATTTCGTGAGATAATTATTAGATTGTAGAATAATTTTGTTGTTTGTAACATTTAAGATAATGGTAATGGAACAATCTCCTTTTGAAGGATAATTTCAAGTACGTAATTATATTCTCGTATTACTCAATAAGAATGGAATAGCATGTTTTAGAATAGGACCTTGTAAAAAGACCATTTTTTTAATAATTCGCTAAATCTGATAATACACTAAAAGAATGTACTACAACTCTTCTGGGAGTGTGGTGATTATAGTCTGGAGCATCGTATTATGGAGTGGATAGTGCTCACAGACCAGAGCAACATCCGACAAAAAGATCTACGATTGCACATTTTTGTATTTTTTTATTACTTAATTTTAATTCTTGATAGATAATTTTTCACGTACTACACTTGAAGATGAAAAACCCTACAACTCTGTGTTTGAATTTTCTTTTTATATAGAAATTGCATGGTAGAAAGTTTCAACACATGAAAATATTTTTAAAACAGTGTAATGCGTGGATAACGACACATACAATTACTGATGATATACGAGTTGATATATAAACACCAAGTCTGTATAATGGAGAGATAAAAGTCATAGTTCAAACTAGGACATATTTCGCTACAATATAATACATCTGCACAACTCTTTGTCAGGCAGCGAATCATAGAATCATATGATGCAGGAGTATGACATAAACGCGCATCAATAAGGCTCGGAACGATTTAAAAATATTATTTTATTAGGATTGATTAGTAACATATAGTAATGATGTTATAAAAAAATTATAAACATATACGCATGTAAACTGATAAAAAAATAATACCATATTCTAAGAGTAAAAAAATCAAATACGGCGTGTTCCGCATTCACCCTCGTCCGACTGTTGCGCGCAACGGCTGAGGAATTTCCTGAAATCGCGAGGAAGCATCTGCGGCTCCAACGGAGGAGGCTGCGGAACGAGGGTTGGGCCAGCCACGCCCCCCCCCCCACCGCAAAGCCTGCCTGGCGGCCTGCCTGCCTGCCTGCCAGCAGCGCAGCGGCGCGGCGGGCGCGCGGACGTGCTTCATCTGCGGCGCCGCGGAAGCGTAGTGGTCCCGGCCCCCCCCGCGCCCCCCCCCCCCCCTTTCCCGCGGCTTCCGCGGGGTTCCGGGGCCGATTTGGGCCCATTATGGCCCCCTCACCTTGCGCCCTGTCCGCACCGGAGACCGGACGCCGCGCGCGCCGCCACGGTTCTCACCTGCGAAGATGATATACAGTACGCGCGGTGCTCTCCGAGCTAAATGTTCTGTCACTGTGGCACATGGTTGCTGTATTACAGTATTTAGAAACCGGGAGAGGCGACCAGAAAGCCCTAATTTAAACTCCCAACGGTGGCAGGATTTTCGACACTAGCTGGTCAGCTAGGTCAAATTCTGTCGCTGGCCGAAGGAGAATTCTATCGGCAAGCTGCTCTGATCGGTAGTTTTCCGTGGTTTCTCCGATCAATACCAGGCGAATGTGGGAGCAGTACCGTAATAAATGGGTCACGGACCGCGCGCGATCTTTTCTCTTTTTTCCTTGCCCTATCCTCACCCGTTACTTAAACACACCTACATTAATATGCACTACACTACCGAGAAACCGATCGGGAGCTTAGAGTTAGTCTTGAATGGGGCAGTACCCCGCTTGTGGGAGATACTTGGTTGAGGAAACCCCGCTACCTGAAAGTAGGTCGGCACTGGATATTGCCATCTAGCGGAGGAAGATCACCGCCACCTCCCGAAGAAAAACATGCACTACGTTTACGGGATTAACCTTAGCTGTTGACCCGCCCGAAATCACTAACAATCAATCTGTGTTCAGAAATGAATTCTAGTTCATTTAAAAATAAAACGTTGAAATATTTATTTAAAATCAAAAATCTGGGGGCCTAAAATTGAGGTACTCAGAAACGCTATTTACTAGAAGAAACTCGGTATCCTTTATGAAATCTAAAAGTCGAAATAATTTTCCAATAAAATCCTTTCGCCCAGCGTTTTCTTTTTCCGCAGCTTCCGCGAAACTAATCTGAGTTCTTTATGACTGCTGCCATAAAGTCACTTGCAGCAGGGAGTCAAGTGACTCATCTGTGGATGTGTCATCGAAGGCTTGGTGGGTGTAGTTCTTGGTAATCATTTTTCCTGCGATTACAACCAATCCTTTTCGATATTCAGACAGGAATCTTCTTGAAGTGATGTTCTGAAATGTCTTTTTAGTCGAATGGTCTCAGAAAATTTAAGTATGGTACTTGATGTCGTTCTGAAATACAGTAATGATGTAGATCTTGAGAATGCACTGCTAATAGAAGCTTAAAAAAGTTAAAAAAAATTAGGCTCTTTATTAACTTGACCTAACTTTTGACATTAATCCTGAGGTTCGCATTTCGTAGTTCACATCCCGTTCGTAGTTCGCAACCCATAGTTCAGTTTAAATACACTGAAGTGAAAAGTAAAGTAACATCAAATGAATGAGCATATCAACTTCCTCTTGCATGAGAGAATAAGATTCAATTACCTACATGTTCTATCAAAAAAAAAAGAAGATTCTTACCACCCATTTGTAGTACATACATACGTTTAGTTACTAGGTTTTGGTAGACGGACCAAATCGAAATTACTTTTCGCTATCTCACAATCCAAGCACTGTTTCCTTCACAAGAATTCAGCACAGTCACACTGACGGGGGATATTGTCATAAATGATAATTAATGAAACGAAGGATAATATTTTATTATGAAAATGTAGCAAATAACGATGCAAAATATGACAGAGCGTAAGAGTAATTCCTGCAAACCTGCTGTGACCTCATTTGATGCTCTGAAAATTTCATATACGAGATAATAATGTATAGAAAAATCTATTATCTAGAATATAATCTATTGTAGGATAATATATTTACTGTTGTCAGGAGAAGATCATATTTATTATTATAGTTCTTCTGCTTATTATTATTATTATTATTATTATTATTATCATTCCTCTAATTCACGACTAATGATGTTATGAGTCGGTTTAATATGAAATCTGCTCCAAGTTGCAACCAGTTTCCTAAGAAGCAGAGCAAGGAGCTGTCGGTACCTCTACAATACATTGCGCAAAATGTGGACTGTTCCAAATAAACTAATGTTGTTGTTGTTGTTATTATTATTAATATTACGATTATGAATATTATCTCACAGACGGTTAACACAAATTATTACTTTGCATATCTTTCCTTTAGGGCATATTTTTTTCTGGTTTCTTCTCTATTATGTGATTTCCTTCCATGTGAAAATGTTTGAAGATTTTATGGAAACATTTATCAGTGTTTCCGGGCGCGTCGACTGCCGTTGTCATTCGTACCATACGTGTAGTGCATATTATATGCCGCTGACGTAGTTCCTCCCCCATCGAACATTTTATCCGTCATCGACCTCCTCGTCGGCTTGCGGGGAGTACTTCTCTGGATATATCTCGTATACCGACTCAGCCTGGCACGTTTCAACCTCCCGACATGTGAGATAGGACATTGTGTGTGTGTGTGTGTGTGTGTATTAGGGAAGAGGAGGGAAAAGGACGAGCACAGGAAGGGTGACGAAAGTCCGGCGGGGGCCGTGGCCCGTTATGTCCTCGTAGGCTACGGTCACAGTGCAGCCGAAATATCGGTTAGTTCGTTAGTTAGTTAGTTAATACCTTATTTTACGTGGCGAGACTCGGGCCATCAGGCCCGCTCTTCCGTCTAACCACGCAAATTTCAATACGCCCCTTTCACCACCTAGCGGAGAAAGGAGGTATTATATCTTGGGCGACGAAACAGGCGGATCTCAATTTTGCTCAGAGGCTTCTTTTAGGCTTGAGGATCTTTTACATGCAGTAAATCTACTACATGGAACAGCCGGCTTTACTTCCCCTCCGAAGGCGAAGCCATACGAAGGATTTTTTCGCCCTTAAAATTCCACGGCTTCGATCGGGTTTGAACCCGCAAACTCGGGTACAACAGTCCATTATACTGACCGTTATACCACCGAATCCGCGAAATATCGGTCGCTGTCTACGCCGACTGCGCTGACTGCGACTACGCTGACTGCGAACGAAATCGTCCGACTTACTTCATCCGAAAATAACTCGAATGTCGCACCCGAAATCGTCCGAATATTGCCATAATTCCACAGTTCATTGTTTGAAACATTTGCGAGAAGCAGGCATGAACAAGTATTGCAGATAGTCTTGGAATTACAGACAGGCTTGACTCTCCAGCTCATTTCAAGCGAATGTAACCCGCAAAATATAACGAAACAGTTCTTCATCCGAGAGTCGATGTTTCGGGACGCCATCAGAAGAGCGTTCGGTTCAATGCCCATTTCCATTTACTAGAAAATCGAGCACATCGGGCATACCGGACAGAAATGTCCGACGTTGGCCGACCGAAATTTCTTCCAAAATCGGCTCCATCGTCACCGCCGCCTTACATTAACAAATTCTCCTGGTATTAATCGGAGAAACGGTCGAGCAAAGTAGCCTTCCGGTAGCGCGAGAGTATTTGCCATCGTTCTGACACGAATCCTAGGACCTCCCGGTTAGAAACACTGCAATGACAACTGTAATGCTGCCACTGATCCTTTTCAACGGATCACCGGAATATATTATCAGTTCCTTACCGTATCCCTGGAATATATATTCAGTTCCTTACCGGATCCCTGGAATATATTATCAGTCTCTTCTTTTTTACCACAAGTGCGTTACGGCAATTTGAAGATGTTCCTTTTCCTACATCAATACCTATTTCACAGTTGTATGAGATTATTACCGTTTTAAAGAGCTCTTCCCGTTACGTTTTTGCTTCATCTGTTGTAGCCTCTGTTTGGCTTGTGGGAAATGCAATCATTATTTTTTATCTACATTCCCTGTATGAATTAACGTGAACATTGAACATTTCACATGAAAGATCGAATCCACACAATTTACTTCCTTTCCATTTCATATGTGCTGGTCGGATTTGTTGTAAAATAAATTAGTACAAGCTGGTCCCGTGCCTGATATATCGTTTACTCGTGAGGGTATCAGAACCAAAATTTGCACGGTCATTATGTTCTGAGCTGCGCCTTTCATCATTCAGATCCGATATTGTGCGTACGTAAAATCCTAATATTTCTAAACGTTTACTAGGAAGAAAATAACCCAGGCTCCGGCGATTAAGTTGCACATAGTGTTAAAGAATGAATTTAATTCTAAAAATAAATTTTGAAATTCTGCACGTCTCTGAACAATTGAGGCATGGAGTTTAAAAAGAGTTCACTAGAATGAAATGTAGATTACATTGGCCAGAAGGGAAGCTAAAGAACAGAAAGGTTTATAAATATAACTACCATAACATTATAAAATAATCATATTATGAAACCAGTAAACAGAAAATGTAACAATCTAATCCCTAAACCGCGCATCGCCCTTATTCAAATATTGACACAATCTGAATCCTCTTAGTCATTATTTTTGTCATTACAAACATGACACACACGCTACACGGTCAACGATGTAGACAAATATAAATCTGAAATGATTCATCAGTATTCATTATAAAATTATGTCAAACTGTAAATTAGAAAAATGACACCCGAACGTATTACTGCCCTCCGTGTGAGGACCGACTACAGTTTTCTGTTATTGACAAGTAAAATGTGACTGTAGGAAATACAAGAAAGAAATATTTCAAAAAATACAACAAAATGAAATGACACCATCTGTAGTAAATATTCTGTCATTTTTTTTAAGTTTATATATTTTCGATTAATAAGTGAGTACATATTTTAGATTACATGTGGCAAAAATGTAGATACAATAGGGAAAAGAAAATAACAGACCACATCTGAACAAATAAAACCATCTGTGTTTATTTTTGTACTCATAACGCATATGCGAACAAACATGAATCTCATGACAGAATGACGTATTTGAAAATTAGTATTGCAAATTTTTTATTTAATATAAGTAAAAGGAAAATTTTGTTTTTAAATTATTAATTTTGCGTGAATGGTATTTTTTTTGATATTTATGAACAAAATAAATAAAAAAAAAAAATCGCTACACTATGCTACTATGTAGTTGAAAGTTTGCTCTACACAAATATTAGGAATATATGAGAAATTAAAATTTAGTATTTGATAAGCATTTAATGCAGCATGTACCTGCACGAGAAACAATTACCAGGGCTTTCAGTTATGTTTATATGAGTGATTAACGCCCAAGAGGGAAAATTGAAGATTAGTATTCTGTTTTCGTTAGAGGCTTCAGAATCCCCTCTTATATCTCTTCTAATCCCAAAATTCCTTCAACTCATATACATTGGCTTAAAACTTCCTCGTCAAGACTAAAAGTTCTTCTCGAGTTTCTAAAATAGAACGCCAATATCGTGCAAGGATTTTGAGAAAGTAATATTGTTTTAATGAAGTACCAATCACGTTTTCTATCAATAGACTGAATATATTTTGGAGAGGGGAGGGTGAGTGTTGTATCTTGTAGTGAATATAACAGCGATATTGGGAATTTGTGTTGTTTCAAATACCAAGCATACCTTCGTATGTGGGTTGTATACCAACATAATTATGCGAGGTTCTTCTAGATACATGTAAATATGTTTATTAAGCAACTGAAAGAAGTCTAATTGATTAAGCAGCAGGTATTAAATGCATAACACATTTACTCAGACAGTATTCAATGAATTATATAAGAATTTCACAAGAAATGCTAGGATTGTGAAAAATAACAATTATTTTACAACAATGAAGACTCAACAAATCACGTAAAATACGTTTTGGTGTAAGTAATACGAAAAATAATAGTGGACAGCTTCTAGAACGCGTCCAATCAGAGTTCATAATATACAAGTATACTAATAAAAGTGAATTCAATGACACGTAACAGACATCGATACCCCAAAAATAATCAACCAATACCAAATTTTTACGGGCTCTTCTTCAGGATTGTCGTAGTGTCCTTACACAGTTTGGTAAAGATTAATTCAACACAAATGAGGAAAAGAAATAATTTAAATAATATGTTGGAAGACACCACAATTCATCGCTTTTTGCCTGCCGATATGAGTAGATTGGTTCCTAATATATTCCGCCAGAGGCCAGTACTTGTGCGTAAGATAAGAAAATTAATCTAAAAACAATGTATTATAAAATAAAATGAAATAAACTTATTGTATTTTGTACAAATTTGAACCAATTAAATTAACGATAATCTTAAACACTGTAGTTTACATAAAATTGATTTTTTCCCTCTTTCACAAGGATTGGATAGAAAGAAAGCCCCGGTAACGCCGGGTATTACGCTAGAACTATATTCGGTGTTTACCGAGCTAAGTGGCTCAGGGCGTTGCGTGTTTCTTTCCCATTCGGGAGGCCCGAATCCCCGTGCTACGTGCCGGCCTTTCTGACCGGGAGTTTCGTGGTTTCCCTTGGTCATCCATGCGAATGCTGGGATGGTTCTACTGAGAGGCCACGACCACGAAATCGACGTCGCTAGCCGAATTCGTTAAGTACGTGAAGTATCGAAAGTCAAACGAATTCGAGACATTGCGGATTCCTGGTTGCGTGACCGACTAGGAACCCCGAGTTTTAATGACGCCGAGAGCACATACTTATGTGCCATTTATGGGACATATGACTAAATACAAATAGAAAATATACAAACCTAACGGCGCAGTGGATATTAATTGTGAGCAACATTGAAGGGAACGCAACAAAAAAAAATAAATAAAATCTGCGTCGCGAGGCGTGGAGTGTCGGCGCCAGCCCTGACAGTTGGCAGAGACAGCTGCGCAGCGCTTGCGCAGGTGCGCGCGGTTGACGTGCGCAGCGCCACGCGCTCCGCCCACACCCACCCGTCGGCCGAGGTCACCTTCCGGTGCAGACATCTGCGCTCGGGGGAGCTTCCACGAAACGTGGCACTTCGTCCGCGCATTCCTCAGCGCACCAAAGAAGACTCTCCGCAGTAGCACCTTGGTGCTTGCAACAAAAATTATGTTGGTAGCAGCTTGTAACAAAAGAAAACATAAAGTGATGCTGAAAGTGTCGCCCCTTCTCTTGTTTCCCAGCCCATCGGTTTGCTGTCAATGTCATTGCCTTTTTTATTAGGAGGGCCTAAATATAAAAATAAATATATATTAATGCGAATAAATTTTCCTGGCTCACTATACTAGGCCTGTCAAACTGCGACTGCGCGAGCTACTTACCTACCTGGGAAACCTGGCGCTACTGCGGACACGGGCAACTTCCCCTGACTGCGCTCGCATTTCCCCTCCAAGTCCTCAAACGGGTGTGCAAGTGCCAACAGTAGCGGGAAAGATAAGCCCGAAATTTTCTTCTCCCCCATGCTTCATATACAGTTTTTACTAGTTTTGACCAAATAAATCAAATATCATTCTTCTTCCCCATGCGTCATATAAGTTTTTTAAAATAAATATCACGATGAACGGTAGCGTCAAACGAAAGCATGTTTAGCGGATGTTATTTTATGCTTTATTACTTTATTTCATGTTTATTTTCTTTTAAATTTCAGCCTTATATGAATAATTTTGCCCCGGAGCAGGAATATGTTTGAAAGACAAATTCTTTGCTTATTTTCGTTTTGTGTTGTATTAATGATTCTATTATTTGTTGTATGTAGCGATAATAGGAAATAAAAGAGCAATATTTTTATAAGTTGACATCTCATCATCTAAAATCTAACCTTCGAGAACAATTTTCCATTTCTTTTCATAAATATGCAGCAAGGTCATGGTTTATGATTTTTACAATTTGAGAGCATACGATATCTTGCGTTATATTATGTGCTAACTTAATTCGAATTTTTTGAAGGCTTTTTTTCTGTAGTATTTTGTTAATCGCTATTATTCCATTGTTGATTTTTTTCTATTTATATATAAAACCAAATATCCAGACAGGGAAAATAATGCTACAGCTGCGATTTAATTAAGCAAAAATGCAGAAAACATATCAAGAGGAAACAAAGGTTCAAATGAGCGAACGCGATGTCGACAAAACAATCAATCGACTAGAAAACTAACTTCTCTCGCCTTTGAAATACAAATCATCCGATCGCCAGAGCGCGCGCTGACACCGCGCAGTCGCTAAACGCTAAATCCAAAAGTCACTTCCGCGTGGTCTCGCTGTCCATCACTCCAGGCAACCTCTTCGCAGCGCTCCAACAGTTTGCAGCGCTCGTCGTCCCGAAGAAGGACGTGTGCAACAAATCGACTGACGCGCTCTCGCGTCCGTGGAAGGGCGGACGGGGCCTCGCGAGCGCTCGAGACCGCGAGGGGGCGGGGGGGGCGGCGCCGTGCCAAGTATGACAAGCGACATCTGGCCGCGGAAAACAAGAGCGGGGCAGGCAGAGCGGGGGGGGGGACGCGCACGGGCAAGAACTGGAGGGGAAAAGAAGGAAAGGGAGGAGGGAAAAAACCGGGGTTGGGGAAACGGGGGCAAGAAGAGGAGGCATATTTATTTAAAGAGAAAAGAGCAAGTAGATGAATGGCGGGCCCGGGCTCGAAGATGAAGAGTGAGACGGGGAGAAGAGAGACACAATGTACTGAGGATGGACAAGGGGGAGGGTCAAGAATGGAAGAATAACGGAGGGAAGGAGAAAAGGAAAAATGAGACGAATGGGAAGGAAAAAAGAGGAGTCGAAGAAAAGGAAAAAAAAGGGGAAAAAACTCAAGGGGAGAAGGAAAAATGAGGAGAGCCGAAAGAAGAAAGACAAAGAATACAGGTAGTGGCAGGATGAGGAGAGAATGAAGATGAGAAGGAACAAGGAAAGGACAAAAAGGGCGAAGAGAAGGAAACATGAAAGGCGAGACGAAGAGCGGTGAATCGGGAAGGTAAGGGGGACTGGAAGGTAGACCCGAGCAGGCCAACCGAGAAGGGCACGAAAACCGAGGGGCGTCGCGGTGCGAGCGCGTTGCGCGCGGCCGGCGCGGGGCAGAGCGAAGCGGGCGGACGGGCGCGCGAATCGATTTAAAGAGATGATCCCCGCATCGGGCGAGCGCGACGTGCCGGATGAAGCCGGCCCCTTCGCCGCCCCCGCTGCCGCCTGCGTCGCCCCCCTTTGGCGTTGCTGCGTTCGTATTCCGCGGGAGGGCGCGCGAGGCGCGGCGCGGCGCGGTGCGGCCTCCGTTTGCAAAGGAGCCGAGGCGCACCCTCGCCTCTGGTTGCTTGCGCAGTCGCGCGGACGCAAATCGGCGGCGCGTGTACTGCGACTGAGAGCAGCGGCACGCGCTTTTCTCGCCGCTGCGACCGCGCGGTCGCTTTTCTCGCGCACCGGTGAAAATCAACGAAAGATTAATAGTTGCGATCCCATTGATTGATTGTTATTGATTCCGGGCGCGTCAACGACTGAAGTCATTAGTCCCGTAAGTATATACTCGTACATGTTTTTCATCGGGAGATGGCTGTGATCTTCCCCCGCTAGATGGCGAGATCCGGCGCCGACCTACAGTCGGCTAGCGGAGTTTTCCACAACCAAGTATCTCCCGCCGGCGGGGCACCATCCCAGCCAGGTCTAGCTCTTAACTCCCGACCGGTCCCTCGATATGTGTGGTAGTGTAGTGCATATTAATGTGTGTATACGTAAGGGGTGAGGATAGGACAAGGAAGAGGAAGGAAAGATCGCGCGCGGTCCGTGGTCCGTTTATTATGGTACCGCTCCGGCATTCGCTTGGTGTTGGTCGGAGAAACCACTGAAAACTACCGATCAGAGCAGCCGTCCGCTAGAATCTCCTTCAGTCAGCGACTGAATTCGACCTATCTGAAAAGCTGGTGTCGAGAATCCTGTTGCCGTTGGGACTCGAACCTACGACCTCCCAGTCAGAGGCACTGCGGGGACATCTGTTGATGCACTGAGCCACCACGCCTGGTCGTTACGATCCGGCAAGGTCAACATCTCGAGTTGTTGGGCATGTAGAGGTGAAGTGCTGTCTTTGCCGGTAGCGAATTGGGGTTCGAGTACTGCGAGTCAAAGGTTACAGCTTCAAATCTCGGGTTTGGAACGGGGTCTTATCCATGTGATGTGAGGTGCTTTTTATACGCCACGAGTATCATCTAAACGTCATTCTATCCACAGTCTTGCATCTATCGTCATCATAATCACCTCAAAATTCAAGTATTGAAAGGTCAGAATTATCTTTAATTCGAAACGTAAGGCTCTACTGAGTAACTTTTTTTTTTTTTTCATGAACATCAAGTGTTGGAAGACAAGAGTTCATTTTAATTCGAAATATAAAGCTCGAAGTGGGTTAAATTTTAATTTTTGTAGATGTACTAGGTTACAATGAGCTTCCATGAATATCGTGAAGAAACAAGAATATTTCAAATATATGGGGGAAAAAGTAAGAGTTTCTCTTATAATCAAAACCGCTTAAAAACTAGTGGTGTAACAACCTCTGCACCTTTTCGTGATATTGGTAACGATAACGTTATAATACTGAAATATCTGTCACTATAATTTCCATTATTAGACAATGAAAACAAATGTAAACAGATTTATATTATATAAAATTAAAATTTCATTACAACGCTTTTAGTTCATTTTTACAAAATTATACATAAAACTTGTATCACATCTCTGCTAACAAGACAAATTCTACACCTATGTCTTATCTTCAATTGTTCAACATTTCAATGCATCTAATTCATATAGATCTAAGGTTTTTTTTCAATATAATATTTTACTGAATTTGATAGTACCCATGTCTGAACGATCAAGATCTTACCATTTCATTGAACGAATCTTTTTGCCGAGTGAAATTACTTCAGTGTGACGAACGTTTAGTTTAATATTTTCCACCACCTTTAACTAGAAAATTTTGTACTATGAGACATTGAAACTTCTTTCATAAAGAAGTTCAACGTACGATTTTGTGAATATGCATTCGTACCTATTGTGGAGGAGAATATTAAGATATTTTTAGTATTGTTAATAATTTATGAGCTACCTTCAGAAGGGACACAAAACAGCCTTTTTCAAGGTCGAAGCGTCGGAAAACTGGAACACAGGAAGATCTGCAGATAGATAGGCAGGCAGACATGCAGAGAGACAGAAAGGCATTGAGTCAGAAAGGCAGAAACGACCTTTTTGAAAAACAAAATTGCCCCTCGAAACTTTTCATTTCTGGACTTTTTATTTCCAAACTCTCGACATACATTTTTTGTAGCATTTTTTTTCTACCCGATACATGCGAGAAAGTAAAAATTGCATTTCGGGGTTGCTGTTCAACACATTTTATGGACTATTCTCACAACTGTTTGACCTTTGGCATTTGCTGTTCATGTTACAAAAATTCTCACTAATTTGACATTCTCTTGGTCCCTTGAATTGTGTACCTTTCAACGTACATAATTAACAATCGTCATTATAACGCGCGGCAGATTTGCCTTCCGTCCGTTCACCGCCTCGAGTGATTATATTCGATTTCACTAAACAGAACAACGTGCCAACACAATATTGTTCTAAGGGTAATTGTTAGATATGAAACACATGCGTCAATCAACACATCACCGAGCAAAGCAAATACTAAACACTGATGCTGATCGGCACGAGAAAGCATGATAGAGGGAAGAGCAAGAAAGCTAATAGGGTGAAATGTCAAGATCGTGGAGTGGAGGAAGGATTAGAAGATGGTGGAGGATTTAAATAGAAAAAAAAGGAAATACGTAGGTGGAACTGTAAAGGAAGGAAAGATAGGATGAGTAAGGAGATAGAGAAACTGCTGTAAGAATACTAGGATAGGGAATGGGAGAAGGATATAAAAGTTGTGAAGAAGATGGAAATCAAAGAGGTAATAATGTGATGGAATATTGAAAGAATTCCACGAACACGAAAAAGCGAAGGGTCACGAGACACGAAAACAAAACATACGGGAGAAAGTGGTGGTAAAATAAAGGGGAGAAGATGTGATTGAAAGGTGTAACCTTTAATCTAATGAAAGATACGCCAGAAGCAAAGGATGAAATAACGAAGGAGCCAATGATAAAAATAAAAGAAAGGGCGTAATGAGTTGGAAGAACAATGTTGCTAAACGACATTGGAGCGAAGGAATAATGGGGCAAAAAATTAGTGTGTACAGGAGCGAGGGGAGAGGGGCGCCGGCTGCATCATTGCGTTGGATGCTGAGAGAAAGCGCGGGAGCACAATTGGGTCGCAAGAAACTGGGGCGCGTGGGCGGGAACCCGAGGGGGCCTGTGGAAGCGATAAGAGCGTAAGGCGACGAAATGTCAAGACGCAAGCGCAAGGGGCAATAGGGCGAGCGGGGACCACCCATTCAAAGCTCAATAACACGCGGCTTATAACGCTTAAATAGTTGTATGGTCCCTGCGTCGCTCCGTCGCCCACGCTAGCTGCTCCGCCATGGTGGAGACGGTGGAAGCGGCGGAGGCGGTGGCGGACGCGGTGGGGAGGCGGTGACGGAGGTCGTGGCATTGGTAGAGGCGATGGCGGTGGCGGAAGTGGAGGCGGAGACGTTGGTTGTGGCGGTGGCGGTGGCGGTGACGGAGGCGGAGGCGGAGGCGGAGGCGGAGGCGGAGGCGGAGGCGGAGGCGGAGGCGGAGACGGAGGCGGAGACGGTGGCGGAGGCGGAGGCGGAGGCGGAGGCGGAGGCGGAGGCGGAGGCGGAGGCGGAGGCGGAGGCGGAGGCAGGTGGAGGCGGTGGAGACGGAGGCGGCTTATAGACCCTGGAGACCGCCGTCGCAGCTCGCTTTTAGCGGATCAAGATTGGACCGAGAGAGAGAGAGGGGCGCGGCGCGGGCTTCGGTTGGGCGTTGGGCTCTGCAATGGGCGTTGTGCTGGGCAAGGGGCAATGGACAACGGGCGATGGGCGATGGGCGATGGGCGATGGGCGATGGGCGATGGGCGCGGGCGATGGCCGGTAGCGTTGCGGCGCGAGGCGTGTCGCCTCGGGAGCGGGCTCTCGCACTGAGGAAGCGCAGAGGCCCCAAATGGCAACAGACGAGCACGTGTAGAAGCGTTTGCGATGTTCAATTGTATGTATCAATGATTTTAAAAGGTGTAAAATTTATAAATAATAGTTACTGTGGTGATACAAATTACATTAAAAATCTTCAAAAACCAGGTACATGATTCTTTTCGTTACTTTGGTGGGTAATCTCATTTTTGAATTATATATTTGGACAGAGATACAGAGAGCTAAAGAGCAAAGAAATAGATAGCAAATGGGGAAAATTAGACCTGTTAAGGATCAGAAAATCGATGCGACATCTTCATGAATCATGAAACAATAACTCTTCTTAACTAATATTTTGTTGCAGTGTTCTCTTATCCGTTCCGTACAGTTTTCCTGTTATTGAATCGTAGTTCTTAGATCATTCTCGCATAAATTGTAAATATCAGCTGTTGAAAATGAAACTAAATGTATCTCTTCTAATAATTAACATACTTCATCTTGAAGCAAATGTCGTGACACTCTTAGAAACATATAAAAAAATTCCAACCTACTAAGGGGTGGAGGTTTCCCTAGCCACGTATCACCTACCAGCCGAGTACCGCCCCGGTCTGGAAAATCTCTAAAATTCCGACTGGTGACCCAACAAGTGTGGTTGTATAGAGCGTGAAAGTGTAAGTCTAAGGGGGAGTGTAAGTAACGGGAGAGTATAGGACGAACAAAAGGAAGGAAAGATTGTGAGCTGTCCCTGGTTCGTTTCTTAGAGTTCAGCTTCGTCATTTGCCTGGTGTTGATCGGAATAACTTACTGCTATCAGAACAGCAGGTCGCTAGATTTCGAAGCGAGGGAGAGGAAAAGGGCGCGAGCGAGGGGGGGGCCGGGCCGGGGGGGGCGGGGGGGCGGGGCGAGGGTGAGGCGGGCAGGGGAGGGCGAGGGCGGGGCGGGAAGCTGGGGGCGACCTCCGCCGGAGGCCGTCGGGGGTCGCAGGGGCTGATGGAATGCGAGCGGGAACCCGGGAGACGAAATGAAACAGACGACGAGTCGGAAGACTTCCAGTCCCCCTCCTGCCCCACGTCCCTGGCGGCAGGATGGGGTATAAAGCGTCGTCCGGGCGTGATGTTGTCCACACTGGAAAATAAAAGACGAGCAAGTGCTGCTTCTGTCGACGCAGTAATGCTTCAGGACTTACGTTAACCGATGGTTCAAAGAAGAAGGGCGGAAGTTAACCACTGAGAAGCAATCACGTCCTCACATGCTTATGAAATAAAATACAATGTGACTTGGAATAAATGTTACAAAATGTTAGAGCATAAAGGACGTTTGAAAATTGCAACTTTCAGCCAATGAACGTGTTGTGGTAAATCACGTATAAGGAAGTTTCATATTTGCCTTCGATTGGTGTTTGATGGGGTCATGAAATCCTTTCATCTGCTCCAGAACCGTACCTGCTAAACACTAGTGTAGGATGAGTTGCCTAATAATCAGGGGTAAATATCGCATGCGTGACGTCGTTATGCGAAATTTCTCCCCACATGTTCATTGACAAAAGGTTTTCATCTTCGATTTCCCGACTGTTTTAGAAGTTTGTATCATTTAACAAATGCTGAAACTGTCCGGGTAGATGTAACTAGAAGAAAGTATTTGAAAAATTTACTCGCAATTCTGTTTATTTTTTCTTGTTCGGTTCAACAAACTGTCATCTGAGAAGAGTTGGGTAGTATTGAAATTCTTGTAAAATCTATGTCGAATAGAATTCTGAGAAACCATTCACTTCAAAAACGTGTACTTCCTGATCATTGAAACATCATACGTGAATATTTTGCGATTTTCATTTTGCATCGCACTATCTCTTCTTTTGTATGCTCTGAAACTAATAAGAGACATCCTTCAAGGTGTAAACTGAGGAGTGTTTTCTGAGTTGAAGAGATATTGTTCAAAATAGACTGTGGTTTAGAACGAATGTCAATAAAAAATAATCTTCTGCATCATTGTGCTGGTAGAAGCGTCTTCGAGTTTTAATTGTAATATAACAACTATTTTTTTAAAAATATTTTTTGTTCGACAATGCAGTCTTTCAAGGGTTTTAAAATACATAAGATTAGTATATGCTATTTTTGGATTGACCATCCATAAAATGAGTGAGGTTTGAACTCTGACATAATTATTGATTAAATTTGATTGTTAATTAAGAAGAGGAAGGAATATGATTGTGTTATATAGCAACTATGAATAAGATTTATCTTTGTCTTTATTTTGACAGATTTTGAAAGCATCATTTCTTCACTATTGACACTGAATTTATTAAATCGCTTACACTGAATCCATCAGTCATTCAGTACTCATTCAATATTTTTCATATTCCATTACTTCAGAAATTCTAAACGAGGTAAATTCCAAAGTGTATAAGCAAATGTAGGTAACTGTTACGTATATGCACTACTAAAATATTGAACGTATTTCTAAAAATAAAATTTTAGCAAAGTCAGTTCAACAATCCAGTTCTTAGAAGATTCTTTAACTCTTGTAAGGAGGTACTTTACAACACCCATTATTTACAAATTCGAGAAGCAAATAAATACAGACGACAGTCAATAAAGAAATAAGTGGGTTTTTGTTGGTGCTGGTGGTTTAAGGAAGTACATGCCATAAGGTTTATAGGAAGTACATGCCAACGTCCTTCATTCGCAATACCCATCAAGCATCAGCAATACGCAAGCAAGCGCAATACCCATCAAGCAAGATCGTATTATATATTTATCACTTTTCAGATCACATAAGGCTGAAAATTAAAAAGAGAGTGAAATATCTCTTCGGCAGTTCCGCGCGATTTCAATGGCTCCATTCCTTTCACAACGATAATTTTTGTAAAAATGTTTTTATTTTGCTTAAAAACGAGGTAATGTAAAAAAAACCTATCGCAAGCAAGTGAAAAAAGAGTTAAAAATACAGTGCCGGGCCTGGGCCGGGCCTAAAACACCCTGTTTCTGCATCAGACAGAGTAAAACCATGGGGAGTTACGATGGAGCTCATCTCGGAACTAAGTTGGCTTATTTAATAAACAAATTTGAGAATGAGTACACCATCGTAAAAGATTTGAATCTAAATTAGCACATTTGTTGAACAATTTGACGTTTGTATCTATTGGGAAGCAATAATGACCTTTGTAAATATATATTTTTAAGCCTTCCCAGAGAGATGTGTTTGTTCATCTTTCACATCTGACATTCCCTCCGGCAATCTTTTAGAGATTGGGATACGATATTTCTAAGAAAGGGATCCGTTCTCTTCCTGGAAATATAATATGACGTTCTACGAACAAATATTATCAATGTGCAGAAGCTCTTATCAAAACTTCTTTCATTTGAAACCCATTATTTCTATCGTTTTTAAGTTACTCGTATTATTCTCAGAGTAACGTAGAATACTAATTCACAGAGTATATATTTTTAAATCGTTTTTACCTTTGGACATTTCAATGACCTTTGGACATCTTATGTGACGATGTCCCAACCATTATTTGTCGTAGTTTTCAGAACCAAATAAGTTCACAATTCTACATGTGAACTCCGCCTGTATTTCTCATCCACTCACTCGCAATCAGTGATGTCCGAGATCTTAGATATCACTGTTCTGATATCTAAGTAAGGGTGTGACAGATCAAGTCCAAAAACTATATTTCGACACCCGTTTCTCTCAATAATATATATGATATCCCTCAGAATAGCTAATTGATCAGCTTGCTAGTTTTCCAGGACGCGATCCCGGGTTCGATTCCGAGCAGGGAAGATTATAGTGTGCGGTTTCCTTGCAATGTCTCCGTATTTATTGCTGTGTGACGATAAGAAAGTTCACTTCTTAGGTTAAGAAGACCAGAATATGGCGTAAGGGACCAGTATATGTGCTAGCAACACGCACCCCTTACCCATATCCGAAAGGTCGGGATGCCACTGGTAGTCTTGGCCCCGTCAAAGGCTGTTATGCTAGTATAGACATAGTAGTCATGATTGGCATTATGTAGCACCGTAGATTTTGGCAAGTGGTGTTTATTATTTCTTAGCAATGTCTGAACACTTGAGAATTTATCTGTTGGCTCGCATTGGCATGATCTAAACTTCCTGGGAATGTTCTATTTAGCAACATATGAGCCCCCAGTCTTGCCAGTAACTTTATATTTTTATATTTACCGACGTTGTAACGTCTCAACAACGAACTCGAACATATTCTTTGATTTTTCAAGTATTACATTAAAGCGAATATGTAATGTGATTAGGTAAGGAATGTCGGAGGTCTTACTTTTTCCTGACTTTTGGCAGGGGTTTCCTACGTGCAAGCATGTACGACATTGTGGATCAGTAGTGAGTATTGCTGCACCAGCCCTCTAAGTTACATTCGCATTATTTCCTTCCTCCGTTCAAATTGTTAGGAATCTTTTTCTTGCCAACGCCACGTTAAGCTTGAAGGGGTGGAAGAAAACAAATCAGTTAAGGTTTGAGAGGGCAAGGATCACGAATCCTCTGTGAAATCATTCAAACAAGCAATTATTACAGCGCTTCCTGTCCTGAGTGGCCGACATCGCTAAGGCAGACCCGCGACTCGATTCGGAGAATCGCGATTTGGGCATGGATTTTACTTTCTCGCTACGGAGAAGAAAGAAAGTTATGTAATGCTGCGCGAAAAAAACAGCGAATTTGTGGCAGTAAAACTCTTATTACAGGGCCCTGGTAACGAAAAATTGGATAAATCCAGTTGTTAAATTTAGGGAGAAAAGTACGGGGACAAAGTACGGAGAACTGTTACTTGGTATTAATGGGCAATCAAGAAATATCGAATTTTGATTAAGACTATCACAGAATGATCCCGGAAATTTTGCTTTGTCTACCACACACCATTTGAGCAAACTGCCAGAGCACAGGGTGGTTGCCACCCCAGCCGTTCTTTCTAAGGCCTTCCAAATATATCCACGAATTCTAACTGAACCTATTCGTCAAAGCACCCGAGCTTGTACGTCGTTCTCACGGCTACTTTATCAGTATCATTTCTCCCTTTCTTCTGCACGTTCCATCATTCCTTATTCTCTAGAGTCCCACATTCTCGTCTCCCCGAGAATATGCCCCCTCCGCCACCCTCCTCCACACCCCCGCCCCCCTTGCTCCGCGTTGCGGTCCCTCTCGCTAGCGCAGGGCTTTCCTTGAGCAAAATGCAGCCTTATCCATAAAAGTCCGAACTCAATTTAAATTTATGACCGCGCCGTTGCAGTCGTTATACCTCGCAAGAGGGTGGGGTGAGTAGGGGGAGGGGGTTCCTGCCCCCGGGGGGCGCGTGGCGACGCGGCGTCTGCACTTGCGCGGCCCGAAGCGGCCGGCCGGCCGAGGGCGCTGATAAATTGTTCAGTTGTAAATTCCACTAAGCGGGAAACGTTGCGTTCAATAACTTTCTTCCAGTTATTTTTTTTTTTGTTTTTTTGCAATTCACAATTATGTAATCCCAGTAAAGGATTCCAAGCGAAACGTTGTTTTGGCTGCCTATATTCCCATTAGATTATCTGAGTACGTTTGTAGAGGATTAACCTCTAGAACATTTGACTGTTTTTGACCAATATACCGACTTGGGTGGGTCAGAATATCAATTTCACTGCATTGCCTGCCTCTGATCGGGAGGTTCTTGGCTTAGAGTCTCGACATGGTTTTCGACACTAGCTAGAGAGGTAGGTCGAGTCCAGCCGGTGTCTGGAGGAGAATAGTAGCGGCGAGCTGCTGTGATCGGTTGTTTTCCATGGTTTCTCCGTTCAACACCAGGTGAATGCCGGAGCAGTAATGTAATAAACGGACAACGGACCGTGCGCAATCTTTTCTTCTTGTTCCTTGTTATATTCTCACCACTTACACACAGATACACTTACATGCACTATACTACCACATGTGTCGAGAAAATAGTCGGGAGCTTACAGCTTGTACCGGTTTGAACTGTGCCTCACTGGTTGGGGTATGTAGTAGTTAATGCTCTCATTTTAAGATTGAAAAGTGCAGGAATGTGTAGATGCGAAATTATTCGTGATCTCGGGGTACTAGAAGGATCGAGCTGCCTTCACATGAAGTAGACCAATTGGTAAATTAAATTGAATGGTGGATGATTTACGGTGATGAGAATTTAAAGAAGCCTAATTCTTTCTGTCGTATTGACTATCGATATAAACCTTGCGAGTTTACAAAAGTTTTTTTTATTTGCGTGACTGTTTGTAGACAAATTTGTTTGTTTTCCCGAAGAGCAAATTAGATTGGGAAACTGTAGTCTGTCTCTGAATTTAAGACTTGAAAAGATGTGTAGAACAATGATTGGACTTTTTCTTGCAAAGAATTTTATTTCCTTTACCACTTCTATAGTATTTTCCGTTATTTCTTTGCTTTTAACGGAAAGAAATAAGGTGAATCTTCCACGTAATATATCTTTATAAAGTGCGAAAGCACACATTAATACATTATTATTATTATTATTATTATTATTAAGCGTGACAAGACCTCATTTAAATGGAAACTCTACGGTCTGCAAAGTCCAATGTATTCTCAGCTAATTCTTAACTAATTCAATGACAATATAATCACAATATTTCTTTGTTACCGCAAAAATGGATTGTACTTACTTGTGATCAAATGTACGAAAAATTGCTAAACATTTTAATAAAAACACGAAAATGTACTAAAAGTTAATAAATCAATATACATTTATACATTTTCAGGTATCTAGTTCTGTTTTTCTCATATACTGTTCACTTTGCACGAAACGTATCATAGAATAGAATATGTAATTTCTTTAAAACAGGGAAATACTTTCCATCAAGCTATTATTATATTTTTCAGAAGGGAAGCGTATCTTCTTTTCAAGTTTATAGTAGCAACTCTTCCTTCAAAAGAAGCTAAAATGCTTGAAACTTTTATATTAGGAATAACATTGAAATTGTCTTACGTTGTATCTAATTATTTGTTGGTATTTATTCATCGACTAATATTCATAGCAATGTAATGAATATTATATTTCAGATGATAATTTTATATTGAAGACGACTTGCTCACATTAAAAACCTAGTTTTTGGAACTAAACATTTTTTCGTATGCGAAACATATTACATTATGTAAAAATAGCTTTCTGTCAATTCTATTTTATTTGGATAACTGTTCGAGAGAGCGACATATCACTCATTTTTAAAGTTATATTCACCAACGTACAGCGTTTGTACATTTCTACCGGCGTCATTTCATTTCAACAGGAAGACGTTTGCAGATAATGCTCCGTTAACCTCCTTCCACAGCAATTACTCCACCGTGCGCTCACGGCGATTGTGAGCGGCAGCGTTCGTCAACGAATGTGCTGGCTGTGCCTCTTCCACCCCCTCCCCCTCCACTACCCCCGCCTCAGGCGCCGGGGGCGCCGCTCGTTTGCGTGTTTTCCGCTCTGCGCGAGCGCCTTAAAGGAGCGGAGCTTGCGGGGCGTTATCCGCGTAACGATCTCCGATTCCCAGGCACAAACGTTGCGCGGGGCGGAGAGCAGCGGCGCAGGCGGCGCGGCGGAGGTGGAGACGACAGGGAGGGCGAAGGCGGTTAAGGAACTGAAGCGGGTTAGGTGATGTAACGGTTAGCGTATCGGACTATTATACTCATGTTCGCGAATTCATCCCGATCGAAGCCGTGAGTTTTTAAGGCCTTTTTTAAGAATTTTAAAAACCTTCGTGCGTTTTCCTTTCTTTCGGAGGGGAAGTAAAGTCGGCTGTCCAATGTTGTAGATTTACTGCATGTAAAAGATCATCAATCCTAAATAAAGCCACTAACTAAAATTCAAAACTCCTGTTTCATCGTCCGAGTAATACCTCCTTTCTCTGCCAGACGGTGAAAGAAACCTAGCGCATTTTGTGTAGTCAGATGGAAGAGAAGGCGTCATGGTCTGAGTCTCGTCACGAAAAACAAGGCATCACTGAATTGAATTGAAGGATGTGGAGGGGAAAAAAGACCTAGAAATTGGATTGGAAGCACAAGCGGGCAAGGAGGTGAGGCCATGGGATAGAAGTGGTGAAGGAACTGAAGGGCGTGAAGTAAACAAACGCCCTACAGATTTGATTCTTTGCTGTCCGGGATGAGCCGCGGCTCAGACGATCAAGAAAAAGTTTCGTCCATCATGATGTGGTCTTCTTCAGAGCTATACTGAAGTATATGATGGCCTAAATAACAACATGATGGCCGAAACGACACCTCAATCGACTGAGACGCGGCTCATCCGAGCAGCCAGGAATCAAATTACTCCGGCCGCGGAAGCCTACAAATCCATCAAACAACCTAGAGGCTTTAATGGAGGCTTAAGTGGTGAAGGAGATGAGACTGAAGGGTAGGATGGAGATGATAAAGGAAATGCAGGATGTGAAGAAAACAAACGATACGAAGATAGTAATGGTGAAGTGGTGAAAGAATTTAGCCCGAAGGATAGAAGGGAGACGGTAGAAGGGAAAGAATGGAGGATGTGGAGAACATAAATATATGAAAGTGATAATGGTAACCCAAATCGTGAAGAACGAGAAGAAGAAAGGTAAGATAGAGATGGCGAAGGCACTGAAGGATATGGAGAACACAAACGTCCTAGTGTATGTTACGGAGGTGTAAGTGGTGATGGTGTGCACAAGGAACAAGATACTAATGTCGTAGGCCAGGAATTGGGAAAAGTACAGAAACCAAACATACAGCTAGCGCAGTGATGGCGAACCAATGATAATTCCACTACGTAGCACGCAAACATGAATTTGTGACCCGTTCCATGAATGTATTTTATCCTAAGTGTTTTTTCGCAACTAGGAAACCTTTCTTCTGAGTATGCCTGTAAGCAGCTCTTTTTATCCATGAGCTTTGTAAAATCAAGTTGAATAAATTTGCTTGGTAGCAACCTTGACAGTGCTGCTTGAGTTTTTCTGAAAAGATGTTAACAGACTGACAGAAACATCTAGTCATGAAACAATCATCACTAAGATTCGCTTCAAAGGTAATAATAAATCACACGGGGAATAAATGTACCTCAGTCGAATTGTTTGAATTCTTAAATGTTTCAAATTACTATACGCGAACTATTCATAGTTCAGAATATTTTGAAAATATATTTGGAAATTTCAGAAAAAAATTCATGTAAGTGGTAATAGAGTTAATTATGATCAATTTATAAGTTGTAACAACTTACATCTTAAACGAATATAATAATTGTTTCCTGTTCTTCTTTTTTTTAGGAAAAGTATGTGCTCGTTTGAAATTTGAAAGTAATGAGCCAGTATCAAGTAGCACACTAGTCAAAAACGTTTCGCTATCCCTGCTTCGTCACAGAGACATAAGTGGTAAAGGAGACAGGCGGACGGACAGGATCTGAATGACGTGTTGCAGCAATTAGAGTAAATGGAGCAAACAGATATCCTAGACATTGCGTGGTAAATGAGATATGGAGTATAAGAAAAACAACCTTCGCCCATGTTGAGAGGTTGTCATTCCGTTAGATCAACATTTGTACCTCTGTGTGCTACAATTAAGTTTTTCCGGGGAACTTGTGTCCTTTTGTGGACAATATAGTTACGTTCTCGTTCCTTTTCATACATCTAGTTATCAACTCAAAACCAATTTCATGAACTTTGTTATTCAGAACACATTTATATTAATTGTATAAACTTATGTAAAGTTCTTTGCACCATAAAAATAAACGCTTCTAAAATGACAATTTTTGTCACAATCATTTCAAAAACAGTCAAACCGGAAAAAGCTATAAAAAGTAAGTTTTTTTACAGTCGATATGAATTTGGCACATGTAACTATAGTTGATCACATAAATAATTTTTTATCAATCGGGACCGGAAATTTTCAAAAAGAGGTTAGTACACAAGCATATTATACTTATTTTTACAAATACAAATTGCTTTCAAATTATGAAACAATCCAGAAGTTTCAAAGAGGTGCACTTTTAAAACTTGGTCGTAGATGTCTGAGACTTAAGTTATTCAATTCTGTAGGCTGTCCAGGCCACGTTGCATTGTAGGCACTTCTGTCGACGTTACGGATATCATATCATGGCCTTGATCATGACGAATGCTTTTTCTTAAAGCTTTTTAAAAATAAATTCCCTTCCATTTAAGTTGCATTATACGTATGAAGTGAAGGCAAAAATTATTCAAACGTCCTTGTCTGCATAGACTATAGAACATCGGAGGCTCTTTAGGCGACGATTCCACTATTACACGGTGGTCCCCTTTAGGGCCTAAGTTACGTTTGATTGCTACTATACAATGTCCGAAATGCTTGCAAACAATTTTTCTCCGGGAAAATTTTCCCAAAGCCTAAATATTGGAATATTCTTTCCTGGCACACTCTGAAAATGTGGAGACGTTGAAGTCAAATGAGGAGGCAAAGAAGAGTGCTGATAGTATAAGCAGAAAAAAAAGGTATCTTCGGTCAAGTATAAAGGCCTGTATATAATAACTGTATATAATATAATACCTGTATCCGGTAGTCGAACGAACTGGAATACACAGCTTGCGCTGCAGGAGAATAGATTCAATACCAATTACCAATACCATTATCGTATTGAAAAAGCTCTAGTACTGAAAACACACATTACTTCTAGCGTGGCACGAGAAGTAATGTATATGGCAAAGCTCAATGTTGTTCAGTCACATCCATCTTACAGTTGTTCATGACAAAACGCTTTCACATTTAAAGAAGGAGGCTGAACCATTGCATGAGAAAGTAATATAATTTGCATCGAGATAGCGTTAAACACTTGTTCGAAGTGTCACGCAAGCGAAAACAGTATTTACATTTTTTCATAGCACGTTTTTACTCGTAAAATTGTGTCTACTATCACTTACGCCCTCCAATTTTCTTAATTAATTTGTGAGTTTCATGCAACGAATCGTGTATGAAATATCTTTCTTCCGTCAGAGTCAGCATAAATTTTTGAACAACATACTTTCAACAAGATGATATCGATTGATTGATTTGATTGATTTTTTCGTGTTTCCGGGCACGTCAACTGCTTTGGTCGTTAGTTCCGTTAGTGTAGTGCATGTTTTTTCTCGGAACATGGCGGTGATCTTCCCCTGCTGGATGGCGAGATCCGGCGCCGACCTACCGTCGGCTAGTGAGGTTTCCCCCTAACCAGGACTCTCCCACTAGCGAGGCACCGCCCTAGCCGGGACCAGCTCTAAGTTCCCGATCGGGTTCCCGGAATATGTGATAGTGAAGTGCATGTTAGTGTAAGTGTGTAAATGTGTAAAAGGATATGATAGGACAAGAAAGGGGACGGTCAGATCGTGCGCGGTCCGTGGTCCGTTTGGTAGGGTACTGCTGCGGCATTCGCCTGGTGTTGATCGGAGAAACGACGGAAAACTACTGATCAGAGCAGCCGGCCAGAAGAATTCTCCCTCAGATAGCGACTGAATTCGACCTAGCTGAAAAGATAGTGTCGAAAATCCTACCGCCATGGGGAGTGGGAATCTAGGACCTCCCGGTCAGAGGCGCTGCAGTGACATCAGTTGATGCACTGAGCTGAGCTACCGCTATCGATAAGATGCTATCCTGAACTCTTCTTTACCCACACAAAAATCCTTGAAAGACGTAAAGTGTTGCTCTTGAGAGCAGTAACGTCTTTTTACGACAAATTTGAAGGTTAACTTAGAGACAAAATTTTATTGCATTCTTGATTGTACTGCATTATTCTTCTCTCTTAATTTTTCCTTGCTAATTAAATGTGGTCATAAAATGAAGCCACACTTTCAGGGTGACACATCGCTAGGGAAATCTCAAAAAAGTGTTCGTATAGGTGTAATGTAGAGCTCCACAAAACGTGAATACCCATACCATGGGATGATGCACAGACGATGAACATCGTGATGACAAACCTTTAAATAATATTATTAGAATACGTAATTCCTGCTTCGAATCAAGGGTTGATTCGATTAGTTTAGTAAACGTTTATGTATGTATTTGGCATTTTGGGTCGACAGTTCAACTTTGCGGGACAGCTAGCAATGTCTCCCATGCCTGGGGTTAGTTAAGTTGCCATGCTGTGGGGTAAGAGCGACGTGTGGCGAACATGCCGTGTTCCCTTCACCGTAACTAGCAAGTTCTGTCTGAGAGAGCTTTTATTCGTCACGCAGCTACAGAAACTCGAACAATTTTTAAGAAAAACAACAACTTTATTTTTTGCCTCACCTGGAAATCGAACCCGGAACCACACCATGAACCGTTCTAGAGGCTTAGTAAAATTTTATATGGAGTCTGATTTCACAGATCCCACCAACGTATCCGCGACAGACTCTGCTCCCGCCTCCCTCCCCGTGATCACGTCCCCCTCCCATTCCCGCTGCGCGCACACCACAGCCACCGCCTTCTAGTGATGCGATTTCAATACCTTATCATCGATATTAATAAACATCGATATCCAAAATCAAACCATAACTGTTTTTAAATATCGATATTTTAAAGGTAGTTAAGTAACTTCTAACATTC
The DNA here is from genome assembly GCA_964035755.1 of Teleogryllus oceanicus. NCBI lineage: Eukaryota > Metazoa > Arthropoda > Insecta > Orthoptera > Gryllidae > Teleogryllus > Teleogryllus oceanicus. The sequence goes on from CAXIVR010000004.1 coordinate 51,808,342, forward strand.
AATTAGGGAACCACAAAACATAATTTGACAGTGGCCGTCTTTATTAATTTATATAATTAAGATTTAACAAAAACACATAGTTAAAAAACACTAAAAACAATGAACGCCCGTTGGAGAAAATATCAACAGAGATCGTTTGAATTATAACACAAACTTACAGTGGTACGGTCATTCATTATTACTTCTTATTTTAACATTTATAAGATTCTAATTAAGGGAATTTGTTATTCAGAAACTAAACATCGAAAACGTAAAAATATACAGCACAAAACATCAGTTACAAATAATCAGTTTTAAAATATCGATGTTGAGAACGTCTATATTTCAAAAAAATCGATGTTTTCAAAATATGCCCGTGTTGTAGGGTCGAAAGAAAAGAAGGTAATGCTTCTACTATTCAAAAATAAAAAATCGAGCACAAAATATTCATGTTCAACAAACCTCGGCTTTAATAAATTGTTGACAAAAATACTGATATTTTTTACAAAAACATCAATGCCGCGAAAACATCCATATCGATGTCACGTATCTGCTGTCTGGTCCGCCGTGTCCGCGTCCGTCGTCGCAGCCGCCGATGCGACGCAGATCGATGGCGACGCAACCATCGGCGCGCGGCGATCCGCAGCGCTCGTGGGAGTCCGTGCGCGCCCGCCCCGCCCCGCCCTGCTCCGCCCCGCTCCGCCCCTTTCCACCCCCGCCCCGCCCCGCCCCGCCCGGCCCGGGCAGGCCCGGCCCCGCTCCGCCCCGACCCACCCCGCCCGCCCGCCCCGCCTCGCCCTCCCCGCTCCTCCCGCCCGCCCGCCGCGCCCGGCCCCGCCCGCCCGCCCCTTTCCATCACCGCCCCGCCCGCCCGCCAGGCCGGCCCGGCCCGGCCCGCCCCTCCGCCTCGCCCCGACCCGCCCGCCCCGCCCGACCGCCCGACCCGCCCGCCCTTCCCGCCCTCCCGCCCTCCCGCCCCTCCCACCCCTCCCGCCCGCCGTCCCCGCCGTCCCGCCCCGCCCGTCCCCGCCCGCCGTCCCGCCCGCCCGTCCCCGCCCCGCCCCCCCCCCTTTCCAACCCGCGATCTAACCGGTGGCACGCCTTAGCCGGGCTCCGAGCTTGCAAGTAGCGTGTCTCCCGACATGTGTGATAGTTAAGGCTCGGAAGTTAATGCTGTATCAAATGGAGAAATATGCATGCAAGTATTTGCATGCACTAACATTTGTAAAATATACGTCAGAACTAATGATATATACTCTAACAACTAACAGATTCATGTATTCATGAACAATTACGAAACTTTTAATTTTAACAATTAATTTTGCATTTTTGTCTCCACTTAGTATTTCAGCGATAATTTTTGAAGTGAAGTATAATGATTTCGTCTGTATCATCGTCGAAGTATCAATTCCAATGCCATAAATTCTTGATCAAATATAAATTATCATATCATTCATAATAAAAAAATTGAAATATGGTAGGAATGTTTAAATTCTGCAACAAGCGAAAACATTCCACGTTTCTCTGATAGCATTCGCGTTCACATTTGTGAAGTATACTTTTCGGTTTGAGCAGACAAATATGCATATTAATTGAAATTCCAAGATAAATATGCCACTTTATGAACAAAAACAACAATTCAATATGAATAATAATTGAAATATGGTAGGTGATTCATTGACACAATATGCACTAAATATGCACTAATACGCTGTATAAAATCACCGAATTTCTTTTCGTTTGATTGTGTTTTGTGGACATTTAATTAGCATATAATTAAATGTTGATATTAAATTATTAGCGTATAATAAAGATCATAATTAAAATATGATTTTTCATTAACTTCCGGGACAGTTATAATGTAGTGCATGTTAGTGTGACTGTGTGTAAGTAATGGGTAGGATGGGCCATTAGAATTCTCCTCCAGATAATGACTGAATTCGACCTAGCTGACAAGCTAGTGTCGATAATCCTGCTACCGTCGGGACTCGAAATTAGATCTCCCGGTCAGAGGCACTGTAAGGACATCAGTTGATGCTCCGAGCCACCTCTCCCGGTTTGCGTCAACAATTAAGTCCTTGTCCAAGTTCTCGGTTCGTTATCATATCCTACTTCAGGCAAGAACGGACACATTATTTATAGGTTATTAACATATACTATTACAAGGGACTCTTCAACCCATAAATGTATTCTTTTAAAGAAATATACTCTAATTCTAAGGTCTTAGGGGTTGATAGGCAAAAATTTCTAACAACATACACAGAACAGTCTGTTGTATTTACAAACGCCAAGTTCTGGCCAATCGTTCCCGCCACACCTCTGAGATGAGCTGCCGGTCGGGCAAGTGGCGTTCTCGAGTCGAGGCACAAAGAGAGGACTCCTTGCCACCTTAAGTTTCTTTGTACTTATAGTCACTTTGATAGCAACTTCTACAGCCAGTTCGATAGTCTGTTCTATAGTATGTTCCATAGCGAGATCGATGTGTTCTTTAACGTGTTTGATAGCTTATGACATGGCCAGTTGGATCAATCCGTGTGATTTATTTGCTAGTCTTGCCAATTTGTTTATCGACCTGGTTGCATTACTATCTGCTTAATATTTTCCTAAAATATTTCATTCTTGTACCCGTATATTTTTAAACCCTGTTAAAAATTAAATTAAAATTTTAAATTGCTTCATTATACAGTTGTGTATCGTCAATTAAAAGAGTAATATCCAAGACTCTAATGTCGAAACTCAACTTCTGGCTACTCACATCTTCCTAATAGAAACCTTAACTCGTGATGTCAGAGTTGCTTACAGCAGTCGCATGTCTCGCGCCACTATGGTGTGCTATGAGGTTATCAGCGCCGCTTGTGACATGAGGAAACGATCAGTAGCACGCAAGCTCTGATTCCCTACAGAGGTGTCGCTGTCGACTCCAACGACGTCAATCTGCTTGTCAGAGGTTATAATATATTATGGTTCTGTGAAACTTGATGTGTGTTATGAAAATGAAGTAAACGATATTAACAATTGCTTTTAATATAGTAACATTTTTATGTAGACAGTACTCCATAGCATAGGTTTGGCTTCTTTGGGAGTGAGGTACTGTAATGAATGTAAAACCAAATAATGTAAAACGAATTATTCAGTAAATTTTTATAATAAAAAATAAACTCACATAATTTATTTGTATTGCGTACGTTTATCTTAACTCACGAATAAGTTTCAGAGTCAATTGCAATGCCTACTCTTGAGGCGATGTGTCCAACTGAATGCAGATGTATTTGCTGCACACGTGACATCGAATCTGGCTGGTGACCTTACTTGCCATCACTGCCTTCCCCGGGAGGGAGCACAAGACGCTGGGAAAGGCCCCTTCATTTTGACATCCTTTGCAGCAACTGCAAGGGCTCGAGCGAGGTCGCTCTAGTGAAAAGCAAATTTCCTGCGAGGCGGTCAACGCGCGAGGCGATGGCGCGCGGCGCACGTGCTCTCTGCCAACGAGGAAGCCCTCGCTCTCGCGCCCTCTCGCTCTCGCCAGATCCATCGCTCGTGCCCTCGCCAATACCTTTCTCTACACCCTGAACCACGCCCAGGTTGACGCCCACGCTCCCGCCCACGCCCACACCCACGCCCTCGCCCCTTCCCTCGTCCCTCGCCCCTCGCCCCCTTGCCCCTCGCACCTCGCCCCTCGCTCTCGTCCTCGCCCTCATGCTGTTACCCGATCCATCGCTCATGCCGTCGCCAATACCATTGCGCACACTCACACCCACACCCACATCCACACCCACACCTACACCCACACCCACATCCACACCCACACCCACATCCACACCCACACCCACATCCACACCCACACCCACACCCACACCCTCTCCTCGCCCTCGCTTGTGCCCACGGCCACGCGCGGCGCATGTCGGCCAACGAGGACGGAACCCCTTTAACCACGTCGTGCCAACGAGGAAGCTCTTGAGGAAGCACTGAGTACGGATGACACGTGGGTTTTCCTTCCTCTCTTTCTTATCCTTTGCCCTTAAACACACACATATTCACTACACAATTACACATGCCAGGAGACCAGTCGGCAGCTTAGAGCTAGTCCTCCTTTGCTGATCTTATGTTCTAGCAATGGAAACATACCGGAAGCCCCGGGACATGACATCCACTAAACTTAGGGAACAGTTGGCTACAGTAGTTGAGAAGACCAGAAAAAAATCAATTAATTGTGTCTCGGGGGTGATATGAATAACTAGTTTCCAACCAGTTACTATCAATGGAGAAATTAACTTAGAAATGTTTTTTCACAATAATGAGTCAACAAAAATACTGACATTTATTCACTCTGAATAACTTCTCATAGTTATCTTCCGGGACAACGGTGTGCCAATTGTTAATATTCATGGACATGCAGTTCAGTTTAAAACACAATTTTCTGATTAGTATCTACGTACTTTAACAGAGCTAATATACTGAACGAAATATCAATTTTTTCTGTATTTTTCGTTTATACTTCCGATATATTTTTTCTATTATATTTCAACATTTTTTCCCCTTTACTCAATATATTTTTCGAAGTGTGAATAAGAAATGTTTCACGTCAAAATACGGAACCAATTTCGATGGGTTTTTATATACTCGTTCAAATATATTACGAAAATATTGACCAGGTTTAAAATACTTCGCCTTCTTCTTTCTTTATCAGGAAACTCCCTTCCTTGATCAGTATCAACGTTTGCCGAAACAGACGATAGCTGCATGTGTACCAGGCATCGGGATCACAAACACGCTCATCCACTGAACTAACCCGGCAAGCGACGGCGACCAAACAGTTGCGGGATATATGTGCATATAAAAACGCCAAAATCAGGGAAGCGCAAAGACGGAGGCGGAGGTGGAGGTGAAGGCGGCCGCAGGGTCGTGGGTGGAGAAAACAGGAGGCGAGAGCAGTGAAGGCGGCGACAACGGGCCGGTGGCGCCAGATGCGCGTTTTTACGTTGCTCGCTCACTCCGTCTCCCACACCTCGCCTCCGCCTGCCTTGTCGCTCGCGGCCTCCCACGTACCCTACGCCGCTCACATCTCCCTCCAACCGCCCCCTCCCCCGCCCATTCCCCCCCTTCACTCCCGCACCAATCCAGCCACCTCCCACCTCATCCCTCTTCGCCATCGCCGCCAACGATCTCATCAGCCTTGCTGTCGCCGCCTCAACGCGCCCCATCCCCGCCCTCGCCGTCTCTCACTGCGCCGCCATCCCCGTTCCCGCCTCGCCCAGACTTCCGCCCGTTCTGCACCATCGAGCAGTGGCGACGGCTGAGCAAGGCGTGGAGGGGGGCGGGGCAGGTCCGGGCGGAAGGTGACGAGCGGGGTGAGGCGGGCCAAGGGCCCGGGAGGTGCGTGGACGACGGGCCACCAAATAGAGGCAAGGCGTTCAGGTTCCCCGCCGCCCTGTACAAGGGAAACCATAAAAATGTCCCCGGGTCCCCGCGCCGTCGCCGCCTTCACCGCCGCCGCCTTCACCGCCGCCGCCTTCACCGCCGTCGCCGCCGTCACCCCCACTCCTGTTGTTCGCGTCGCCCGGCGCCCGGACTTTCTCCGCAGACGCCGGCGCTGCCAGCGCCCAGATGCCATACGGCCCGCGTTTCCTGCTTGTTGGGTGGTTTCTTCCCTTTAACTTAATAATAAAATGAATTGCGCGCCGCGACGGAAATAGCCTCCATTGAGCGCCCCGCCAACGGACCGCGCCGCAGCGCTGAATGGGCTCCACCTGAGCGGTTTCCAAGCGGCGCTGACGCCGCGCCGTCCGGCCATGGGCTCTCTCCGCAGCACAAATGCGCACAAAGGTCCAACAAGAACGGATCGGTTAACGGGCATAATTTTCTCAAGAACGTCGCTCGTTACATAATTTTTTGTTAATCGATCGTGAGTTAAGATAATTTTTATGAGAATAAGATCAATACGTTCTGGAGTCTCCTACAAATAAATCACAACGCTTCTTTCTATTGCTCTTATAAGTATCAACATTCGTATCCATTTTCATGAGCCCTTTTATTCGTAATGCGGACATTAAAAAACCTGCTACATGTTTCTCCTTTTTTCTGTTATTTGAAAGTAATCGAGTACATCTTTCAAACTCTGAAGAAAAAACAACAACTTAGTTTTGGAAGTAAATCCAGGTTTTACACACCCGACCCTACAAACTGGGTTGTTTTGTTCTTGTGTTTGTTCTGAGAGATGTTCGTTAACCTTACCTATAAACCGTTCATGCTTTTGTCCGATTACTTTGTTGTTTATAAAAATGAAACTTTTTAGTCAGAAACATTATTTTTTATAGAGAAATGCAGAGGGTCGGAACGATTTCACAAACTCGTAAGTTAATTCGTGGATTATTTCGAGAAATTAGCGATTAAAAAATGAAAATTAAAAGTTTTAAATAATGTATAATCATGATGTATTATGAGTTATTTAAATATTTTTATTTTCATCTAACCGTTTACGTTCAATTACAGATCCAACTACATATCACCAATATGTACACAAACGTATTGAAACGATACAGGACTCTGGAATTCGATTATTGCATTTTACAACGCATCCTAATTATCTTAAGATTTGACACCGACCCATTATCAGAACAGTGGGGCCCAGTAACTGGGATCCCCAACGTCACTATCATTCTCCACTACCCCACTTTCGTCACAGTTTCGGTACCGCCGTCGCTACTAGCAAAATACATGTTTGTGATGTAGTAGATCATATTTTCACGTAATTCTTGCTCAGGTTCAGATGCGTAAACAGGAAGAGGAATACGATGCAATTTGATACAACCTAAAATTCGCTGTATGAAACAATTTATTGAAGCATTATGGTGTACAGAAAAAAGATCAATTTTGGGAGAGATGCATATTTCAAATTGCGGTTATAAACAAATACAATATTGATAAATAATCACGTCAAGAGATCCTTTCGACTCACGAAGGGCGATGCCTCGCCTTTCCCTTCTCGTTGCAGTCGCCAAGCCAAACTCCGCCACTCTCAATGTACGGCCTGATAATTCATAGCTCGTCCGCGCGCTCTGGCGAACGCCAGAGCAAACAGCTCCCGAAAGACCAGAGCGCCCGAAACGCCTAACAGGTTCATTTGCTAGCTGCGAAAGTCCAAACGCCCGGGGCGCTGCAGTCGGCGGACCCGGCGAGCGCGGGGGCGCGAGCTGAGAGTGAGATGATTGCTGGAGAGCGGGTGAGAGGGGAAGGGGGGTAGGCAAGAGAAGAGGTGACGAGAGGAAAGAGGAGGAGGATGGAGGTGAAGGAGGAGGGAGAAGAAGAGAGGAATGGAAGGAGAAGGGGGAAGGGAGGAAGACGAGAGGAGGTGGAAGATGAGGTTGTGGTAAGGGAGACGATAATGGAAAAGAGGAGCAGTAGAGGCGACGAAAAGAGTGGTACGGGAGAGGGGATGAAGGGGAGGGGAAAGTAGTAGAAAGAGTAAGGGGGAGGGGGGGGAGTCGGAGGTGTAGGTGGAGGCGGCGGATGAGGCAAGGGAGGCAGGAACTGGTGGATGACCGGATGCCCGGAATAACTCTGCTCCAAGTAGGAATCGCCGACCTCATAATTCGCCTTTCTCAATGGCTTGATTCAGCGCAGCTAACGTGTTGTTGACTTACGAAATAAATATCTCGGGTAGCACCCGCACCGCACGTTCTAATGAGTTTGCAAATGGGAACTCAATTACCTGAACAAACAAACCCTCGCCGATCAAATGAATCTCCCTTGAGACAAATTAATAAACGTTTCCCAGAACAGAATAAAAAAATAAAATATTATTTATCTCCTGCTTAATGAGAACATGAAGAGACATATTCATCTGCATCTTTTGTAATTTATTTTTTCACTTTATCTTGCCTCGATATCTTTGAGTTTGGATGGACTGTGAGTCACTCTGACACTAACAAGGAGAAAAGGAAACTATAAAACACATTCATTGAACATTCTACATTTCCTTTTCGTACAAGATTATATTTGTAGCTACCACATGATAGCATGATCTAACATGACACATCCCTCTACCTCAGATGACTTTTTAAATTGTTCGTTTCTTGAGGAACCAACGTATTACAATATTTTTATTGTGTTTTTGCACGACTACTATGGAAATACTCGTATATGGTTAACACGTAATACTCACTACTTATGTAATTCAGTATTATTATTATTATTATTATCATTAATAATAATAATAATAATAATAATAATAATAATAATGTACAAGTTATTGTACAACAGGTTAATAAAACGCATGCGCTGGAAATTGCAATAGATTTTTGAAGTCGGCCTATTCGTAATGGCAAGGGCGTTGCCCTTTCTGAGGCTTAATCTTCGGTAATAATGAGGCGCGTAATCTTCCAGCGCGGTGTACCCCTGCGGAAGGGCTAAGCCCCTGAAAGCGGACACGCGTCTGCAATCATCTTGACGATGTCCGGCGGTGAGAGTCGGTGGGCGGAGATTGGGAAGAAGCGTGGGGCGATGGCGAGGGCAGGGGGGGGCGATTGAGCGACAGCCAAGGGGACCGTTACGAACGTGTAAGCGAGAGGGTGGGCGAGATGGCGAGAGGTCGGGCGGGCGAGAAGGCGGGCGGGCGAGAGGGCGGGCGGGCGAGAGGGCGGGCGGGCGAGAGGGCGGGCGGGCGAGAGGGCGGGCGGGCGAGAGGGCGGGCGGGCGAGAGGGCGGGGGGCGAGGGGGGAGGGGGGGGGGGGGAAGCGGGGGAGAACGATCTGGGCAGATGGTAGACGGGGAAAGGGATTGAAGCGGATGATGGGTGGGCTAGGGGAAATTTAGATGAACCGGCGCGGTCATATTAAGTGGCGAATCTGACATTATGCAACTGTCGCTAGATCAAGTGAGTGCATGAGTGTATTCGCAAGTGAGTAAATGAGGGAGCGAGTGAGTATGACAGTAAATAAGCGAGCGAGTGGATAAGTGAGCGAGTGAATAAGTTAGTGAGTGAGTTAGTGAGTGAGTAAGTTAGTGAGTGAGCTGGTGAACGAGCAAGTAATTGAGCGAGAGATTAAGTGAGCGAGTAAGTGATCAGCGAGTGAGAGAGCGAGTAAGTGAACGAGCGTGCGAGCGAGCGAGCAAGTGAGCGAGCAAGTAAGTGAGTAAGTAAGCGGGGTGTGGATTGTTCTTGCAGAATATATGTATGTATGTATGAATGTATGTATTTGTTTGATAATCGCTTTTAATATAAATGAGAAATAACGAGGGGATGAAGAAACCTTCAGGCAATTTGTGAGCCGCGTAATTCTCTCGCATAGTACTGTAACTCACGAGCAAGTTGTTTGTATTTCGCATGTCAGTATAAGATTCTTCCTCTCTTACTGCATCTCAATCATTATTCCTACCTAATTCGCGTCAGAAATTAGGATCATTCAGACAGTCGCAGAAGTTGATGCACGAAAAAGTACCAATTTATTGCTGCTTACTGTTTCCATTCAAAAGAACTCCATCAATAAATATTTGGATGTTTTGATTAGTTGTTTGACATAATCTGCATTGTAAATCTCCTAGATTATCCTAGCAATGCGGAGAATAATATTTCAGGACGGACGATTATAATAATGTTCTATTGAATACACTGAAGTGATTGTTTCCGCTTTTGACGAACGGAGATTGAGAATACAGTCATAAGATGGATAACAGCCCGTTCAATAGAGAAGTGTGGATGAGGAGACCAAAACTAGTCTGGTAATAAAACATCCGAAGGGTATTGAACATATGGATACCGAACTCGTAACAGTCAAGTGTACGACCCTCAAACGCGCCCGTCGGATGCTGTTTTACGTCTGTTTGCAAGTGACCACAGGGTTCACTGGAAATTGAGAGAATAGGTAAGATAAATCAGTTTGGCAGTTGGAGGTAAGTCAGAGTAAGTAACAAACCCGCGTTATTTGTATCCCGTGTAACAATAGATACAAAAGAGTTACTAACAAGCCCGCGAACGAATGGTGAACAATGGTACCCCGGAGATACTAAGTAGAAGGGAAAGTACAGACACAAGAATCGGCTATAGGAGATACACAGCCTAACGAACGAAATATGAATCGTGTGAGCTATCATGTGAGTCAGCTAGCTGAAACGGATTGCAATCGGATGCGAATATTGTCGGAGTCAGCGGTGTTCGGTTTCCATGTCGGTTTATCTATCAGGGAGACCAATATTTCAGGGGAATATGATGCAACTAATATTACGACAGGATGGCCAATATTTCAGTCACTGTATTTTCGAGTTTGTTAGAAGACGAACATACGGACACGATACGGTTGATCGTTAGTGAAGGCATCAGACAAGTGAACAAATAGACGGATTTGAGAGTTTGTCAGAAGACAAACTGACAATAAACGGACGATCATTACAAGCAGTCAAACAACCGACCTGTTATCAGAAAAATACCGGTCCTTGGTGAGATGAGCGGACAATGAAGATGGGTCAGATATTGATTGCAAGAGACTTGATTACAAGGGACAATTATAAGCCAGGCGATCGAACTATTAACATACGGATACAAGAAATATGCAAGGAAAGGAACGGCCAGTCATCAGGGGCCTGCTAATGGCCGAACAAACGGGCTGTGGACGGACGGACACCAGCGCAGCGGCAGATAAGCGAGCGGATAGGGAGCCGGCGGACACGAAAGTCCGCTCGCGGGGCGGCGAGTGGCCGCGGGCGCGTGCTGGCGCGGCGCCAGGTGACGGCGCGGGGCGGGGGCCGCGCGGGCGGCGGAGGGCGGGAGGGGGGGATGGGGGAGAAATGGGGGGTGATGGGATGGCGGAAGGGAGGGAGGGAGGGAGGGACGGCGGGGAGTTGATGAGCAGGAAGGGAGGGGAGTGGTGCCGGGGAAAGGCGCAAGGGAGGGATGGACGGCGCGCGATGGGTTGTGTGCGTGGCAGTAGGGGGCGGGAGACAGGGAGCGGCGAGCGGGAGGGCGGGGGGCGGGGCGAGGTGGGCAGGGCGGTCCCCGTCGCTCCTCCATATTTCAACGCACGCGGTCTCCCGGAACCTGAATCCGATTACTGCGCATTAGTATCGACGCCGAGTGGCGGCGCGACTGCAGCGGCAAGAACCGGCCGAATATAAATATTCCACAAGATGCAAAGTAAGTGGGGCAAAACAAGGGCGCGCTGTTCTCGTTAGCTCAAATTGTAACTAACGGCGCCTGTGCGCATGAGCACAGATGGATGGCGCGGGCGAGAGGTGCGAAAGCCAAACGAGACATCTGCGAATATACACTATTCCAATTACGTTATTGCGCGTTCAAATCATGGTAATACATCCCGTCACAAAACGGTGTAGCGACCATTACTTGCTTGAGATTGCTAGAATGACACCAATAGTTTAATGCCAAAAGGATAATTGTTCCATGAAGCTAATAGAGAGAAAAGAGAGGAAAAGAGACAATGACAAAAGAAAATAACAAGAAAATGGCATGAAGAACAAAAGTTTAATGTATGATGAAAGGTCTTGAACGCTGGGTGAATACCAACATTCACGATCCACAGCCAACCAAATTACTTGTATTCGCGCAGTCATGTAAACAAATGAAAATATTTTCTAATTTTTCTAATAAATAATTTCGAGTGGTGTTGAAGGATGGAAAATTGATAGATGAGGAAAAGGAAACTCGGAGTGTTTGATGAAAGCTCTTAGTGACCCATTTTGTTGAAGAATGTAAGGTAATAAAAGTTGATTAAAAAAATGCTGATTTATAATAATGCAGTTTACTACTTAATACAATCCTCTTAGGGGGATTCACTATGCTGATTGTCTTGTGCGTTTTGAAACCAGAGAAGGGTACGGTTTACCGTCACCACCCGATGGGTAATAACGGCACAGTAACATATACATTCCAATGAAACATTTAATAGAACAAGGTCCAGTAATTTATTACTTTATATCTGTAAAGTTCTATATGATTGGCCCAACACCTACACGTTTATGAAGCTGTGTTATAATGGCTGCCATTATGCAATGAGCTGCAGCCATCTAATAAGAGAATTTTACAATGGGTGTAGAAAAATATGTTTATATAACTTAGAATGTATAAGTTTCAAAATAATCGAAGTCACTTTGATCTGACCAAACAATTTTAATTGAAAATGGCCTTCCATAATGAAGGCGTTGAAGGTCAACCGCATTTGCTGCAACATAAAAACAACAGACACTGCAGTTCGAAAGCCAAGATTTTGTTTTGCCATATCATATAACGATCAGCTATACGGCTTTTCAGTTGTTGGGAGGGAGCTATTTGAGACGAAAAAAGATTGGAAGGGGATGACTACGGCGACCTCCCATTAAGCATTAGAATGCGAGTATGAAAGTGAGCAATACATATTGTTGACTGTTGATGGGCGGAGTATTTATTTCATTATCTTATATCAGCCAGAATACGGAGAAAGTTGTGAAAGGGGAGTCGGTGACGTTGACGAGGTTCTACGGGATGCTCTTTACGTAGATTGAAATGAGATGCACCGGTAACCAAGATGAGAGTTAGGAAGAATGTATGAGAAAGTTCGGTGACATATGTTAGAATAAGTTCTATGGTTAGGTCTTTAGGGCGATTTGTGTTACTTATATACGAAGGGGCGTTAACTGCAGTTCTGAGGATCTTATTTTGGAGTATTTGAATTTTGTTATTTGTTGTAGGAGTGTCATTACACCAGACTGGATAAGTATACGTGAGTAACGGACGTAAAATGGCTTTATATATATCGAGATCAGAATGGGTCTTTAATTTGGAGTGACGCGTCTTCTTGCCCTACATGCGATTTTGACTTCCTCCTATCTCCAGAATCTCATCAGCAAATTCTACAACGCGGGTGTTTCCTTGAAGGTTAGGAAGCGCCGCGCGTAGCAGTCGGACGGGCAAATAGGTCATTGTCACCTTTATCGTCCCCACCAGTTCTACCTCCGACGCCTTCGCGTCCTCTCGTGGATCACGCCCCCCTCCGCCCCCTCCCGGCTGCCACTCACCGCCGTTCTCGCCACCACCGCCTTTTAGTTTCTTCTGCTGCTCAAACAGCGCCGCTGAAGCCAATATTGATGCCTGATGAGCACGCCGTTGCGAAGCCCGACGCGAGCTAATTAATGCGCTGGCGAAGTGTTGACAAAATCTGCAAGCGAGGAGGACAAGAGAGGAGGACGGGCTGGCGGCCGCCGCGGAGGGAGGCGTGCCCGGAGGCGACGGGAACGAGGACAAGGGCAGGGGCAAGGGCGAGAGGGAGAATGAGGATCGGGGATGAGAGGTCTGGTAAAAAGACAAGCGAGGGACGTGAGTAGTAATGCCACCTCGGGAGATAGACCGTTTTATTATTTAAAACGAACGAACGATTGAATTAATGCAAATTAATACATATAAATAAAAAAGGGCGTACATTTTGGGGTGTTTATTGCTCCCACACACAATATTTTGAACTTAGTTGAATTGTCATTTGCATGTAAAATAATAAAATAATTTATGTTAGATTTATGACAGTCTGTTAAATGTATTGGATTAAAATATTTATTGATTACAGAAGTCAACTTCAAATAAATTGTATTATTAATTGACACAATGTTTCACAAACGGATTTGTCTGCTTCTTCAGGTACATTGATTATCTTATCAACGGAATTAATCAAACAATACATTCAAATGTGCAATGCAATATTTTTATTTCAGTTTATGATGCAATATTAATAAAAAATTAAAATTCTCAACGTTGATAAGATAAGTGATGCAACTGAAGAAGAAGACAAATGTGAAACGTGTACCAATCAATAATACAATTTATTTGAAATTGACTGTCTATAATCAATAGACATTTTAATCCAATAACATAATTTGTTGAAAACGTTTTAAAATGTCAGTATGACTACACCAATTATAAGGAAGTGCGTAAAACTGGGATTTCTCGGCAGAAAAAATCATATTGTAGATATTCGATACCGAGAATGTATACAATTCTTGTAGATATGTAGAAGTATACTTCCTCCAACACGTTGTGCAGTCATAATTCACGTTTTATGCATTGTTCATAGCGAAAAATTAGTTTATGTCAAAACTTCTGACCGTATTTGAAAAACGTTAGCGGTTAAACCTTAAGTAGGATTTTCGCCAAAGTTGATAATTCTCGATACAGCAGCAAGGACTGATTGAAGTTTGAATTCACTATTTCTTACCATCGAACTCATGAGGGAAAAAAACTCAAAACGCTGTCAATTGATTAATGTACTTCAATCAAGAAGGTAGGGTTATAATATAAAATCGCTGTGTTCGTTCGAGTAATGTTAATGTCAAATGAAAGTGTACGTGATTTCCTGTAACCAATCTTAAATAAAATTACTTCTTGCTAATGTAAGTTATCCCTTCATACCTAAAATGAGTCATTTCGAGGTAACAGAGACATACAATGAGCATGTCGATTGGTCATCCCGTCGACTGCTTTATCACTGGGAGTTAGTTTAACATATTTACCTCAATTTATCTGAGTACATAAGAGAGGATAAATGTTGAAAATAAAATGTTGAACAAGTCTTGACAATGATTACACTAGCTAAATAAACCGGGGATCTTTATAAGGCATATTATTTCACGATTCCGTGTTACTCTTGGGTAGAAATAGTTGCTTTCTCTTCATATATTGTTCAGATGACGTATTACATTACAAATATTAGATTTCGCGGGTTAAAATTAATGAATATGATAATTCTTTATCACATAAGTTTTTTGTTTTTCACATGGATTAATTAATTATTATATATGTTAGTATATTTGCAGAATATTTCGGCAAATATACAAACATGTATTTCAACGTAACCTCTGAAATATGTTTATAGTCAAGGAAGTGCACAAAAATAAGGAATGCTGCAGCAGGCGCAGTACATCTCTCCGGTGATTGGTGTTCCCTGCTTCGTCGCAGCGCGGGAAACGAAACAGCTGCCGGTCGCATGGGGAAGGTTCTTAAGCGAGGCCGTGCATCTTGACCCACTTCGGAGAAGCCATCTAGTATCATAACGAGACAGTGAACTCCCGAGGTTGCACTAGTCCACGGTCTCTGTGTTACATTTTATCATTCTCTTTTGCGTGAAATTGTGAAAATTTTCCACCACAGTATAGATGTATAAATGCTATGAGTCCAAATTATTGTCACGTATACTATACTCGAGCAGGAAAAGAATTTAGTCTTCATCAGTCAACACACACTTATTAAAAAAATCAAAAATTTTAATTAGAGAACAATAACCTATCCACTAATATTCGTATTAGTTACCACTCCGGGATTCTCCCAAAAATGTTTGCCTCAATTACGGTGTACGACCCTTGGGAATTTTCAACACTTTGAAATCTTTGGAATTTGGAATCTTTTGGAAATTAGACATCTTTGGGAAGTGGAAATCTTGGAAAATTGAAATTCTTCGAGAATTGCAAATATTCAGGAATCGGGAATCTTAAAAATTCGGAAATTTGAAAATTGTAAATTTGATTTCCTTTCATTGAAGAGTTCTTTCAAGTTGTAACAGAATACAATACGAAAAACGTTGCAATATTGTAACTATATGCAACTGTTATACTCGTACATAATACGAGAATGTACGTGCTGTGGCAACACTAGTATTTTTAACTTTAACTTCATTTTTATAATTTCCTCTTTTCTACACTTTCAACAAATGACCTGACTCACAGTAAAACATTGGAGAGCAATGTCTCAATATTTTATGACATTTTCACTGCACATCATCTTTTGATCCAATTGGTATGTGAAGTTTGAAATAAAAGTGGATTTCCACACAAACAGAGTAATGATTGTCAAACCGGTCACATCAACGCTCTACCTTTATTAAGAGATTTGTATAATGGAACATAGATATTTATATGAGCTTTCGTAACCCTTTCAGCCCCATTGAGGCTCGTCCAGCCGATAATAGCCACTTGTGGTTGATTAACAAACGTCCACAGCATCGTCATCGTTGCCTCCCGAACTCTCCCTTCCCCAACTCCGCCCCCTCCCGCACCCATTTCTCGCTTTATTGCTGTGCGATGAAAAACACGAGCGCTCGTTCGAGTTTGTTTGCCCACCGGAAGCGTCAACGCATTGCCCTATTATGAGCGAGCGCAGTGTTAGAATTGGGACAGCTTCCTGAACGCTCGCTAGAGAACTCGACGCCTCTCCCTCGTGTCAGAGAGATCGCTATTGTGCGAAAAGGTGAGGATTTGTTGCTTTGCTACTTACTCTCTCGAACAAACAGCTTGTAATTCCATTTAATGTCTACATTATTTTAGTTTGATTGTCTTACCTCATTATTTGTAATATTCATTGATGTTGGGTCTCCATACTATGAAAAAACTCTATAAGGAAAAAAAGTACTCAGCTTATTGAGTTTAGTTGTAAAGTGATGACTAGGGAACGGATTTTGACGTGTGTGTGTGTGTTTATATATATATATATATATATATATATATATATATATATATATATATATATATATATATATATATATATATTAACAAGAATTAGATACCGGCATTCATTAATATTTTATAAAGTTTATAAGGCATTCTGAATGAATTAGAACCATTTTTATTTTACATATTTTGGTATAATTACTATATATTTGTAGTCTGAGATGGCTCATGGGCAGCGTAGTAGCTTCCCGTGCTGTTGCCCCCGGGTTCGATACCCAGTCGAAGCAAAAATGTAGTTATAGCTAGGGAACGGATTTCTATGTAAATACATGTTTTAACAGGAACCAGATAGCTGTCCGGCCAAGTCGAACTACCGATCCAAAACGCCAAATACATACGTAGTATATATTTTTACATATTTTACTTATTACTACATATTTCTTACACATTTGATTACATTTTAATATATTTATACGTTGAAATGGAGTGGCGAGTTTGTAATGTATGTTACTGGAATAATCTTTCTTACAAATAATTGTAATGTTTCTGCGCTTCTTTGACCATTAAACCTTCGTCCGTAACTGTGAAACTTACTCACTCCCCTTGCTTCTTAGAAATCATGTACTCGGAATGAAAGATGAGCTGATGTTTGTAAAATATAAATAATTTTCCTATTTTAAAATGAATCATATTTGCAAGTTTCAGCTAACACTATACAAATAATCAATAGAGTATTCGTTATTGTTAGGACAGATGTAAACAATATGGACGCAATTCGCAATATTTTCATAATTCTCTTGATTTGAGATATTTGATCTTGACATAAAATATATAAATGAAATGAATATTAATCTTTAGGCAATTTCAATGCATGATTAGAATGAAAACCGCACAGAGATTACATTGGAACTAAGACTTCTTATAATCTGCCGATTGAGAATATGAATGGATACGTGAGCAAGGATAATACGAAACACTGGAGAATAGCATGAACAAAAGTAGCCGAAGCCATCTAATCACGATTTCTTTCTGTGTCTCTCAGTTCACTCCATCCCGTCCCACCGTTCGTCCTCGTCATATCCCTGGCACTCCTCCCTCGCTAGGCGATCACAACTTTTCTCCTTTTACCACTCTCTTGACTTCTAACCTCGCTTTCGCTCTCATACCCTCCATCATATTGTCTTCGATCCAATCCTTTCCCATCTTCCGCTTATTTGTTTATAGTAATAAATTGTAATTTTCTTTCGTGCTATTGTAAATCAATACCCAAACAAAGAATAAAAAAATCACTTCAATGAATGGCTAAAAGTTTTACATTTTCTATGTGGTAATATACATATATCCTTATTGCTGCATTTATGATGAGCTCAAAATAATTGGAGATACTACATTATTCAGTAAATTCTATTTGATATATCATTATATGTATTACTTAATAAATTCACAATAATGAAGCGTGCAAAATATTAAATGTTTCCTAATTTTCCAGAATATTAAGTACTGGACACAACTTACAATATGTTTTTTAGGAATATTGTCATTTCACTTTATTCATCGCACGCAAGTCCGTGCTGTCTGTATTTGGTTTTCCGTTTCACCACCAATAATCCATGGCTCATTCTCAACCAACTTCCACCACATATACCCCCCCCCACTCACACACACACACTTCGAAGGCAGCGTCAATAGCGCGAAAACGCAGGAACGGACGAAACAAGCGAAGCGTGCATCAGAAACATTATCTGCAAGGACCGCGCGCCCGCTCCTACTCTTCCTCCTTTTCCTCCTCCTCCCGCTGCTCTTCTCCTTCAGGAGGCAATATCGGTGGCGGCGGCGAGGGAGGCGGCGGCGGGGGCGGGGGCGGGAGGCGAGGGTGCCCAGACGGAGATACATCGGAGCCGTAATAACTAGCCGGCAATATAGCGGCCGGTAGCGCGCGATATGAGGAGCGCGAGGCGAGCCGAGGCGAGGCAAGGCGAGCCCTGACCTAGTTGACGGGGCTTCGCTGAGACCCAGCGAAGACTCCGTGCCGCGCCGGCCCCTTTTCCGCTCCGTCACCCGCGCCGCAAGTGCGTTCGCGAGTAGATCCCACACCTCAGCCTTCCCCACGGTAATCCGAGCGTTATGTGCCAAATAAAAATATTGGTTCTACAAACGGATTTACGGATTTCAGTTATTGTGCTTGGACATGTAATTTTTTAAGATTGCTTTTTAACAATTGAGTGATATAGCTGTGATTGTTTTAACTGTAGGGGCAAATGTAGGAAGAATTAGTATGGGCAACACGAACACGCACAAACATCCAAACCCGAGGCAGAATTCGAACCTGCGACCCTTCGAACGGAGGAAGCGGCTTTTCAGACTTGACTACCTGGGCTATCCACGCCGGTAACATGCAATTTGACCATCTGCAAGTAACGTGATATTAATGGCATAGAAATTAATTTTAAACCAAAAGTTAGCCAAAATCGGTACTGACATATACCATTTCTGCTTCACAGGACTTTAGTTTCCTATAGAATATTGTGAATACGTCAAATTGCGTTTTTCTAGCTTCTAACATTCATTTTCAAGAAAAAGTTTATTCGCCAGGGAATTTCTCCCCTGACGTTTTCCACAGATATTCAGGGCATTACGTTTTGTGATCTATTCTCAAAGGATTTAAGGATTTGAATTGTTGATAGTCTTATGTTTTGTTTTGATATACTAGCTACGACAAGGCAACAGTCCCTTCACAAGCCCTGATGCTAAGCAGCTTACATAAGATTTTTTACGCAAGGCAATATACTTTGAAAATAAATCAAAGTAATAGTGTGAATTAAAGAGATAATTATTAATAATGAAGATAGACCAGATAAATGAACTTGTGGTGCTGCAACAACACAAACTGTCCCTTATTGTTTGTTAGCCGATTTATGTATTTTTTGTCAAAGAAAACAACAATGAAAATCGTATGTAATATGGAGAAGCATATAAACTAATGTTCGTAAATATTAAAAAGTATTTATCCTAGCATCTAGTGCAGCACGTGTGCCTTTGCCGACATTCGTATTATGCATTTGCATTTCTTTGAAAAGAGTCAGAATATCTCATCCATGTAAGGTTTTATTGAAACAGAAAAAAAATATTTGCATCATGTTGTCGAGCGTATTAAGGATATTTAAATTTAATTATTAAACACAAGTATCCTTTTCGTTTTTAATAATCAATAGATATTTTTTCTTTAAAAAATTCTTTATTGTGCATGCACTACTTTTTTCGCGTTTCTTAGACGTGTATAAAAATAATAAACAATTGTCATTTTTGCGTCCGAAAATAAAAAAAAAGGAACAAATTATGAAGATATTGATTAAAATAAAAGAATCAAAAATAAAAGTTACACAGAAATCAAAGATGGAATTATTTTTTTAAAAAATCAAAAGTAAGAGAAGAAAGTACATTTTTCCAGTGACAATCATAATTTTCTCATGTTGAAATATTTTCTCATGTTCATATATTCTCTGTTTAAGTATTTAATTTTTTTCGCGAAGCATAGAATATGGTGAAAGCATCCCTCAACATTATGCCGACTTTGTTCAGCAGCCCCCAATATCTACAAGAAACAGTATGCCATTACTGGTTTGTCTCAGAAATGCTCCAGATGTGTTTTGAATAATACATCTATAAGACGTCAGTCAAAAGTTTAGCGAGAGAAGCGAGCACCTTGGGTATTGTATGTAAATATAATTGAATGACGCAGCGACAAAAAAAAGAGCGCCACGACAAATCCGCAGAAACAGTTTTGTCCGCTACAAATCGCACGTGGATCGAAATTGCTTTCAACTGCAGCACACCGAGTTTGAAAACGAGCGTGCTGGTCGCTTCGCCGCCGGCCGAGCCTCCTGGGACGGCGAGCCGGCGGATGAAGCAGCCCTAGCGGGAGACAGGAGACGCCCGACACAGCGAAGACAAGCGAGGCGCAACGGGTCCTCGCCAAGGAGTTGGGGACTGGGACAGTTACGACGCGGGCGACGCGACGGCAAAAATAACGAAAGCTGTCGGCCAAATTGCGACTTTTTCCTCCCCGCGAAGAGGACGAGCAGGACGTATACGTCGTCGCATTCCAAGCTGAATAATGGTCGCTTTCCTAATTCCTCTTATTCCTGGGGAAGCAATATAAAACGTTACACGGCGGAGTGCGCAGGCGGTGAGCGAGTGGGTGGGAACATTGAAGGCGGGGACGGGAGTTGGGTCAACAGAGGGAGAAGGTGGGGTTTGCGGGAGATGTCGCGGTCGCCGGGGCCTTGCGTTGCGGTAGGGCAGGTGGGGGCAAGAAGGGGGGGGCGGGACAGTGTAGATGGTGGGTGTGGTCGGTGAGGGCGGGAGTGACAAGTATTAAAGGTGGTGGGGACAGAGGGCGGCGGGAGTGGTGAGGGGGAGAGGGAGGTGGGGGTGAGCGTGGTCGAGCAGTGGGAATGGTATAGGTGGTGGGCGTGGTCGGTTAGAGCGGTAGCAACGAGTGAGGGTATTAGAGGTGGTGAGGACGATAGGGGCGCAGGGGCAACGGGACTGTGTGGGTGACGGAGGCAATGCCGTCGTTAACGATATACCAAAGTGGTAACTTGGAGACCTTTCAAGCATAACTGAATTTAACGTAATGAAAGCGCTCTTTAATTCTAGGAACAAGGTATCCGCGTCTTTATTATAAGGTATCCTGCGTCTTAAAATACCTCAAGTCCTAAGTTGCCTCTTTAAGACCGCTCCTCTGTTACGTTACAGCGGGAAAACCTTGAAAAAGCTTTAGAAATTTGCCTTAAATTTTCAAGACTCATTTTCTCGAGTCAGTTTAAATCTTTATGTCCTCGGGGGACATTCAGTTCTGTGTAAATTTTTACAATGTAAACGCTCTTCATTTCTTATTTGGATGACTTTTACTAGTAGTTGTCCTTTAATGAAAAGATTCACCCTACACACATTATAATCAAAGAACATCTGTGTTACATGTGGGAACAATATGGATCTCATGACCCCTTAACTTACCAATCATGAAACGAAAGGTGGTCCAAACCTGTCGAATTTTTATTATTATCAATGTTAAAAACACGAGTATACTTGCGAGTTTAATTTTTTGAAGAAATTAAAACCCCGAGTATACTCGGGCTTTTATGTTAAGTGATTACTTTTTGTACTTGATTCACTCTGTGGTTTGCCAAGACTTTTATGTATATTTGAAAGAGTTCAAATGTTTCGCTAATTTTAAATTATTTCTGGACTTTCCTTCCCGTGAATATACAATAAATGATATTATCAATTCAAGTTGGTTCTTGTCACGTCAAAATATTAAAGCATTTCAAAAATCAAAACTCATTAAAACTTTTCTGAAAATCACATGGGGAGCGCTGGGATTAACTCCCCCCACTTTGAACGAGTGCTCACGTGGCGACCCTACGGCTTTGAGAGGCAGAAAGTTACGTTCGCTAATGAAGTCATCGCAGGACGGTCGGGCTCTGACACAGGGAATTAGCTGAGATAATTAACCATTAAATATGCTAAAAACTAATTTCCACACAATGATGCCGTTCCGTGCGCATGACGTGAGCACATTACGCGACACGTCAGGCTGACGCCACGTAACGGCAGGTGTTTTTACGGAGCGTTATGCGGTCTACGTACGGAGCGGTAGCAGAAAACGGACGCAACAAAATTTGTATTTCTAATTTTAGTCGCTTCTATGATGCTACAGCTCAAAGAAAACTTTGGCCAGACTTTCGACTAGCTTTAGCAATGCTAAAGTATTTCTTGATGAGGAGGATGGTCCACGTAGAGACTGGGAGGTGCCTATCAACTGATCTGGGGATAGCCTATCATCTGACTGGGAGGAGCCTATCGCCTGATGCAACTGGGGACAAAATGGAAAAGGTAATATATGGTGCACATTTAATGGCCGGTTTCATCCGACTGCGAGCGATTGAAGGAAACGAGGGAAATTGTCTATAACACTAACAAGCTTTCGTACTGTCTTGCTCAACTAATTAGTTGGTGTAATATTTTCGATCCCATTGCGTGAGAGAAGTGCATCTAATTAGACTCAGCTAGCAGTTCTAAAATCAGATCTCTATTTACAAGAAGATCAGACAGACCGTGTCACGTTTTCGATGTTTTTCACCGAGTTATTCCTACTAAAGGATCAAGGACGCATTCAAAGCAGTGTTCATCAATTTATCGTGATTCATTATTAATGATCTTTAGGATCATTTTATTTTGAAAGAAAGTCTTACCATAAACAGTTAATAATGTTTTACAAAAAAGGTTAGACAAAAAATGTGTTTGTTGTTTAATCCATTGGAATTTGTTTTTGAATCCATTGACAAAACCATTGCTGACCTACGTAAACCTTCGGGTACGGTGAACCATACGAAATAAACGAATCATCAAAGAGCCATAGCTTTGACTTTGGTAAGATCAGTCCCAGGCGGGCGGGCGGGCGACCCGGGCAGTCACAGGCAGCCGGCCAGGGGAGTGGGAGTCCACGAGCGGTGCCAATCGCGAGTTGTGAAAACGTCAACTCCCTCCGGCCCAGTGGCCAGGAGGCAGCAAGATAGCGCAGAGAGAGTACTCCACGCGGCAGCGGCCAGACGAGTGGCCAGGCAGGGTAGCGACTGAGCCTGCCGGGGAGGGAAGGGGCGGGGCGGGGCGGGGACCGGGCGCGGAGGCACGGGGGGGCGGGTCGGGGGGAGGGCGGCGGGGCAGGGCGGGGTGGGGCGGGGCGGGGCAGGGCGCGGCCTGAGGAGAGGAGGCGCCGGCGCGGCACAGCGGAATGGGGTGAGGCGGGGCGGGGAAGGTATGAGAGGGGAAAGGCGAGATGGGGTGGGACTGAGCGGGGAGGAGGGGTGAGGAGGTAAGGGGGAAGGGTGACGGAGAGGGAGGGGCGGGGACGGGCGGACGCTTCAGTGGCAGCCGACAGCTAGGGACTCTCTCACCAACTTGGAGGGTCCACCCTTCTACTTCAGGGCGCAAGTGGATGAAGGAAGCCGGTATTTGCCTGCAGGCGCCGGTCAGCTCAGGACGAGAGGGTTAAATCAGAGACGTCCAACTGGCGATTCGCGGCCTCTCGTGAACGCCGCGCATCCGAAAACTGACTTTTAAAACAAGCTGTGAAGCAGATATATAAGTGTTGCACAAATGAGGCAAGTTCACATGGGCTACTTATATTTTTTTTACTTTGTCATCACCCTTTTGTCAGTAAATTGACAAAATTGACAACGCCTTCAATCATTCCAATCACTTTTGTCAGTAAACAAGCTAACAGGCAGATTTAAATCTGGAATTCCCATGTAAAGTCTGTTCGAACGCACAGGTCGAATATCAGCACTACATACATTCACAAACAGTTCTATACCTGATTTGGCGAGATGAATGCGAAAAACATCTATAACATGCTCTCCAGAGAGATCGGTATTTGGACCACGTGCCCCATAGCGTCTACAAACTGCAACATGGCTTGAAAAAACAATATACTGTTTTATTATAGGAATCTTTTTCGA
Source organism: Teleogryllus oceanicus (assembly GCA_964035755.1). Classification (NCBI taxonomy): domain Eukaryota; kingdom Metazoa; phylum Arthropoda; class Insecta; order Orthoptera; family Gryllidae; genus Teleogryllus; species Teleogryllus oceanicus. The sequence continues at coordinate 51,832,254 of CAXIVR010000004.1, forward strand.
AAAATCATGATGTATTTGTAAAATTAAGTAGAGGCAAAGGAGGCAAGGATTACAAAATCATTTTAAAATACAGATAAAAGTCTCCATCAAATTGAAAATTAGGAGCTACCTTGTTCGTTGTTGGACAAAGAACGGGTTGAACAATGTCCTAATCTTCTTCCAAAAGTTTTGCACATGTCTTAATAAAAAGATATAAAAACTCTCCAATCTTGCGGTTGCCCGCCAGGCCAAAACGATTCGGGAAAGAACATACCGAGAGGAAAAATACAGATGGGCTCGCGTAAATTGTCAAAGGGTGTCCTGGAGGCGCTAAAGTGGAAATCTGCGGGCCGGCGGCGGCGGGGTGGCGGCGGCGGCGGCGGCGGCGGCGCGGCGGCGGCGGCGGCGATGGCGGGGAGGGGGCGGTGGGGGCGAGAGCTTGGCGGCGAAGAACACTTAGGCGGCCGGACGGTGCTCGCTGGGTCGCCCGCTCGGGCCCCCGACGCTAATCAATTTCACGGCGTTCTGACCATTAATGGAGTGCTTTCTTTTGATCTCGGCCAGGCCGGCCCCGGGCGACGTCCCAGCGAGGCCGCGTAGGCAAAGGAGGCAGAGGGAGAGACGGAAGCAGGACTGGAAACGAAGGTCCAGGCGGAGTTGCAGGAAGAGGCGAAGGAATATGAAAGTGAGAACGAGATGGGAAGAGAAAAGGAAAGAAGGGAGAGACGGAAGCAAAAGCATAGGTGGGGACAAGATACAAATGTGGAGATGTAGCAGGAGTAAGACAAATAGTAGGAGATGGAAGAGAAAAAGGACATGCAGTTGAAGAAGGAAGCAGAAGAAAAGAAAGTGAAGACGGAGGCGAAAGGGGAGATGAATAAGGTGGAGAAGGATAAGGAGCTGTAGAAACAGGAGGAGGGAGAGAAGAATAAAAAATGGTTAGGTGGAATTGATGGCAAATATCGAGATGGAAGTGGAGGAGGATGGCTGGAAAGAACAGTAGTGAGATTGAGAAGGATTTCATGGCAGTTGTAGAAATAATGAGGGAGAAGGAAAATGCAACAGCAAGGAAGTCAGAATTGAATAGAAATGCAGCGTCTGAAGCAGTGGCACACTCCTAGACTGTTGAAGCAAGGGTGGGTTGGAATCAACGGAGGCGATGGCGACCGCGCAGATCAGAGAAGGGTGGCGGTGGTCTCGGGGGCGGAAGCGTTAGCGGTGATGGAGAAGGCACGAGTCTGGCAGTCAGAGGGACACGCAGCAAAAAGGAAGCAGCACTTTCTCCTCGACGCCTCCTTACTTCCGGGTTTTGATCAATTGACAAGTTGGATGAGTGGTTCACGCTACGATTTTGTGCTCGGGAGGTCCGGGAGTGAATCGATTTATTGCTATCGAGTAGACGGTAGAGAATGTCCCTTGAAGTTGGTGAATGCCAGTTGTCGATAAAGATTTGATTATTTATTTTCTCCATAATCTACGAGGAATATACAAATAATATTAACAGTCACATTCTTGAAAAGAAACCGGTAAAATATACAAATGTCACTAAAGTTATTTATAAAATCACCAACCAAAACATAAGATAATATAAATAAATTGCTTATTATATACCTCCATATTTCTTACTGCTTTTAGCTTAAAGGTTTCAGACCATCGACTAAGTCCTTCTTTCTGTAGGTATCCACAATCAGGTGAAACAAATTACAAAAGTCTATTTATTATCCATTTAATTGTTTGTTAAGTACTATGTTGAGTTTATTTTCTCATATGAATGATTTACGTGAAATGGCTAACTGTTAAAATGTAAATGTATAGTATTTCCTGAAAAATCGAGTATACTCCCATTAATTTTGATTTTGTATATTTGAAACATGTGCATTTTTGTTTATAGGGAAATTGAAAAGCATTTCGGGTTGAGAATGAAGTCATGTCGCAAATAATTTAAATATTAGAAAATCAATATCACTGAGAAGAACAAAAAGAGAAAAAGCAGTGATTGCTAACAAAAATCACTTGAGAATTTCGCGTTCGCTTTCTTCTCTAATAGAACGTCCGTATAAAAGATCTTGCCAGTAGTGAACTCAAAGCTAAAGGTCTAATTTCAAATCAGAATGATCCCGAGACCATATAGACACGCAGTTGAGATGTAATAAAAGTTAAAAGAATTATCCAAGTGCAAAAATTTGAAATATTCATAAAACAACATTCAGGACGATGATTTATGAATCTGACAAAGAGACAGGTCTTTATTCAAGTCACATGTTTGAAATTCATTGAGAAATATTTCGGGGATTACCTCTTACCACATTACTAAATTTCATTCATATACATTTCGTAGCACACATTATAATATCAAGATCTCATATATTCACATGTGCCGACAAAAAATCCATCTTAGTCCTTACAAGAATCCAGAAACCCTTTCTGTGCCGATAGGATACCCAAGGTCGCTACGCTGAAGGGCTTTGGCTGGAAAGGTCGCGGTTTCGAATCCCGCCACCCGGGCATGCATGTTTGCGTGTGTTCATGTTGTCCGTATGTATTCTCCTTATCGTTATCATGAAAGATGTAAATCAGTGTTAAATAATTACAATAGTTGCTATGTAACCAGAGTAGTTACAAAGCGACCTTACTTTAAAAAAATAACAATAAAATAAAAACTTCTGAACCGCATCATCTATAACTCCATCTCAACCTTCACAGGAGCGACATTTTTTAATACACCACTCTGTATTTTGACAACTTTCAGCGCGCGATGTTCATCGTCACTACTTCTCACAGAACTTCGGCTTTCGGCGTTGAGGGTCGCCTACGCGGACGATACGACAGCGGGGTGCCCTGAACAAAACACGCAAAGCGGACGCCACCGCTCCTCGGGAGAATGCGGTCGCTGAAAAAACTAAGCAGAGTGCCCTTGCCGGCAATAAGGCTTCACCTCCACCCTTCGCCGTCGTCTCTGCACTACGGCCGCCTCCGCCACCACCATCGCTGTATCCGTCACCGCCTCTACCACCACTGTACTCATTCCCGCTGCAGCGGCAATGGAGAAAGCAAAGAGGCGCGAGATGGCGCAAACGGAGGAGGTGCCGGCTTAGATGGTTCAGGGCATCCAGGTCACTGCAGTGCCTCTGACCGCGAGGTCTTAAGGTTCGAGAACCGACAATGTCAGAATTTTGACACAAGAAGTATAGTTAGGGCGCATTCAGCCACTGTCTGGAGGAGAATTCTGGCAGTCGCCAACTGTGATCTGTAGTTTTCTGCGGTTTCTCCGATCAACACCAGGCGAATGCCGGAGCAGTACCCTAACAAACGGGCCACGGACTGCGCGCGTTATTTCCTTCCCCTTTCTTGTCCTATTTTGTCCCTTTACACTTACACTTGTACACACTACACTACCAATGATGCTGGGAGACCGGTCGGTAGCTTAGAGCTTGTCCAAGCTGGGGTAGGTCCCCGCTGGGAGGAGATACCTGGTTGGGTAAAACCCGCAAGTCGACGGGTTGGCCGGCGCCGGATTTCGTCATTCAGCGGGTGAAGATCCCCGTTACCTCCCAATGAGAAACATGCACTACACCTACGGGACTAATAACCGTAGCCGTTGACGCGCCAGTAATCACCAAACGCAAAGCGGGTGAGACGACGATGGCTCTGGTGGGGAGGCAACAGGGGCTGAAGTGAAATGCAAGGGCGGCGGGAGCGGCCGAGGGTGCCAGTGACCGGGGGGGGTGCGGACGGAAGGGGGAGGACGGGCCGGAGGCGGCGGTGAGGTGGCGAGAGCGGAGCAAGCGGGGCATTATTGCCAGCGCCGCCCCCGTATCATCTACGAGCAATCGAAGACGCGATTTCTTTGCTTGCGGTGGTGCCGGTTTCACGGGAAGTTGCAAAGAGCAAAGCGGGGAAACTGATGAAGGCCTGAGAGGTGAAAACAGAAAGAGCGATAAAATCCGATTTCCTTAGCTGTTTCTAGGTCTGAGGAGATATACATTAAACTGCTATAATCGAGAAAGAATGTATACCCGCAAAATGAAAAGTGGCAGAAACGTTACTTTTGCTTCTATTAATTTGGGGAATGGGTTTTTGAAATTACTACAAATAATTACCTTATTGTTTTCTTAAGTAGTTCATTGGGAAAATATGTATGACCAATCTATAAAGGGCACTCACTGTCTTGCAAATTAATTTCAATGATGTAGCTATCCCGTGAATCCGATGGATTCTAGAAGAACATATATTACAATATTCACTTGTACCATTATTATATGTATGTTTTATTCCTCAAAATATAGTTTATATTTCGTTGTATTTGTACATATAGTGCAATATTTGATTGATGCTTTCACACAATCGATGAGTACAATTTTATATTCGAAGCAGTATCATCATTATCGTGCTTTATCCATAAAACGTCTATGAATGAAATCAAAACTATTATCTGTTTCGACCCATTAAATACACTATTATTTTCGTATTGACTTTTCTCACTTCAACTGTTGTTTCTACCTCGATTCACATTTTATTGCTGCAAATAAATTACAAAATCCGACGCTGTATCAACCACTTTAGTACCCCAACACAATTAGCTCTAAGTATGTTTTTTAATAGTTCGCATGTCTACCTTGTAGAGTGTTGTCTTTTGTGTCCCTTGTCCCTCAAGTAGCTTCATTCTCGAGCGGCAGAACGTACTTTTAGCCGCATGTTGAGGTTTTCTCGGCGCATTGCCAAGATGCCGTCAGCGAAGACAGGACGCAACAAGGACAAGCCAGAACAGCTCGTCTCTTTCCGCGAAAGGCCTACAAGCACTTTCGCGTGGAGATTTTTCACACCCGAAGTGTCTGCAAAAACAAGTTGAACAGTAATGAAATGATAAGAAATATGTAGGCATTTAGGAAACCGTAAAGAAATGTAAATTGCTTTTGAATCATTAATTTTTCAAAACCAAATTCAATCATTAATTTCTTTTCTAACCGAAGAATACTTAAAAAGTGATAAAACATGATAATTGAGTATGGATTGAAATGTTCTTTGTGCAGCATTATGTCTCAAAAAGTTCAAATGAGGATGTAATCAGATGTTTGAATAAGGGCAGTCTAAATCATATTTTTAGAAACCACATAGATCTTGAGAAACAATAACTCACACTAAAAGAAAATATTTTAATGTGGGAGAAGAAACTATCAAGCGTATGGGAAAGGAAAGGTAGATGCATTGGGGAAGAAGAAATATCACTCATAAGAGTGTGAAGAGAAAATATGAAAATGTCGAATCACTAGTTGTAGAGTAATAAAATAAACCGCTAAAACTAAAGGACATAAAGAGTGATTTATTCATCCACATTATATACTTTTAATTGCATAAACAAACACACAGCGAACAAAAGAAAACATACAATATCACTATTGCATATTCAAATAACAATAAGAACTATAATACTAAGACATTTGAAAAATATTTACAAAATTGTTTACTATTATTACAGTCATTGGTTTCATCTTGTATAATGCACACGTTTGAAAATAAATTGTATATCGTATAACGTTTTACTCTGTAAGGCAATTACAGCATCACGGCCATTCTCAAAGAGAAATAATTATACACGAGACAGAAAAATTGAAACTAAAATGAGAAAAGACTATACTGACAAGAAATGACAATATAGTTAAAAATGCCATTAGATAATAAAATAACATAAAATACAAAAAATGATAAAAATGCTCATTATCATATTCAACTCATTATCAATATTCAACAACTCTTTATCATGTCAACAACTCATGATCATATACAAGATTTGTGTATAAAGTATAATGATCCTACAGTAATTCAACGATGGCTAATACAAGAAACCCAGCTCTATTTGTAAGAGTCGTAATAACCCATCGAGCAAAGCATTAAATAGTAATAAAACTCAAATGTCTTAAAAAGGCGATATTCCAGAATTACATTGGATATAATGTCAGATTTCGTCGTCAGAAATTAATTTGACAGAATACGACCTCATAAAAGCAACGGTGCGAGTGTCTATTGGACTGACGGGCAGCGCTGCCATGCGAGCCAAAAACTGGACAACGTACTGCGCCATACATTTCCTTCCCTCAGCGTTATGGCACCCGATAAGCTGCAGCCAAGTTGGGGCTCCATCCAAAATTACCACTCTCTCCGCTCTCCAGATCTCCACTCTCATTAGAGGCTTTCATAATGCTGACCATTCTTGAAGACAAAACAATCTAGACTATGTGTACAGGCACATGCGTTGCAGGAAGTAATACTATAAAAGACTCAACAAAGTGCCTTGTAAAATCTATGGCTGTCCATTCGAAGGACTCTGAAGATTGGCAAAGAGTTTTCGATGGAATGGTAATTATAATTCTTCTCACTAAATTTAAGCCCAAAATCTACGGAATGTAACACATCATTTTGAAACTTACAGAAGAATAACACTTTGACGGGCACATTCTGTTGACAGTAATATTGCTATTTATACAGAATTCCACAAAAGGTGTTCTTTAGTTACGCAAAACTTCAGTGTGTCGCCGCATAATATTACGTCCGTCTGCTTTGACGTACACTAATTTCTTAATATTCCTCATTTATGAGCTATCGTTATTTGTTTAAAATAATAATTACAGGTCAAGGGATGTGGGTTTTTGACTAGGTTTGACTATGTTCGACTAGCGTAACAGAGACAGGATACTCACCCAGAGTAGGAGAGAACCGAAATGAGACAAGTTGGAATAATAGGGCGCAGGATGATCAGGGACCTGGATCAGAAAATCAACGAGAACAGATACTACAATCGGAAGATTGAAGAGGGCCTGGAGGAAGTAAAGGAAGAAGGGAGAACCGGAAAAAAGGTCTGGGAAGCACCGGACAGTATCGAAAATGAAAAGCAGGAGTATGGTGGGCCGAAGAGAACTGCGAAGAGACAAAGAGGGTCAGAGAGGACCAAGAAGGATCGATGAAGATCGAAGGAACGGAAATTGAAGAATAGAGAACCAACGTGGAAAATCAGCCTTGATCGATGAGTGGAGCTGGGCAGGTCGAGGGAGGGATCGTCAAATGTGGCTCAGGGTGGGTCGACGTTTCGACCATCTTATGATGGTCATCCTCAGGACTGGAATGCAATCGCTCGATTTTATATGGGCAGAGGCGAGAGCGATTGGTTCAACCAGCCGGCACAACATCTGTCAGAGAGCGTGGTTTGCCAGCGATGCGCCATGCCAGCGTATACGTTGGTGAGTTTACGGCGTTCACAATGTGACGCAAAGGTACATTGGACGACTGGTTCACCCTATCGCGCTCGGCCACCACTCATATATAAACCCGAACGCCTACCATTCCGGCGCAGATCTGCCCTGAAGAAGACCAAGACAAGATGACTGAAACGTCGGCGTCACAGCCTGCGAGGCGGTGGTCACACCGACAGCCACGAGCACTGCCAAGAGCTAGTCCTGGATGGGGCGGTTCCCTGTTGGTGAAAGATATATGGTTAGGAAAAACCCCGCATCCCAACATGTAGGTCGGCGCCGGATCTAGCTATCCGGCCGTATACGATTACCACCTTCTGCCACGATGAAACCCTACACAATACTCACGGTACTAATAATTTCATCAGTTGGCGCGCTCGGAATCACTAATCAATCAATCAATCGACGGAGGGAGGGGCTGTAGGAGCGAGTAGGGCGGAAGGAGGGCACGCTCAGGCAACGGGGGGAGGCTCTTGGCCGCGCGGGAGGCTTGGCGGCCGGTCGGCTGCTGGCAGAGACTGAAAGGCAGGGACCGGGGGGTAGGGGAGGGGACTTGGGAAAGGAGAGAAGGCAGCTTTTGTGCCCCTGAGGGGCTTGGCACGGCGCTCCCGCCCGTGTCACCGACTCGCCTCCGCCCCCACCCCTACTCCCGTCCGTCCCCGTCCCCACCCTTGGGAACTTGCAGCCGCTGAGCGGTTGACAAAATCGGAATCCTATATTTAGGAAGAAATGATAGGGAGGACGGACGGTCGGTAGGCGGCACTGGATGGCGCCGTTGGGCATGGACTTTTCACCGTTCGCCACTGCAGTCTCTTGGTCTACTGTTTAAATCAGCGGAATTGCACAATGGGCTTTTTTTCTAATACTCCAACTAAAGAGGAAAAGCTTTTGAAACATTTTTGCTGCCATGTACGATAGGTCTTCGAGGTTTATAACCTACATTATAGCCATTAGTACATATTTTACAAATTATGTAGTTTATATTGAGTTTGACAAGAAAATATTGGTTGCGGAACTATAACATTTCGTATTAATACTGTAAAACATATCGATTATTTAACATTAGAGACAAAACAGTGTAAGAGTAACAAACTATTGCATTTTGTCAAACTGGGAGATCAATACTGCTCAGGCAGACGCGCAAAGGCATTCAAGTTCGAATTTCGTCTTAAGCTTCGGTGTTTGCTAGTCTTCGGTACCATAATGCGGCTCTCATACCCACCATGTATCACTATTTATTCCTATTAATTCTACTTGTGGATGGACTGGGGATCACGAAGGTTTGCGGCTTTTGCACTGAAATACTAATTATACACGCTCTGTGGACGTAATCCACAGTTGTTCGGTGTTGTTGAATTTTGTGCATTACCAGCACACCATCCTTAAATCTTAGGATTAATTAGTTATTCTTCTTCAGTAGATTGTGACCACATTGGACAAGACAACATGCGTAATCAATGGGTCGCAGTTCCTGCAACACCTAGATAACCCAAGTCCCTTCCCCTAAGACAGGTCTGAGGCCGATGGTTTCACGAGTCATGGTGATGGATTTTTCAACAGGATGCACAATTACCGACGTGGGCTCACGAGACATATTGACAAATTGGCATGACATTAGAAAGGTGGGAACATAAATCAGGAAGGCCAAACACTTTGCACACATTCTTTTAGGTAAGATTTTTTTTATTTTCTAGATATCAAGTCTGAAAAATATACACCTGCTTCGAGGTGAAACAAGCTTTGACAATAGTTGGGAAAGTTGAAAAGGTATAAAGTTAGATTGCAAAATGAACTATATGAAGAAACGTTACTAAAGCAATATGTCACCAATACGAATCACAAAGCAATTTAAACACTTGATATTTAATGTGTAAATGGAATAACGGCTTATAGCCCAACATTGATTATTTATCGTACAGCTAATAAAATATTTAATATACCAATAAATAAGTATTTAATCATGTTCTTAAATTTAAAAATTTAAATTATAATAAATCGATAAGCCATGGCCCGTTTCTGAAAAGTATCTTTTTACTGGCAGCAGACAAGTCGAAAAAATGACCCATAAAATTCATCTTGCTCCACGAAAGTATCCAAGAACGCATATTCAGCGCGTGGCCTTCGACAGTCCAGATTTACGAATGTAAGTTGTAAAATCGGTAATCAAACCGGACATTTCATTACCACACTGCGCCCATCCTGGAGAAAGACGTTGGGACCCGGGAGGATGGTGGATGATTTGTGGGTCCGCCACTGCCATGGTATCCGCCACTTCACGAGACCCGACACCACCCTCCACCTCTGCCGCCACCGCCGTTGCCTGCATCTACAATGCAACTTCCCTCGCCACCGACCTTGTGAGACGGCAGCTTTCCTCAGATCTCAACCACCGCAGTCGCCAGAGCGAACGCCTCCGCCTTGTTCTCAACACCACCTGCCCTTGCGCAACATGTTTTCCTCCGTCTCCCTTCTTCCCTTCTCCTTCTCCCACTCTTTCTATTCCTCGCTCTCTACATCTTTCTCCCTCTTCCTCCGCGTCCTCCATGTTTTCTATTTGTCACCTACTCCTCCTTTACTTCTTCCTTCACTTCCTCTTCCTCCTTCACCTCCTCTTCCTCCTTCACCTCCTCTTCCTCCTTCACCTCCTCTTCCTCCTTCACCTCCTCCATCTTTCGTCGCCCTCCAACATGTCTTCATCGTCTTCTTCCTTCTCTTCCCCCTTCCCCTTTCCCCCCTCCTTCCACCTTCACCTTCGCAACGTGGCACTACCGATTCAGCTCTTCCCTTCGCCTTTACCTCCACCGCCGCCGCCGCCGCCGCGATAGCCGCGTTCTATGAGCCAAGAAGAAAGGCCCCAGGAGCCGCGCGCCGCGGGAAAGAGGAATTATGGGCTCCGAGGCGCTGGAGAGCGTTTCCGAAGTTCCGCCGCCGCCGCCGGCGACAATCGATGAGAACCTCCATCTCCCGCGGGCAGCATGGTCGCGAGAGCCCGGCCGCCCCCGGGCGCAGACCTTCACATGGGCGAGCTATCGATTCCTCGCTGCGCTGCATGGAAAGCGGCTGTCCCAGGGAGGGAATGCGCCGCGACCGGGAGGCCAAGCAAGAGGAGAAGGAGGAGTAGGAGGAGGTGTTTCTTCTCAAAGGTCTGTGGCATCTGTGGCATAGTTTGATAAATCCTCGACTTCAACAGTTTCTCCGGGGAGTTCAAAGAGGGCTTTCAAAATGATTGCACTTCGCTAAATGAAACGCAGCTGAAGTCTCCACTGCTGAGGCTGCCTCCTCCTCTTCTCTTCCTTCTTCTTTTTTGCCATTCCACTTCTCGCTCTTCTCTTCTCTATTCTTCTTCTCCTAATAGTTTCACATCCTACTGATTATCTGCTCCTTTTTTTCTCCTCCCACTTTCCCTCTCCCCCTAATTCCTCTTTTCCCGTCCTCCCTCACCCCACTGTTTATTTTTACCCTCACCTTCCTCGTCCTCCTTTTTCGCTCTAATTCGCTCGTGCCCGCAGCCCCAGTCTTCTGGTGGTCCTTGAGTTCTCTCGTTGGCAGCGAGCCCTCGCATTTACCCTTTCCCTTTTATCAAAAACACATTACGGCTGTGCGATTTGCCGGACGTGCACGACGAGTAGTGGGGTGGGGCGAAGCGAGGCGCAGCGGGGAGAGAGGCGTGGCCTAGAAACCCAGAGCGACGGAAACAAACACTCGACGGGGCCCAGGCGGAGGCTGAGGGCCTTAGGCCTTTCGCGCGTGTTCGCCCAACGCGAGGGCCAAAGGGAGGGCAAGGGCGAGGGCAAGGCAAGAATGGGAACGAGGGCAAGGGCGCGAGTGAGAGTAAGCGAGGGCGTGAGAGATTGAGAGAGAGAGAGAGAGGATGGCGTGGGCGAAGGCGGGGGCAAGGACGAGGGCAAGGGAAGGTTGGGAACGAGAGCAAAAGCGAGGGCGATGGCGAGGGCGACGAGGGCGACTGGGCGCAGTAAGCTTTGGAACGCGAAGGGAAACACTGGCTGGGACCCTGCGTGTGGACAAACACGGAATCGCGCGCCTGCCATCTGAGCACCTTCCAATGGAGCTCCTGCGTATGCACATGCAAATGAGTTGTGGCTGGGGAACCTGGCGTCGTTGTGTTGTTTTTTGTTTCCCGTGTATTGTCACACGCCCCGCACTAGCAAATGAGCTTCTTGTTGTAGTATAGTCTTTTAAAATAAAGTTAATGTCGAGTTATTAAATGGATTCAATGGAGCGAATTTCTAGGCGCTAACAACTGAACGGAACCAAATATTGCACATACACAAGTTTACATAGTCTGAATATGTTATTAGAAAATATTTGTCATAGAAGCCTGGAAATCTTGATTCCTCCCAAATAAGTGATTCCACTCAAATGCAAAACATCTCAACATCATCGTCATTCAAGAGGGACAAGAAAAAGAATAAAGTTCAGCAAACCGATATTTTCCCAGACATATCATGAAATCAAGCATTACTAAAACCATCATAAGTATAAATGTTTAAACAATTAAATCAATAATGAATGAATATGGCAGACGCTAAGATCTTGTTGTTCATACGATTAAATTACAGTAAAATCTGTCTAAACCGGACTGGATTGGGACACAAAACGTTACGGTTTAGTGATTTTTCCATTTTATGCAGAGTAGTCCATTTTATGACACTTGTGATATTGACTTTTCTGCCCTGAAAGTAGTAAATTACATGAATTCATTACAATTATCAAAGAACACTAACGTATTACTTATTTATGGTAAATATCCTCAATAAATGAATATTATGCATTCTTCATTTACAGTTTCTGATTTTAAAAATGGACACCTTACTGGCTATATTCGGAATGCTTTCTGACTTTCAACGCAGAATGCATCACAACCCGATACAATAACTTTCTGATACCTTCAAATGGCCTTGAGCAAAGCTTATCTGGTCCAAGGGTTATGATTTTCATCGCGGAGCAGGGAGACGCGTGAATAGAAGCCATGCCCGTACACCTTCCCACGCTCTGAGTGTGGGGAGAGAGGGAATTCCCCTACAGCCTACGCCTAGAGAGACAACCTACCCAAAGTTCAAATTCTTCGCCGACAGCTGAAGCCTCTTGCCTTCAATGTCTAACTGCCACGACTAAATCGCGTGTCACAGGGATAGAAAATTTAAAAGAAGGTTGTAGATGCATTCATATCATTAAGAACATTTCGAGTCTCTCTGTCAATTGCATTAAATTCACAGTAATTCCGTTTTATGAAGATTTTCCCCCTGGCGAACATGAAAAACTGTTCCGTTTCCGCGTTGCGGAGATTTCGTTTTATGCTGTGTGAAATACCATTTAACTTCACAGGCAGGAAAAATTTTCCGGTTATGGCAGGTTTCCGCCTTTAACGGGTTCCGGTTTAGACATTTTACTGTTTTTGTTTAACCTTAAATTAATGAAAAAAAAAACAATCATTCGAAAGTAAACTTTTATTTTGTTCTGTGAATATACTAGAACTCTATTCTTAGAAATGATTTTTAGGTAAGACTGGGCATTCCTTTTTATTATTTTTGCAATTACTTTAATAATTGTGTATTATATAAGCGGATTCGATTGGTGTAAAGATCATCGTGCTGGGACATCATACTATCATTCTTATATACGTTCTTAAGTGTACAAATATCGATTTTCAAATTAATGTCACCCACAGCTTATTCTTATTAAACTTAACTAACATCTTATTCACATGAACATTCAAAATATTCTGCTTTTAATGTTTGTATAGATTCGCACACGAACCGATTAATAGATCAATTGAAGAAGTAAACCCAAATTAGACTGGGATTGTGGGTTTTAACCTTTTCAAAACCTAGGGGAAGAAATATGGTAGTATTAAGCAAATCAGGGGAGGAGTCAAATGTACTTGTAGAAGATTTTGCGACAGAAGTTTCGGAACTAATCGATTGATCTTACAGGTCATCATTGTGTTTTATTGTGCATATTACCAAAAATCGTAAAATATGTAGCTGTACTAAACACTATTTGTATCATCAACGCCTACCAAGTATTGTTTATGGCGATTATAATTTTTAAATTGCAATATTATCAGTTTATATCCCGAATGGAGGAAACATACAAGGGCATTAGAAGTTGGGAATTTTTGAAGGAACATAATCAGCTACTACATTCATTGTTAAGTTCAATGCGAAATACTGTAAGAACATGTTTGAATAAAGCTACGCATGAAAGAAATTTTCAACACATGAAAATACTTTTAAAACAGTTTAGGCGTCGGCGACGTCACATTCAACCAGTTTGATAATATCATAAGGCATCGCGCGCACTACATTTCCCATTCTATCTCCCACAAATTCAATCATTATCAAAGTGTTAATAGGAAGAGAGTTAATATTTAACTGAGGCTATTATCATTTCACGTCTAATCTACTGTTAATGGTATGAAATTTCGCCTAATCGACCACTAGTGGTTATGACATTAAATTTAAACTCAAATGTTGGAGGTCTAGACAAATTTATACCTGTAAAACTATACGATTGATTCAAAGACACGAGACATTTTATAAACAAATCGAAAATTTATCGCAATGTGAAAATTTTGTGCAATGTATAATCCGTGTTTAGAATGATTTTTTTGAATTTCCGAATAAATGTGAGGGAATCTGTCGGATTTAGGGTCAGATGTACCTAGGGACAAAGCATGTTTTCGAAGGGTGAGAGAAATTTCGGATTGTTATTTTCCTTACCCTGATATTGCCATTTGTGTTTATTCAAGTGAACGATTTTGTAGAGAGAACGGTTTCCGTAATTTCATTTCCGTTTAATAGATTTGTCAAGTGAGAATGCAAATTTCTGCATTTCTATTTCATCAATTTTATAATAACTAGTATTACTTTAAGAAAATTGAAGTAGATATACATTTCTAGCATATAATGTAGTTATTTCAAGGTGTGTACTTCTTTCCTACAGATAACCCACAACTAAAAGTAGCCACATTAATTCATGATTGCAGATTTTTGTACCTAGGGACAGTGACTGTTGATGTACTTATGGACGTCCCGTACGTAAGTGAAGTGTTAAATTGAATTCAGTTGGTTTCAGGATGTAATCTGGCCATTCCACGAAGCAAAGGATACAACAAAAAAGCTCAACCACCAAAAAATTAATAGTGCCGTTCTGACTGCTGTTAAATACTCAATACAAATTCGTTGTCTATCAATAGTTCAGTTATATAAAAGGTAGAATCTGAAATCTTTGTACGTGCATTTTTAAATATTGCACAATAATGATTCACGCCTTAAAAATTGATTAATGCTCTGCAACATATAAGTTGATATGGAGGATATAAAAGTTAATCTTCCTGGACCATTTGATTTCAGTTGTTCTCAAGAACAGCGATTATTTGTTTTTCCTGTTTTCTTTAAAAGTTATAATCTAGTTTGAAGTCCTTCCAGTAAAAAATGCTTTTGTTGTATCCTATGAAGTTGTCATAGAGGACAGAACATAAACTTCAAAACCAATCTGTTTGTTTGTAATTAAAGTCAGCAAACATTTATTTTTTTCTTCCCACACTATTTATTATACTCAAGGTTAAAGTTCCTTTTTGATATTCTCTCCCTGAAAAAAGAATATACAGTTGAGTATTTCTCACTTGCCCTACATTGTGCCCAGGTACATCAGTAAGATGTATTGACACATTAAACACAACTAAATAACCCAAAAAGAACCTTATAGAATGTTCTTAAAAAATATTCTTATTACACATTAATTGCTGAGATGTGTAGCATTCCAAAAAATGAAACAACAATGTAATATCCAAAAGAAGAGAAAAAATTATAACAAAGTGTCCCCAGGTAGGACAGTTCCCTCTACTATTTGAGAACCTCTGAAGGTATTTTTCTCCATCCTCCCTTCTCATTCGAGAGTTTGAAATACTCGATCAATTATATTTATAAAAACCGTTCATGGACATGACCTATTTTGTTACCCAAGAATGTAGAAAAACTTTATATTTGATGACATCACATATACACTAACTTTCCGGAGGTTTTCTATCGAATTTTTGTAGAATTAAGCACTAATTTTAGATCTTCTCTCTCTCTCTCTCTTTCTATATATATATATATATATATATATATATATATATATATATATATATATATATATATATATATAGAAATTTCATTCATTCAAGTCATTTTATTTCCCTATTAACACGTACTTTTTAAATGTATATAGTTTTAAACTAACTTGTCAATTTATTCCCTTCTTTCCTTTTCCAGGTGAGTACATTTGCAATGCCGATTCTACCCTATCCATCATGTCGGTGAGTTAAAAGTACCACATTTCAATATCTTCTATAATGTTATATCTATTTCCTGGATGTAACACTCTAATAATTCTGGAAATAATAAATATCGCAAACGTTTTCCTGATTACCCACCATTACTCTTGAGATATTCTAAGAATGTTTCTAGAGTTCAGGGAAGATGCTGTTTCTGTTGATATAGTTTTTCGAACTATGCAGCTTAACGTTTGTTATTATTATTATTATTATTATTATTATTATTATTATTATTATTATTATTATTATTATTATTATTATTATTATTATTACAGATTCCGGACTCGTGTCATTTAATTACAGTCCTCGTTTCCATTAAAGAGTATTTTTTGAAAAGCGAGGCTTAGTTGAATTCATTTTCTTATAAGTGGCGTTTAACACTTAGACCCTGTTTGGGATCTTCTTTTACCCCAGGGGTAAATAATGTATTGCAACACTTTGAAAATTAGTCACATGATTTTTCCCTTTTAGATGTTCTATTTATGTCCATTTTTACGTATGGTGTAAACTTTTCAATTTTTAAAGTTTTTTTGTCCGAAATAATTGTGGAGTGATAATTTGACGTACTTGTCTATTTCGATTTGGTAGCTCTGTTTCAAACATTTCCATGCTGGTAAGATAGACACCTACGTTTAGTTATGAAGATTAGCTAGAATGTCTTTTCTGGAAACACCATTATTGTTTGTTATTTACTGCGATACAGGAAACAAAGAAAATACATAGCTGACTTAATAATTCCAAATAACGTTCGTGCATCAAATGCTTGTAAACTATTGTGTAAAACGGTTGGGATAAAAGACAGAGCACATAATTATTGGAGAAAGAGAGCGAAGAGTTAAGGCAGCGAGTACAGTCTCACAGCCACACTAGTCTTCAGTTTTAAACTGAATTCATAAACGAATCAGAAACGATTCAGATGGGTACAATCAACTATACACACTCCGTTGAATTTGAATTCCATCACGCAAAAAGTTACTTAACATTTATTTTTGATAGACGACCGTGTTATTCAGATAACTCTAATACGTTCAAAGTGAAACCCATTCTGCTGATAAATCAAGAGAACGACGGATCAAATATGATTATTCAGCAAGTTATTGACAATTAAACATTGGAGATATTAGTTTCCATTCCTTGTATTATTCCATTCCTTGATAATGTTCAATAGTACTGAATTCATTCAAAAACATAAACTGCGTACTAAGGTTCATTAAAAAATATAATTTGCCTCCCAAATGACTTGTAAGAAAATAACGTTAAGTGTGCATGAAACGTTGAAAAGAAGTGTAAGGAAACTAAATATTTAGTCTTTAGTTTTCTAAATTTTGTTATAGCAACGATATAAACCAGCAATACAAGGGACGAAAATTTTATTGGTTTATCCTTCTTTATGGTCAATTATTATTATGTTCAAAATGAAAATTATTTTTAATAATTACCATTTTGTAATTCTGATAGAGCGATAAATCTGCACACTTAGCACAACACGATAATTTGTTATAACACATCCACCACCTACAGTTCCAAACAGAATCGTCGGGCGACAAGTCGAGTCGAGGATATTACTCGTATTCATGAATTAATGGTATTACTCATATTATAGAATATGAATCATATTTCAATATTCTACGATATAGGACATTCGCAGAAAATTTTTCATTACTGTCCTCTCACAGTTTAACAGGCGGAATGTTAACCAATATAAATATTATATTTGGAAAATATTCAATTATACTTTCCTCAATGAACGTATGTACAATTATGTTCCGCTCGTATTTTCAAAAAATAACAATCTATTTGAACGTTTGTGCGTTTGTGATCTGCACTAATTGTCTGGAACTAGAACATAATTTGCAATGAGATTTTTTAGAAATCTAATAGAAAATAATCCCTTTCAGACACAGAAAGTGCCGATTTAATTAAATTCACTTCCACTTCCTAGAACACACAATATATTACTGTTTAGAAACAAGTGGTTTTTTTTTCAACTATATTTTTATATAATTATCTTTATACCAAATTCGGTTTTGGCATGAAAAAGCCTGAAGATTAGTATATTACGATCCCTTGTCTTATCCTCAGTACTACGACCTCAATAATTACCACGGCGTATCAGTCATTTGTTCGCTGGTGTTCTTCGCAAGATGCCGTAATTGGGGGAATCCTCGTAGGTTCCCGGAAGGCCTTCCTTGGCTGATGTGTGGAGCGGGCAGCGGCCTCGAAAAGGCTAATCCGCCCGGGGCGGCCACCACAAGAAGGAGCCGCTGGAGTAATCAGCGACGGCGGCGGGGGCGGGGGCGGGCGGGCGGGCGGGTGTGCAAGCGAGCGGGCGGTGTGGCGGGCATCGCCGGGCAGAGCCAGGGCCGCGCCGCGCCGCGCCGGCTTGTTTTTGTTGATTGCCAGAGCGCCTGCCTCAACACAATCCGACCCAATAGACGGAGGGCGACGCTGGCAGCGGCGGCGGCGCAGCAGGCGAGGGCAGAGGCGGCGTTTAATCAAAGCCTGCCTTCAGCAGCAGAGGCGGTGGTGGTGGCGGTGGCGGTGGCAGCTCGGCGAGCACAAAACCCGCCCGCTCCTTCACTCTCCACGCCGTCCCCGCCTCCCGCGCCGCCCCCGCCGCCCCCCTTGCCGCCCGCGCCGCTGCGACGCCGCCGCGACGGCGAAAATATGAAAAGCAATTGAGGACACAAGGAGCCGGGCCGCAATATCTCGTGCTCTCTCCTGTGTAAGCCGTTTGATTGGTTCCAGGCGGCGTTCGTTAGGGAATGAATATGGTGCTGGTGAAAGGGAGTCGCGTGGGTGGGCGCGAGGGCGGGGCGGCAAGTGGCGGAGCGCGGCGAGGCGGGGCGGGGCGGGGTTGGGAGGGACGTGGGAGGAAAGAGGTTCGAGGTCAGAGAATGGGTAGAGTGGCGTGGCGGGGAGATACGAAAACTGAGAGTGGATATCTGGAATGAATAGGCGTGCTAGGAAAGGATGGACTCGGATCGGTTGAGCGAAGAGAACAACGACGCAGGTCGAATATTCCGGATGGGAAAGGGCGAGCGGGATAGTTCGGAATGGAGTGGAGGAAGATAAGCGGGAGAGGCGGCAATACTGAGGGTGGTACGAAAAGGAGTGGGGCTCCAGGAAGGTGGAGGAGAGAGCTGCAGATTCGTCGGACGTAATGGTCTGTAGTCTTACGGAGGCGCGTGAATACCCACAGAAGGTGCGGCAGAGGGACTGCACAAGACTAATAGCGTGACCAAAGAGGAACCGCCCCCTCCAAACAAATGCTTCATCATTTTCAGAACTTGGACTACTTGGTCTTGAGATGCAAGCAATGGCACAATATTAATTTTGTAATTCTCATGCATTTAGAATTAAATTTCTTATGTGTTTACATGTAATACTATTAGAATATTTCAGACAAATAAGGTTTCGGGGTACTTTTTTTATATTTCCTATTTCCACGCATTAATTGAGTATTTATTAAAATGTTTCATTTTAAATTAACTTTCTTATATATTTCAATCCGTCCTGAATATCCGAGGCCGCTCAGGCTGTAGAATCGTCGTTACCTCTGCTCGAAGTGTCGCGGGTTCATATCCCGTCTCTGGCTGGGATGTTTGTGAATTTTTGTGTTGTTCTTATGTGGCGTGTTCTCTCTACAATTACCCCAATGTAAATGTCAATCAAAATGGTCGCTGCATGACCTAGCAGTTGAAAAGCAAAAAACGAAGCAATTTCTTTTAAATACTAATC
Source organism: Teleogryllus oceanicus (assembly GCA_964035755.1). Taxonomy (NCBI): domain Eukaryota; kingdom Metazoa; phylum Arthropoda; class Insecta; order Orthoptera; family Gryllidae; genus Teleogryllus; species Teleogryllus oceanicus. The sequence continues at coordinate 51,851,559 of CAXIVR010000004.1, forward strand.
GTGGTATGGTATGCCAGGATAGGATTTATTTTCCTCGCCATTTGCTGTAAGTCATCTCAAGACACAAGGGACCTTCACCTGCATTTCCTTTTATTCACAGTGAGCCATTCCCAGACACTGGTTTCTGTGCATTTCTTGTAAGCAGGTTAGCCGGAAATTTAATTTCGGCTGTTTTTTTATTATAACCAAGACGAACCTACAGATAACAATTTTAAACGATTATTGAATCGTTAATGATCTTCAGATTTACCAGTTGGTGATAAGTGTCAAAACTTATAAATAGTTCAGCTTGTTTTAAATATTATATCACTTTGCTAATTTAATCACTGAAAGATTTTATTATATTTCTATGAGGAGTGACGATTCCGTTGATTTGAACGTTACGAGAGCGGTGTATTGAATAGTTTTGAATGTGTGTTCCAAATCTTATTCTATATTTTAAGACAAAATTTCAGTTAATATCTTTTATATAATTACGGTAGAGAATAGTCTACTGGTTGTATTAAATAGTAGCACCTATAGCTGGTTTACCCTTGAAAATATCTTTTATTACACGGGAGCGAATATTTTGTTAACAATCCTTGCAAAAGACGTTCATTTCTTCTATATTCAAAATTCGACTAGTATATGGCTTAGGGTAGGGATTTCAGAATTATGAGCACGTGCACAAAATTAACTTCTCCCCGTAGCACGTCACACAGTTTTTAACTTTTTTTTTCTGTAAATAAATAAAAAAAAGTGTTTACATTCGTAGAAACTTATCTAAAATCCTAAAATCAACATGTACGAATCTATACTCTACGAAATAAGTGTATCGTCTCTGAAACCACATGTGAAACTGCAGAGACGTATGAGGCGAAACTGTATCAGCTGCCGTTTTAAAGAGAAAATAACAAATTAGTGATGTATGCAACCTGCATTACTTCCTGGTAGCGCGGGTCACAGAAGGAGATAGAAGGATAAAGGATGATAGGAAGGCAAATTAACTTGTCGCAACCTCAGTGGCATCGCATAGTAGTTTCGTTGCCGTGCACTGTAACTGAAATACCCGTTAAATAAATATCAATTATCTAATCTCAGAAATGCAATTCCGATCGTTAAAGCGTTATATCATATTAAAGGTTATCCATAACCTATTCTGAAACGAAATCCAGATACATAAATAGTACTAACAGCCTAGAAAGTACTGAATTCTTCTCATTCCATTTACAAGTAATGAACATTCAATAAGTGATTAGGATTCATGTAGGTATTATTAATTTAATATCTTGTTTATTACATTAATGTGATAAGAAAAACTAACATGTACAATTCGCATGATTTTATAGACAAAAAGTTTTAAATTTGATAATGTGTTTTAGAAAATTAGAGATTTTAATCTAATAGGTTTAAGACAAAATGTTGAATTTTCTTTACAATGTTGAGACAGATATCGAGAAACAAACATTTCATATGCAGCACAGATATATTTCATGAAACATTCATCAGGCACGGAACAGTACGTTCTAAGGCCTCGAAAATTGCACTTTATATCCCCTAACGGTTACGTTTATTAGACGATAATTTACAAATTAAGATCTTTTTGGACTTCTTACCAAATTGTTGAAGATGCAACTGTTTGTAGTTCTCCTACTACATTGCACGGAGGTCAGAAAATGCCGAATCTCGATATACAGAGAGAATTAAATAGACTGCTTGATATTATGTGTAATTCCCGTGTCAAATTCGGTTCCAATTTGAAACTATTTTCACGTTTAAAAGAATGATTTACAAAGCGCGAAATTTTTCCATGGATTCAGCTAATTCAGTAAACGAAGTAAATGCACCCAGTTAATCACGTGCAAAATAACAAATACAACAATTTTGTATGAATTAACATGACATATTTTGTATGACATATATTGTTATAAAAAGCCATAAAAACATAATTATAGAAATTGCCATCCACTATCAATCGGTTTTTGCAAATCTTCTTTTTTTCATGTCATATTAAAGTTGTTAACCAGTATGAGGAGCGTTTAGAAACTAATATTTTTGCAAATCGATAAAAACAAACATATATTCAATTCAAAACCCCACAAAAATTCTGAATTCTAAGTGTTCAAGAAGATTTCAAACCTATCATTGCAAATTATGTCATTCACTCATTGCTTTATCCGATAATGCTCTTCTGCACCCCATTACGGGGTAACCGAATGAGGCGACGTGATTATTTGTTGCCCAAACAAAGCGGACGAAGTATACGCGTCAAATAAACCCGTTTTATTCATCGTGCGCGTGTTTTGAGCGAACCTGGGACACAAAGGCCTCTTTAATGGCTTCGCGTGTAACGACAATTCTACCGCCATTTTCCAAATTTACCAAATTAGCCAGTGGCCGCAAACGGGCCTGCACTCCGGGGAAATATCATCCTACGGCTACTGAAGAGAAGTGCAGGGGGTGTGAACAGTGTGATTTAACAACATCCGTCAATCAAATATGTGTGGTAAATGTAGAATATATGTTTACCATCAAAAATTGTTTAAAGAATTGTGGTAGGCTTCTTACTTTGAGAAACTTATTTTAGTACCATTCATTATTATAAGTGTATTATAAATTTTTACGTAAAGTATTTAAATGCCGTCCTAGATTAAATTTATTCCTAATCAAAATTATTATGTTGAAAAATTAATCACCTACCACATTCACAACTGTACACCAAACTTCTATAAGTTGTCAATAATCTGTAAAATAAATTGATATTACTACACCATATGATGAACCAGAAAACTTTCCACCAGGCAAGCGAGAAGGTATCTCTATTGGATAGATCCTCTTGAAGGAATGCGATCGCCGCGGGCTGTTTGCGCCGCCTGGGGCTGCATGGGGAGCGTTGGGGAAGGTCCCCTCCCTGCCCCCTCCCCCAACCACCGACGTGCCGCCAGGCGCCGACGATGGCACGCGGAGGCGACAAATCGGTTTATGACATTCTTCGCAAATCTCCGGCCGGCGTCGCGTGCCGCAAACCGGGAACTGTTGTGCCATCACCCGAGAGCGACCTCGAGGCTGACTCATGATGGAATCTGTCGCGACAAGAATGATGCCGAACCTGGATGTTCTAATGCGGAGAATACTGTGGATGTGAAAACAATACCTTCTCGCGGTAGAGGTTCCGACGTGAGGGACGCGTTTTCATACACCACATTGCTCGTGCTATTGCGTCAACAATAGTCCAATTAAAAAAATAATTTAAAATGTATGTCTGAAGTATTTGAATCAAAATATCGAAATAAAATCTTATATTTCCAGCTTCGTGACCTAGAAAAGAAATGTTCTGAAGGAAATAATGCAGAAACATCTATAGACAATCTCTGATGACCCGGTTCTAACTTCCCAATTGTCTTTCAAAAAGAAATTTTAAATGAAAAGTGCAAGGACCAAAAACGTAAAATATTTTTCGTATTAAATCTTTCCAACGTCCCTCTGAGCGAATCAATCACACTAAAAATTCCATAATGTTCTGATTTTTTAAAAATATTAATAATAAAAACAATTCAATATAAATGTTTTTGGGAATAAATTTAAAAACCTTTATTGAGTTCTCAATAGCTCTGCAAAGTATATTTAAAATATTGCATAAAAAGGCATAACAACCTTTTTCAGTACATATGAAATTGCTGAAGACGCATTACAAGGAGTATGAAAAGCTTATCTGGCCATCTTCATATTGATACAATGCGTTGTAGAGGTAATTCTACGATAACTGTAAATTTGATATTTTTCGGAAAACATAACAATGACGACGATATTGTGATATTTTTCGGAAAATGTGAACAAAAAAAACATTTAGGATAATAGCGATAATTACTTGTATATAAGCGAGACACCACTTATGAGTATCAACTCGAAATATAATTATCGTAAAAGATTTTAATGCTAGACTCTTTGGACGAAAGCTCATATAAAGATTGAACACTTTCATTTTACCTCACTTTGTACTATACTTTCCATGCCGCTTCTAGCTCCAATCAGCCACATATTGTGCCGTGTATTAAAGATACAGGGATAGAAATGACACTGCTCACACTGAGGGTGTAATGATACAGTGTGTTCGTGTGACACAGTCATCGCTTTTGTAAAATCCATTCTCCGCAATACTACTTTTAAGCCAATGATGGAACACTCTCATTCCCTTCATTACTTTCCCAATCGCTACGTGCCTCAACCAATCCCATGTTGAGCACTGCTCAACCCACACAAAATCTTTCGTGACAGAAGTGGCACAGCTCCGATGAGCAGATGTGAGAAGCAATGTATCAACTGCCAACATTGTTTTCAGAAATCGTTCCACATATTCTTCTATAATGGAAGTCTCTCATTCACTTCATCTACACACACACACACACACACACACAACTTTTCCCTACTGCTACGTGCCTCAACTAACCCCGTGTTGTGCACCCGTTCCTGATGAAATCTGTCGCGACGGGCAAGACACCTATCACATGTTCACCAACCGATGGCACGAAGGGCTGTAACCGAGGGCACAAATATGGCCGCGTCACGCGAGAATAACTCTCATGAGGAACTTCTCATCTTCACGACCAGAAGCGTCTCACCACCACCGCCCCCTGTCCCCCTCCAACCCCCCCAGCTTCCCCCTCCCAAGCCCCGCCGCTTCCGCATCCGCACTGAAGCGAGAACAGCTGAAAAATGAGATCCGCCCGCCCCCGCGCCGAGGCGAATGTAAATCAGCCCCTGAATATTCAAGCGCTATTAATGAGAGAAAAAACATGGAATGCGATCATAGGGCACTCAAGCGTGATTTAACGTCAGGCATTCGATCACGAATGTTTTGCTGAAAGGACGGCGACCGGAAGAAACGCGGCGGTGAAGATGATAGAACGTAAATATCTTGCATAAATCTCATGTTTTCTGCGTTAAGAAATGAATAGCGAACGTTGATGGAACGTCTGAAAAATGGGCTATTTGTAGGTGAGGCTTCTTGAAAATTGACTTCCAGAGCATTGAATTTAAAATATCTAGATTTGACGAGATAACAACATTTAGGTAAATTTCAAATTGAAAATCATAAGTATTTACAACGTAACCACACAATTCTATATATTACTTAAGTATTATTTACTATTATATACATACATATATATATATATATATATATATATATATATATTATATTCGAAATTATAAATCCCAAAATAGAGTACGACTGAAATACAAATAATTCTACTTTTACGTCACATATTTTTCATGATAGATAAGATAGAGTTGTATTGTAAATCAACATTCCATGATAAATTCTGATTTTTTTAAACTATATTTTTTTGCATTGAAATTTGCTTATGTCTGGAAAGAATAGTAATCTTTCAATTGCGGCTGTCTTGAAATTCCTTCTTGAAGGTTGCTCATTATTGTTGTAATAATTACAAAACGTTTGTCGGCTTTGTAAGAATATTGCCATTCCTTATGAATACTAAAACATTGGGTTGTTAGTAGGAATGTAATGTAGCAGACCAGAAATATACAATCATGTACCTCATATACTATGGCATAGGGAGGAAAACTTAAATTATCAGAAAAAAATACTTACCAAAATATATTAATATTATTCCATATCTATTTTGAAACGCGTAACCTGTATACAACTTTCTATAATTGTAAAGATCAACTATACGGATATGCATTGCTGTTTTCTTAACAATGACCGATATATTAGGTAGAAATCGAACAAGTGTTTCATGAAAAATATACACGAAAGTTAGAAGATGAATAATATACATTCCACAATTATTTATTCATTCTACAAAGGATATGCGAGATAAGTAATATAATAGTAGATTATTCGAATCTCTTCAGATCAATTCAAATTTTTCAACACTATTTACTGGGGAAGTATTTTACAAAATACCGAAATATGATTTTTTCATTCGCGTCTCCAATTTTCCCACACGGAGAACCCTTCCTCCATTGCCCATAGCCAATTGCCTGTCTCCCAATATTCGTCCTCCTCTGCACTTCGCACATTGCCTCATCCATTACCCTCCAGCCTTTGTCTCGTCTCCCATTGCCGTCACGCATTGTCTATGGCCATTTGTCCGTCGTCAACTGTCCGTCGCCCAATTGGCCACACCCCGTCCGCCGCCAATTGTCCGACGCCCGTTGCTGCATGCTCATAGTTCGAGGCCCGGTGCCCGACATCTGCCGCCCGACGGCCATTGTCCATCACCTATTCGCCGACCCCCATTGCCCGTCGCTATTCGGCCAATGGCTAGCGCAGCGAGCCCCACCGCCGCTGCCACAACCGTCTACACGAAATGCCATGGAAGGAAGCGTGCGGCTAACGGTTTCTTGGGGGCTGAGATATTATGTAAAACAGGAAATCACCGCGACCGCCACCGCCACCGCCACCGCCACCGCCGCCGCAGCGAAGCCGCTGCTGGTCGATAACCAATTTGGCAGCGGTTAGTCGGTCGCGGCCGCAGCCGTTCCCCCCTTTCCCTTCACCCACCCACTCCCACCCCTAACCCGTACCACTCCAGAGAACCGCCACTTCTTCACAACCGGAAGCGTTGCCTTCGCATTCTGGTGTGGGTTCACGTTGAGCCACGCCACGCCACGCCACGCCACGCCACGCCACGCCACGCCACCCCTCTCAACGCCATGCAACTCCTTTTTTATTGAACTTTTATTTGTGGTTGACATTACATTGTTCAGTTTACATACTAAGTGTGCAAATGTTTGATGGTCCTAATCCACCTTATGCTAACTTAAACTTAAAATCATACACGTTACAAATATATAAAAATAATATTTAAGAATACAGTGGGAGAGGAAGCATTTGCGAACATTTTGTAGAAAGAATGAATGAAAGGGATATCTGTTAATAATTCTCGTTTGGTAATTTGGATTTTGCCAAGTTTATAGAAGGATACTGTTTGTATTTGGGGAAGATTTGTGTAAAAATAGTGTGCGAGATCGGCTATTTATTTTCTTTATTGTGTTCATATTTAAATCAGTATGCAGTTTATAGTTGCTTATGAACCATGGTAATTTTGTAATTAACCTTAAAATATATTTTAGATCACTTGCATTTTGTTTAGGTTGGAATTATCAGCGTTGACAGCTGGAACAAGCATGTTGTAGTGTCGGCCTGATGATTGCTTCCTGGAGTAATAATGCATTAGATGTTGAGTTCACTAGGTCGATAGACCAAGTGCCGTAGTTGAATTAATTTAGTTTTGGCTTGCTGAGTTTTTACCTCAGTATGTTGTGTTCAATTGAATCGAGTATCGAAGTTTCAGACCATTTATTTTATTGTTTTATTTGTTGGTGTTCAATTGATGGTTACACACCTCCTAGTACGGGGAACTAGTGATGGTTCAAGAACACATTTTCTCGCATTATTTGTAACTGCTATGCAATATTATAAGATTACTTGAAGTTGAAAAAGTGTTTCCAGCCAGCAATCGTATTCTTAAAGCTGAGATTCGAATTCATGTTCTTAGGATTATCACGCCTATCATGTTACCTCGTAAACCACCAGTCTCGGATCTAAACTAATCTCTCGGATCTAAAACGGAGATTTTAACATTGATTTTCTGGTCGAATCTTGCGAGAAAGTAAAGTTTCTCAATTTAATTAATTCCTTTAATTTAGACATTACAATTAAAGTACCTACACGGATCACACAACATTCGATGAAGGCAATTGATCAAATTATAATTAACAAAACTACTACTCGATATGAAGTTGAAACAAAAGATTTAGGATACAGTGACCACGATGCACAAATTCTTACCATTATAAGAAATGCAATCACTGACACAATAAATAATACACGTATGACTAGATTGTTTACTAAAAGTAAAATTAAATTATTCATTGATTACTTGATGCAGGAGTCATGGGTAACGGTTTATAATACTGCTGATACTAACGACAAATATAATTCTTTTTTTTTCAACCCTTTCATTTCATTTTAACACTTGCTTTCCTCTTCAAAAACGAAAATTAAATATTTCACGGAAAAGCAATTCTTGGATAACACAAGGGATTAGGACATCTTGTAAAAACAAGCGAATTCTTTCTTTCATTTCTAAACGTCATGACGTATCTCAAGATTTCCTTATCTACTTTAAAAAATACAAAACATTGTTACGAAAAGTCATAAGGCAGGCCAAAATCATGAAAACGATCAGGATATTTTGAACTCAAATAATAAAACAAAAGCAATGTGGAATATAATAAAACATACTACCAAATCAACTAGAAAACCCGTAGAGAATGTTGTTTTAAAATATAACGATATAAATGTGAACGATCCGGCAACAGTGGCTAATCTCTTTAACCAAAACTCAACTTCTCGACATTTTTAAAAAACTTTGAACATTATTATTTGCAATTTTCAAAAATTAAGAGATTTTTATTGACGTTATTTCAAAATTCGGTTTATAAAAACAGATTTCATTAAAAAAAATCGAGTTTTATCGTAGAACGTACCAAGTGCTCTATTCAAGAAAAAAATAAAGCAGTTTTGAGAATTTTTATTGCCTTTACATTAAGAAAAAATGACACGAAACCTACGTGTATTTTCAAAGGAAACGCACACGACTTTATTTATAGAACAATTTTTCAAACATATATTATCAAGAAAAGATATATATCATCAATATTATACTTTTGCAATATTCGAAAATACAGAAAAACTGCCGACAAACCGAGTTAATTAAAGAAAATAGTTGGACGCTATTACGCTGAAAGGCATTCATGTTCACTTCGTCCGTAAGTTGGAAACCATGCTTCCTAGTCCCTTAATCCAGGTTTTCATGTCTCGGGGGACAGGAATTATGTTTTTTAATCCGGTCTACAAAAAAGGGTCATTGGGGCGTTCGATTATATTTTTGGAGAGTTCCCTCACTCGGTAGCACGAGTTGTCAAAAACGTTGAAATTTCGATTCCAGTTTGAGGTTATGTTAACTTTTGAAACACATTTTACACTTGAATTCGTTTGATAATATTTCTAGCTGAAACTTATATATGTTATAGAGTTATTCATTACTTTACCCCTGTTGAACTCATTCACAAGCACTTGGCTCGCCATAAGGGTAATAATTTCTTGTGCAATCGTTACGATGTCACTGTAGTGTCTCTGACTGAGAGGTCCTAGATCCTGACGGTGGCAGCATTTTTGACACTAGCTTGTCAGCTACGTCAAATTCAGTCACTGTCTGGAGGAGAATTCTAGCGGCCGGCTGCTCTGATCGGTAGTTTTCCATGGTTTCTCCGATCAACACCAAGCGAATGCCGGAGCAGTACTCTAACAAACAGGCCACGGACTGCGCGTAATCTTCCCTTCCCATTCCTTGTTCTATCCTACTCCTCCATTACACACGCTTACACTTACATGCACTACACTACAACACATGCCGGTCGGGAGCTTTCAGCTCATTCCGGATGTGGCGGTGCCCCGCTGGTAGGAGGTAACTTGTTGAGGGAAATCCCCACAAGTCGACGTAGATCGGCGCCGGATCCTCCAGACCGCCACTTCCTGAGAAAATGGATGCACTATACTTACAGGACTGATGACCATTAGTAGTTGATGTGCCAGGAATTACTAACAATCAATCTACTAATCAATCAGCAATGTAATTATTACACACCGACGCACCGTAGAGATAATACCCATGGCTATAAAACATACTCGTGGTTCCCTTTCCTTCGCCCGAGTCCCTAATCCCTGACACTTGTCTTGATCAAGACATACTGACAATTTTTTTCTTCATGGGGCTTTTTTCAGCTTCTGGAAATGTCGATTTTGACTCTCCGCGCTGGGTAACCACTATGTCCCTTATGGGGTCACATTTTAACTCACAAGGCCTTCCTCGAACACACACACACACTCACACATGAAAGGCAAGGGACAAAGAGTCATGATAACGACGAGACTCAATCCCGCGACCCTTCAGAGCGAGACGTTGAGCCTGCACGTGCCCCAGCCTCCTCGGCCATCGAAGACGACGATAAAGACATATGGAATAGAGTGAGGAGAAGCTAGAACCGGAACGGTGCTGTCCACCAAGCCGTCGCCTGCCGCTTCGCTCGTCGGGGAGGGGGTGCAGGCGGTGCGCTTGTGCCATGTATTAGCAGGGCCACCTCACACGCGGCGGCCCATAGTTCGCTCCTCCGCGCGTTCGTGTCGCCCGCGGAAGCATCGTCGAATCCCGCTTTGAAAAGGACCAAGATTTTTTTGGAAAGAACCGGTACCAGATCAACTGAACTGAGATGCCGCTCTATACGAAACCGTGACGCAAACCATTTTTTGACAATAGTTAGGACTTATGCAATACAGAGTTCGTGAGCAGTTGACTGTCTGACTTAAGCTCAGAGCATTTTATCTCTTAGAGTTGCCACTGACTCTATAGTGACCCTGACAGGAAGGTCCAAAAGTTTGTGTCCTCATAGTGGTGGATTTTGGTCACTAGATATATAGCGCTGTCCGACTGGGGGGATGTCTAACGACCGGCTACTCTGATCGGTAGTTTACCTGGGCTTCTACGATCAATACAGTACCAAGCGAATGACGGAACGCCGTAACAAATTGGCCACCGGGTGTAAACGATCTTTCTATCCTCTTGCTTTGTGTATCATCTGCCCTTTCCCGCACCCTTACGCTTACATGCACTGCAGTGTCACACATGTCGAGAGACCAGTACGTATCTTAGAGCTTGTCCTGGCAGGGGCAGTGCTTCGCTAGGGGAGACACCTAGAGAGGAAACTGTAAGCTGATGTGTAGGATATCACCATCCACCGGGAAAAGAATCACCGCCACTTCCCAGGATAAAACAATCACTACTCTAATGGAATGACATTGTCAATTGAGATTCCCGGAAACATAAATCAAATAATCGGAAGTAGCTGAAATGTTGACGTGTCCGCTATCTCCTCTTTCCAACAGCCGCCTGGCATTTTATTTAAGAAAATTAAAAACAAATTTTAAACATAGATATAATTAAATTTATTAAATTAATAAATGAAGTATATTAAATTAAATAAATGAAACAATTAAATAATCATTTTGAAAATTTTAAAAATAAAATTTATTTAATTAAATAAATTGTACGACTTCGAGGTGATTGATTACACCCGCCAGTTGTTTTTTTCATTCATGCTTTTTCATTGTGCTTCTCTTTCATCAGTATCACTGGTTTTTCAAGATTCGCCTTTAGTTATTTTGAAAAACATGCATGTTAGCATATCAAGCTTTTTAATATAAAAATAATTTCATTAAAAAAACAATTTTAAGATACATTTAAAATCATTATTTCTCATAATTAAAGTTAATAATTTCATTTTAAAATTAAAATGTCTTTTATCAAACATTCATATTCTTTTTAACATTCGTAAGATTAATTAAATATTAAAAGCATATTTGTATCTCTTTGTTATTTTTAATTACGTTTTCAAAGTGATCACAATTTCATATATGCCCACATTCGTTTAATTACATTTCCTGACATGTTATTTGTTAAAACAGCTAAAGTTCGTAACCTTAATCATACTAGAATAATAGTTTTAAATTAAAACAGCAGTTTCTGTTCGTTATACAAGTAGCGTCAAACGGACCGAGGCTGTACCACATGAGATGAGAATATGCCAGAATCTATTTCTTGAGATATTTGCAGACTATTGACGGTATTGGAACTTTTCTCTTTTAAATTTCACAAATACGATAAAGAAAAGTCTTGATTTATAAAATTGAATCATTTATATGCCAAGTACCGTGTTGAATGTCTATGCATAATTAGCCGAGATTGCTTTATTCAGTATTGTTGATATCGGTTTGTTTGCTGGGCTTTAGTTAATGCCTACTGTGTCGAGCTAAGTTAATATATCAGTAGCAAACAGAAAAATATCAAAATACTCAATAAAACAATTCCACACTAATTAGGCTCAGATAATCAACAAAGCATTTGGCGCGAAAATGAATCACTTCTATAAAGCAATACTTTCCACGATCATCACGCAACCTATTTGTACAAGTTAGAAACAGAAAATTTCTTATACATTTCAATAGAAAGCGAATATTTGAATAAATGAATCCTGGCATATTTCCTCCAGCATGTGGCACAGTCTCGCCACGTTTCACATAATTTTATTCAAAAGTGCCTACATTTTTCATATTCTTGTTTACGTTATTATTAGTTTTTATTAAACTTCCGGATTCAAACTTCCGATTTTGTATTTCTAGTTGCATATTTGTAATATATATTTTCTCTTTTTGATGTTCAATGATACGATAATGGCCTAAAATAATATGCAGGCAAAACTTTAGCGAGTCAGATGCAGTACTGTGGAAACACAAAAGAGTTCTTGATTTCTCTGTTTAGAATTGTTACGAGAAACTTGTTTAAAACAATTATTTTCTGATTAAGAGAAGCGTTGACCTTTGGCCGCCGCGTAATGACGCAATCCGCGTTGCCATAGAAACAACCAACTGCAGCGTTCGGGAGCCTCCTTCACTATTCTGAGCTTTACCATTGGTGGTTTCTAGAGCAGTCTTCAATGTAATTACCAGACGTACATATACTGTATTGTGTGATTGGGTATGCAATTAAAAATACAAATACAATTTATTAATTTAAAATTAATCGAATCAATTATTAAAATAGTTATTTTATACTTCAATCGGCATTCTATTGGTACTTACAATTTTCAGTGAAAGAAACGAAGCTTTAATTAAAATGCATCTTACAGAATTCACCAGAAGACAAAGAACATGAAGACCGGAACATTTAATTGAAACAGCGTCTTGTTTGTCGAAGAGAACAAAAAATCTACCAAGAGAATTTGTTAGAATTTCAACTACGAAAAATCTACATATAACACGTTAAATGATATTTACATTTATTCATTACTTTTGGCAGTGCGTTCCATGCAATTTCACCCCACAAGATCAACTCAGCGAATAGTTAATTAAGACCTCTGACGCAACAGACAACTGGCGTCGCGTCTGTGGCCGGAGGCCCCTCCATTCATTCTCGTATCGCTCGACCCATTTCCTCGGTAATATCGCTCCGGATTCGCATCGCTCGAGCAGCCCCCCTGCAGCGCGCCAAACTTCGGCAGCAGCGTAACATGACAGGCCGAACACATGGTGAAGTCAGCCGTCCACAGTGCATATCGCGCGGCGGCCGCGTCTGCATTGAGCAACGGCGACCTTCATGGGCCGCGATGCGCGTGACGCGGGGGTGGCGCTGACAGTGACAGAAGTCGATCGCGACCCGTGCGCGGCCGCCGACGCCTCCCGACGCGGGGGCGGGGCCAGCGGAGGGGGCGGGGCAGAGGGGGCTACCCGAATTTTCCGCCGGCGACAGCGCTGGCTGCGGAGGCGCGGGCGAGGGGCCGGCGCGAATGTCGCGTTCATGTCGCTCGCAGGCGCCAAATTAACGTAATTTATCATAGGCACCCAGTCCGCCAGAGCGCGGTGTCGCGGACGGCGGCGAGCCTCTCGTGCAGTACTCCCAAACGACGCTCAAAGCTCACATCACGTTTGCTTTTTTCGGCAATTTGGAGGAAAACCTACAACAGGCAATAATAACGAAACATTATCACAGCAAAAAAGTTGACAAGACAATATAACCTAATATGTAAATATAAATGTGTGTTTGTATATTCGTATTCTATGCGCTGCCGTGCCGTTCATACAATTAAAAAAAAAGTTATCTTATTTATTGAACTTGAACGAATAATATATGCATAGTACAATGGTATGCGCATGTCTGTCGCACATAGACGTGCGTTGATGAACATTTTATGCGTTTATGCTGACTCAAGCGCCCCTGAACAGAAGCTCTACGCCACCCGCCGCACCTTGAAGTTTAAAGCGCATCCTCGCTGCATATGTTGCCCCTGCGATTGAGTAATATCGGCCGGAATTATTATTTGAACGTTATCTCGGAAATCAAATTTCTCAGACAGTGTCATACTGAATACGTACCCAAACTTGAGGGTGAATGATTTAACAATAGTGCACTTGACAACCATGTCCAAACCATGACATAAAACAAACCAATATTCGCGAGAAAAAGTTTTATCCATAAAAATGTTTGCTTAGTGGAGCGAAAAACGTGATTAACAAATACGTGACCAGTAGCATGTGAAGTGTAATACATTGCAATAGCGAAACATTGGCGGGTCCGCTAGTAATAAATAATGCCATATAAAATGTGTATGTTCGATTTGTTACCTACTTTAAAACTTACTGTTTACTGTAATGTTATTCTAAGATGTTGAAATAATGGTTAAATATTCATTTCTCTGTATAAATCATCTTTGAAATGTAGTTTCTGTGCAAATATGAGTTTCCTTTATTTTTATTTTTTTTAATTTGCTGTGTCTACAACTTGACGCAATGCGTCTCCAAGCCCGTTAAGGGGCGTTGAGCGCTTTGCACTTGGGAGTAATCCTCCATTAATATGCTTTATTTCTGTAGTAATCCTCCGTTACTGTGTAATTATTACACTGAATAATTACTATATTTGTCAAGTCTCGTCACGTCGCAGTCAGTCAGTGCCTTTTATCCCTTCGGCCAGGGGCTCGACGCCATTAGATCCAGGGGTTCCTGGCCGGTCACCCAACCACGAACCCGCGAGTCTCGAATTCGCTTAACCTTCTTGACTTTACGGAGCGTAGTAAACGAATTCGGCCAGCGCCGCCGGCTTTATACTCGTGGATACACTGTCTGGTAGTAATAGTAAATCTACATCTTTTCCTCTTCCGGTAAACTTGAGGCGACTGCTGAGGCGATTGTCCCTGCCCTCTAATCCACTTCCATATGTAAACGACTCTCCCTCCGGCCGGCTGAGGTGGCTTACCTCTAAGTGCAACTACCACAGCACTTGTCACGGCTTGCTCATTCTAACCGCCAAAACGCCGTACCGGTCCGTATTCGGCGAGTACTTACAAACCTGACCTGGCGTAAGTCATGAGTCCCGAAGTGCTACGGATTTTGAACCTTGGAGAGAGCATGGCTGCTCTTGGGTAGAGCACCACCATAATTGAGATCGGGCGCCGACCTCTCCGTCTACTTGTGGGTATTTTCCCCAACCAGTATCTCCCACCAACTAGACAACGTCCCAAGCGCAACAAGCCCTAAGCTCTCGACTCGTCTCCCGGACCGTGTGGTAGTGTAATGCACGTAACTGTGCGTGTAAGTAAGGGGCGATGATAGGACAAGAAAGAGAAAGAACCGATCGCGCGCGGTCCGTGGCCCGGTTGTTAGGGTATTGCCCGAGCATCGCCCGGTGTTGATCAGAGAATTCACGACAAAGTACCAATCAGAGCAGGATGCCGCTAGAATTCTCCTCCGGAATGCAGATGAATTCTACCTAGGTACCTAGGTGGTAGCGAAAATCTTGCAACCGTCGAGACTCCAACCCTAGGACCTTCTGCACAAGAGGCACTGCAGTGACATCTGTTGATGCCCCAAGCCACCTGAACGGTCCGACGAACCGAACTCACCCCTGTACTTTTCGCTTACAAATGAACCTCGGCCACTGGACAGACGTATGTATATCGCCGTTCTATGAACTGCAAATGTTATTCCAAATTCCTCTTGTGCATGATGAGCTATGTTGAACTACACAGTTTCGTCCCGCTATGTATCAGTAAATTCCCATGTGGAGGGCACTAGAAGCTACGAGATTTTCCGCGCGATTGCGTTCATTCGGCGTGCAGACTTTCGGGCCCAGTGTGCGCGCGGGGCGTGGCGCCGCGGGGCGACGTCCGACCCTGAACAGCGTGTCGAATGCCCTCTGACGTCAGCGGCCCGCGCCCTCGCCCACGCGGCGCGCTCGCGGGCCCCGGGAAGAACCGCCTCCGCCTCCGCCTCCGCCTCCGCCTCCGCCTCCGCCTCCGCCTCCGCCTCCGCCTCCGCCTCCGCCTCCGCCTCCGCCTCCGCCTCCGCCTCCGCCTCCGCCTCCGCCTCCGCCTCCGCCTCCGCCTCCGCCTCCGCCTCCGCCTCCGCCTCCGCCTCCGCCTCCGCCTCCGCCTCCGCCTCCGCCTCCGCCTCCGCCTCCGCCTCCGCCTCCGCCTCCGCCTCCGCCTCCGCCTCCGCCACCGCCTCCGCCTCCGCCTCCGCCTCCGCCTCCGCCTCCGCCTCCGCCTCCGCCTCCGCCTCCTCCGCCTCCTCCTCCTCCGCCTCCTCCTCCGCCTCCTCCGCCTCCTCCTCCGCCTCCTCCGCCTCCTCCTCCGCCTCCTCCTCCTCCGCCTCCTCCTCCTCCCTCCTCCTCCTCCCGCCTCCTCCTCCTCCGCCTCCTCCTCCTCCGCCTCCTCCTCCTCCGCCTCCTCCTCCTCCGCCTCCTCCTCCTCCGCCTCCTCCTCCTCCCCTCCTCCTCCCCCCCGCCTCCGCCTCCGCCGCCGCCACTGCCATCGCCACCGCTGCCGCCACTCCCGTCCTCGCCGCCGCTGCCACCACTCCCGTCCTCGCCTCCTCCGCCTTCACCTCCGCCCCCGACTCCACCATCCCCGCCGCCTCCATTTCCGCCGCCCCGCCGCCACGCCCCGCCGCCGCTCCGCCCCCGTCGCCGCCCCGCCACCGCTGCCACGCCCCGCCCCCCCCGCCGCCTCCACCGCTACCGCCGGCGCCCCAGCCGCCGCTGCGGCCCCCCCGCTGACGCACGCGGCTCGGCGCCCCCGACGCCCCCGACGCCGACGCAGCGCCCTGAGACACGCGGCGCGCGGTTGGGCCCGGCCATGCGCCGCTCGCCGCCGCCCGACGACCCTTCTGCACCCACGCACCTCGGCGCGGCTCGGCCCGGCGCCGAACAGGGAGAGGTGCCTCAGGGTATCAACTCATGGCACCGCACAGACACTAACCGGGAGGTCTTAGGTTCGAGTCCAGACGGTGGCGGCATTTTTGACACTAGGTAGACAGATAAATCGAATTCAGTTGTAGTCTGGCTAAGGAGAAGATTGCTGGTTGCTGTGATCGGTAGATTTCTGTGGTTTCTCCGATCAACATCTGCCGAATGCCGCGACGAACCACGGACCGCGCATTATATATCATCCCTCTTCCTTGTCCTATCCTCACCCCTTGCACACACTTACATTAACATTCACTACACTGCCACACATGCCGTGAAATCAGTCTGGAACTTCCGAGCTTGACCCAGCCGGGGCGTTGCGCTGCTGGTGGGAGATACCTGTTTACGCCCCCTATTTATGATACGATAAAAGTGACCTTTTATTTTGCGAGTAGGAAATGTTGCAACACAAGGTCGATAGACTGAGAAGCGAAATCCAACGAGCAAAATTATATTACCTATTACTAATTTACCAAGTATGTCAACACTAGTTTTTACAGCCTTACTGACTTTCATTTTATATTAAATGAAGTGTACATATCTCTTAACTGTGTACCACGTTACATTAAGATCAGTTGGCGCTGACCAGACGAAAGTATTTTGTTGTCTTTTTTGAATTCGAAGTTTTATCTCAACATTCGAGCATCGTCAACCTAGTGCTAAAAGCTAGCACTAGTACTAAACCTTGATCTTTTAGCACGTTGTGCTTGCTCTAAAAGTAACCGCTTTTGTTAATGGCTCTCTAAAAAGAAATTTGTTTGGCAAGTCACCGACATGTCTCCTACTCGTGAATTAGATAATTCATAGTATGATATTAATAGAACAATTCGTATTTGTTCTTAGACTTCAATTTGTGTCTCACACTCTATGGCATTGTGGGGTCAGATATTGCTTTTCCTAACGAATATGTGGTGGGATATCTCATTCTCAAACATGTGAAATATCATTCGTCACGGCATCATTCATCGGGTATTGGTGTTTAACCAGTACGCGTTATGTCGCGATAAACGGGAATATGTATTCCTAACAAAACCTGGTGCAAGGTGATTTCCTTACTAATGATGGGCAAATGTCACATATGCAATGGTGAGGTAAGAGATTTCCTTTATGTTTATTGCCAAAAAATGATAGTCTTCCACCCTATATACGCTATAGAAATGATTAATGCTTATTTCGAGATGTTCTGTTTGCCGATTATGAGAAAGAAGGTACAAAACGTTCACTCCCTACGGCATCGCAGCCAAGATTGAAAGAGGAGAATGGAAAAACAACAGAATTGAAAGAGAAGATCTAGCGTGATCCGTGGCCCCATTACATAGAATACTGGTCCGGCGTTCATTCGAAAGTGATCATACTTTGAAACTGGACCTTGCATGAGCCACAAGCTCACTGATATTTAGCAAATGAAATAAATTCCTGGTACATAGCAGATATCAAACCCACGATCTCCCAGACACGATGGAATATTAGGCGTAGCGCTAACGCGCACCGTCTACCTTTGATGGTTGATGGTTTCCCTTCAGAATTCAGAAATATCGACGCTCTCTATTCAGATACTGCATTAAAAGCCGCAGTTTGCGATATTGTTCTGGGAAGCTCCTATTAAAGGGAATTTCGGGAACTTCTACTCGATCGTGAAATGAGCGTTATTGGTGAATCAGTTGCGAGAACTCTCTCAGTAAATTCTCTCGCCCTCTCAACGAGCCTGATAAAGGCTTTTCATCCGAGAAGAGTTCTGCTGACACTTGACCTTTCGAATCCATGGCAGTCAACTATTCTGCGAATTGTCTTAAATATTGGATTTGTACCTCTAAAAATACATTGGCATTTACATACAGTATTTATTTGTAGTGAACGCCCTTTACCTTGAAGAGATTTTCATGCTGATATGGTGGAAGGACTGAGCGCAATAGAGGACTACCGCCTAATTAAAATTGAGATATTGACACCATTTGTTATCTATGACTGTGAAATATCTTTCTACATTGCTGGTTTGACCGGTTTTTCTTCTGTTAAATTAAGAATGAAGTCACTATTTTTCTCATCAAAACGCTTTCTATCTAAAACTATTCAGATTTGACTTTATTTCTCTCTGTTTTCTGAAAATGGAGCTTAGACCAGTATTGCGCCACCTTCAATTATAATATTAATAAAATTAATAATTAATTAATAAAATTATAAAACTAGCCGCCAGTGTATTATCACTGTTTCATTGCATTAAAAATTTTGTTATGTTTGAATTCGAGGCGGTATAAATCAATTTTACTTTTTTTCATCCTACTTACGTAGAAAAAATGTCATTATTCGCCAGAAAAACTTTAAAAAAAGGATTTATTTAAAAAAGGATATGGATTGATTGATTAGTGATTCCGGGCGCGTCAACTAACGAGATCATTATTTCAGTAAGTTTAGTGCATGTTTTTCATCGGAGGTGCCGGTGAGCTTCTCTCACTGAATGGTGAGAACCGGCGCCGACCTATCATCGACTAGCGTGGTTTCCCCACAAGGTATCTCCCGCCAGCGGGACACCGCCCCAGCAGGAGCAAGTTCTAACTTCCCGACCGGTCTCCCGGCATGTGTGGTAATGTAGTGCATGTTAGGTGTGTGTGTGTGTGTGTGTGTGTGTGTGTGTGTGTGTGCGGCGCACGCGCGCGTGTGTGTGTAAGGGGTGAGGATAAGACAAGAAATAGGAAGGAAAGGTCACCTAGCTCACAAGCTAATGTAGAAAATTCTGCCGCCGTCGGGACACGAATCTAGGACCGCACGGTTGGAGGCACTGCAATGACATCAGTTGATTAAAAAAAAGGGATAAATCTTACTCCTATAAGAAGTAACATCCCTAACTGCCCGTCAACACTAGCGCCTAATCCGTTCAGTCGATTTTCTCCAAAGTAAAATTCCTGGATCGATCTTGCCAAATTCGGGACCCTGTGAATTTGAAAGGAATATTTTTATTTTTGGGTGTATTTTGCACGAAGCATTAAAACGTTGTCAAAATTGTCTCATAACTGGCTCCAAATTTGTATTAATATTATTCTTCGTATACATCAAAGGACGGTTAAAAAAGGCGCAAGTGCAATTTGTGTTCAACTCTCTGAATTTTCTTTTGTACGAGTTTTAAATTTCAACTTGAAAGAAAGTTAAGTGTATCAGAATTACTTCATCTTTTTTCTTTCATAATTTCACGAATTCACCGAGCCGTTGACTACAGTCGCTGAAATAATAATTCAAATATTCAGTGTAATTGAGTGAAAACTAACATTTCCACTCGAAATGGAACTTCCGTTTCTCTGAATTACTAACTGCGAGCTGATAAACTAATAATATTTGATCCGATTAGTTTGGCACTGGATCCAGTTGAGGTTTTTCAACAACACCACCACGAAACTTGGCGATGCTTAGTTGGCGGAGATGCTCTCACTATACTGAAAATGCAATTTATTTAGATCCCAGGATCTTAATTCCAGTAGACCTATATATGAACATTAATGAATAAAGGGATAGATAATAATGCGATAACGTTAATTGACGGTACATAAATTGCAGAATGCTAGATAGATGAAGTGGTACTGAGAAAACCTGCTGTAAATTATCTCTCTCCATCACAAATTCCTCTTGGAGCGTCACGTATTCCAAGTATTATATTAAAGCGTAGGGAATATTGCGTGTTAGTAGTTTGTCATGAGTGGCCTTAATGCAACCCGTACTCTTTCTACAATGTTCTACAAGTACGTACGAGTATATATTTATTTCTGCCTTCGATACACAAACGGGTTCGCAAAACGTCGTTAAAATCATATATTCATTACCGTTTTTTGAATTTCCTGTTTCGATGCCTAGTTGTGTACCACGGGGTGAGTTGGTAAACTATTAGAAGATGCATTTGTACTTCGAGATTGAAACACTGCTAACGAAGAAAGAAGGAAAGAAAGATAGAAAGAAACATAGAATGAAAGACGAATACTCGTATGCCGTGGATTTGAAGCAAAAAGCTCCATATATTATTTCCCAAGTAGTCAGACGGACGAAATTGCATTTTACAAAACCAGTGACAGCGCAAACGCGTGTGTGTATAAGCCAAAATAACGCATTCACAATTTATCTTCATCGCTGTTTCACATTGTGTTTGTGTTTGGGATTTTTTAAACTGCGACGCTCTTCGTATTTTTTAACATTTTCTCCTTATTTGATTTACCTCTCGTAGGCCTGCCACTGGTCAGCAAACTTTAGGAAGTCAATATGAAGCCAAACATCCCAGAGTATTTTGGTCCCGGGAACTCTGTGAGGTTTGAACCTCTCCAAACGCTAGGACCAAATTAGCCTCGTCTTTCACGATTGAATGGGAAGTAGTACTCAGCAATGGCAGGCTCGGCATGGATATTCAAAGTTATGTTCTAGGAAGGACGAAGGATTTCTGAGAAGCAATGTTGTTTCGCGAAGCTGGACTCTCTTGAAAGATTCAGAGATTCTGCTGACGGGAATCGCTTTTGATGTCATTAAAGTGTCAAAATGAAATTACGTTTCAAGGAGATTTTCATCTTATCTGTAAGTAGAAATAAATATCTTTGATATAAAGGGCAGAAAGGGGTCGTAGTTATAACACTCAAATGTGTAGTTTGTGATGCCTTAATCGTTGTCTCCTGTCATCAAAGCAGTGTGATAATGGAATGGTTCAAGGTATGGTTCATTTGTGGTCCACCGTTCTAATTTTTTTGTAACACACTCTCAGATCTTAACGTTTTCGCGTAATAATTCTGTTTTACATCCAAACTCTTAAAATACTCCCGCGCATTAGTCGTGTAAAAATATCATACAATTTATAAAACACAGGCACAATATATAATTTAAGATGTACTATTTTAGAAGATAATGAAGTAGAAGGTAAAATAAAAGGAAAAATGATAAAGATAAGGGATTGAAGAGTGTGGTGTTATGTGGCGAGATAAAAGAAGGGAAAATGGTGGAGAATAGGGAGGGAGGAGAGCAGAAAAAGGCAAAATGGATAGTCGAGGGCAGAGAGCGAAAGGTGCAGTGTTTGTGCTGATGGAGCTGATGGAAAGTGTGCTGATGGAGAACAAAGAGAGAGACGAAGGCGGATGGTGGGGAACAGAGCACAAAAGAAATTGGATGGTGGAGAGAGGCCAATAAGTGAATGATCATGAGCAAAAACAAAAAAGGAGAGAGCAGAGGCAGACTTGGCAGGAATTGCGAAGGGAAATGGATGGTAGAGAGCAGAGGTCAATGCGTAGACAGAACATGATGGCGAGCAGAGTAAAAAATGTATGGTGGAGAGCGGAGGTCAATGAGAGGACAGAACATTATGGCTAGCAGAGAGCGAAAGGAATTGGAGGGAAGAGAACAGAGTTCAATGAACGGACAGAACATGACGACAAGCAGGGAGCAAAATAAATCGGATGGTGGAGAGCAGAAGTCATTGAGAGAACAGAGCATGATGGCAAGCAGAGAGCGGAAGGAATTAGGCGGCAGAGAGCAGAGGGCACCGCGCGGAGGGTGCGTGGCGGAGAGCAGAGCGCCGACGGCGGAGGGAGGAGGGTGGAGAGCGACGGGAGGAAGGCGGCGGCTCCACAAAGGCCGGCGGAGGCGAGTAATTGGAAACCGCTCCGCAGCATCAACTCTTCCTTCGCTTCCGCCCGGGGTGGCGTCCGCGCCGCGGAGCACAGCGCCGCACTCGTGACATTTGAATTAAACAAGCGAGCGCTGCGCGGCGCCCGCCCGCGCCCGCGCCCGCGCCCGCGCCCGCGCCGCGCCGCGCCCGCCCCCGCACCCGCGCCCGCGCCCGCGCCCGCGCCCGCGCCCGCGCCCGCGCCCGCGCCCGCGCCCGCGCCCGCGCCCGCGCCCGCGCCCGCGCCCGCGCCCGCGCCCGCGCCCGCGCCCGCGCCCGCGCCCGCGCCCGCGCCCGCGCCCGCGCCCGCGCCCGCGCCCGCGCCCGCGCCCGCGCCCGCGCCCGCGCCCGCGCCGCGCCCGCGCCCGCGCCGCGCCCGCGCCCGCGCCGCGCCCGCGCCCGCCCCGCGCCCGCGCCCGCGCCCGCGCCCGCGCCCGCGCCCGCGCCGCGCCCGCGCCCGCGCCCGCGCCCGCGCCCGCGCCCGCGCCCGGCCCAGCACCGCCCGGGGCGGCGCCCGCGGGAAGGAGCGCGCCCAGCAGGACCAACGAGTAGGCGCTCCAGGCGAATGCTGAGAGTCCAAGGACGCCGTGCGGAGGAAGCTGCTTGGGTGTCCATGCCAGAGGGTGGCACCGGGGACAGCGAATGAAGTTAATATGAAGGTATTGTGACTGAACTGCTCTAATAGAGTGGCTAAAGAGTTTTAGGATCATGGAATGCAAAGACACGAGTTACAAGTATCCATAAAAGGTTCTTCTTCCAATTTTGTTCACAGCGTAGAGATATAATAATGTCGAAATTCTGTATAATTTATCAATGCCTTTGTAAAATATAATATATAGTTGAATTCATTAGTGTGGAGGATGAGAACAATAAAAATGTTCATTCATTTTTTATAACTTATGAACTGCGCTACATAAATAGTGCTTGGAAAACTGGGGTGAAACTTAAACACTACCCGCCTTATGATCGTGGATGTTGGAATTTTCTTTCGCGAGAACGTACTCCAAAGAAGAGTGAAATGTACAAATCTCAAGTTCTGTAGTTATTATCTCAATATTGTAAAATAAAGCTAATTTTTATTATTTTATGGATAACAGCAATAACAGATAATTAACGTTATTTTCCAAATTTTCTTACATTTAAAAGAGATTACAGTGTGCACCGTGTTTAGAATTCATGAAGATTCTGGATATATTTATATAACTCAGCAGTGTACAATCTACCGCTATTGTGGAAACTCGGAGAACTCAATGAATAGATGACTGTTTAGACCTGTGTGCCATTCTGAGCTATCGAGGATGATTCAAAATCACTACGTCTCTACCAGGATTTGAATTCCGATCCGACTCTCCATCCGGACAGTATCAAGTTGCCTTACCGACTAAACTGCGTCAGCTTGGCACTTGAATGGGTTGGGGAATGAACGGCCAGGCGAATAGGAATATGATGTGACGCAGAATACAGAACATAGCCACACAATGAGGAGTTTTCTGAGCGAAGGATAAGAAAGAAGAAGAAGAATATGAGAGCGTAAAATTGGCACGGTAATGGGGAGGATACAAAGATAAAAAACTGAAAGAAGAAAGATAATGTAGATAAAGGAGTAAAAAGTCATGTTTTGGTGAGAACAGGGTCGTAAAGTGAATAGAGTGAGGTATGATAGAACTAGTTTTATTGATGAGAAGTAGAACACGAAGTAGAATGACTCAACAAGGGGAGGGTAGTTTGATAGAGAAGAACAAAGACGTGGAAAGAAAGAAAGCATATAAACGGAAAAAGGAATAAGAACAGATGAGGAAACGGGTAATTGCAGGGAGAGAGAGAAGGGGGAAATGAGATAGTGTGCGCAGATCGACAATCCTCAATCAATGGTTGTCTAAGATAGAAAAGTCAGATAGCACGTACAATAATCCGGAAAAATAAAAATAATCTCAAAGAAAGGACGAACACAGAAGAACGCAGTGAGGAATATGTAATGACCGAAATTAGGTGAAAGTTGCATGACCGAAATGAGAAATCCGATGGAAATGAAAAATGCCATGTGAGGAAGGGAGACTAGGAGGATAAGGAGAAGGGTGTACAAAGAGAGATGCGGTGCCGCAACGCGGAGATAAATTAGGAATCAAAACAGAGTAACACTGGAGAAAGTAAAAAGTGATACACAATGGCCGATGAATCGGAGGGGAAGTACTAGGAGAATACGTAGCGAAATAAATAAGGTGTGGCAGCGAAGAAACCCAAAAGAATAGAGGAAATTAAGAAAATCGTTGTGATTACAACTAGAAGAGAACATGTAGAAGAAAGAGAGGAGGAAGACATTGCGAGTCGGCGTTAGCAACGCCGACGGGGAGTCAGAGCACCACCGGAAGAGGAAGAGATGGAGGAGGGGAAGGAGGAGGAGGCAGTGACAGAAGGCGGAATTGCAGAACGCTCTGTGGCAGAGGCTCAACTGCGGGCGCGGAGGGGAGGGCCGGGGCGGAGGGAGGAGCGTCACGCTGCCACGCCGCATCTGCGCGAGCTAACAGCTCAGCTCTGCACAAAGCCACGCTCCCACGCCCCTCATTTGGAATTCTCCAATCGCACTGCTGCACTCCCTTGCAGCCCCGCCCGACGCCCGCCATCTGCATGCGCCCGACGATGGACACGCTAATCTCAAAGCCGGGCTAATTTCCACAACGAAATTTCGCTATTCATTTTTGCGTATTTATGGAAGGTTGTTGCTGTGAAAATATAAAATGTTGTTTCTTGGTTGTCTTCAATGGTGTAGTCAATGGAAGTTTCTGACTGCACTTGGCAAAGTTGGAGTTTGCAAAAAGGTTTGTTTGGCCTTGAAATAAAGGCACAAAATTCAAATACAAAAATTGTAATCTTGTCTGATTATCTGTCATTTAATTTTATCCTCCAAATCCGTGGTCAATTCAAGGTCTTGAGAAATAAGAATTTTCTAAAAGACGACTTTAAATGCGAATAGATATCCTATACCTTCATACTATTTGTATAATCTCCACTCCATAATCTTCATAAAATAACACTCCACAAACGATACTGCATGGAAATTCTTTAAATTGTGTATTCAAATAATCGATGTCATGAGTGAAAAGAATAGTCATAGAATTCATAAGTTTCAAACCATATTTTTTTTTTTAATTTTAAGGAGAATCAAATAAAGAATGATTAATGAATGACAAACTCAACCACTTTGTAATCAAAGGATTTAAATTAAAAACTTACAATACGAATCAATTATTAGAAGTTGAATTAATTTGTGTTGGTCAAAAATAAATGCACCTACAGACATATTGAATGAAATAGATGAGAGATTGGGAAAACGGATAAGTTAATGAATTACGAGTAGTAGGCAGGAATGCAGAATCAAACGACGCTCAATCAAACACTGGGAGATGCGCCGAAACGCCCCTTGAACCCTTTCACCTCGAGAGAGGTGGGCGGAGCGGCCGGGTTGGGCTGGGCGGGGCCGCGCGGGCGGGGCGGGCGTGCGCGACGTTTGATTCCCGGGCTCCAGAGACAGAAGGGCCCATGAATGAGCCCGTGACAGAAATAGCGCAGACGTGGGCGCGGCGGCCCGGGGCCGTGCGCGAGGTCGTGAGCCGGGCAGGGGGCGGGGCGGGCGGGGGCGGGGGCGGGGGTGCGGGGCGGCCCCGAAGCGGGAGCTTGCTAACGAGCAGCCCGCTTTGCCCAGGCGGGGCGGTCTCAGGTAATGCGGGGTTGGGGCGATGCGGGATGATGCGGGGCGATGCCGGGCAATGAGGAGCGATGCTGCACAGAGCGGGGCGTGGCAATGCAGGGCGATGCGGTGCGATGCGAGGCGATGTGAGGCGATGCGAGGTGATCCTAGGCGATGCGAGGCGATGCGAGGCGATGCGAGGCGATGCGAGGCGATGCGGCGATGCGAGGCGATGCGAGGCGATGCGAGGCGATGCGAGGCGATGCGATGCGAGGCGAGGCGATGCGAGGCGATTCGCGGCGATGCGAGGCGCTGCGAGGCGATGCGAGGCGATGCGAGGCGATGCGATGCGAGGCGATGCGAGGCGATGCGAGGCGACGCAAGATGATGCGAGGTGATGTGAGCGAAGGTGATGCGAGACGATACGAGAGGATGCGAAGGTGATGCGAGACGATGCGATGCGAGAGGATGCAAGACGAGACGATGCGATACGAGACTATGCGAGGCGAGACGATGCGAGGCGAGACGATGCGAGGCGAGATGATGCGAGACGAGACGATGCGAGACGAGACGATGCGAGGCGAGACGATGCGAGACGAGACGATGCGAGACTAGACGATGCGAGGCGAGACGATGCGAGACGAGACGATGGAGCGAGACGATGCGAGGCGAGACGATGCGAGGCGAGACGATGCGAAGCGAGATGATGCGAGACGAGACGATGCGAGACAATTAGACGCACTGCGAAGCGATGTAGGGTGGAACGAGACAATGCATCGCGACGCGGCTGATTTTGCAGCAATGCATCGCGACTGATTTTGTAGCAAGCTGGGCGAGGCAATACGGGGCGGAGTGGGGCGGGGGGGGCCAAATGCGGCGATGTGGCGCGATGCGAGACGATGCAAGACAATTCGGGGCAGTGTGGGGCAATGCGGGGCGATACGTAGCAATGCAACGCGGGGTGCCGTGCCTAAGGGTGACACCTACCTTCACGGGTGTTGCGTGTAGGGTGGCATGATGCAGGCCGCTCTGTGACGATGCAGGGCGTGAGAGTGGACGAGACGGAATGGGGATAAATACTGCACGGGGCGTGGTGAAACGGAGCAGGGCGAAGAGATGACGAGGGGGA
Source organism: Teleogryllus oceanicus (assembly GCA_964035755.1). Taxonomy (NCBI): domain Eukaryota; kingdom Metazoa; phylum Arthropoda; class Insecta; order Orthoptera; family Gryllidae; genus Teleogryllus; species Teleogryllus oceanicus. The sequence continues at coordinate 51,878,858 of CAXIVR010000004.1, forward strand.
CAGTGTGGAGCGGGTCGGAGCGTTGCGGAGATGGCATATTGGATGGGAGTGTGATGGAGCGGGATGTGGCAGAGGGAGCTTGGTGTGTTGGAGCGTCGTGGGACGTGGCGTGGCGAGGTAGGGTGGGATGATGGCGCGACGTGACGGGGGGTGGCGGCTGATGGGGAGTAGTGTGGAGGGGGAAATGGCCGTTTTCAGGGCAACTTTCTCATGAAACCGAAATGGGAAGTCCACTCCTACGGAGTCCGGCTAATGATGGCGCTGCACCAAAGGTTTCCTTTGCGTGAAGTTTGCGGGCAGGGAGAACGTTAGAAAGTTCATCCCCTGATTTCAGTATCAGAGTTGTATCAATTCCAAAGATAGAAATATTTTCTATGCAGAAATTTATCGAACCTTAAGAAATATTTAAAAGAGGGCAATAATCATTATTTCCTCTAATGTACTTTTGACAACATTAGGAACGGGAAAAGTTAAATATTCTTCAACTTTGTAAATTTAATTATTTTTAATTGCAGCGTATTTAAGAATAACAATATCCATGTATTGGATAGATATATAGAAAACCATCATAAAATCGTAATAAAATAAACTAATTAATCATGGAATATTGCTAATTTGAATTTTAAAAAACTGTTTCCTAAGGGCACTTTTGTAATAATAACTTATGAACATTTGATACTGTCTGCGTTGTTCACAATATACTTTGTGATTAATCTACATTGTATGCATTTTTTCGGGTAAATTTTTTTATTATTACATTAAGATGCAATTACTTTATACATTACTGCATTTTATGAGTATATTTATGTATCAAGTCCATCGAAATGCGATGCCGGCTAGTGCAACAAAAATGGTCTGATTTCATTAATCAGATATCCGTTCTGGTGCTATTTTTATTAATGTTCATTGCAGAAGACAACTGCTCGCACGCGCATATAGAAGCAAACACACAGAGAAATCGCAGAATTGGCAGATCATTAGGCAAGCGCAGACTACACCTTCTCCAACTGCCCCTGACCTCTGACCCCTAACCCCTGGACCTTGAACCCTGGACCCTGCCCCCACCCCTTCCCATATGTGGACTCGCGAGCTCGTTCGCGAACTGTCTGGGAGCAATCGCCCTCCTTTATGCCACGCCCCCACGAGACCAACAGTGCTTCCCTCTGCTACAATTTGCTCTTCCTTCACCCTCGCGTTCAAATGTTCCAATTTTATTAGAGACAACTCTAAGGTGCTGATTATTATTATTATTATTATTATTATTATTATTATTATTATACAAAATCAAGACCCGAAATCACTAGCTACATAGCTAGCAGTACCCTAACAAACCTGACACGAACCACGCGCGATCATTCCTTTCCCTTTCTAGTCCTATCCTCACCCCTTCCATACACACACATACGTACACTACACCATCGCACATTCGGAAGTCCAGTCGAAAGCTTAGAGCTGGTCCTAGCACAGGAGGGGTCGTGTCGCCGACGTGTAAGAAGGCGCCTGATCTCGCCATCCAGAGGAGGATGATCAATGCCACATCCTATGAAACGTATCCACTACACTTCGAGTGTAATGACCTTAGTTGATGCGTCTGGAAACACCAATCAATCAATCGATCATTATAAGAGCACAGTTTGGCCGGGCCTTCACTAGGCAAACACACTTTCCTCCGAGGGCAGCGCACCCCTACAATCTGCCCTACGTGCACCCCCGCGGGTCAGTGTTCCAGTTTAGTGGGAATAAATTATAAGGGGATGATTTTATAATTCAAAATTGCAACCTGAAATATCCTTTAATTGAAATCCGAAAAAAATGCTGGTCACGTAAGAATAATATAGCAGTTTTTAAGTTTGTTTTGATGGTAAGATGTAAAGATAATTCATTTCCTTCAATGACGATAATTAAACCTTTTTATACATTAAAAGCAATATCATCTATCCATTTTCTACTCAATGTCTCCGAATGTTTCTGTCTAAATCCTTCTCTGAGAACGAACTACCTCGTCGTTCAGACAGGATGAACTCAGACACTTGATACCAGAAGATTCTCGTCTTGTGAAATGGCTGAAATATAATTTTATTCATCTCTTCAGTTTCTTCATTATTTGAAATTATGAGTCATTAGAAATTAAATTATTGAATACCTGCATTTTATCTTCCCTGACTTTCATAAATGAACAAATTAACCGGTTGTCGATTACATTAAAATATTGTTTAATATTATTTTGCGTTTATCCGATCTACAACAAAAGTAGCTTGTCGTATTCGTGGCAAATACTAAATTATTCAAATTTCTTGTATACTGCGCAACTCTCGTTCGAAGTCTTGCAACTTCTGTTATGACACTATAATATTAAGAGCAGCTTCACCAGAACTGAAGTCACATACAACGCTCGTATTCCGCAACACGGCCATCTCGTGGCGCAGAGCGAAGTCGCTCGCCTTTCACCAAGGAAGTCCGGGTTCGATTCCCGTCGAATCTCATGTTCCAACATAACGAATTTGGCTGCTTTACAAGGGCATTTTACAACCCCTGTGACGTGTCCTAAACCCTACCCCTATCCTTATTCCTTCCCAATTCTGGCCGCTGGGTAGTGACGCAGGAGCGCGTGGTGGGAGGCGCGTACGCTGAGATGCTACCTGGCGATCCTCTTGACAACTGACTGCGACGAGACCTGACGGACATAATCTTTACTGAGGATTATTTTTTTTAAAAAGCGCTGTAAATTAATTAATGGATGATTACTCCTAAACAAGCGTGAAGCGCTCAACGTCCCCCAAGGGTCTTGTAGACACATTGCGTCAATTCTAGATGCATCAAATTAAAAAAAAGAAAAAACACAAACATCTTGGATTTTACAATTCAAATTAAAAACTGTACTAGAACTATAAATGTACATATTCTACGAAAATATATAATCAACTCCAAGAGAAGCAGACTAGAAATAAATTATTCTTGCTACTCACTAATCGTTAAACATCGTCAGCAGTCCTCATTCACGCTCCATGCAACGATTACGAATTCCTCGATCAGGATATACAGAAAATCAAATGATTGTCCTCCCGACGTCCATTGAAATGCTGGTGAATGCAAAACGGGTAATAAGCTGGGACGATCTAGTAGCATACAAACCAGTTAATCAATTACGAGCTACACTTCGGGCCGCAAGTGCGCGGGGCATCGGAATCCGCGCTCTGCCCGGCCGGCCGGCTGGCAGGGCGCGGGGCGCATGCGCAGAGTGCAATCGCATACCGCGCAAGCGCGGACGCGCGTATGCGATTAGCCCCGGCCTCCGGGCGCGGCGCGCTCGGGGAAATTTCGATGTCACGTGCAGTAGAAATCGAGAAGCGTGCACTCCCCAGTTCATCGTACTCTCCGATTTGTAGTCAATGCCAACGCACTGATCAAGAGAGAAAAAATAGTCGTTTCATTCAAAGTGTCTTTATTTCTCTTCGTGCCCTACAAATCAAAATCGAGGGTATCAGAGCACAAGTATACATAGTTTAATGTTAAAATTTCATTGTTTTGTGAACAAAGTGTATTAAATTAAACACTTACTGGTTGTATCGGTAAATGAATTTGCTGTAGTCATTCAATTTTTTCTCAATAGTTTTCCTAGGCATTTTCTATAGTACACTTTTGTCCTTGGTTAGTTCCATGCCCTTCAATTAGAATTGCAGAAAAATTGAACTATTTCTTACAATATCCTGAGCAAGGATCTTGTTCCGATGACGAAAATCATAGCACTCCATTCTCATCAATATTGCTCTCTATCGTACAGAGCACAGAAATTTAAGAGAGTATGGATCTCATCTTTATCATCGCGAATCCGGTAGATTCCGTTTTCACTTATGTTGCACTCCTCCCAAGCACGATCCTTTCCTTCCCTGCTTCCCGCCCCATGCTGTCTCTTCCAAGAGTTTAGTCGTAAAGTTTACGTCGTCGGGCTAGGAGAGTGATCGTTTGTGCAACCAGTCACAATTCTGCGGAAGCTTCTCCTATGATTATTATTTCTAGTATATAGTTTTTTTGAAACAGCAAATGACAAAATAATTTGATCTATGTCGGAAGTTCACCTTTTATCTATTTGAGCCTTTGAAACATGTAATTCCAGCCAAACCGCTGAAGCTTATATTCAATGTTACCCCTTTGAGGTTCCAAAATATTCTCTGCTTCGCTATGATTGCTCTCTGTGGCGTAGAAAGCGAGTCCAATTATTAACATCCAAATCTTTTATCATTTATCAGAACATTTATTTATCAGGTATATTACTACAGAGATCATTTTTAGTAGATATCTTGTAGAAATATCTTCTCTCGACACACTCGCTACTGAAATTTCCCCTGGAATCTTCGCCTCCGCCAGAGTCCTCTTCCCCATGTCACATAATCTCTGTCTGACTGGGCGTTTCGATTGGCTCTTCCCGACCTCGTTTCCTCAAGGCCGCGTCCTCCCCGCCTCCTTCCACCCCCGACATCCTCATCGTCCTCTGCCGGGGCGAGCGGCTGGCAGCTGCGCCCGCGACGCCATCTGGGCCAAGAAAATTAAACTAACCCAGTGCGCCTTGGAAGTGCCCGTCTAATTGTTATGATTCCCTCATTAGCCTGCTGCGCGACGTGCGTGAGAGCTGGCGGCGGCGGCGACGGAGGCGCCATCTGCATTTTTAACGCGCCGCCTCTGCCGTCGATGTCTGCCACCCCACCCGCTGATCTTCCGAAAGAGTGTGGCCTTGAGGAGAGCACCCAAATCTGCTACTTGTAGACAAAGTGTTTCCTTGTCCCTTAAGCAAATGATCGCTACTTGGTTTAGTAACACACTTTCTTGTTGTAGAAAAGTAGGTTAGTTTCAAGCACAAAATGTATCCTTTCTACCTATTGTAATAATGTCATTTATGTGGGTACTCGTATATACATATTAAACAAATTGCAAATGCAACACCGCACCTCCTTTAATTATGAAATGTCACGATACAATAGCCTATTTATTGAATAATTCCCATTACCACCTTAGTGAGAGCCAAGTATCCAAATTGGTTGCCAAAAATCGACGCCCAATTGACCCGTTGCCTTCTACGGGAGTCCTCTCGGGAATCGCGTTGCCGAATATTTCTTTCCTTTTGTCTCACAATCCTCAATCTGAGTTTAATTCATGAGGTATAAAGTACGAATTTTATGCATGGGAAAAGTTAGAATAATGTAACACTTGCATTTGATTTTTTTCGAATTACTGTTCTTACAGTAATTCATCAAGATATTTGATCTAATGATTGTAAAAGTTGATAACTCTAAAAGTAATTTTTTATACAGCTAATTATCCAAGAATTTTAACGACGCACTTTTCAGTATGTCTTCCGAGCACTGTTAACATAACTGTTACCTCTTCAACGTCTAGAAGCAGCACATTACAATAAACTCGCATCTTTTTCCCGCGCATGCGTCTGTACCAGTGAGTTGAGTCCCGTTTGTCTGTGCTAGACTTCCTGTACGCCTCTCTGCCCTCTCCGTAGAGTCTCTAGATAACATTTATCATAGAGACTAGATAACGTTTATCATGAGAGTAATCAAGAAATAAAAGTCAAATCACACGTACACCTGCAAACACTAGAGCTGAATGGTTAATAAGTGGGCGACACATCAAGCTTCTCAAGTGGTGAGCATGTTTCAAGGAAAGAATCTCATTGGACAAATATTCACTATTCTTTTAATAATAAAGTTAATATTTAGAAAATAATTGTAGAACGAACATCTCATGCACATCCAAGCCAAAATAATTAATTTAAAAATGACCAAAATAATGAAAGTATAGTTTTCTAAAATCCTACCTGACATTTGAAACAACCTGCTTCTATTCGGTTACTTCATTTTCTTAAAACCAAACAACTGGTTTACGTTTTGTATATTTTATTATAGGAGTAAACCAAACAATATTAAACTTTAAAAGAACTTCATTTTAATAAAAATTGCATTTTCATTTCTTTAATTGTAGCTTAATTATACCCATGATGGACATGAACAAGAGACGGGGAAAATACTGTGTTTCTGCTTTTAATACTTGTGACAAAGCAACGCAAGAACGTCCCGTCCAAAAATGTCGGAGTTCATTAAAATTTCACGCCACATTACATTTTATACGTGTTATAAACACAGCGTATCCTGTTTGTACTGTCCGCCCGTTGTAACCCAGATATTTCTTTAACATCGCAACATCTCTCGGACCTACGATTACACCCACAAACTGTAAAATAAATTACATGTAACATACGCAAGCAAGCCAAGTTTTATTTGGACGATCACTAATTACTTGAAATATTTGTTAAAGATTCACGCGAATAGTTCGCAAGAGCGGCGTCCGCAAGAGGCATTAGGGCGGGTCCAAAGAGACTCGGGAGAGTAATTGCCGCTTTGCCGGGCGTTAAAATTCCTCATCGCGCCGTAAAGGGAATTTATGCGCCTCTTCGTATCGCTGCAATCGCGCAGCATTAGTCGCTGGGAGCTGGCGGCGGCAGGCGCTTCGCCGCCGGGCAGTGATGGCGGATGAGAGCGCGAGCGGGCGAGGGGGCGGGGCTAGCGATGAAGAAGGGTGTGGTGGGTGAGACTAGAAGCGACGCGGGGGGGATGCGGGGGCGTACGGCGGAAAAGGTGTTTCTATGGTTACGGTAGGAGACGCGAGTTGAGAGATGGAGCGACAGGTGAAGCCACGACTAGGAATAGAAGGTGAAGGTGATACCAGAAACGTAGATGTCGCAGTCGGGTTGAAGGAGGAGGCGGGTTGAAGGAGGAGGAGTCGGGATGAAGGAGGAGGAGTCGGGATGAAGGAGGAGGAGGAGGAGTCGGGTTGAAGGAGGAGGAGTCGGGTTCAAGGAGGAGGAGGAGGAGGAGTCGGGTTCAAGGAGGAGAAGGAGGAGGCGGGTTGAAGGAGGAGGAGGAGTCGGGTTGAAGGAGGAGGAGGAGGAGGAAGAGGAGTCGAGTTGAAGGAGGAGGAGGAGGCGGGTTGAAGGAGGAGGAGGAGTCGGGTTGAAGGAGGAGGAGGAGTCGGGTTGAAGGAGGAGGAGGAGTCGGGTTGAAGGAGGAGGAGAGGAGGATCGGGTTGAAGGAGGAGGAGGAGTCGGGTTGAAGGAGAAGGAGGAGTCGGGTTGAAGGAGGAGGAGAAGGAGGAGTCGGGTTGAAGGAGGAGGAAGAGTCGGGTTGAAGGAGGAGGAGAAGGAGGAGTCGGGTTGAAGGAGGAGGAAGAGTCGGTTGAAGGAGGAGGAGGAGTCGGTTGAAGGAGGAGGAGGAGTCGGGTTGAAGGAGGAAGAGGAGTCGGGTTGAAGGAAGAGGAGGAAGAGGAGGAAGCGGGTTGATGGAAACGGACGAGATAGTGAGGAAGCGGGGGCGAGCGGGCTCTCGGTGCGATCAGAAACTTCGCTGCTGGCTGCGACTCAGCAGCGGAGCAGCGACTTGTGCGGCCCGCCTTGCGCCGCGCAGTGCTGCCTGTTTACAGCCAAACGAGTCTGTGGTGGGCGGACAGCGGCGGGCGAGGGAGATAGGATGTCTCTGTGATTTCGATGATAACGCGACCACTTCCTCTTCCGGGTCTAGGCGTCCGCATGAACGTGTAGTTCTGCGTCTGCTTTGTTGAAAGATCCTACAATGAGCGTCAACCAGATGAGTGCTCTGAGGGATAAATGGCGTCACAAATGTTTAATCTTGTTTGTATAAATGGTGAATTTCTCAAACTATATTTGACATCACGCAAATGCAAATCACATTTTCTGAATTCACTGTTTAACTCACAAATTTTTTCAAAATTTTCAACTTTTTCTATATTTGCTAACAAACATAGATACCCCCATAATCTAAAACTGTATGTGATATAATGTATCACTCTTAATCTTCATCGTGACAACCTTGTCACTAAGGAACACTAACCCGACAATATATTTTCTCTTGATACTAGAGAAGTTGTCAGTTACTTGTCAAGTATTTTCTAATAACTAAAATTATTTTGTAAAATAAATGTGATAACTAAGTTGCTAACATTAATTAATGTGTTTATTGTTAATTTGAGGATATATTTTACACACAAGTGAACTTAATTTCACATTTAACATTTACACAAATCAATTTGTTTCAGTATGTTGCATCTATTTTCCCATAGGACTTGAGAATTAGAGTTCTGCAAAAAGCAGCCGAGTGTTCGAGTAAGACCGGTAAGGCACTTTCCACGCCCACCGCAATTGTGAGTCCAGGGAATCTCCGGGCGAGTGGTAGCAATCCGTCGGTCGCGTGGTGCTCGGCACGAGTTCGCTCGCTCTTGGCGATTTCAACGGATTCTGAAAATTCAGAAGTATTTAGAATCCACTAAATTACCCGGTTCATTGTCACATTCTCCGTTCATATTCACCAAAAACCTTGAAATTTAGAGGATTTAAATTAGGAAAATGTGTGGATGAATGAGGAAAGTTAACCAGAATCGATGCCTGAAATTAATGCTGAGTCGTTTGTTATTGAGGGTTTGTTCTCAGCAGAAATACAATTTGGGAGTACTTATATTCTAGTTGATAACGAAGTAATCTGCTACATTACAAAGCGATATTATATTCATCGTAAGAAGATGCAGATAATTGTTGATTATTGACCGCAGGAACTATTGATTGTCTCGCATACAAAATTTTGCCAGCCAATAAGCGAGGCCGAAAGGAGATAGCGCTGAGAGAAAGGACATGAGATTTTATTTTTAAATTAATCCCTCTTTTCAACGATGTCGTAGTTGAATCTTGATTTGCACAACTAATTTGTGCAGTTTTCCGTAGTGTCCGTCTATCATTGTGTCTTCGTATTTCCTGAAGTCTGTCAGGTCACATCTTTTACTTTGTGAACTGAATGTACGCTTTATTTCTCAATCTGAAATGCGTGCGAGCAATTGGACGTAGATCAATTCCAAATTTCTGAGAAACGTTATGCTAATAATTTCTGAAATTTCGAAAAAACGTCACAAAACGCATAACCAACTCAGTTTTTAATACAATTTCTCGAACAAATGAATTGAATACAAATTACATTGAGCAATTAATTATTTTATTTATTTATTTCTCTCTCTTTCTCTCTTTCCGTTATTCTAGTTTCAGATAGCACCCATTTCCTTCGAATAGGACTGTTCACTGCAGATAATTATACGCAAAGTTTCTTAATCAATACAAAATACCGCGTACCCTACTTAGGATTTCATCGAAACCAAAGTTGAGTAACAATATTCATTAGAATCGTCCGTATTCTCGGGAACAAAGTCGAAATTACTCGATTTGAAACTAGAAAACGAGTTGCCCTAGGTTCTCCCAGCTGTGGAAGCCTATTCCGCCGAAATAAATGAAGGCTTAGCCCACTGTCCTGAAACGCTCCGCGGCATGTGCCATGGCCCTACAACGGTCTCTCTGCCACAGTCGCCACCGCCGCCGCCAGGGTTTCCAACTTCCCAGGCTAATTACCGAGTTACACTATTACTGCGCTCGGACTAAAACACTACTGGGTCCTGGGGCCTGGAATTTCGGGCAGTCATCTCTTATTACGTAGTTTGCGGTGCGGGTGTTGCTGCCTCTGAGTGTTTTAGATGGGATGAATATTCTATACTGCAGAGGTAAGTTGAGCAGGGATCGTCCGAGGCTCGGTGTCTACAAATGAAGCTAATGCACAAAGGAATAAATTGTTTAAAGAGTGACTAAAAATGTTTCCCGTACGTTAATCATTGTCTTTTAGGTGGAGACATTGTTACAAATTTCGTAATATAAAAAGTAATCAAATGTGGTACGACATACATAAGTATAGAAGAAAAGCGCTCGTATACATTTACATTTGCCACAGAAACCTAAACTAACAGAGGAAACAATAAAGATAAATAATACTCATTGTCAACAAATACGCTTGAAATGCCTATGAAGAAACACTATTTTATTTACAACTATAATTATTATCTTATATCACACATATTTGTGTGATTTTTGTGTTTTTAAGGCAACATGCGAATATAAATTCGAAGCTTATATGAACTTGCCACGCGTCACGATGCCCCTAAGGTTCATTCAATTATTTTTAACTTTTTTATTTACCTCTTAATCCGAAATAGTTTGTGTGCTTATTTTTACTTAATACACTTGTCAGGAACTTTCTTCATACCAATTGACTGATAAAGGAACATATAAATCAAGCTGAAAAAATAGTTTTTCTTATTTATGTTTTTTTAGTTACTTCTTTTCCAGCTAGTCTAGTACCACTGATGAAAGGAAAAGTCTCCACGCTTAAAGTTATTTTGTTCTAGTAAATATTACATATTATTTACGGAAAGATTAACACATTTATCATATTATAAAATGATTTAATATAAGATCTCGGGCGTCACCACAGAATGAATAATTCTGCGAACTATACTTAATATTAGTAACGGATCGTGTTTAGGTTGCGCGGTTGTACAACGCCCAGATATTCGTAAAATGCTTTTAATTTTTAAAAATATATATTTTCAATGTTGGTTGGTTGTTAGTAATTCCGGGCACGTCAACTACTGAGGTCATTAGTCCCGTAAGTGTAGCGCATGTTTTTCTTCTCGGGAGGTGGCGATGATCTTCCACCGTTGGCTGGCTAGTTCCAGCGCCATCGGCTAGCGGGGTTTCCCCCAAATCAGGGGTTTCTCTCACCTCCAGGGCACCGCCCCAGTCAAGTCAAGCTCTAAGTTCCCAACCGTTCTCACGGAATGTGCGGAGTGCAGTGAATGATGGTGTAAGTGTGTGTGTGTGTGTGTGTGTGTGTGTGTGTAAGGGACGAGGATGAGACGAGGAAAAAGAAGGAAAGATCGCGCACGGTTTGTGGCCCGTTCGTTGGGGTACTACTCCGGTATTCGCCTGGTGTTGATCGGGAAAACCACGGAAAATTAATAATCAGAGCAGCCGGTCTCTAGAATTCTCCTCCAGATGGCGGCTGAATTCAACCTAGGTTTCTAGGTAGTGTCGAAAATCCTGTCACCTTCGGGACTCGAACCCCGGTCAGAAGCACTGCAATCAGTTGATGACCTGAGCCACCTCTCCCAGTTCTTTTTGATTTCATAACATTCAATGATCCCAAGAAAGTCTATGTATGAAATAATTTTGAAATGAAATAGCGCCTGTCGAGCTGCCTCTGACATCTCATTGCAAGCCTTGCAACGAACCGATGTGTGACGTCAGGCACTTATGAAAAGCAGGATCGGGATCAGGGTTCCTACGCGTTCCTATTCGAACTGTCTGTCAATACCCGTGCGTTTGGTACCGCAATGATACCACAAAAAGGGCCATATGCTGTCATCGTGTAGAGTCGGGAACTCATCGCCCGCTGGAGGGACTCGGTGATACCAGTATTGTCTTAGTCTAACGTAACTGTATATGTGCCTATTGTTGAATATGCAAAAGTTGGATCAATTTCTGATGTTATGAAGTAGATTATTTATCATTTTTGGAGAATTTATTTCCATTGTTTATAAGATTTGTAGATTTGAAATGTGCATTTCGTGAGTGGAATTACTTTTATGGAAAGGTCTGTTGATCAGCTGTTGATCCTACTCTGTGATTGCATGCAGTTATTTAGCAGCAGGCTTCTGCTAGTATCTGTGAATTAAATTGGCAAACCTTTCTAATCAAATTAAGAATATTTTCCGATTTTCCGCATGAATTTTATGTGTTTTTATGGTGTGCATGAATTACACAGGTAATAAAACACTATTTACTGACAAAACAAAAAATAACGATTTTACTCAACTTTATTAATAATGCAAAACAAGTCATTTGAAAACTCTCTTTAGTTAGTGCCTGGGGCCAAATCACCATGCCTACTCATCTGCCCTGTATCCGGTTCTGCATCGTCCTTTGCCTCACAAGAACGCATTCAGAAGCAAAAGAGGGCAACTACAGACCATTTCCACATTTCTCCTCCTCTCATCCCTCTTCCCCCCCCCCATCACCCTCTAGACTCTCAAACCGCCAGCGCCGCTGCTACATTCTGGCAGCGGTCCCTGCCGGCGGAAGACACAAAAACTTTTTGTTTCAATTATTTATTTTTTACCCGTGGAAAGAAGGAATGAGACGCATAGTTTACTTCCCCCTTTTTTGTTGCTAATAATCTTGTTAGTGTAAGCGCCTCTTTAACAAGCTAAATAAGTCCGCCAACCGAGCGGACGACCCCCTTCAGCGACCAACGCCCTACCCCTCCGACCCGCCCCCTCCCGCACCCCCACCCCGTGCACCTCGCCTGCCTACGTCGACCTCCTTGCATCCCCTGCCGTCGAATCTCTTTAAAAGTGAAACAGACCTGCCTAAATAAAGCACGCTGGCGACGCGAGTGTTTTCCGGCCAATGGACGCGAAATCTGTTCTAGAAAGGTATTTATTGATTTAGAGAAGTTTCTCTCGAAGGGACGGCGTGCCCTGTTGAAGTGCTCGTCTGGGGGGTGAGATCTCGCTAGCTCCGGACCAGTGGGAGGCAGCTGCCTCCTAAATACGTGCTTTATGTACCTTTTTTTCTTTTAGAGAAAACCGTTATCGGGTCTCATGCAGATAAATTGGATACATTTCGAAGTTTAAACAAGTTGCTGCAAATTAGAATAATGACAGTAAAGGTTACCCTTCCCCTTGAAGGGAATTACACTTATTTCCGTGATATTGCTCTACTAACTTATCGAAATATTTCATAAGAATACTCAAATTAAAAACTCGCATAGAACACCGATAGAAAAGAACACGTTTTATCACTTTCCCACTCTCATTTAAATGGCGAGCAGCTACTAGTCGTTCCATAACGCCCATGTCCTTCATTCAGAAAAATATATATATTTGACAGTATCATTGGTACAGACACAACTGGGTCTTAAAGTGTGAAATAACAGTAAAAAGTAAATATAAGGATGTGTGAAACAAAGAAAGAAGTAATTACAGCAACCATGAAGAAAACTTCCAACGAAGTAGAATGCCATCGCTGGTTCCAATACCTCGCCACTGAATAACGATACGTTTATTTGAGTACTCGGCAGCTGAAGGACGGCCACGACTATACGCGACTGATAACCTTGCTACTGTGTCCTCGAGTGCCGTAGCGATTCAGGTGTTCGGAGCTTTATTGCCACCCTCTCTAGGACGCGGTAGCCGCACGCCCCGCCGCTTTTCACACAAGTGCGCCAGCCCTCTCCGCACGTGCACCCGTTTCTCGTATCTTCCAGGACGTTTATTCCACGCTCGTCCTTTCTCTCGCTCTCCTTCTCTCGCTCCTTTCCCATTTCGGCAGCCTTCAAAAGCCGCCGCGGACGCTGCGCCGCCTCCCGTGGCCCAAACAGCCCCGTTTGTAGCCGCAACATAAAATTACTTACCTGCGGTGGCGGTGGCGGACGCGGTGGAGGCTGTGGAGGTGGCAGAGGCGGTGGAAACGGCGAAGTCGCTGGAGACGGTAGATGTGGTGGTAGATGTAAGGGCGGTGGAAAGATGAACGTGACAAGAGCGGTGGAAACGAAGAAGGTGGTGGGGTGGAAGGCGGAGAGGTGACTAACGGAGGTGGCAATGTGGGGGAAATGGGAGGCGGGGTAGGGGGCTGTGATACGGCGGAGGCAGTGAAAGGTGCACAAGCGATGGAGGTGGCAGAGGTGGTGGATGAGGCTGAGGAGATGAAAATGGCAAAGGCAGAGACGGTGGAGGTTGGGGAGGCGGTTATGGGTCTGAGACAGTAGAGGGGCGGAGGTGTTGGAAGTGGCAGAGGCCATGGATGTGGAGGAGTCCGTGAAGGTCGCGGAGACTGGAAAGGTAGTTGATGGGGTGGAGGTGGCAGAGCGTTGGAGGCGGCGAAAGTGGTGGAAGTGGCGGAGGTTGTTGAAAAGGCCGATGCAGTACGGCGAACGCTGTGGAGGTGTCAGGAGCAATGGAGATGGTAGATGCTTTGAAGACGGCAGCGGCGATGGGGATGGCAGAGGCGAGGAAAAGAGTCGATGAGGTGGCAGTGAAATCGGTGGTGGCGGGGATGGCGGTGGATTGAAGGGAGGTCGCTGAGGTGAGAGACGGTGTCCGTGCTTCGATCCGTAGGCGGCCACGGCGTTTGTAGAAGTGCTGTTAGGCCCCGACCGCACGCCGGCGTGCTGGGAATCGGAACTATAGCTAACAAATACTACCGATTCTTTGGCGTGTGCAGTTGCGCGTATGAAGAACGACGGTTCTGCGACAGGCGTCACATACGGAAGGGCAAAGTGTACCTCATTAGCGAGGAAAGAGCGAAAAAAGTAAAACACCAGTGCAAATGAGAACGGAAGATAAGGAGGAGCTGTGAGAAGAGAAAGTGGAATTAATTCACGAGATGGGCGGAAGATGGTCTGAGCAAAGGTGGGCCGGGGCGAAGAGGGAAACACAAGAGACTGGAAAAAGGGATAGCGGTCTATATGAATACCGTGTGGTAGCCCACACACATTAGAGTCCACAAAATAGGCTTTGCATGCCGAGTCTAGTCTCGCCAGTGCGCAAATTATCGATTCTAATTCCATACCTGGTCTGCCGCTGCAACTCTGGTTGAGTCAATTTGTCGGGCCTCTAGAACGTTACCGAAGTTTCCTCTGCAGGAAATGCTGAAACAGTATGTTAAACAGCATGCCACGATCAAGCACAATGCTTTCGACCCCGTCCTGTCCCTCCTCGTCCTAAATCGTCAAGTGCACATTTCTATTCTTAAGGCCCAAGCTAGAATCACATCTCACAGTAGATGACGATTAATTTTAATGACTTCGATTTAAAAAGTTCGGGGGTCAGTAACTTCAGTACGTGTCTGGCTTACGTGAAGGAAATTACAGAACATTATCGCTATATTATGGAATGGATATTTAAACTACATGGTTAATACGAATATATTGACGGAAACGCAAAAGTTAGCAAAATCTTGTTGACTAATTTGTAACGTATTATAATTGAACTTCCTTGGATTAAAACATATTATAGGAATCACAGGATTCATGTTATGTGGTTTTTTTTACAATAAATCAATTTAAAAGCTGTTACGCTTTGCTCATTATAGGTGAACTGTAAATAGTTTAATTCTTTTTATTTTATATCACTAGAAAGGCCATTAAAATTAGATGTAAGCAAACGTTTTATTGTAGATTTATAAATGAATAAACTTCTGTCCGTCCGTGAAGAATACTAGAGCCTAAAACGCACACAGACGTTTTAAAATGAAATCTCTCCGATCGATCCAACTCAACGCCAGGACCTGCGCATTTGAAACGGATTTTTAATTTTGGAGAGAATATTACGTGAACCTTTTGCTAAGTTTTTAATATTTTCTCAAATTCACTGCAACTTTTTCCCTTTCTCTTCTTGAACATATATTGCGAAGTGCGCTTAAAAATATGGTAAAAATCTTTTTTGAAGCACCCCTCATTAGACACGCACGTAAACGTGTGCGCGTAGGAAAACAGACGTAAATTCAATTTTTTCATGGGAAATCCCGCCCAGAGCGACTGGAATTTAGGTTGTGAATGGCCAGAGTTTGAAGGCAAGGGCTCTACACCTCCAACACGTGTGCCCCCGTTTTCTAGTACACATGACGCACCACCGCTGAAAAGAACTTCCAAGCCAAGGCCTCCCCCTCAGCAAGAGGTACGCCCCTGGCTTTCAGTGTGCGGAGTTCGCTCCTTCTTTCACGACGGCCGGATCCCCTTGCGTCTTCGAGCAGACCTCCTCCGCCCACATCCCACGCCTGGCACTGCTGAGCCCCGCCACAGTGGGCCACGCTCTACATGGCATGGGCAACCGTTCCCATAGAGCATTCAGCCAAGAGCCGGAGAAAAATTACACCGGCACACACACATAAAAAAGTTGTCAGACGCAAAGACTTAACACACGTTTATTATGTACTTCAAACCGAAGACATAATTCGGCATGACCCTCCAGTTCTTTTAACCGCAAAAAAACACCGTCAAATTGTATTATTTTTATTTTCGTTTTTTTTTATCAGATTTAAAGACTTGACACGTGTTTTTGTATGTATGTCGTCGCACTGAATCCGAATCTAAAGCCAGAATTGCGCCACCATGCTCCAGTTTTTTATCGATAAAAACACATGTGATTACTAGATTTTGGTGTTTTATAGCATTATTGTCTTCGGAAAGCGGAAGTTGTCAGACCCAAAGAATTGACACACACTTCTCTACGTATGTCAACACGCTGATTTCGAATCCTTAGCCTGAATTGCGCCACCACCTTCCAGGTATTTTATTACGAAAAAACATAGTGAAATTTACAATATACAATTACTCGGTTTTTCGCAATTTAAAAAAACCGGAGTGTGATGGCGCAATTATGGCTTCAGATTCGGATTCAGCGTGTCGATATAAATTGAAAAACATGTGTCAAATCTTTGGGTCTGTCAATTTTTTTATTTTTGTGTGCCTGTGTTATTTAATGAAACAAATTAACTTCAAACGGTTCAAAACAATTTGTTACTTCATATTTTGTTTCCATGCAGGGTGTCTCAGAATAAATATTACAAACTTCTTTGAGCTTTTTGAGAGGTCAAAGACTGATAACTTTTTGCCAATGAATATGTGATTGGAAATTTCATATAAAGAAGTGACACACATGCTCACATGTGACGTTTGACCCTGATTGGTTGTGTAAGGTAGTCCTCGTTTCCTTGTCTAACAACGTAGCTCATTTGGTAGAATACTCCGAATTATCTATCACAACGCTTCGAGCTGCTATGTTGACTGAATCAAAAAGGTTCTCAGAACCAGTAGCAGTGAATTGATGTAATATGTTCGCGTTTCCATGCGTAGTGGAACGTCTAGGTAATTGATATATGAAGAGATTGATATATGAAGAGAATGACGATGAGTCTGTTGTAATAAGTAATTTATTTGTTGAAAGAAAGTTATTATTTCTCAAGAGTGATTGAAGCAGTTGGGGCAGTCAACTACACATGTTTACAAATAACTTTCAAAAACTGCAGATGTTACAATAGACGATTTATCATGTGCTGGTCTGGCTGTTCACGTTTTGAGGTAGCCAAAAGGACTTCGTGTCTCCGTCATATGTGAATGTGCTCGTACGATAAGTTTCCTTCCAATTGTGACCAAATATCGCGCTTCTTGGTTATATTCAATATCCCTCCCATGTTCATTGGCACAAAGTGGCCATCTAACTCTTTCAACTCACTGCTTATTTAAGGGGTAAAGATATCAAATTGTCATTTTCAGCCCAATTTGATCATTTGCCTACACACACGATTTCAACTTTGGAATCAGTACCAAAAATGTTAAGTGCTGTACATCATTTGGAAGTAATTACTTGACTTTGATATAATAATGCACCATTTTATATTTTCCAGTATGTTTACAGCATTTCAAATCGCCCCAAAGACTACAGAAGAAAGTGTTTTATCGCCTACAAAACAGATTTCAACTTACAAACATTACACACTCTGAGGTAAAATACTGAAACTATTCTAATTGTTTTTGCTCGGTGCGTTGGTGGGTTCATTTCGGACCATTGTGCGTCGCGCTGCACTGCTCCCCGTATCGCCGCCCCGCCCCAAGACGGACGGAGGAGCGGCGAGCGGGTGGGGGTGGGGGGGCTTCACTCCAGTCCGAGGGAGACGGAGGGCGAGCGAACAAGGGGCGGCGCGCAGAAAGGAAAAACCGAACTGGTTCGACGGCGGCGGCGGCGCCGAGGCGCTTGTTGGCCGCTTGTACGCCGCTCGTCCCTCGCCGTTAAAGTCGATGTAATGAGCGGCGGCGGGCACCAGGGACGCTGTTCGCCCGCGCCTAATGGAGGAATGGAGCGGTGGGTACAGGCGGCAGGGAAGTAGGGGCTGGCGAAATGCGGTTGAGGGCGGGCCCTGGAGTGGGGAGCGGGAGCGCGATACCACGCATTTCAGGTTGTACCCCCTCCTCTACTCATTATTTTTGGTTCTGAACGTCTTGCTTCGTCTCGGAAGATGACATCAGGCCTGTCTACTTCGTTCACACCGCATCTTGGTTCACACTCCAATTTGCTTCTTTCCATTTCTTGGTCTCTTCTACTATTTCTCTATTTATCCCTTTTCATTTCCTCGATCTTCATTTATTTCCTCTTCAATGCGCATTGCCCCACGTTTCCTTCGCCCACCCGCAATGGGAGAGTGGGAAAGTGGCTATCGGATAAGGGTGTAGGCAGCGGGAAAGGGTTGATGGAGAAATGCAGGTTTGGGGGCGCTAGGTGGGGGGACGGAGTGCGATATCTCGTATTTCAGGTTGCATCGTATGCCCCGTTCATTCCTTGGTCCTGTACTTCTTGTTTCGTTTTATGACGGCATTGGTTAACTCCTTACGGTTTTGATATTATTTGTTCTTTTCATTTCTCCATCTCTTCTCTTATTTCACTGTTAACTTCTATTTATTTCCTCTTTCATGTTAAGTTTCTTTCTTTTACCTCCCTGTCATTTACCTTCTTCATTTTCGCCTGTATCCTGATTTCCTTGCAGCCTAGGTCTTCTACTCCGTCTCTTCAAAAGCGCTTCATTTTGGCATTCTATTATTTGTTTCCCTTCTGCCTTTTTCTTCTTCACACTTTAGGAATTCAATTTTTTTGCTCTCGGGTACATCTGCTCGTTTTTCATCTCTGCATTTCATCACCGTTCCGTCGACGGTGGAGTTTTTGCCCCTTGAAAGGGGATGTATATCACCTCGTTAGGCCACGGTTCTCCCAAATTATCTTAATGGGTGTAACGTTTCCTAAGACTTCCCTCTGGAGAAAGTTATGTTTTTTTTGTCGAGAAAGTACGGATCCGAAAAAATATCCTTGTAAGAGCGATATTTCTTTGTTACTGGTTATATAAATAGCTGCATAATTTGAAACAAACGTCTAAGTATTATTTCCGTTATTATTACAATATTTTAATGTTCTGTGCAGAAGTATTGAAATAAATCCAATAATGATATTTTTCACGACACGGGTTAACGCGAGAGTGCATACGAGTATATAAATACCCATTGTTACTAGTTACCCACAGTATTTCTTCTACAACTAAAGATAACTATTAGAAGAGAAATCTTTACTTTGAACCTTTACGTGGCTGCTGGCATGGAGAATTTAGCGACTGCCTAAGGGGCAGCTAAATAATATTTTGTTCTGTTGGCGCAGTTGACCTTCACCTGTCCACGAGTCGTGTCAATAGAACCCAATATTTAATCAATCAATCGATGATGCCTTATTTTGCGTGGCGAGGCTCAGGCGATCAGCCCATCATCCCTGCTTTTCCGTTTCACCACATTTCACTACTCTCCTTTCGCCATAGAGCAGAGAAATAATTTATCACTCGGACGACGAAAGAAGCGATTTGAATTTAGTTAAGAGGCGTCTTTTAGGCTTAGGGATCTTTAAAAGTAGTAAATCTACAACATGGGACAGCCGGATTACCTTCCCCTCCACAGAAAGGGAATGATTTTCTTGCCCTAAAAATCCATGTATACGATCGGGTTTGAAGTTATATACCCGTGTAACAATCTGATACGATAACTATCACCAAAGGCGCTTTATTAAAAACTATGATTTATAATTATCTTCTAATGCTTTCTTTGAAACATCTAAGTGATTAGTCAAACACTTGAATTATAATGAAGCTTTAGTATAATGATATTATACATCCACCTAAAGCCATTTAATAACAATGTGTCAAGACAAATTAATTTCTTAAATAAATGCCAGTCATGTGGGCAAGGTAAACAACTAAAAATTGTTAAATTATCATTTCTGTTGGTAATGTACACAACCCAGACACGATTTCGTAATAACCTTATCTATCTGATTGATTTAATATTTTATCCATTCAAAAGAGAAAAATACTTGGAATAAACAAAATGTTACATATTTTCATCCACATTTATACGTACATTAATTACATTGTTTGTAATCACTTTTCCCCGCAATAATTCTCCTTCGGTACATTACATTCACTAGTCCATTCACTCGTATTCACCACCCACTTGCGGTGTATGTTACAGTATATTATGAATGGAGAATATGTTAAAATAAGTAAATAAAATAAAACCGGATAGAGAAACCATCATATTGCGCATTTGAATAATTTCTACTAAAACACAATTATTTTATCTCACAATGCATAATATATTCCAAGCATTTACTTCCTTCAACTGGCACATTTTCCTCAAATATCTGCATTTGTTTGATGATAATGAAATTAGTAGCTTAAAAAACGTGAGCATTCACACAGACAAGGAATTTTTAAAATGGAACGAAATAGTGGTACTCGGAACCACTGTCAGAGCGCACTGGTTAGTAAAATATGGAGTCACAATTCAAGCATTGAAATAAGGATAAAATATGTCCTACATTCTGTCATTCTCATGGACCCAGAGCCATCGCTCAGTAAAACCCCCACTGACAGCTGTAGTTCAGAAGTGAACTTGAGGGAATAGTTCTGCCTCTAAGACCTTACGGTTTCTCAGGAAAAACGTCACGCGCGACCGTCAGCAGTTCCTCTCCCAATGTGCGGCAGTTATGAAAATTCCGAACCGTCCCATCGCCCCCATCGACTGCATGTACTGCAAATATTCGGTGTCTGCCCCAATGCGAACGCGTCCGCCGCAGCGCGAGCCGACGCATGCCCGCCCACGCCCACGCAGGCCAATATCAACCCAAACGCGTGCTCTCAGCTCCCAGGGCCCTCGCATATGAAGCATCCTCGCGCCTTGTCCACGCGCGGAGGCACTGAGGGCCCTCGACCACCTCTCGCCCCTCCACGGGCCCGGCACCGGCACCCGCGCGCCGTGCCCGCCACTCCCTCCCCTCTCTCTCCACCTCTCTCTCTCTCAATCGCTCTCTCAATCTCTCTCTCAAGCTCTCTCTCAAGCTCTCTCTCAATCTCTCTCAATCTCTCCCTCAAGCTCTCCCTCAATATCTCCCTCAATATCTCCCTCAATATCTCCCTCTTACCCCTCACCCCACAATGCTTCTTTCAGCATCTCCTCCTCTTTCCACCTCTCTTCCTTTTTTAGGCCCTTCTTCCCCTTTCGCCTCCCTGCTAGTATCCCCTTTCCGCCCCTTTCCTGCCATCAGCTCCATGGTCTCAATCTCTGGCATACCGGTGCCCTGTTGTCGCATAGTTGGCGCCGAGCAACAGGCGTGGATTACGGCGGCCCCACTTAATCAGGGGTGGGCGCGTCGATGGCGCGGGGGCGGGGGGCGGAGGCGCCTCCAGGACGCGACGCGCGGGACGCTCGGCGCAGATTCTTCGCAAAGAAGCACCGGAGGGATCGCGGCGTCTCAGTCCTCGCACGTTTAGGTTAAGGAAGTGGCGAGTAATGGTAATTTCAGTAAGCGCCAATTATTCGGACGTCAAAAATTCGGACCGCTAATAATCCGGACGTACTTGTGGCCTAATAAAATGGCATGAAATTAATATGCATATTTGGTCAATTACGGGTCACGACTTAACAAATGTATTAAAAGTATTGTCTGCAGAAAATTGTATCAAAGGAAAGGTACCTAGATTTAAAGAATTCTATAAATTAGTATAAGCTTTACATTAAGTACAGTTTTTATATCCCTTTTCTTTATTGCACAAACTTAATTGTGGTAGGCCTAGATTTACTACGAGTATATATAAAATAATAGTATGCATAACTGTAAACACAAGTACGTTTTCTGTAATGTAATTTAAAACAAAAAATTGTACTAACTTAGCGTTGTTATTTACGTGGTTCATTTCTGTATCCATCAGCTTGGATTACGAATGATTTTAGAAATGTTTTTCAACTCTCTTGTACGGAAACTAGAACTTATCTTCACTGTTTATTAATAAAGTGTTACTTTCCCATAAACTTGCACAAAATAAAAATATGTGCTGCAAAGTAAACAAAACACTGGAGCGTTCTGAATGAACATTGCTCGCATTTTGAGAATGACCCCAAAAGAATACAGAATGCGTCACCAGAATCCGGACAAATGTAAATTTAAATTTCCCGCCATATCGTAGTTCCGCCAGAGGTCGTTGTTGTAGCTCTGCATTGCCTAACGTTTGTAGTAAACACATTTTCAAAATGGCCATGTTGTTAAAATAAAGTGCGGAGTATGATGGAAGAGCTGCAATTGTCAGAGGCCTCCGCGCTGGCCGCTCAGCTACAGAGGTAATGAATCTTTTCTAACTATCCAAAATCTACAGTTTATGATGTTGCGGAAAGCAGTATGTTTTTGAGCAAGATGGTGCACCGGCTCATACGAACCATTGGTTCAGAACTGGGTGTCAGACAATTTTGACATGTTTTGGTTAAAAGTAATTGTGGACTCCCAACAGTTCCGATTAAAAACCTTTCGATTATTACGTATAGAGCGTAGATGAAAGGATGTCCCACAAGTCTCGACATCCAAATGTGACGTCATTACGGTCCGCCATTAAGGCAGCATTCGCCGACATGGACTCGGATACGTTGCGTCGTGCATGCGGCCCCTTCAGACAAAGAGGAGGCCGTCATTGAAGCAAAAGGAGGTTCAATTGACTGACTGTTGTCTTTAGATGTCCCCCGTGGACCATGTGAAAGGATTTTGCAATATATTTAATATTTTGCTAATAAAATTTTAAAAATTAGTTCGGTATGTCCGAATTTTGGTGACGCACCCAATATATATGAAAGTTTCTATGAATTCTACTAAAAATGAATGAATGCGTCTTTGGCGTATTCATTTTAAAATTACGGATTCGGTTCCTATCGTCGCCTCAATGTCAACATATCATTCATACTCTAAAGTCTCACTTCCCGTACTATTTACTTAAATAACCATTACGTTAAAAACCATTACCGACTTTTTTTATTAGTTAATTTCGAAAATCCGAAATTTAACAATTTAATCGGGAAGGTGTCCGTTCCCAATTTTTTCAGATTATCTCTCATCATTTGCATTGCAGTTTTTGTGCTGTTACTTCACATCTCAAAGGGGTTGATCAAGCTTTTGAGAAGTGTTATGTGGAATTTGTTCGTGTTAAAACGTAATATTTTACCTATTTCGATTGTGTTGATAAAAATTGTTCTGTAATAATATAATTCGACGTGTCAGTATATTTCATAGATTATTTTTAGAGACAAAAATGTTAATTATTTTTCTACGTAAAGCTTATTCTTTGGAGTTATTCGACTATACGTCTTATAAGACTTTTATGAATATTTGTAACATTAACAGAGAGACAACAACCGAAGAGATGTTTATAAAATATATTCTGTTTTAATATACGAACAATCATTTCGTGATGCCAACAAAATACGACTGCATGCTGCATTAGAATGGCAAAAAAGGGACGCAAAATGCGATAGAAAAGTATGATTTACAAAATTGTCAGTTACATCAGGTTCCACCAGAAAAAAGAACAGCGATTCTTTCTACTAACGGTGTATTAAGAGCTCGCAATGACCTTGCGCGCCAAAATGACACTGGCCTTCACAAGCACTTACAAAAAAACCAGCCCTGCAGATGACAGCCAACCAACAATGCACCGAAAAAATCGACGCTATCAAAACCAGTTACACAGAATATCAGGTATTAATTTGTATTTTTACTTCAAAGCGCTAATTTGAATGTTAATTAGCGGCGTTTGTGGCGATGTCAAAGGGCACAGCTTGCCGCCGGCCGGTCGCGTCCCTGCATCGCAGGGCAAGGGTTGCATCGGTCACGCAGTGCACAAGTCGCAGATGCATATGGCAGTAAATTCTCGGACCTAGACAGGGCCAGATTTAAGGCAGGTCTGCAGGCCCTATGGCCCTGTAGCCCCTACAAAAAATGAAAAAAAAAACTCAAAAAGATATTCAAGGGAAAAATTGTGTCATGACTTGTGGTCGTGCGGTGTTGTGGTTTAATTTTTGCAAAATTAAAAAAACAACAATATGATTGAAAAATTTGTTAAAAAAAGGCGAAAAGCTCATACCGCATAGATTGTAATACGTATATGTAAATTATTTTATATAAGTACATTTTTTTAACTAACCGTAGGGCACGCCTTAAATCCATTTTTATATAATTGGGACATTTTTTCATCCCGGGATCCCCCTCTTTTTGTTAATTCGCCCTTGAAACTAGATCAGGGATGCTGGGGCAAACTTCGGCCCGCAAGCCACCTCCGGCCCGCCTGAAGGTTGTATATGGCTCGCCGCAAGTTTCAAAATAGTCATTTTTATATTAAGTTCGTGAAGTTATTGTTTTTTGCGCGATCGATATTGAATTTTTTTTTCGAGACCGATAGGTCGAATCATAGTTCATTATACCTCTACTCTTCATGATTTATTCTAAAAAAACCTTCATTAAAGTTTTTATAACAGGAGGCCCTGGTTTCGCGACGTAAGGTGACGATGCATCGTTGTTTCATACGAGTTCCTATTGTATAACTGGTACATCGTGGTCATAATTACTGAATTGAAAATGGTAAAGTTCTTCGAATCTCCGAACGATACAATATGTGCGTGTGTGTAATTTTGGAAATTATTTTGCACGCAACTATCAACTTCATGAATGTTTAAGACTTTGCTCTCTCTTTTAAAAACCATCAATCCATTTTTTCTTCATACAAAAGAAAAAATATCAAAACTGTTTAGATATATTTACTTCCTACAACCAAGATTCTTACAAATTGCAGAACGTTAGTGCTCCAACTACAACCCCTATACTCGGGACTGTATTCCCCTACACACAAACAGCATCAGTCGAAAAGAATGCTTCTGTTAGAACGGTGGAAGCTGACAGGTTGGGTCGCGCCGGGTCGCATCGGGTCGCGGGGGTCGCGTGCAGCGCGACCGCGCCGCCGTTGCGACCGACAGAATGGGATTTCGATAACGACCTTTCTTTTCCTGGCCCGAGATTAGGTTAACAATAGGATGAGCTGGCCCAGTTCCCGCAGAGGGCGCGGGCTGTAAACACGAGCGCGGGTCGTTGACCTCGCACGAGTCTGATCCGGTTCATCCAAAATTCAGACTCCCCTTCCGGTTAGGGCCACGAAAAGAATTGAACTTTTATTCGTACCTTTTCAACATTTCCCAATCCTGGCCCATCAGAACATAACAAAAATGTATAATTGGTCGTTTCTTTTAAATTTTTTTTCTCTGGCTGTTGAAGCCTTTTTGAGTCTGACTATTGCGAACGGAGATACTGGCGAAGTATTTTCTCAATCATAGGAGATGACTCAATGGGGATGTCGGGTTAGTTCTTTACCTAGTCTTAAGGATGGAATGATGATTGATCGGGTGCGGAAGATGGCCCGTTGTTGAGCGTGCTACTTCGGCATCCGTCTGAATTGATCAGCTGAACAAGAGAAACCACCAATAAAAATCTCCAGAAAGTTACACAGTCCGATTTAACTACTGAAAAGTCCGCTACTATCGAAACTCGTACCTGGACCGTCGCGATCTACAGAGCTTTGGATGGGAGCTCGAAACAACCATGTTATACATGGTGATATTTTCTGTAAAATTATTGTATAAAGCGTAAATTTTATAAAATCTTTATGTTACATTTTTAGAGTTTTTACATTTTTACAGTTACTTACATTTTTACAGTTTTTACATTTTTTACAGTTTTTACATTTTTACAGTTTTTACATTTTTATATTTACAGTTCTATAAAACATTTTCGGGATCAAAGACTCAAAATGGGGATTGTGTCTGCATAAGATGTTAGAAGAAGTAATTTACTACAAAAGGAACAAGATTTATCAACTTTTTCGATACTAGGGCTTCATAACACGCGTTTTTCTGCGACGAAATCGCAGATTTTTACACCATTACATATCTTTCTCCGAACTACGTGGGTATTGTGATATACGAGCACGTGGAAGGCAGGGGCACTTACAATTGCGATGCACTGAAAGAACATTGTCGGTACTGCTTCAAAGTAGGGAGTCCGCGCCCGCGCGCCGAGCCGTGTTTCGCAGCGGCCGCAGTAGAGCCCGTGCAGGTGCACCTCTCGCCTCTCGCAGAGAATAAATCACCTCCCGCTCCGAGCGCCCTTCGCCCTTCGGCACACAGCCCGAGGGGCCAATTAAGATGCCCTTAATGTTTAATGGCTCCCGTTCGCAGCGTTCGGAGGGAGAGAGGGCCAGGATGAGGGGGTGGGGCTACCTCAAATCACTTTGAGCAGGCTTTTCTATCGACAATATCCTAATCTTGAGAGATAATATTACCTGACGGGTGTAGCAGTGAAATTTCTCAGAATCGATTACGTCAAACTGCAAACGCAGTAATTGGCTGCTGTGATGCTTCCCTCGGGTTACTCTATACACCACTCTAGCGCTGTAGCTGCGTTGCTACGTCTTCACTACTCGCCGTCACGTAGACACTTAGCGTTATGGCTTGATGCTGTAATTCAACAAGACTCGGAAGAGAAGAGTTCCCCATATTTATTTTCGAAGTTCTTCTATAAATAAAATTATATCTTGTATGAGATCTATTGGGATATTACATTTCAAAATTTGCTACTGATAACAATTGCATCACCCTTCTCCTGCCAATACTTAGAATCAAAACAATAATCATAAAATTGAATCAATACAGTTTATGGTATTTATTATTTGTTTGATTTTGTGAGATAGTAACCAATAAACTTCATTATTATTTTCCTCCTTTTTCCTTGGCTCCACACTGGTGACAGGGTTATGTAAATCATCCAAGGCAACAACGGTTTGCACATAAAATAGAAAAAAATGGCTTTTTTTCCCTCAATTCAGGCTTAAATATTTACTATTTTTTGAATTTTTAATTAAATACTTCTCAGTTTTAATTTCTTTACGTCTCTTGCCATTACGTGCTGACCAATCCATTTTCTGATACAACTTAAAGCATTTCCACTGCACGAAATTCACACTCGTCCTTCAATTCTTCAGTCAATGTTTGGTATTTCTTCTTCTTCTTAGCAACAGTTGTTACAAGCCTGTCACCTGTAGGGACCGCAGCATCAATGATGTTTGTGTTTTAGGTATTTAATCAGATATAAGAATATCTGGTATATTTGCTTCCATTATTCGATCACTAACCCACAGAATTCGAGCTTAATCATCGTTGATGACTTGCTCTGGTTTTAACTTGCAATAAGGTTTCTCACTCTCTACGAGGTCGTGTCTCTAGGTAAGGTCTTTGTGAATTACTTTGGCGACGCAGTTTTGAATCTTACGATATTCTCTTTTAAGACAAATCAGGGCATACACAGCAAATACGCTGGATTAACTCGTTGGTATATTTTCATATACGACATCGTCTATCAATTTGCTGACCCTTAATCCATTCAATACGCTCCGATTTTTAATAATTTCGTCTTGAATGGAGAAAGGGGATCCTTCAGTCTCACCGAAGAGGGCAATTTTTAATCCTGGTCTCATAACTTTGTGAACAGACGAGTTAATTGACAGAAAGTAGCGACGTAGTTTTTCTTCTTGTTGTCAGCCTAGTGCCTGCAAGTTAAGGAGTTCTCTTCGTGCACTACCTCGAGATAAACACAGCCAATGCGCTGAACTGAGGATAGTGAAGTCGATGCCCTGTAAGCTGAGATCTTATTTTCCTGTCAAAATTCAGAAAGGATGTCTCTCTCCATTTTTTACGCCAAAAGTATAAGTTTCTATAGGATTAGCTCATCTATTAATAGTAGATTTTTTAGTTCTTCAATTGATGCATGTTTTGCAGACTTTATTTACTCTGGATATTGTGTTCTGTACAATATTGTTCCTAATGTCAGAATCAAAAATTCCCAACAACTGTTACATTCCCAGATATTTGTAGAAATCCTCAGTGATGAGATTTGTAATAATCATGTCGCCGGTTATTTACAAATTTTGTTAACTTTTTTGGACTTTCCCGCGGACAATGTGAAGAGTACCGCATTTGTCTATCCCAAACTCTATACAAACTGCATTGCTGAAACTTTTGACTAGTTCGAATTCGCTTCGTAAATGCTCTCTATTAGAGCCCTAGTTTAAAATCATTCATGAAGAGACCGTGCAAGATTCGAACATCAGAGTTTTTCTTCACTAAATACCCTTATCCTGATTGTCTGAGCATTCTGTTCAAAGGGGTGAATAAACCATAACGAACTTAAGCTGTTTCCTTGAGAGATTCCACGCCGAATTGATCTGAAACACTATTTTCACAAAATATTCTGGTTTGATTCGAACCTACGAGTCTTGAAAATGATGTATTGTTTCTGTGCGAGATTTATTGGTCGGTGAGAATTCTATAATTGTTTTACGCGTCATTGCACAAGTGTATGACAAATGGCATTTTCATAATCATATATTTTATAACAGCACGATAAGGAAATCGTTAGTTTACGTATGCCCCCAAAATTTTTTAGAAACTTTACTGACAGCAGACTACATAGATTCTCAATCAAGGAGAAAAACATTAATCAATAGTTCCGGATATGGATGATTCTAAATTACATCACAAAAATAACTGAATCTAAAGAATGCATTTATGAAATCAAGGTGTGAATTTATATGCTTTCAAAATTTTTATAACCCAAGATTCTTCAATTAAAAAACATAGTTTAAAAGGGGACAATTTATATTCTGAAAAGATGCAAATAGTAGATGCTACTTTATTTGCCTGTTCCTTGTTATCCACCGGAAACTGTTGCTTCGCCCTAGTGTTGTTGCACGCGATTAGCTCCCCATCGTCATTACCCAGTGATTCACGACTCCCAGACATCGTAAACGCGCGAGGTATTCCGTATAACCAGGCCTTATTACGGAAGCCTCACTACGACTCGGAACCATAGCTCGGCCTCCACGAAAGCGAATTTCGAAAACATCCGCCACTTCCCCTCCATTTTTCACGAACCTTGGGGAGCAAAGGGAGAAAGAATGACTTCTTCTCAAACTTAACAAAACATTCGCGCAAATACAGCAGGAGTTGTAATGGGAATTCCTTTAACGAAGATGTTATCACACCGAACGGATGCTGAATAATGCATTAACTTCTCCCGAAGTAAGCGTCAGCCCGCCCCGCGAGGGGGCGTGCCCCGTGCTGAGGCAAGAGATACGACCGGACAAAGGGGCTCTTTTATTTACACTGTTTGGAGCCCACGAGCTAGAGATCGTAGTACGTGGTCTGTGGGAGCGTTGTGTGCAGAGAAGTACAGAAGTAAATTCCACATGCTAGGAAGAGTGTGTGTAAGAAGATGTAGGGGGTCAGATGTTTGATTGTGCCTGTGAGCAAAGACGTGGATGTTGGAACGTGCGATCACGAGGCTGATGATAAAAGGACGAGAGATGATGAAGTTGGCTAGAAGAGGGCATGGATGCTCGAAGTAAAATGTGTGGAAATGACTTGTTCATTTCAATATAATTATAGACTTAACAAAGTATTCTCTGAGGTTTCAAGATGATTAATTGTACGTGGTAAGACAAAAGTTACATATTCGTAGGATGAAGTGAGATTCCATTGTTATTCTCATTGTTGACTCCCTGACTATTGCATTAATTCCATTCATTTTGACAACTTTTGTCTATTGTAAATTTAATTCTTACTTTAATTTTCAGTTATTTGGTGATTTGAAGTATTACGTCGCTAAACAATTATAGTGATGATGTGATTGTTTTGACCAAAATAAGATTTTTCAATTCTCTTAAATAATTATGTTGCGTATGACACGGTGAGCAACATGGTTTGCATTGCCATTGACTCCACAATTTCAAGAAGAAAACAAACATGCTTACGGAGACCACGAACTCCTAACATTTTTCTGGCAACTACCACCACACCAGATGCAATAGTCCATCGTTGACCTGAATCCTAGGGTGGCGGATTGTCGATCCTAAGGTGGCGGAGTCCGGTGGCGAAATTTCGACAATAGCTGCACAACTGGGCAGAATTTAGCTACAATCTGGAGGAGAATTCTAGCGGTTGCTTCTTTCAATTGTTAGTTTCCCGTAGTGTCTCCAATCAATACTATGCGAATACCACGATAGTACTCTAATAAATGAACATCCGCACGCGATCTTTCCTTTCTCATCCTTAATACATCCCTTGAATATACACCTACATGCACTGTACTAATACAACGGACGTGGGACCAGTAGGGAACCTCCAGCTTGTTCTTCTTGTAGCGATGTTCCGCTGAAGACCTAGGGGCCTAGTGGGCTACGCAATAGTCAACTGATGTCACGCAAATGGCACTCTTTGAGACAATCATCATGAAGCATACTCAACATACCAACATCACATTTCTAGACGGAGAAGACGTTTACCAGTGATATCCGATAGTTACGGCAGGGGTACAACCGTCACGAAATGCTAGTACATGCGCAGCAGAAGCAGTGCATGTTCTTTTTCGGGAGATGGCGGTGATCTTCCCCCGCTGGATGGCGAGACCCGGCGCCGACCTACCGTGGGCTAGTGGGGTTTCCCCCTAACCAGGACTCTCCCACCAGCGGGGCACCACCCCAGCCGGGACAAGCTCTACGCTCCCGACCGATCTCCCGGAATATGTGGTAGTGTAGTGCATGTTAGTGTAAGTGTGTGTGTAAGGGGAGAGGATAGGACAAGGAAGAGGAAGGACAGATCGCGCGCGGTCCGTGGCCCGTTTGGTAGGGTACTTCTCCGGCATTCGCCTGGTGTTGATCGGAGAAACCACGGACAACTACCGATCAGAGCAGCCTGCCGCTAGAATTCTCCTCCCGACAGCGACTGATTTCGACCTAGCTGGAAAGCTAGTATCGAAAATCCTGCCGCCGTCAGGACTCGAACCTAGGACCTCCCGGTCAGAGGCGCTGCAGTCACATCAGTTGATGCACTGAGCTACCGCTCCCGGTATGTGTGTTGATTAGAGAAACCACGGGAAACTACCGATCAGAGCAGCCTTTCTCTAGAATTCTTCTCGAGACACAGACTGAATTTCACATAGCTCTCTTGTTGGTATTGCAAATCCGCCACCGCCGGCCGTCGAATGCTAGAATTCCCCGATCAAACACACTTCAGTGACAGTTCTCCCAAACCTTCTCTGGCGGGGACTTACATTTGAAATAAACGTACTCGAGTAGAACTTCGCGATTAGCACATTCTCACGATTAGCGTCTTCACGATTAGCAAGGGGACAGACACATTCCGCCTCCGACGCATCGCTTGTTCTTGAGGAACACTACGAGGTCACCGCCCCCGCCTGACTGCTTGGCTTCGCTCTCGTCTTCATTCTCACTCCCGCCCTCTCCCAGTGGCTTCAAGTCTTGCGCTGCACTCTTTACAAAGTGTCTCTTCGAGCGCTAAGTTGTAAGAGGTTTCTTAACTTCGACGCACAACTTCATGCCGTAACAAGTTGTTTTTAACCGAAACACTTGATTCTTCTTTCCAACGCAAAGAAGTAAAAAGAAATGAAGCTACGCTTCAGTCAGAAACAGGAGAAGGAAGTTTCTCAAAGATAAAGAAGTATTGAGATTCGATGAAGAAACAGTACGTCTACTGTATATGTCCATTATAGATGTTGAGCAACCTTTGTTCAGAACTCTGGAAACCTGACAAGGAAGAACGTTTTTATTGCGTGATGAAAGAACTAAGGTTGTAAATGTCCTTGAATTCCATTAGATAACGCCCTGCTTGTTTCGTCTCATGTTTTCTGTGTGTATTAACTCGTTTTCTCAATTCAAAAATAGAGGTTTTCAACATCCATGGTGAGAAGCAGAGTCAAAGACCTTTTCTTCCAGTTTGCACCCTTTATTTTGAAATGTTTCTACGAAATCCTAGAAATCATTTGATTTTATTACACAATATTTTAAGATTTGAATTACAAAAATACGTCATTCTGAAGATACTAGAAGTATTTTGAATAAATAATACTATAATTGCATAAAAAGTTTGATGCAATCGCGTTTTATTCGAAGAGTCAATTGTATGCGCTTCGTTCTGACTCCACCGTTCTCCATTTCAAAATATTACAAACACAGCAGAACATTCCAATGATAATTTTGCGAGTTTGCAATAGTTTCCTTATTCTACATAACGAAGTTCTTTACAGGCGGATGCAAATCAATGTTTCTATACATTTGAACGAAGGAAGAAAAGCTTTGATGGAAGCCACAATGATAGGAAAGTATCTCGATCATACATCGTCTTCGTTCCGCGAATGGCATTGTAAAAACATGAAAGAGCGCGAAAGAGCTCCGTTGGAACGGTTCTTTCCGTCAGAAGCGATGGGAATCAGAAACCTCTCTTTCGATTGCGACCCGTCTGTAGACACAGCGCCAGAAATATCGCCTCAGGCGGTGTTGCGGGCTGGGGCCGGGCGGGGCGACGGAGAGGGGCGACGCGGGGAGGGGCGGGGTGGAGCAGGATGGGACGGCCGAACGCGTGTGTCGTATTTCCTCCGAAGACCTTTGTGAATTCATAGTACTGTAACCCACTTTCCTGCGAGTTGCGAGCGAACCGAAGGCGAACGGGCCCGCTCAGGGGGGCAGGGCGCGGAGCGGGGAGGGGGAGAGGATGAATGGACTGGGCCGCGGCGGCGGGCGGCTAAAACGACACGCGTATATGAGGTCATTTCCGTACCAACTACGTGGCAGCGCGACGAATGGGCCATAAAACGAGTCAACAGAGAGACACTCGGTCGTAAGGCGTCGCTGTCGCCCGGCGGCGGTCGGCCGCGGTGGGGCGGGGAACGGGAAGGGGGTTGTGGTGGGAACGAGGTGAGGTGGAGTGGCAAGGCGGGGTGGTAAGGCGGGGGGGCAGATTGGGGCATGGCGGAGTGGGATGTGCGGACTGGGGTGTGCGGGGAGGGGTGAGGAGTGCGGGACGGGCGGACGGGGCGGAGCGGGGCGGAACGGGCGGAACGGGACGGAACGGGGCGGAACGGGACGGAACGGGGCGGAACGGGGCGGAACGGGGGGAACGGCGTGCGGGGGTGGGGAGCAGAAGAAGGAACGGGCTCGGTGGAGTTGAGAGGGTGACATCAGGGATGAGGTGGGGACGGGGTCGAAGCGCTAACCACGGCGGACCACATCGCGGAGCTCTCAGTGAGCTGGAGAGCTTGACAGGAGCGATATGGGCTGACAGTGACAATTAGGGTGGCGCAGTCTGTACTACAATATAGGTGATGGAGACGAAAAGGGTTAGTGATAATGGAGTCGACCCTGATAATAGGGAAACAATCGCGGCAGGGAGACGAAAACAAAGTAAAGCGAAGGCAGTGATAATTACGTGAGAAACCACCAACGACGGTTTCCTCATAGCCTTGTGAGAAGGAAGTGTTGAGTGGGAGACGGTTCAAAAGTTTCAGGAGCCGAATAGCCCAAATGGATAAAAAGTCTCATCTCTGTGTAATAGGCGAATGCGTGAACGCGGCGCGGTCAATTGCCTCGATAGCGAAGACCTGCAGAAACGGAGGCTCGTGCTTTGCGCGTTGAACGCAAGATCGTTAAAGAAGAGGTCAGCACTCGCCCTGCCTCCAGGGATGATGGGGCAACAGCAGTAGCGGCGGCGGCGGGCAGCGCTGACGTCCCGCGGGATCGACACGGTGGCACCCCTCCTCAACGCCATCGCCTCACCCTCCAGCTGCCCCTCCGCACACACGCCTGCCCTTACCCTCGCCCCGCCAGCCCCCCCGCCCCCCCGGCCCCCCCCCACACCGCCAATGCCCGCGCCACCACCAACGCAGTCGCCATCTCACACAAACACACACCATCCCCCCACACGAAACCCCCCACGCACGAAATCCCCACACAAACACGAAATCCCCCCCACACACGAAATCCCCCCACACAGAAATCCCCCACACAATCCCCACACACGTAATCCCCCACACGTAATCCCCACACACGTAATCCCCACAAACACGTAATCCTCCCACACAGACGTCATCCCCCCACACAGACGTCATCCCCTCACACAGACGTCATCCCCTCACACAGACGTCATCCCCCAACACAGACGTCATCCCCCAACACAACGCCATCACACACACACACACACACACACACACACACACACGCGCCATCACAGGCGCAACGCGCTCCCCGCCCCCACCTTGCCGCGGTGCAGGGCAAGTGGTGGTGCGCGTGCTCAGCGCCTCCAAGTGGCGGCGACACAAATTGTGCGCTTCCAGCGGAAACCGTCCGCTGTAAATCATCCGACAACCCGCACAGCACTCCGAGAGAATCGGTTGTTTCAACAGGATCGTAAGGGCAAACAGAAGTGCCCAGAGAGGCCTTGACGATCGTAAGGAAGGATTCCAGAAAGAGGTGTGGGGTAAGGGGAAAGTTGTTTTAACGCACCGTTTGGAACACATGATAGATGCTGAGTGTATACGAAACGTCTGGAGAAAGATTGATGAGCGATACGAATTTGAGATAAGCGATTTCAGAGCGTTAATAGTTAGCGATTTCAGAGCGTTAATACACATGATTTAAAGAAACGCCGTAACTATGAAAATACAAGTATTAATTTCAAAATAAAAATGTGTTGGTTAGGATAAAATCTTTCGCCTATTACAAAACAATTCTATTCTGACGAATTCTACCACTCTAATTGCAAGATGCACGGCTCAATTCGTCGGAGATTTAAGCTAGAACAAATATGCCAATACTTGAACAAATCAAAATTTGATTTCTACAGGAATGCACAACAATATCTTGTAAGGTCGTTGGCTATTTAAGGAAATAAATATTTTAGATTTCTTGGAATGGAATAAACACTGCGATCCCATGTGATAAGATTTGATTATTAAGATAATCCCATGTTTAAGATTAAAAATCTACTGCAAATTAACTAACACCTTAAAAATCGACGAGCTTAAATTAACGGAAGAAAAAAATATTTTTGTTGTCAAAATTAGCACCTTACTCGAAAAGACAGGTTTATGGATAAGTGACTACCAACTGCAAGCGACGTTCAAGAATATGGTTTGTTTCAGTTTTTACTATCGGCAAACTAATAAGAAACTATTGAAAACAGTATCATCTTTCTTTCAATTCTGAAAAGAAATTATGAAGCGCAATTAAAAATGTTTATTCTTCTATTATCGATATCACAAATTTTACTTCACAAGTGTTTCAACTAGTACCCCTGTATCAGTGACAAAAGAAAATCCAATGTCCATCGCCTTCTTTGAAAATCATAACAAAGCTACAAAATGTCCATACATTTAGTGTAAAAATATATTGTACGACAAGTAATCATATACATGAATATTGTACGGAATATATTGAAATAAACTGAATATATTCATACAAAATCGGTCGAGGAACCTGAAAAGCAAATACCTTTCTATCTTCCTACTTCATTGCTAGAATTGGCTCAATGAAAAATCATATATTCATTTCACAAAAACATGGAAATTTATTAAACAATTTAAAACAATTGTTTATATTGTATAACTTTACCTATATAAAATTAAATCTTTGTCATGACAATTCCAACCTTATGTCTTCGCGCGCTTTTGGACCATCTTTATCCATCTCCGACGCCGCCGTCCTCAGGTCCAGACACCATCTTGTCTCTTCTTTTCTCGGAAGCACACTTCAATCACCGTTCATCAGATCAATTAACTATTTGCTGCTAACATTCCAGTCCAATCACTGACAACTTCCCCCAAGCCCTCAATGTCCCTCCAACTCGTTCACATGAAATATTTTAAGCTCCACTGTCACACTTAGTATTCAAATTTTGATATTCTCTCAATATCCATTCCCTAGTAGATGCTTACAAGTCCCCAAAGAAAAAAAAAACTCTTAACATTAATTGGAGCACGATCCGTTCATGAGCACGGCATCAGTCAGAATCAATGTCCCTCGTATTCTTTCAGCCCTGCAAAGCTCGGTCCATCTTTTCGATTGTTTATTTGCAGATAACACTTCGTACCTAGCTAATCCCTAAATTTCTTGCAAAACGAACTAGCCGTCTTCACGACTGTCACTGCTTTTTCGGCCAATCCCTGAATTCTATACGAAATTAACTAGCCGTCTCCGCGATTGTCACTGCATGAATTTGTTGACCTTGACGACGGCTCGCTTACCGTTGCTATGCTAGCATTTTCACATAATTTATCCCCTTTAATTGACGCCATTTATAATAAATATTGTGCAATATTCAGTGACATATTGGTATGTCACAATATTATCAAGAGCACCTTCATAATAGAAATACTTATTTTGACAAAAAAATCAGTAATTCTTTAGAGAAATGATAAGTTACTTATCAAAGTATTTTGACTTCAAAAATGACAACTTGTGAACATATAATTAAGATTTAATTTGTGGTTAAGCTCGCAAAAAGCATAAGGACAATATTCAACAACGCTGAATTTAATTTACGACTACATTACAATTAACACTTCAATACAAAAAATATCATTAGATCCATTAAGCGTCAAATATAAAAAAGAAAAGCTTGATCTCAAAGTTGAGCCTAGTCTTGATCTCAATTTTCGGTTCTAACTATAACAAGGATTTCCTTGGCTTATCGGTCAAAATAATGTTACACCTCTTCTCATCAATGACTCGTCCGGTATTAGAACAACGCGAAAATGAGGTACGCGCGCATGCGCAAATGCAATTGCAGCCGCATGGGCGTTCATTAGCGGCGTCAACAACGCCCCCGGCGTTTACTTTATGCATTGTCTGCGCGCAGCAGTGCCAACCCAAACAGGACGCAGCTACCTAGGCCCCTGGCTGTTTAGCCCGCCAGCCCCGCCCAGCCAGCCTCTCTGCCCCGCCAGCCTCCCCCGTCCCGCCACCCTCTATGCGCCTCCCCGCCCCTTCCTTCCCCTGCCCCGCCCCTCCCAGCGTGGTGTCAGAGTCTCTCTTCCTCTGCACTCGCGCAAGCTTTCGACTCGGCAGGATCGCGAAAACTGGTAATATAGAAAGTTGAGATTATGTAAATTATATATTTGTGGTCAGTATTAGACAAGGTTGTTGTTTTTTTTGTTTTTTGTTGTTGTGTTTTTGTTATTTAAAGCCGCATCAACATCTAGGTCATTAGCGTCCACTATTGCAGTTAACGTTATGGTAACTAAGAAGATGAAATGGTGATGATAGGGATGAAAGGATGAACACAAATACAACCGTGCCTGAGGCGGGACTCGAACCCGCGACCCTTCGGTGCGAGATCACTACGACACTACTGCCTTAGTGATCTCGATCACCGGTCCGACAAAGCTATAATTCGAAGCTATAATTCGATCGATCTTCTCAAATTTCCAAAATTAAAGACTGAGGGAAATAAGTATTGAGCGATTAAATAATAAGCCTTGTCAGTTAGCACTTCAAGCGTTTTTTGTAGTATTTAATGGTTTTTGTATGAAAGAAAGAATTCATAATTGTATTTTCGCCAATGAAAGAATCCTTAAACTCTTTAAACTGCAAGCGATATGTCTATTGCATAAATAATATTTTTTATAAGAAAATATGCCGAAAGCAGGAGTATGGTGGCGGTATATCATGCAAAACTTGCGCTGAATATCAACTGAGGATGGGTGAATATTAAAGAATATTCTATTAATATATAATCGATTATTATTTTTATTAGATTAATATGCATCGATTAATAGTTCCGAATTAATCGATTAGTCTTATATAATCGATTGATTTTTCACGTTTTAAATTATGCTTAAAATGAATTAAATTGTTAATTTTTTATTTGTATATTAAATAATCGTTTAGTAACTTCGTTTATTTTAAGAAAACCTATTACGATAATGTGAGTCATTCTTAATTTTCTGTCATGTTAAATTTTATTTATTACTTTGTAACTTTGTAAGCTGTTATTTTAAGAAAATCTGGAAAAAGCATGTTCATCAACTAAAATAACGTTAACGCTTTTAAATTAAGTACAAAAGAATGTAATGCACACGGTTTTTGCACAGATAGAATTTAACTACTTAATCGAACAAATCTCAATTCTTTTATTTTCTTGTAATAAACGACAAAATAAATAAAATTATCTTTTACACGAACATTTTGATATAATACAAACCTGAATAACAGATCTTTAAATGAACAATAACGAATAGAAACATAAACTACATAGATTAATGTGTAGAGACGAGGAATTCCATTGTTAAAGTTCAAAAGTAGATATGTACTTCCATATTTTGCTCGTTTTGAAAATTAATATTTGAATTAAAATAATCGAGCTAAAAATCGGAATAATAAATACATGTGTACAATAATCGGTGTAAAAATAATCGATTTCAATTTTCGATTAATCGTAAAATAAACGATTTTTGTATTAATCGCGATTAAATCGCCCATCCCTAGTAGCAACGCCATACAGCTCTTTGCTGAGATCTGAGTTACAGAACATAGTTTTTTAATAGAATAGAATTCTCTCGGTTTTTCGAGATGTTCATTGTATGCCAGGGATGATAAAGGGAGCCTGGATAGTAACATGAATATATCGAATTATATAAATTAATATTTTATTTTTTCATTAATATTAACTTTAAATTCAAAACTATATCAGCTGACATTGATGAGGAATCACAAAACATATTCAAGTCAATTTCAACATAAAATATTCTCGATACAAGGAATGTGAAATGAATAAGTCCCGTTAATTACCAAAACATAAAGTGAGTTGTAAATTATCCTTGTTTGCGAACGATGTATGCGATCATACTTGACATTTTCCTCTATTTTGCGCAGCACTCAAATCCAGAAGCGCATTTTCAAACTCCTATCAAGAAGGCATTGAATTTAAACATCCCAAATCGTCTTTACTTATCCCTTGAATAAGTTTTATCATCCACACAAGATTATTGGAAACGAACACCAGAGAGATTAATTAAATCCTTCATAAAGATGGTCCTAATAACATCTTTTTAAGGCTCTTTGTTACGGTACATTTACCTCCAGACGACAAACGAAGAGCGCGTCCCCGCGAGAACAGAAGCGAAGCGGACGAGAGAGCAGGCACGTTGTGCTACACAGTTTCTCGCGACGAAGACAAAACGAAAACAATTGGGAGGAATTTCGCCTGTCATCAGGGAGCCCGCTTTCAATTGGCGTCTGAGAAAGGCATCGAATTAAATTCCCAAGTCAGAGGATCTGCTGAATTGGCATCTATTGATTTCTTGTAATTGAGTTCCGTGGAAATTCTGAAACACAATGGAGGGGTTTGATGGCATTCTCCTTACCTTTAGAGAACTCCGACGCAGAATTCACGGAGAGGGAACGACTGCCAGAGCGAACGACCGGCGGTCTCATTTTCGCCATTAGCACACAATTCAGGAAACAATCTCCATAAATATTTGCATCGTTTGCAGCCGTGGTCATGAATTTTTAATACCAATCACCAAGTCGCGTGATTACAATGAAATATATTTAAAATATCAAACTTATTCACTTCAACACTTCAGAAGTAGTATTCATCTAATATTTCTTCATATTCTTCTATGAGATCAAATGGAGCTAGACGAGGTGTATTCTATTTGAACGCGACAGGCCGTTCGCTGAAAAGACAAAACGTCTAAGCCCAAAGTAGCCGCGGGAAATCAAAATTATTGCAATAGATTTTCTTTGTATCCTTACTATTTTATTTGTTTTTGCTTATTTCACCATTGTTAATTGAAGCATTCACCGTTATCCAAAACTTTATCTGACTTTACGATATTGTCTCTTTAAGGATTTGGAGAAAAACTGAACAATTTATCTTAAATCCATTGTGAGTGTCTTATTAATTTGTTTGCTCAAAACAGTTCTTTAAAGCCATAAAGGGCAATTACCGCTACCCTGCAAAACAAACCATACGATACGTAAATAGTTAATAAAACAAGCAATAAAGGTTCTACACATTACGGCTAATGACCGAATTTGGCGAATTCAAAATCAATGCATAAATTGGAAGTAGAAACTGCTTCGAAGACCTGTGTATTTAAGCCAGATATTGTGCACATTAAGCAAAAAGAGGTGTCTAGGGAAGATAAAGCATATTTCAATAACGGAGAAGAGCAGACATTGCGAGATAATCAGGAATCAGTCACTAGTGAGTAGTTTATACGAAACAAAGTGGTAGTTTCAAGTTCCTCTCAGTCAGTCGCCACGTAGGGGACGATAGCACCTAACGTAACCTCTATATATTTAACATATCAGATCTCCAAAACGAAAACAACCTTGCGTGTGTGTAAAGGATGCTGTTATACCCATTTTATCAAAATATTGCTCGCAAAAACATAAGACGTCGCAGTCTCATACTCAGACGATTACCTTATTTTAGCCAGCGCCTTCTGATTCGCACGTATTGATGATTCGCGTTTTTGCTCAGGATAATGTTCGAAATCGTTATTCATTCACCTTTATCCCAGCCGTTCGGTAAATATGCAAATTCACTGGCTAATTCGCGAATTAGCCATAATTCAAACTTAAGCTTTAGCATGTATATTGAACAGTTGGGCTATTTCCCAACACACATACAAACCAAAAACATAAATCTGTACGTTTCCGCCGTCATATGAGATCTGCTAGAAATAGTTGCATTCCTTTATTTTCCAGGATTACAACCTGAACCCAGTACTTAAAACTACTAGTAAAAATGAAATTCCAGCATACATTTATTAATTATACTAATTATTTTTAGTTAATTAATTTATAACAAACGTGAATTACTAAAACATTTTCTGGCAAATTTGCACAAAAGTCACATTTATTTTATAACTTTTCTTGTAAAACATTGTACATTCATCATCCAATCCTAAATTTCCTGGATAATTGTACAAAGTTCATCCATTTCAATATTCACAAGTTTCGTTTTCGTAAGAATTCAAATCTCACGTACGTCGTCGAAATTGCTCCCTCAATCCGTGTCATTCTCTGGAGCCTTTGTAATATGCTCTTCTTTGCACCAAGATGTACTATCGGACAAATGGAACATGATAGTTGCAGTGAGTGGTTACCAAGCGTGGCAAACAAATACTATCGAGATATCATTTCCCTTATTGTAGGACAGATCATAACAAATTTGGATATTTGCGGATTCCAGCAGAGAAGGAAAGCTTCTTTTCTGGAACATTATATTCTTGGATAACTGAAAATACTATAAAAATAAAAGCTTTGAAAATAGTATGCGCCCGTACATATGACCAGTCTTGCTAATGCTGCTTTTCTGTAATGTTATAATAATACTAGAATAGACTAATACCAGAAGGAGGGAGTAATCATCTTAACATGGCGGATACGTAACAAGAAAACAAGTGTTTATTGCAAAAGAATGACAAAAGCGAAAAAATTACATTTTTAAATATCAATTTTTAATATGATGAATGAATTACGAATTTATCATAGAATAATTATTTAATTAATTATTGAATAAGTATTACACATCACAGTTGCAAAAGAATTTTAACTATTCAAACCTCGTTTCAAAGGTCTCTTACACTATTTTAGCAGATCTAACAAACTCATATTTTAAACTTATAGCATTTTATTAGCGACTTCAGAGTCAAAAACTAAAAATCTGTAATCTTTTATGTCAATCTTCAATTAACTGACGGAAAAAGCGTACTTTCAGCATTAAGCGCTTCCTTTAATTAGTTTCATCTATTCTGTCCCAATCCCACAACAATTTTCTTCTGACGGGTCGCCTCAATATCCGGAACATGGTCGAGTACAACTTTACGACTTATCAACGCCGCATCCCTTCAGGACATTGTGCTAGAAGTTCGGAAGTCTCGACCAAACACGCAAGTTCCCAACTAAATTACATCTCCGGTCGCAGAAAATATTTTCTTCAGACTGCCGGCATCCGGGGGCCCCAACCCCCCCCCCCCCCGCCATCGTTCCCCCGCAGTCACCTCCATGTTCGTACTGCCACACACACCCTCCGCCTTCGTAAACCCATCCTTCGCTGCCGCCGCCTGCTCATCTTTCGCTGCCGTGCCCGTCGCCATTACTCGTGCTGCCTCCTACCCCTCCCCATCGCCAGCGCCACCGCCCCGCGCAGCGCCGCGTCAGGAGTCCGCGATGATAACGTGAAGGACAGACAGCGGTGAGAGGGAGGGAGGGAGGGAGGGGGGACCGCCGCTCGGGACAGCCCGCCCACGCGGCCGCTCGCTTCCAAATTAGCAAACTCATTAGCGATATCTCGCGGAACTCTTCTCGGGCGGGCGGTATTTGTCATCGCCGCCGCGAGGCGCGCCCCGCCGCGCAGTGCGCCGCGCCTGGATCTGCACGGCCGCGCCCCTCTCCGCATTGCTCTGAGCAGGCGCGGCTCGTCATTCAGGGCTGTAAGGCGGAGCCTCTCCTATAGAAATCGCCCCCAAAATAAATTTTAAAATATATTTATAAGTGTGTTTATTTATTAATAATGGATTTCTGAGTTATATTACATAATAATCACATTACATTTTTGTTTATGAGTTCGATAACGGTCGTCCGTAACGCTTTTGAAGCTGTTGACAGGGAAGATAAAAGCGTTAGGCTCCCACTTCATTCCTCCATAAGGCCTGTGTAGAACGACGAGGCGTGACGTCATGCATTCACTGCACAGGCTTACCTGCGGACGAAGGTTGCAGTCAGGTAGCCTTCAAGGGTGGGGTGTAGGGTGTGAAGAAGGGCGTACTCAGCAGATAGCATTACTATGCAACTTAGCGAGTAGCATTGAGTATCAACTAGTTTTCCCAATATGCCTTAGGAGCGCTACTATATTATACGTGTATCGGAGAAAAATCCTTCGTAGCTATCTCAAAGCGTCCAAAAAGAATTTTTACATTTACTACAATTTCACTGTTACAATACGTTTTGCTCGAGTATTTTCGATTACAGTGCGTTGATTTTAGAACACTAAAAAATAAATTTCTCACGTCTTTCATTCTCGTTGTTTTTTGGAAAGTCATGTCCAAATCAACGGTATTATACTCTGCAAACAAACAGACAACTACCTGCAAAAGAATTAGAGGCTCACTAATGCGATCAGAGTAAAAATTGTGAGCATATGTTTTAAAATGTATGAATTTAAGCTTTAATAAACATACTGGAATATCCCAAGCAAAATAAAATGTTACATAAGTTATAGTTTATATATATATATATGTGTGTGTGTGTGTGTGTGTGTGTGTGTGTGTGTGTGTGTGTGTGTGTGTGTGTGTGTGTGTGTGTGTGTGTGTGTGTGTGTGTGTGTGTGTGTGTGTGTGTGTGTGTGTGTGTGTGTGTGTGTGTGTGTGTGTGTGTGTGTGTGTGTGTGTGTGTGTGTGTGTGTGTGTGTGTGTGTGTGTGTGTGTGTGTGTGTGTGTGTGTGTGTGTGTGTGTGTGTGTGTGTGTGTGTGTGTGTGTGTGTTTGGTGTGTGAATGTGTGTGTGTGTGTGGTATTGTGGTGTGTTTTGTGTGTGTGTGTGTGTGTTTGTTGTGTGTGTGTGTGTGTGTGTGTGTGTGTGTGTGTGTGTGTGTGTGTGTGTGTGTGTGTGTGTGTGTGTGTGTGTGTGTGTGTGTGTGTGTGTGTGTGTGTGTGTGTGTGTGTGTGTGTGTGTGTGTGTGTGTGTGTGTGTGTGTGTGTGTGTGTGTGTGTGTGTGTGTGTGTGTGTGTGTGTGTGTGTGTGTGTGTGTGTGTGTGTGTGTGTGTGTGTGTGTGTGTGTGTGTGTGTGTGTGTGTGTGTGTGTGTGTGTGTGTGTGTGTGTGTGTGTGTGTGTGTGTGTGTGTGTGTGTGTGTGTGTGTTTTTTTTTTTTTTTTGGGGGGGGGGGGGGGGGGGTGTCAATTTCTGCGTGAGC
Source organism: Teleogryllus oceanicus (assembly GCA_964035755.1). Lineage (NCBI taxonomy): Eukaryota > Metazoa > Arthropoda > Insecta > Orthoptera > Gryllidae > Teleogryllus > Teleogryllus oceanicus. The sequence continues at coordinate 51,922,525 of CAXIVR010000004.1, forward strand.
GAATTTGCACAACTTTCGTACTTGTCATGTACGTTTTATTTGTAAGCCATTGGCCGTGCCGTATCTTAAGAGGCTGAAACCGCACGGTCTCTGCGCCTGGAACGCAGACGCTGGGTGACAGGTCACGCGTTGACCTCTCGCACGGGCAAAGCGCTGCTCATGGGCGGCGCCCACGCGGCCGCCCGGGCAACCGTGTCTCCCAGGAGCTCTCCACCCACGCGCATGCCAGGGTCGTGCGCAAAACTATTCCACAAAGAATTCAAACCTTCTATTAGCCTTTTTCTATTAGCACTTTTCTTATTGATGGTTGGCTTTCAATGGTTTTGTAAATGTAGTAATCAACCAGTTTGGAAATGTTTTATGTGAATGTGAAAATTAGAGAACTCGAGCATTGAATGTTTTGATGTGTATTGTTGTTTATTGGAAATTCCAAAGTTCCTACATCATCTATTGTTTTTAAAAAAGGTAAATTAAAAACTGTATTGTACATTCTTTATGATTCACTGACTTGTGTTGTAGCAACGAAGTTCAAAAGTTAGAATAAGATATGAACGGACGTGTGACCATGCGCGACGTACAGCTTTATGCCTTCGGGCAATTCAAGGCATATTAGGGAGTTTTAGCGCCACGCGTAAGGTAGCGACGTTATGTACTAGTAATCACGTGACTGACCTTGATGTCATAACCTCTTACCTTAGGCCTAAGCTACGACATTATACCTTCAAAAAATGGTGCACGCCTGTAGGAGTTTCTACGGTCACCTTACAAACCCCAAAATGGCCACCTAACAGGAAAGGTTCTATTTTTCCAACTCTAATAAACCGATTCTCGTTTGTAAGGCAGTTACAATTATTCATTACCAACTCCACAACACTGGTAAGAATTAACGGAAAATGTTGAAGAGGTGCCAAGTAAGAAGTTCGCGAAAAAAAAGTTCGTACCTTCGAGTTAGTTTATGTTAAAAGTTCGTTCTTTCGAGAAATCATACCTTCGAGTTAGGTTATCTCTTATGCTCATAAACGAACACTGTTTTAATATATTCCTTACATTCACAAGAAAAGCCGATTCAAAATTCCAGACTGCGTACTCATCGCGGTGGACCATAAAATTTAAAACTCCGTGCACAATGTACATTTGTTATACTCTTGTCTCGTATCGTGGTTTAAATATCTCACCACTTGGTCTACAATCTTTGATATATTATGCAATTTCTTTATTCAACGCTTGAGATGCTTCTTTTGTTATAATTCATAACGCAATGTCGCAATTGCTAAAACTCTTCTTAACGTTGTTCATTACGACCTTATAAACTCGATAGTCACGTGAACAATAGGGTTTAAGGATGTCTCCTTACGCCTGGCGCTAAAACTCTCTATTTTAAGCAGGTCTGGCACTAGCACTAACGTGTGTGTCATTAAAAGGGTTTATTTCAACTGTGCTGTAATTGCCAAATGTAAATTGTGATTGTATGTATGTATTTGACGTTATTGGGTCGGTAGTCCCACTTCGCCGGCCAGTTAACTGTGTCCCACCATGGCTGGACCAAGTTCAATTCCCATGCTTGTAAGAGCGATACGAGGTGAACATGACGTATTCTCTTCACCGTAACCAGCAAGATCCGCCTGCTTGAGCTATTATTCGCCACACAGCCACAGAAGCTCGAACGATTTTGAAGGAAAGTTACACTATTTTTGCTTCGACCGGGAAGCAAACCCGGACCACAGCACTGTAAGCTAGTGTGCTGCCCATGAGCCATCCCAGAGGCAAACTGTCATTAATGTCATTATTTCTATGACAACTTATATCCTTTGTGGGTTTGCCGAAAAGAAGAGAACTAAACTCACGCTATAAGTGCAAGCAATTGATTGATTGATTGATTCGTGTTTCCCGGCGTGTCAATTGCTGGTGTCATTAGTCCCGTAAGTGTAGTGCATGTTTTTTCCTCGGGAGATGGCGGTGATCTTCCCCCGCTGGATGGCGAGATCCGGTGCAGACCTACCGTCGGCTAGTGGGATTTCCCCCTAACCAGGACTCTCCCACCGGCGGGGCACCGCCCCAGCTGGGACAAGCTCTATGCTCCCGACCGGTTCCCCGGAATATGTGGTAATGTAGTGCATGTTAGTGTAAGTATGAGTGTAAGGGGAGAGGATAGAACAAGGAAGAGGAAGGACAGCTCGCGCGCGGTCCGTGGCCCGTTTGTTAGGGTACTGCTTCGGCATTCGCCTGGTTTTGATCGGAGAAACCACGGAAAACTACCGATCAGAGCAGCCGGCCGCTAGAATTCTCTTCCAGACAGCAACTGAATTCGACCTAGCTGAAAAGCTAGTGTCGAAAATCCTGCCGCCGTCAGGACTCGAACCTAGGACCTCCCTGTCAGAGGCGCTGCACTGACAACAGTTGATGCACTGGGCTACCGCTCCGGGTTGCAAGCAATTGCAACGTACGGGTGAGCAGGTACTACGCGCTAACCACGCGTGATGTTTGCCGGTTCTTCGTCCTTTACGCGGGCAATTTCTTCAAGCCAGCGAATCTTCAGGGTCAACACATCTAGCCGTTGTTATCTAACATGTGTATATTTTTCATTTTACTGAATAAACGTACGTTTAAAGTGAATAAATGTTAATTGTCCAAACCATGTTTATGCGTGTGACTACGTACGAAGGATTCGCAGACTAAATTCCATTCTAATTACCCTAATTAGGTATCATAAGGCTCCAGCGAAATATCCACTTTCTCTTACAGTCCATTTTAACTTGCATAGACGTGAGACTAGACACATACCTTCAATGAATTCCTTAATATGCTGTATTTTGCCTACATTACTAATTTCTAGAGCCGTATTTTAATGAAATGTCAATGTTTTCTTTTCACTTTATAATGATGCTGTTAAGTAAAAAAAATATTTTATTTTATAACAAAAGGAAATTACTCACTATGTTCATGTCTGGTAGACTCGTATAACCTTTTGTTCCACAAGGCACTGATCAAATCCAACAAAATCATCAAATACTTGCCTTGGTTGGTCAATTCTTGAAACGGCATTTTTAAATGACACTAACACCCTCTTTATTGCCTTCATATAGCTTCATTTTTGAAGTTCATTATCTTTATTCTGTAATTGTGTCCAGTGTTTCAGCTCCGTTGAGCAGATTGAATTATCATTTAAGCATCTGAGCCTGAGGTGCTCTCCTCCCTAACTAAGATAACGACACGGCATGTGATTAATACATCAAATATTCTCGTTTGCAAGATTTGTAACTTCTATTATGTTCGAACATGCTTTGGGACGTTCAAGTTCATTTTAGCTATTTAAGACAAATTCGAGCAAAGGTGATTGTCATTAACATTCCACACATGAACAAGTTTGTTCTTTGAAACAGAATGACCTCTGCATTTTACTCATCATATTTTCAGTATATACATGACACCACATTGCTTTGAATAGTTTAGTAGTAAGTGTAAAATTCCTCAAGTAACTATCAGACGTTTTTTCTTTCTAAGAAATCAAATAATGGTTGAACTTTTAGAGTCATGAAAAAAAGCTAATAAGGGTAGATAGATATGAGAACGAAGATATTAAGAATGAAACAGAAACAGTAGTACATTTTGTAAAAATGAATCTAAGGATTAATATGAGGAAGATGAATATAATTTTGTGAACGGATTGTTTTCAACCCAAGACAATGATATCCAGGTGGTATGAAAAATATATAGAATGATGAGTTCACGGTGTGATGAATAAAGTATTTTTTTCTCGCAACTCTCCAAAAATTGACATCGTAACTCGCGATCCAAAAACTAATATTAATATTCCACAAAGAAATCTCTTGAAAAAATATATTTTACGAGAGGAATATTAAGTACAAATCTTTATCATTCAACACACTGATGGTGACATTGACAAGCACAAGTTATCATACATTTTTAATTCTTTAATGTTTTTTGGCCAAGTTCCATGAGTCGAATATCAGTTGGTAAGGGTCAGATGCTGAACTCAAATCTTCTAGACCTAACAACTAGAAATGAGAAACCATCCAAAAGACACTTTCAGAACTGTTTTAAAATATTTACATTTAAAGGTCAAGATGGTCAAAGGTCGAGGAATATTTAGAGATCAATCTCCGCATCTTTTTTGCCACTATTTCCCCATACCAAACCTTGAACTGAAAACTCGCGATGTTCTCAGTCACGGGCATTTAATTACGCAGGTTCGCAGTACTAATTTGTAACTTTACGTAGAACCTCATAGTTACACGAAACCACGGTTTTTCTTTCCTTCATAGGGAAAGCATACTAATGATTTTTGCAACTCTAAAAATCTACTTTTATCGGAATAATGCCTGTATATTTGTTACATTCGTACATTCGGTGGTATATCGGAGAATTCGCCACTGGCATGTATTATACTAATACACATGTCGGGAGGCAGTCGTGAGATTACAGCTTGTCCCGACTGGAGCCTCGCTGAGAGGGAGATACCTGGAGCTTGTGCTTTATGTTCTTCTATTTGTAATTAGTGAGTGACAATGACAACCAAGAAAGGCGGTAAGTTATTTGTTGCATGAACTCTTGCGGAAAATTTGTGTTATAACGAGGAATATAATTTGAAGCGTATCCTTCATTTCCAGCTTGTTAATTTTTTTTTTGCCCAGAACGTTTATTATGGAATTGTTGAATGTGTTACCGGAAATTTAGAGATCTCTGTGAGCAATATGTCAGCCGGATCTCCGCATCATTGCAGGGCTAACGTAAAATAGGGAGCGTTGGATCTTTGAGATCCTAGTGTCACCAACGAGATAAAAAATTCTATAAATTGACAAATAGGCTGGAACCATTTGACCACCAATGAAGTTTGAAGATAAAGGGAAGAGGAAAAGGTACTGAAAATGAAGAATGTAAAAAAATCTGAAACAAAACTGTAGGTACAAAAATATGGACTTTGGTCCAAATCCTCTCACGCGACCTCTCAAAATGAGTACTTGATGCGTCCGTAAACAATCATTCCTCACTCACTTCGTCGCTTTTTCCTTTCTCGCTGCAGAGTAGAGAGAAAGTTACATAATGCTGCGTGGAACAAACAGCGAATTTTCGGCAGAAAAACTCTTATTACAGGACACTGGCATCGGAAAAGTGGATAAATCCAGTTGTTAAATTTAGAATAAAATCCTCTAACTCGTAGCGTACCCAGAATCCATGTTTTTTGGGTCCTTTATACCGCCAAATCCATGTTTTGTGAGTCCTTTATACCGAAGAAAGGCCGTTCATTTGTAAACAACGATAGCGGCTAAACCGTTCAACCGATTTTCTCTAAAATTGAAATACCTCAATTTATCTGTCTAATGCCGCGGCCACTTGAATTTGAAACCGATATTTTAATTTTGGAAGTACTTTACATGAATCTCCTGAGACGTTTTCAACAAAAAAATGGCATCATCGATTTTGATTACGTTTTGTTGTTGAATAGAGCGAAGAACGTTTAAAAGAATGGTGTAGGTCACATGTTCCTTGAAAACCCTGATGTTTCGAAAATCGCAAAAGTTCAAAATTTCTTCGGCGTCTTCCTGCAACCAAAATAATAAAGATAGAGATTTTTTCCCTTAACGAAATCTGTTTCTTAAAAATAGATTTTGAAAGGTCATGTATAATTTTTCGAAAATTTGCGTCGTTTTCGCGTAATTTTGCGTGAAAATAGAGTGCGAGAAAGTACGTGCTGTTGTAGCAGTCCCTTTTGCGCGCCTGCATGCAGTCCGCTCCGCACTGTGCGGCCGGGGCCTCGGAACGCGCGGCGCCGCCGCCACGGCGCTGACGGCGATGAAGAGCCGCGTTCCTGCTGCATTATTCAGCCTGGACGCGACCTATCCGATAGCCACACATTAATAGAATATTATCTGGAAATTGATCAGGAAAAGTGATAGCTTCCTTTTTGTAATGGTTAGCGCGGGACGCGGATAAATTTGCTTAATATTTCACGGGCCCGAAGGCGGAGGTATTCGCTGGGGGCTGATGGAGAATGAAATATTGTGAGCGCGGTGCACATCCGCGTGTGCACGGTGCAGCCGTGAGCGATGGCGGCGGCGGCGGCGGGTCTGGTTTCGGTGTCGGGAACATCGACCGGCAGACCGCTCGAACGGTTTCAGTACTGTTCTGGTTTGGTTGTTGTTTTGGGAGTATGACAGTAATCCAAGAGAATAAACCAGTAAATGAACCTGATGTCTGCATACTCTGCTGAAGGCGTCAATTGATGTCACTACAGTGCTTATGACCGGGAGGTTCTAGGATTCCAGTCCTATCAGTGGCGGGGATTTTGACACTGGCTACATAGCTAGGTCGAGTTCAGCCGCAGTAAGGAGGAGAATCCTACAGGAAGGCTGCTCTGATCGTTAGTTTTCCGTGATTTCTCAGATATATTACAGGCGAATGCCGGAGCATTATCCGAACAAACTATCCTCACCCCTTACACTTACGCTTAGATGCACTACACTATCACACGTGCCTAGAGAGTATGTCGGGAGCTTAGAGTTTTTCCCGGCTAGGGCTGTGCCCCGCTGGTGGAAGATACCTCGTGGGGGAAAACCGCAAGCCAGCGGGTAGGTAGGCACCGGATTTCGTCATGCAGCGGGGGAAGATCACCACAATCTCCTGTGATAAAAAATGCACTACACTTACGGAAACAATGACCTTAGCAATTGACGCGTCCGGATTCACCAATCAATCGATAAATCTCCTTGGTCTGCTTGGTGGTCCTCGTTACTCTGGATAAAGAGATAATTTTGGAACACTAATCGCATAGACGAGCTTTTTTCATCTCTGGGTTGTGGAGTTGGAACATCTATCGACCCATGTGGAACATATGACTGACAATGAGTACTCATACAAGGAAGTTTTAGTTATGGAGACAGCATGTCATAGATTTCCACACATGTCCAAAGACACAAGTTCTCACGGAATACTCAGAACCAATGATTTGAATTATCAACGTTTTCTTCTTCAGAAATACTTTTGAGAATACACTATACATAAATTGTTAATAAAGAAAAAATTACAAAGATTATTTTCTGTAAGTTACGTATAAGGTTTAATATGGTACTATATTGCGCTGTATAAAATCTACAATTCATTGCAACTTTTGATTAATCACAAATAGTATATTCGTCATTTTAAATGTTTGTTAAAGAAATCGTTGTGGCGATGAACTTGGCGCCTCCTCTACGAATGTTTGCAGAGTGTATTGTAAAGGCTCTCCTCCAAATTTCTCAGCTCTATTTGCAGGCGTGGCATATTCCAAACCAATAAATATATTTTTAACTGAATGTGTAATCTGTTTCAGAATACAGTTCAAATATGTGTATTCATTTCTACAATATACTTCTCTTCACTCATTGCTGTGGTACTTTCCATCATGGACAAACGTCTTATCCTACTTGACGAATAAATCAAAATTTCTGAAAGACGTATGTAAGTCTTTATAGAAACAGCTTGATATTTCATTTACTACTTTTATATTAATTATATTTTCAGTAAATTTACATTTTATTACCAAAAACCATTATTTTTAAATTTTGCTGTAAATCAATAAGTTTTTGGATAATCATAATGTCAGAAAAGTACTTTGTTTAAATTGCATAACTTCTGGAAAGGCTTTGCAGACCAACGACAAATATTGGAATAAAAAAGACCTGACATCGCTTCATATTGAACGTCGAATGAATATCAGAACGCAAGAACCATCTCATTACGCTGAAAGCCCTGTTAGACACCGCCTGCTGCACAAAACGCGCCCATTTTAGAGGGCGATATTAATGCGGAGGCGTCATATAATCCTGCTGCATTAGGAAGTGACTGTAGCGCCGATATTCGATTGAAAATCTCCAAAACTCATTCACAACTGTAATTATTTTCATCTTAGAATCGTCTCCAATGATCTCCATGTTATTAAGTTATCTGAAAAGCGAAAATGAAATAGCAATTTTAACTATCTCCAAAAAGAAGAATGGTTGCTAATAGACATTGAGTTTCCTGTGTTCAAAGAACAACATATTTGTCCAACAGATTTGTGGGAAAATAAAACATTGATCTCCGATGAATTTTGTCATTCTCATCATCCAACCAATAGATTAGACCAGACAGGGGGAAAGCTTTTGCAATAAAAAACAAATATCCGTTTCAAACTCGTAGGGTCCTGAGTACGTCCAGATCGACCGGGGAATAGCAATTTTGGTGAAAATCGAACGGTTAGGCAGTAACGTTGTACACATACAGGCAGACTTTTTGCTGTCAATCGAATTTTCGGTATCAAGGACACACAAAACGAAAATTCTGACTATCGAGTGTAGTGTTAGAGGAAGTAGTTTACTATCTGCCTGGAGGAGAATTATAACGGCCGGCTGCTCTGATCGGTAGTTTTTAGTGGTTTCTCCGATCAATATCAGGTAAATGTCGTAGCAGTATCCTAACAAACGGGCCAAGGACTGCGCGCTAACTTTCCTTCCTCTTCCTTGTCCTATCCTCATTGGTTACTTACACACACTTACACTGGGATACACTATACTATCACACATGCTGGGAGACCAGTCGGGAGTATAGAGCTTGTTCCGGCTGGAGTGGTGCCCCACTGATGGGAGATACCTGGTAGGCGAAAATCCTGCAAACCAACTAGAATGTCCCCATCCGGCGAGGGAAGATCACCGCCATCTCCCGCGATAAAAGAACATGTACTACATGTACGGGACATATGACCTTAGCTGTTGACGCGCCCTGAATCACTAAATAATCAATCGACATTCCATCTCTGGCCTTTTGTACGCGAGAAAGGAAAACGCCTAAATAGAAGAGTCAGAAAGGCAGTAGGCACCAAGTGGGCAACGGCTGCACTTGCCTTCCCTCTTCTCGCGTTTACGAGCGATACGTATTTCAGAGGCTGACCGCGAGGCGGCGTTATGGGTGGCCGCGCAGCAAAAATCCCGCATTTGCATGCAAATATTCCCTCCCACGCACCCGCCCACCCGCGTTTCACTCTGCGAAGTAACGGGGCGGGGACGAGGAGGCAGAACGGACCGCGCGCGACAGAAGACGAGGCAGAAGGGCGACGCGAAGTTGGGGTGTGGTGTGGAAATGAGAGAGATGAGCGTGGAAGGACCCAGCCTAAACCTATGGACGCAAGTGCTGGATAATAGCGGGGAAGAATCAAGACCAGTCAAAATACACAACGGCCAATTCGATAAGCCCGTGCCACTTTCAAGAACAGTTTTTTCATGTCGAAATCTGCCCTGTAGTCTTTAATAAGATAATGAGTGTAGACCATCTTTATCACCTCCATTCTTCTTCTTGATTATTATCACAATAATCTTATTAACAATCATCAATATTTCACCTTCCCTTTCTTCTTCGCGATCGCCTTTACAGTAAGCAATTTTATCCCACTAAGATCATACCTTTTTCTAAAAGGTAATAAGTTATCAAAATGAACATCTCAGAAGGCGCAAAGTACTTCTTCATGGAAACATGTAAAGAATATAACAAATGGAAAAAGCACACAGACATTTGTATTATGTCTGGTATCATTGAATGACGATGTGATATGTGGCATAGAGAGAAAAAGCTTTATTTGTGAATCATGCAACTGAAATGCACTACCGAAGATGTATCTACCATATGAAAATATGAAAATAAGACCTGAATTAATTATCGCTTATAGACAGAACAAGACTTACGCTGAGAACAACTGAAGAAGAAGAAGAAGAAGAAGAAGAAGAAGAAGTAGTAGTGTGGGTATGAAAGAATCGAAGTTTTATATCATCGTAGGTGCGCCATGCGGTGATAATATATTTACAGAGCGTCCTGCAAAATGAAGTATTGGGGAATGAGTAGGAAGAGTTGAATGAGATATTGTTCACACACTCCAACAATTGCATTTTTCTTTTCAATTGTCATGTTTCGCAATTGCCTTAGCTGTAATTTATTATTTTCGCTCATCGTTGCTTTTCAGCTGGTATGCTCTGCCGCATAAGACGGAAGTCGTAGACATTCGCAGCCAAAGTCTTTGTATTCCTCTTCTTTTTTCGTGTTTCCGGGGGCGTCAACTGCTTCGGTCATTTGTCCCGTTAGTGTAGTGCATGTTTTTCTCGGGAGATGGCGGTGATCTTCCCCCGCTGGATGGAGAGATCCGGCGCTGACCAACCGTCGACTAGTGAGGTTTCGCCCTTTCCCCCTGAGACTCTCCCACCAAGGGGGCACCGCCCCAGTCGGGACAAACTCTAAGCTCCCGACCGGTCTCCCGGAATATGTGGTAGTGTAGTGCATGTTCGTGTAAGTGTGTGTGTAAGAGGAGAGGATAGGACAAGGAAGAGGAAGGAAAGATCGCGCTATCCGTTGCCCGTTTGGTAGGGTACTGCTCCAGCATTCGCCTGGTGTTGATCGGACAAACCACGGAAAACTACCGATCAGAGCAGCCGGCCGCTGGAATTCTCCTGCAGACAGCGACTGAATTCGACCTAGGTGGAAAGCTAGTGTCGAAAATCCTGCCGCCGTCAGGACTCGAACCTAGGACCTCCCGGTCAGAGGCGCCGCAGTGACATCAGTTGATGCACTGAGCTACAGCTACCAGTTTAGTATTCCTCTTCTTCAGGGTCAGATTATCTGACGGGACCCTTGTCGTGGCCTAAGTATGAACCCTACTATTAATAATGAAATATTCAACAGAATTATTCAAAATGAGTATTTTGTATACATAGTACATAATTTAATCCACATACCAGTAAAATTAACTTTTCTCTGCAGTGCAAAATTGAATAGAATTCTAAATTTAATGAAGGAATGTTGGTTGGGATGTTTTACTTTGTCAAATTAGCAGTATTGTCATATTATATTAGTGGGAAGCACAGAATTCCAATCATAGGCTTTAAATAAAAATGTATTAAATAAAAATACTTCGCTATTAGTCACAATAATTAGTATGAAAACATAAGGTAGAAACTGCTATGTCTTCTTTGAGTTAACTATGTTAGTAAGCATTTGAAAAAGACATGTACAAAAAATTAAGTGATTACATTTATCGTACCTTAATTTCTAATATTTCAATCTGATAACATTACCGACTCTAATTTAAATTTACTTTTTTATTTAATTTTTTTTTTAATTTTTTTTTAATTTTTTAAGAAATTTTTGTAAGAATTTTGTACTTAATAATGTTTAAATTCAACATGAATATTTTGTATGAAACACTTTTACGATGAACGTCGCTTTTGCACGGGTGAGGCAGATTTTCAAAATATTGAAATAATAATTACTGCTAGCAATAAAAAAATATTTTACTACAACATTATTTCACAACTTTCACTAATCTTGTACCATGGATATGTTGGTTTATCTAAATATAATCTGAACAACAACATTTCATTAAGTATTTTATCCCCGATCAGATAGCTCATACAACAAGGATAATGTATTTCACTGCACGAAAATATTAGTGTACAGTCTAATGTATACGTTTGCGTATGTTACCTGAAGAGTTGCGTATGTTACCTGAAGAGTTGCGTATGTTACCCAATATCTCGGGATGGAAAAGTTGTGTTCTGTTGTTTTAATATTGCACACTATTTGAATTTGTTTTAATACAATTTTGTGATGTTAAATATTTCATTTTGTTTTGATTTCCATGTGGTGAACGGAAGGTTTCTTTAAAGGTCTGACTATTGAATACAACACGTCTCCAGGCGTAATGACTGCTTTAGTGTGAGAATTAGCCTTGAGCGATGGCCCACTGCCGCTGCGGCGCAGGCACTCAAGGGCTGCCCCACTCGTTAGGCGGAGTGGCGCCAGCAGCAGCAGCAGCAGCGGCTGCTTTGTCCGAGTAAATCAGCGCAGCCGGCGCGGCGCCGGGCACCAGGCGGTGCTGCTGCTGCGGCGGCGGCCGGGGCGGCGGGGCGGGGGGGGGGGGCGGGGCGGGGCGGTGTCAATGGCGATCGCTGCGGCAAGGCGGTGGCGGAGGCTGTGGCACTGGCATTGGTGGGCTTGGAGGCGGGGGCGGTGGCGGGGGCGGTGGCGAAGGCGGCAGCGGCGAAAGCGTAGGGGGCGAGGGCCAGGGCAAGGGCCGGAGCGGGGGCCTGGGCGGGGACCGGAGCGATGGCGATTGCTGCGGCAATGGAGGTGGCGGAGGCGACGGTGGCGGCGGCACCCCATGGCCCCGCGCTGGTCATCGGATTAGTGTTGGGCCTAATGAATGCGGGCCGCCCGTAAGATAACACGATCATTACAACCCGCGCGCGCGACCACCCGCGAAATTCGCGGCTGTGACCGCCGCCCCGCCCCGTGCGCCTTTGAGGTTCGCGGAAGGAGGGGGGTCAAAGGGCCAGTGGGGAGGGGGGCAAGGAGATCGGTGCACAGGATGATCTCTAGGAAGTTGGGTGCTCTGATCGATCGTGTTTGTGGTTTACTGTAGTCGATTGCGAGCAAACGCTGGAGCAGTGTCTTAGAAAAAGGGCCATTGACTGCGCAAGGTCCTCCAAAGGGCCATTTCCTAGCTTTTTACCATATCCGATCTTAAAGAAGCACCATGAATTGATCCCCATCTCGCCAATTCCACCTCATCTTGAAAGACCATGATAGTACTGTGACTTAGCGGAAGTTAGGCTTAAAGGCATCAAGTCACATGAAGAATCCCACAATTCTTATCGATATATTTAGAAAACTTACTGGCTTAAAATACATTTTTGCAATCTATATGATCTTATAATGTTATCACTTCTACTGAGACCGTAAAACGATTGGGCTGGCAAGCTTTTCTCAAGGCACCATTCCACAACATAGACTTCCCATTTCGTTTATTGTATGATCAACATTGACTTCATATATTACATAGACATAGACTCTACATATACTCCACAACATAGATTTCATATATTGTATTATTCGAAGTAGCTACATAATGGAAGCATAGAGTGGCATAGTTTTAAATGGACACGTGAGTGACTCATATCAAGCTAGTTTCACACTAGTGGAACATAGTAATTTGTAGATGTCAAATGGAGATTGTCACCTTTTACTTCTTTATTTCGAGTTCCCACATCTTGTCATCTCAACAAATACTTGATGCGTGCTTCTCAACGTATCTGCGATCAATCGGTCATCTTTACGGTCCGCTTTACGTCTGGAAGTGAGTGGTATCCCGCAATTCGAACTATACTACCAAAAGTCAAGAAGTGCGATCACAAGAAGGGAGCTTCATGCGCAACATTTCTACAAATCTCAATCTGCCTAACAAGCATGTTGACAAAACATCTCACCGTCAATTGAGTTCCGAACTATTATTCCTATTTGTACGGGACTTCTTGACCACTTGAGGTAGAAAATATATTAAAGATCTTCCCATTAATGGGATAGGTACAATGAGCTTCCCAAGCGATCTTCGACGTTCGTCAACCGAGTATGTAGGTGATATTTTCATTTCCTACACATTAATCTACCACATTCTTCATAAGTCTTCATTAACGAATACTTTTATACTCTTATAGGTATACATATTTCGCGACTGCGCGGGAAAGGGAGTTTAGATCAACTTCTAGGCTGCTCTTCGTGTCTTTGAATACGAAACAGTGAACGCACCAACTAAGATAATTAAATGGATTCAAGATGTTTTCATTCATTGATATTCCTTTTCTCAGTCTAGTGTCGTAATACCAACCCATATTTTTTATGAATAAAAATACATGATTTTTCCCTGTAATCTATTTTTAAAAGATGGAGTTGAAAAGGTTTCAACTGCACATTTTAGTCGTATAATATTAACTTATGTAATTTTATGTCTTCGTCGATCCGACTGAACTCTTTATTCTTTGTTCCATTGTAGTATTTAGGATAGATGTTACAAACATGTAGGGCACGTAGAGGAGTGTACACATATAGTGTGAAATTTTATTTAACGCAAATTCACCAACGTACATTCTGACATAGAGACCCTGATGCATTTGCAAAAAAAGCTTCACTGAACCTGGGTAAGCGGGCATTTTTGCCCCGTGCTCCCATTCTCGCGGCCCTCCTTCCGATACACACCCTCCCGACGGCGACCGGGAACCTTGTGGCGGGGTTACCTTTTAGTTGCGGCCAAAGAGCTAGAATATACTACATAGAGTGGCTGAGGCGCCTCCATCTTTGCAGCAAATTTAAGCCATGTTTTTTGCAGTCAAAGCCACCCCTTCTGAAGAAACTATTCTAGTATTCCGTTTGGCGCTGGTTAAGGCCGGGTGGGCGCGGGCCACGCGTAATATGAATCCACTTACTCTGTTTTACGACCAAAAATCCAACCTTTTGAAAACGAAATCACAGTATGTAAGGAGATTGAATTGAAAAACTTGAAAAAAAACGTTGCTTTCTGCATCGGTTATTGTTATGAGAATGGAAGCTGTTGAAATGTTATTGTAGTTTGCATAACGCCTGAAAGTGAACGTTATTGCAATACCAAGCACACAAACAAGTCATAAATGAGGCAGAAAAATTAAAAAATGATATATTTTTGGTATGATGTCTTCATTTTTACAGTTATACGTCGAACATACTGAAGACGTTGTAAATGCTATTATTCTAACCTCTAATATAATTTAAATACTGATAAACGATAAGAAAACTATATAGACAGAAGTTTTGATACAACAACACATCGATTCCGTACAACAGTTCTACACGCCACCAAAAGGCACCTTTCAGGTTTTGACCGCAAAACACAAGGCGGCCTCTAGTTCTGCGAGCGTCCACCAAGAGCGCTGAAACTATAGGGTCAGTCATCTTTGTAGTATTGTAATATATTACATGTGGATGAAACACGTGTGGACATTTGATGTAAACTCTGTGAACTTAAGTGGAACTATAGGAGGATGTGAAAAATGGAGAGACAAGGGGGCTTTGAAAAAGCTATGTGACATGAAAACCAAGTGTGAGAGAGGACGTTTTTGGCTGTTTTTTTAGACAAATCAATGTTTTAATAGTAAGAGGTATTTTGTAATAAAATGGTAATCGCTGAAGGAAGCGAGACAAGAACTTAGACAAATTGAACTGGGCGCTTAAGTTATGTGAGGAAGAAGCTTACGTGATATGTAAACCGAGAACAACCGAGAAGAGAGAAAGCTAAGTCACTTATGCACTGATGTAATAAAACAGTTTTATTAGTGCAAATATGTCTTCAATTTTACTGTTCATGTAGATAAACAATCAATATAATTTTATTTGTTCAACATAGAAACGTCTAATATTTTTTAGTAATTTTAGCTGATTACACGAAATATTCTTATTCAATTCGTCCAATTATTTCCGTATGGAAATATTAGAGAGGCAATGTCGTGAGAATTGGTGTTTTATTGTGCTGATGTATCGTAAAAAGGTCGGGCATATTTACAAGTGTATTTCGGTACGTCACAGTATCTAGCTCGTAGTATATTCACGGCTCACACCACCCGCCAGTCTTCCTATAACACTCCTTACATTCATTCTATCCTGGTTCCGAATGCCAATGGTAGAGAGCTATACGTTTGCGGATTACTCAGACATGCAGGTACGTGATGGCTGAGGGCAATGGAAGAGGTGCCGAAGACTGTATGCGAGGAGTTTTCCTGGCCGCATCCCAGTGCACACCCTGTTGCACGAGTGGAATCAGGCAGTCCTCACTTAACGATTTCAGGAGGTGGTCTTGCGACGCTGTGAAAGACGCCATCCCCAAGCACGAGGTGCGGTACACAAGCTCACAGTATGCAAAACAACTGAAGCAATATGTTTATCGTTCTACAGGAAAAGATATTCTGTCCCTTCTACTTACAAACTGTGCACCACTTGCCTAAAAGACTTTGGACCTCGTGTGCAGTATTGAGGTGTTCTTGGGTGTACATTGAAAGGTCCAAATATCCCACGCGTTCTATTCAATGATGAGGCAACATTTCCGAACTGTGAAATTTTGAAATCCAGAAAAAGTCACGTATGAACCTACAAAATTCCTCACGACGCGATTATTAGCATATGCGTTTGTGTGTGTTAATATTTGGGCAGGGATCGTCAGGGATTGCCGGCACGAAATGCTTCCCCACATGTGAAGATTGATGTTAATAAAATAGTCATACAAACATCGATGACTTTGGGTTGATGGATTTTGAATATAGATTTTCTAAAATCGGAACAGCTTTATTTTGAAACAGCGATGTATTGTCAATGTTGTATCTTTACTTCGATGTACAATAAAAATATAGGGGTGCCAGACTAAGAGGAAAATCTGTGATGATAATTTTGGTCGCAACTTCTGCATCGAGCACATTCAAGAAGGAGCGTCAAATGCGCATTGAAGCTCCTGGTCGCCACTTTAAAAAATGTGAATAATAAAGGTAAAAATATGAGTAGCCTAGTTTCATTGTCAGACTCCTGTTATTGTTGCTTCCTGAAGGTTCGCTATCTGCCAAGCATTCAAGAGAATTGGTTGCCTATCCACCAGGGTCTATGTCACAGTTTATGGTTGTGTATCACCATTTTTCAACATGTTTATTCATCTTCAATCCCCGCCCCCTACATTCCCTAGAAGTTTGTAGCATTTATTCTATTGAGACACTGTATTTATGGGATCAAGAAACCTGCTCTTCCTAGACATTTAATTCTTCCCATAAAGACTAAAAGTAATAAAATATAATATAATAATAAAAATAAAACCAAATAGTTTAGGCCCAAATAACTCATTAGTTGAAAGGGGAAACTAGGGATGTGTCTGGAATAGAAAATGCTACGAATGCTCGTAATTAGGTACGTTTCATTTCTCCTACAATGCGTAAGATATTGCACATAAAATAATATACGCCGCATGATCTTCAATCCCTCTGCTAATCGATGAACTAGTTTGGACAGTTTCCGTATTTTATTATAGAATAGAGATAGTTTACCTGTGATAAACTTGCAACCACGACAAAAATAATAACGATGTAACATTGAAAATCATCTTCACATGTCACGTTCAATGTTGGGTACACTTGCGTGTCTTGTTAACACATCATGTGACTAACCTAACCAAGAGAGAACCTTACAAATTTTACTAAAAGTGACGTTTTTGTGTAGTATTTGAGATCTAAAATTGGATATATTCTACATTGTTTAGGCACATCGGATAAATCAAATTTAAAATCAAACAAATTGAAAATTTTCCTTTCTTTCCCAAAATGTAGTATTCTTTAATCGCGCAAACACACTAAACCAGTTCAGCTGTTTGAGGGGTGTTGTGAATGAAGGCATTTTTATGACTACCTATTCCACGAAGTTCCCTTTACTATATTCATGTAAATAAAATATTTTAGCTGAACATGTATGAAAAGTGTCATGGGAGTACTAAATTACTTCGGGAGTATGTTTGACAGTTTGGGCAACATTCTGTCGCCAAAAATACACTGAACAAAATACATGCGGTCAGGAAATATAGGAAAGTTCGGGGAAAAGCAGATTACTTCTTCCTGGAAGTTGCATTGAAAGCTCTGCGAGAGTTAAAATAATATTTCTGTTCAACCTTAAATATATTGCTGTGGATGAGAAACAAAATCACGTTTATATTAACCTTTACTACTGTATAATATTACTCAATTGAAATTCACGCACGTTTGTTGAGGTGTTTCCTACTTAGAAACTCAGTTCGGTGAGTGCGAGTTGTGAGTTTCATTATAGAGTGTCTTCTGTTGTTCAGTACAAACAATTTAGAATTTGCTATATCACATTTTTAAACGTATTGTTAACATGTGAAAACATTTGAGGAAAGTAAGTATATAGAATTATATCTTTTGGCACCAGAATAGTTTTGCAGCAAATTTGCGAAAAAGTTATAAATTCATTTTCAAATAATCATCTAAACAAAGTAAAAAGTAATTTACTCGATCACTCTTTAATTGATTACATCACTATTCAAATAAATTTTCTAATTAGTGAAAACTTTTGAAATATTTTTTCATGAGAAAACTAAACGAAAATTTCAATATTCAAAAAATGTATACTAAAATATTTCTATGGTTTTCTCTGGAATATATTTCTATAAACGTATATTGTTACATTTTCGTAAGTATCACGTTAATATTTAAATATATTGTAAATAGTATCAACAGTTACTAGAGTACTTATAAGTACTTCAGGTATTTAGACAGTAGAGTTGCATTGTTTACATTCAATATCATTATCTTAAATTTTTAGTACGAACGACACTTTTCATCATTCATCATTGTTTAATTTCTTATCATACTCTTTGAATATTCTTTGTTTCTTTTACCCCTGCATTTCTTTTCTTCCCCTCTCCCTTCACTTATGACTCATACCAAACTGGCATATACCTGTTCCACCAAATTTGGGCCATTGTTTGAAATATTTTTAATTTCAAGAAATTTAATCTTTGAATTTTTTAATGGAACTATATATTTTTCTCATCATCAATGGATAGATCATAAAAAGAGGAATCCGATGATGTATCATGTTAGTGTTTTGATAGAAAGTTTTGAAAGAAAACGAGACTTTTCCATTTTTACTGAAAATGGAAATATTTGATAGTGTTATTCTGCCTTTTCTCATTCTACTAAGCATACAAACTGGATTATCACACTTGGTGCATCATTGTTTACGTTACAGTTGACGTCATGCGACTGCAAGGAAGACGTCACCCGCCATTAAATATTATGAATATTATAAATATTAACTTTTATATACGTGCTTTTTACGTTTTGCTTAATGAAACAACAAAGTTTCGACATTCTAGGCATAAAAAGAACAATTCCACTGTATTTATACTACACTATGTTATTGCAGTATTCGTAAAGAGTTTTTGCTAAAATATTTAATTTATTGCAGAGTTATCTGAGAATATTTTATTTCTTGACCTTAAACAGTGTACGTGCTACGACTTGGACAACCATTATGTGCGGTTTGTTTGGCAGTATTTTTGCTTATAGTAATACACTAGTAAATTCTACAATTATAAAATTAATGATCAATTTTAATGTATTTTCACCTAAGTTCTATATAGCCACTATTATTGTTTAGAAGGAAATTAAAAAATTTGCTGTAAATACAGGTGTCCAGAGGCTCATGTTACAAAAACAATATACCCCATATTTTTTTCGACTTTCATAAAGAGTGGGATACGAATTTTTTCCGAAAAAAAATTGTCTCCGAGAAAATTGAGTTAATCATTATTAAAACCTATTAATTTACTGTATTTACGCGAATCTAATGCAAACCTTTTTTGACTAACTGAAGTACTACTCAAAATCGTGTTACGCATTATATTCGATTCCGCATTAGATTCGAGGTCAAATCCGTTCCGTAGAACGGCAGTAACTTCTTTCAATTTTTTCGTACATTACGTCACAATGGATTGAAGTTCACTAATTCACCTTCGTTTCATTTATCATTGACTTATTAATGAGGGATTTTAGATACGATATGGAGGGCAAACAGAGAAGATCATCTTATAATCCATTGTTGTGGTACATGAATATAAATAAAATACCGTACCTATTATTTTGTCCTTGATGCGCATTACATTTAATACAAACCTTCTTTGCATAATTTGAAGTTTCAAAGTTTGCGCATTAGATTCGATGGCGCATTAGATTCGCGTTATTAATCAGTTTCATACAAATCGCATTTGCATAAATCCTCACAGGCATTCGAAGGCCGTCTGGAGCAAGGTAGGGCGTGGACCCCCTAGGGCGTGGCAACCAGCACCCCCACCCCCTCCACCCCCAGCCCGAGGCAAGCAGCAGCAGTCGCCGGAGACTTGGAGGGCGCGTCAATGCCGGTGAAGCTCCTGAAGGCGACCGAAATAGCCCGAGTAGCCGCGCCCTGCCTCCCCCACCCCCCTGCCCACCCCGGCCCTCCCTCTCCGCAGGCTCTCGTGCCATTGCAGCGGACGTTTCTTCCCGCGCAATGAAAGAATAATGAAGACTGGCAGAACTTTCAAGAACGATATTGGCAGATATCGAAGGCTGCGGAGCCGCAGGACAAGACCGCCTGCGGGCCTGAGCGACGCGATGCCGGCGCGATGCAGAGCGTTCACGCGATGGGCACGGGAAGGAGCCCGCCTGCCAAGGGCTAATATTGCAAAAATTGCGCGCAGCAGAAGAGGAACTTCCTTGTAAGTGATCTCCCCCTTTAAGCGTTTACCTGAAGCCAGTTACCGCCCAATTTAGTTCAGGGCAGCAACTACTGATACTGCAACGACTTTGACCGGGAGGTTCTAGGATTCGAGTTACACCCATGCCGGATTTTTCGATTTCAGGTAGAAAGCTGTGGATTCAGCCAAGGGGGAAATTTCAGAATTCCCAGCTGCTGATTGGTAGTTTTCCGGGGTTTCCCCGATCAACACCTGGAGAATGCCGGAACAGAATCCTAACAAACGAGTTACTGACCGTGCTCGAGTTCTCCTTTTTCACCCTTGTCTCTACCCCTCACCATTACTTTCACCCACATATTTACACACTGCCACGCTTAGCGGGAGACCAGTTTCGAGTTCCGATTAATTGATTGATTGATTGATTCATTCATTGATGATTTCGGGCGCGTAATCACGGCTAAGGCCATTATTCCCGTAAGTGTAGTGCGTGTTTTATTCGTGTTGTAGCTGTGATTTTCCACGTTGGATGATGAGATTCGGCGCTGACCTGCTGTCGGCTTACGGGGTTTCCCACAACCAGGTATCTCCCACCTACAATGACATCAATTGATTCTCTGAGCCACTTCTGCCGTTGGATCTCCGTGCTTGTCCCGACTGTGAGATGACAGGCAGATCCCGCAAGGCGGCGTGTAGGTTGGCGCCGTGTCTCTCGCTCCTGCGGATGAAGAAGCACCTTACCTCCCGGGGTAGAGCAGGCATACCACGTACGGGGGTAATGACCCTATCTGTTTACGCGTCTGTTCTTCACTAGCACTGCACTCTCTAGGAAGAAACTGAAATCGAAAATTCGTGTTCTCAATGTAATTGTACTTATTTGTATTGTTTTTTATAGTAATCTCAAACCTACATATGCATCTGTTTCTGTTTGGCTTCAAGCATAACAAACCAATTATTTGATACTAATTCGTTAAACATGTTAAAGCATAATTCTGTTTCTGTTTCACAATGGAATGCATTTATCGATAAATTATTTTGTATAATAAGAAAGCAATGAAATTCCCACGTTACTTGAACTTATTCGTCTGTATTAAAATGTAAATTCTGTTTTTTAACGTCATGTGCAAAAGACTGTTTCTCATGCTTGTTATTCGGGTTCGAAAAACCATGCTTTATTCTAACTAATAGTGTGCAAAACATTACAAAGCTTAAGCGAAGCAGCACGAAGTATTTTGCGAAATACGCAACATGTAGGCGAGCTGACTCGCACATTCGTTTCGTAACTTACTATTTTAGATCATTCAATTATTACGTTGTAGCGTTCTTATGTTTCTCTGGTACTTCATGTATTTTCTGCTGAAATCACTACTGAAATCTCCAGTATCAATGCCATTAAAATTAGAAACGGGCGGTAGTCTACCTTTGCTGTCCATACCAAATTCCGTATTCTACCATTTGCGACCATATCAAAGTCCACAAATTATCACGAAAAAATGTATAACAAATTAAATTTTAGCTTGTTAAATAAATGTTATCACTACTACCACTTTCATGACGTCAGCAGGCTCCGCCTTGGTATCAGTTAACCTACGCTCAGCCGAGTGCACTATTTCTATTGTCACTCGAGAGCGAGATCGCACACGGAGAAGTAGAAAAATAAAAGCTATGAGCGCAGGGAAGTCAGACGCACATTCCACCAGACACTAAAAACTCTGTGGAACCAACAATGCGGAAAATAATAATTTAATTAATCAAAAAACAAAATTATTTTCCAGTGCATACCAGTGAGTGCAAGTAAATTGTAATTTTTTCTTATTATCTTAATCGACTAATAAATACATTCCCATGTGGAATAAGAAAAACGTTTAGAAGATGCTCGCCTAGAAGAAGAATTAGTTTTCTTTACTACAAGCCAATTCAGAAACAGGAACATGTAAGTAAGAAATGAATGCAAGAAAGCAATACAAAAAATAACTTACATAAAAAAGTCGAAGTTTCAATTTCAGTGTCTTAGAGAGTGGTACGCCAGGGAAAGATGGACAGGCTCTAGTACCTCAATACAGTTAGAAAGAGGTGACATTGTTCATTTGCTGCTCCGCATCAAAATGAATAAGAATCTTGATAAATAGGTGACAGATTAAATTAATTGTAGGTTGTTAACCACTGTCGTCACTTGCATGATGTCGAAATCACTTAAGGCACGCTCTGCCGTGAGCAGTGTTAACACGCAAGAACAAGGTCGCACACGGAAAGGTAAGAAAGACGAAACCTGTGAACGCAGGCAAAGTCAGACTCTCTTTCCACCAAAAACAAAAAATCTAACAAACCAAGAATGAAAAAAGATAACAATTTCATTAATCAGATACCGACGTTACATATTAATGTACATGAGTATGTCCAAGTAAATTGTAATTTTTCGCTTTTTGATTATACTAATTGATTGGTCGATAAATGCATACCGTTGGGGAATATAAACACAAATTGTATTCACTTGTTATCCAAATATTTAGTCTGATATGCTTCAGGATTAGACAGAAACAAATGAACACGTGTAGATATATAAGTAAGGAGATCAATGCAAATAAACAATATTCTCCATCGAACTACACTCCTCTTTCGCCTTCCGGAAAACCGTTGCCAAAAGCAACGAGACGTGGTTCCTGAGAAAATTTGCCCTACAGTTTCTTTTCGAATATTAATAATGATTAAATGGTTGAATTTGTCAATTCGAGAACTTAAGAATGACGGAAGATAAAAATATAAGCAATTTTCATTTTAAAAAATCAAATTTGGTCAATGTCTGAAATTAAAAATGTTACAAACAAGTAAATGAAATACGTTATCCCCGCCCCCATCTACAACAACTTTACGTGTACCACAACCCTATACCTCGAACAGTTTCGTTGACATTCTCTGTGGCTAACTTACAGGGTTCAGCGTGATGATATCTAATTCAATTTCTTTTCAATTTAACAAGAACATTTTATTCACTGGTGGTGTAGTACAGTTAAAATAGTATAACACCGATAATTACTTCCTCAAATTTATGTTCTTATATTGAATCCAGATTCTAGTATTATCTGTAAGAATTTAAGTATAGGCTTATATTTTATAAAATTCAAACTATTCAGCCTTATGTATTCATGTGCTTGTTACAAAAAATATTTTAATGTGTTTTAAATGAGGGCCACCGATACTCAGGACCTTATGCTTGTAACTTCAGAGATTATATGCATTTAGTTTTCACTGCATTGGAGGAAATTATCAGATCTTATCACTTACCGTATCTACGTTCACGAACTGACTCCAGACGAGGACGTGAGAATGCAAAATGAATACGAAGAACGAGTAACGGAAACAAAGGCATTCTGTTTCGAGAACGCTCATTTAAATTAATTAATAAAAAATAATTTGGCATAAATTAATTTGAAATTATGCATTGGACAGACTGAAGGATTTTTTATGTCAGTCGCATAGACTGCAGTACGGAGTGAAGTCGTGATTTAGAAAACGCTATTCTGCTCGCAGGTCCGTTTGTTTTTCATCACGGTCTCGCGAAAGTTAACCGATTCCTTCAAGTGTGGAACGATAAGGGATAGCAGACAAGTAATTTTAGCTTATCCTGGGTTTACGGTGCACCTTAGCTTAGGCTTTGATTACTGTATCTTGACGAGATCCGATTCTCTTCCATTGATGTGCAAGAATGTTATCGTTCACCAGACAGGAATAGTTTATATTATTTTGAAAAACATGTTTAAAGAAATTCTTTTAAAAGTGAGCGTTTCCTGTAGCAGAAATCTCATTTTGAAAATAAATGTATTCGTGTGTATGTGGAAAACATAAAGAACATATACACCCCAAATGGTTTTTAAAGATTATTCGCATAAAATGCGTTGGTAATTATGCGTTGGATAGACTCAAGGATTTTTTATGTTATTGCGAGGGCCGAAGTCCCGAGCCTTGTCCACAACTTGGACACGCGTAGCGAAGCGTCACAATTCCGCGTGCGTGAACGAAGCGGATCACAAACTGTATTTCTACCGAAAGGATTTTCTAAAACTAGTGTTTAAATGTTCCAAGAAAATGATGAATCATTTATGTGTATCGTTCACGACACACGAATCAGAAGTGAACGATCTATACAGTTGTATCAAGTAGGTCGTGTCAGTGAAGGCCGAGGTGCACCGTAAACCCGGGATCAACCGTAATTTTATATGTGAATAACTGGTAGAACACAAATGGTCAATCATTTTAACAAAATAGAAATTAACATTCGAAGTTAAAATATTTCTAATCTGAAAGACAAATACAAAGCACTAGAGTAAACAACTTCTAGCTAGATAGCAAGTTCTGTTTTTTGATTACTTATTTTCAATAACTCACCTTGCTCGCGTCCACTGCACCTCTGACTTCACAATAAGCTTGAAACTTGCGTATTCCGCTGAGTTTTCCCTGTAAACTTGGGCTCGTTTCCAGTTTCACATGAGCAACAGTTTTTAATACACATTGACTAGAACGATTTTAACTTTGGATTGAATTTGACGATTGAACAGCACATCCAAATAGTACGATACGTATTTGCAGTAAACGCGCACCACACATTTTTAAACATTTATTTGTAATAAATAGAATGTAAATCACTGTCATAAAATATTATTGTAATACAAAATTATCTTATATTTTCTCTCTTTATCTGTATATTTTGTATGCGAGTCGGTTCTCATCCAGTTCTTCTATTTTACCGCGCACGTTTCCTTGAGCCCTCGCTTCGCTAGTTGCGGGAAGAGTGGGGAGGTTGATTACTTTTACAAAATAAATTTTATATCGAATTTCTGGTTAGTTTCTCGATGCAAAATATTTTCTATTAGATGGGAGAGAACATTTCTGGTAATCAGATTTTGTCGACAACGCTCGTTCCTATAATTTATTCTTAATTCAACTAACGTTGGCAAAGGAGTGGGGGTAGGTATTCCGGGACTCAAGAAAATATGCGCAGCTAATATCACCTAACGAGTGTACCAAGAGCCTTTCAACTCTTAACTTGACTAGCAGCGTCACTTACAAATATGCAGTCTACCGTTGCACCGTCTTGCAGGAACTGAAAGGCAGACTACTGGAAACGTAATTGAGAAGGCGTGAGGGCCAAGCTTGGGCTAGTGGGCCACATGTGGACACACCAGAGGAAAACAGTCGAGGTCTTCACGCTTTATACAAACACCGTTTTTAATGTACATATTATTATTATTATTATTATTATTATTATTATTATTATTATTATTATTATTATTATTATTATTATTATATTATTATTATTATTATTATTATTATTATTATCATTAATTGTTTTCACGTATTTCGTATTTCCTAATAATACGCCAATTTTTATCTTGCGAAGTTGGCAAGCATTATGCAAAACCAAACCAGGCAAGCTAGCGTCCTATCCTTGCTCCCTGTAGTTCTGCCCACAGTTTCTATAGGGAACTGATAGGCCCCGGACCGTACCTCCCGTCTATCGGATGCGGTTCGCCATTGCGCCGAAAACCCGCGCGACGCGTCGGGCCTGGCTCGGCCCGAGCGGGCCATGCAACGCGGCACCGCATCGCGCGGCAACTTTCATAATGAGTTTGTCCAGTGTCTCGGAATCGTTTGATTAAGGCTCCGTCGGCGCTGTCAGTTGTTTGGGGCGCAGCGCGCTCTGACGGTGACAAGGGGCGTGGAAAGGAGAGGGGGTAGGGAGAGGAGGCAACGAGCGGGGTTCGCCGACCTGCCGTTGAAGAGCGCTGCGTTCTCGAGAGCAGAGATTCTCCCATGGGTGCGTTCTCGAAAGAGGTGGTGGTGGTGGTGGTGGTGGTGGTAGTGATGGTGGAGGAGGCGTAAGCGGTTATTGTGTGAGGGAAATTTAAACGGCTGTAGGAACTGGAACGTTTGAACATAAATTTGGTCCGTCATGAGCCTAGATCTAGAAAATTTGACTGGGACGAGAGGGAAGGAGAGAAAGTTCAAAAGCCCAACGTGATCGAAGAAAGAATTGATGACGCGGACGTATACGAGGACTATATAGCCGGACGGGATCTCAGAAGGGAATGTGCATAGACCAAAATAAAGGGACGGGCTGCGTTAGCTCCGTAGAAACAATTATGTCTCTATAGCATTCATGATCGATAGTGCTGAAATTCGAGTATCCACAGTGGTTGATTTTCGACACTAGCTAGATAAATTGGTCGATATACTCTGGAGGAGAATTGTAGCAGCTGCTGCTCTGATCTGTAATTTTCCATGGTTCCTATTATCAACACCAGGTGAATACCGAAGTTGTACTCTAACAAACGGACCAAGGACCGTACGCGATCTTTCCTTCCTCACCCGTATCCTCACCCTTTACATATATGCACTTACATTTACATGCACTACACTACCACACATCTCAGGAGATCAGTCTAGATCGTAGAGTCTGTACCGTCCGCGGCGGTGCCACGCTGGGGGAGATACCTGAGGAGGGAGACCCACAAACTTCATGTTTCAACGCGGGATGAACACTGCCACCGTAAGGGATATAACATATACTACACTCTTGGGATCAAATACCTTAGACGTCGCGCCTGGAATCAACAGCCACTTTCTGCGGTCAGGCGGAGATGCACGCGCCAAACAAAAGCAGGAGCTGAGAGAGACGGTTAGATACGCGCCTGCGAAGCGGCTGAAGGGTGAGCGAGGTAGAGGATAACGAAGGCATCTGCAGTAATGTGAGGAAAGAACGTAGGTTGTCGTACGTTACGGCGCTAAACTCTGTTGCAAACGTCAAGACCGCTGGAAAATCTGTGGAGCTGGGTTGAACACGCCGAGGAAAAGTAAGGTGAAAGGGACCGAACATCCATGGGAGAACGTCCCTTGGGCAGAAAACATCCATCTGGTGGAAGGTTGACATAAACGTAGCGGGAGCTGGGACGGGTGTGGTGTGAAGCGGGCGTCGGGAGGCAGAGTCAGGTAGAAGAATCCGGGGGGGGAGCCGGGAGCCAAGATCGGGTGCCGGGAGCCAAGAGCTAAGGGCTGAGAGCAGGGATCCGGGTGTCAGGAGCCAAAAGCCAAGAGCCAAGAGGAGCCGGGAGCCGGGTGCCAAGAGGCAAAATACAAGAGACAAGAGCCGGGAACCGGGCCGGGGCCCCCGAATGGCGGGAGCCAGAACCAGCGGACAAGAAGGCGGGCAAAGACAGGAACGCAACGCTGTTGAGAGGAGGAGCAAGGCCTCGAGCACTGCGGGCCCAGCAGGTCGGGGCGGGGGCGGGACGGGGTTTGGACGGGTCGGCGCCGGCTGGGCCGGGGGCGGGGCCGGGGGTGCTGAGCTCCTTCAGCGGGCTGGCGTCGGTCTCCTGTAATTACCACGCGAACCTGAACAATGGGAGCGACGTGAACAAGTCGGAAATGGCACGGACGCCCTCTAACACGTTCATTTGCGCGAGTTTGCTGAGCCTCTTCTCAGGGAGGGCTGGGGCAGGCAGAGGGGAAGCAAAGTGAAATGGGAAGAGATAAGAGGGACAAGCAGTGGGACCAGCGCAGACCGGTGACGTGAGAGTAAACACTGGTTTGGAAATTTATGCTTGATTTAATTTCTTGTGAATTAGGAATCAATTTATGTTTTGGGCGGCGATTTAATGTTTGGTTTTTTTAGTGTGTTATTTAAATCAATACATAATGCTGTCATTTAACTTTAGACATTTGACGTCTAGAAATGAAGAGAGGCTTGCAAAATTATAAGAAGTTCAATCATCGTTGTATACTAAATTATGAGAGAAACATTGGTGACAACGTTTGGGTAATATCATACATGCACTACGCAAACACATATTTATTTTATTTTCAAAATGGATAAATATGAAGCAGTCTAAAAAATTGAATGTCGTAATCCCATCTTTTAAAATATAAACACATATGCATCTTTCTATTTCGAGAAATGCAGTGTACAAGGGAATTTTGTTACGTATGCGCACACATTTTCCCTAAGGATGTTACATTTATGTTATTTGCAACTGTGAAATATCGTTTGGTTGATATTTACACATGCCAAGCACCAATTTACGTTTGATTCAGCAAATAATTCAGACTTTCTTCCAAATAACAGTAGTAAACGTTAGTAAAAAATTAATTAAGAAATAATCATTATTATTACTAATATTATAGTAAAAATTTTCTCAACAATGGAAAATATTACTAATTTTTTTAAACACTTACCCATATGATATTAATAACTACAAATGACTTTAAAGAGTATATATGTTCCTGGGATAATGTAAAGTCATTAATGTTTTTTGGAACGTGTCGATAATAAAATTTCACACATTCTCCGGGTTATCCAAACTTTCGTAAATTAATGAAGCTAGTCACATCCACACGTTATAAACTCAATTCACACGCTGAATAATGCATGACAATAGTAAAAATCTATTGAAGAAGGGAAAAAATTGTACTCGAACCATCATTTATTTTGTGACAAGATTCGGCCTGAGAATCTCAGGTCAAAATACTTGTACATTAAGTTACGTCATAATTTGGAAAAAATTAACATGCTTTTTACCTATAATGCAATGTATCATATCTTATCCGATCACGTTTATATGCAGTGTACATACTGTGCGCAGTATATTAAATTGCTCATTATTACATTCGTTGCAATAAAAGGTACTGCCAAAGTCCATATAATACCATGTATTTACACAGAAAATACTGGTATGTCAAAATATTAAATAGCGATAGAAAAATAAAAGTTGACACATGACTAAAAGTTTGTTATGTACTCATTAGTAATTATACATTTGTGCTAAGATCGCGTGTATAATCAGTTAACTGGTATATACAGTATCTTTTAGTCACTTTGTAAATAACCATCCTTCACATTTATTAATAAGATAATTTTCAGTTTTGCATTGAAGAACATAAAACTTTTTGTTCAGAAAACCGAACAATATGTTTTGAAATAATTCCTCAAAAGACCTATTTGTGGGTAACATTTGGGCACACATTTTTAATTAAAAAAATCCCTTAGAATTGGTTCGCAAAAGAGGACGGCTTCCCTTGCCTCATGATCCCACGTATGAACTTTTCCAGTACGTTTACCATCGAAGGATTAAGCGCTTGGGGAAGAAACAATGACGCTGGACCCCTTCCTACTTGCACGAGGAATTTCTCCGCTCCATTTACCCCGGAAGGGGCCTCCTGAGTCGGAAGTACACAGACCTCCGTTAGGGGGCGTTCAGGCTCAGCGCTCTCGGTCTATATGCTCAATCTGCTCCCTGACCCCTTCATATTTGAAGGAACGTCGTCCCATGATTTTCCACATCAATGACGGAGATGCAAAGGGCAGGTGCAGGATGGGGCGGACACGTAAACCAACAGCTAAAACATGCAGTTTAGATGGCGATGGTTTAAAAAAATTGTATCTGTTAAAATACTTGCGTAAAATTAGCTGTTATTTGTAAAAAAAATCCAACTTAATGCTGTTTATTCACTCGCTTCGTTAGCGCGTTTCCAAGTCAACGGCGGGTCTCTGGCCTTTCGCCTCCGAGGTTGTTATAACATAAAACACTCTTGCGGCCGGACAATGCAAAATTCCCAACCCATTATAAGCCAAAATACAAATACTTCATTCGCTTTGCTTGCACACCGACAGTTTATTATCAATAATCTAACTTAAACGTGTGACTTGTATTTTATATTAACTTCCTTTATAATCTGATAGAAATAACTACCTTGCTCACAATTCTAACACTAAAAGTTTTCTGAAACAGTTAACATCCAATCGGAATATTAAAATATCCTGCCTGCTTGGCTTTATCCTGAAAAATATTTCTCGTGGCTTTTGCTGTACCCCTCGCCTTTTTAAGGCATTTAGAATTTTGGTGTTTATAAGAGCACTGGATGATGGCTGAGTTCCCACCTCATTATTCTACAAGGAAATGCCCACGATAGAAATCGTGTTCTTCACTTCTTGAGTTTGCCGACACGGTCGCTTTCCTGGTAACATATCACTCGCACAAAATGGAGAAGGAAAATAGGAGCCAATCAAATGGACTGAGAGCCCGAACCAGAGACACGATCTTTGAAATGTAACTCAGTCACGCTAACCACTTTAGTATTACACAGAACTCCATGGAAAGCACTCGCAAATGGGAGAGGTGCCGCAGCAATCACTACCCGAAAATCCACAATTTGCAGGCGCGGCGGGTGGCGCTTTGATGCCGATGCGGAAGCGGGGCGGGGCGGGACGGGGCGGGGGCGGCGAGGGGGAACGGCACTGAGCCAGGTCGTCGGGGAGGGCGCCGTATGAGCTCGAGCAAAATGGGTGGGCGGGGAAAAGAGCGAGTGGAAGGGGGCAGAGCGGAGGTGCAAAGGGCAGGAGAAGTGATGGAAATGAAGCGAAGAAATGGATAGATCTGAAATGGTGGTGAAGATAATTGATATGAAGAAATGGATAGATCTGAAGTGGTGGTGAAGATAGTGGTTATGAAGATAATTAAGACTATTTATTTTGACAATCAAGCGTTGATTGGAACTCAAATATGCTAAGCATGTACTTAATAGTGTACGTATTCATACAGTGTTGATGTTTACCAAATGGCGCCTGTAATTGGGAATGGCAAGATCGACGCGACTAAAAGATGCGATTAGTCGGGTAGTAAGGACTGAGGTGGAATGAGGAAGACAATGATAAGGCAGTTGGGAAGTCTGGTAAGCGGGAAGCCGTCGTGAATAACTGAGTGGCCTGACACACCGGTAGAAGGGAGAAAGAAAACCGAAAGAATAGAGTTCACTGCCAAAGTAACAGCTGAGAGGAGGGATGCAGTCGGCGTGAGATTCGATGGAGATGTGAAGATTCGGACTGCTGGGGTGAACCACGCGGATGTAATGGCTCGTTGGGGGCGGGGGGGTCTGGCACTGTATGGTGATGCGAATGGTTTTAGGACGGCGTGAGCAAGACTAAATGGCCAGGGAAGGGTCTTTGTCGGGATATTCCAGTGATTCGCAGGACGTGGGATGGTACGCGCTGAATGGGGTGTTGTGTCTTTGGGGGATGGACATACGGAAGCGGTGCATGACCTTGCTACTTCCGGCATGTTCATGGGAGAAACCACGGAAAACTACCGATCAGAGCAGCCGGCCACTAGAATTCTCCTCCAGACAGCGACTGAATTCGGCGTAGCTGAAAAGCTAGTGTCGAAAATTCTGCCGACGTCAGGACTCAAATATAGGACCTCTCGGTCTGAGGCACTGCAGTGACATCAGTTGATGCACTGAGCCACCGCTCCCGGTACGTAGGTCGGAGCCTCGTCACCCAAGCGAGTAGCAAAGCGTCAAAATGACAAGTTAAAAGTTTTCAGCAAACAAGTGCTTCGTCATAAAATGCGTTGGAAGAGACAACGAGAGACAGGCGAGAAGCGAATCCGCTCGGCTATCTTCGCTTACGTTCGCAGCCCCGCATTTTGCTGCCCCGAGGCACAAGTAGAGCGGTGCGACCGCGGGCGAGCGGTTGGCTGCCGTGAAAGCGTTCGCGCGTGGCTAATGCGCTCTGAATCCGCGCCAATTACGTTATCATTAACCTTTGGGCCGCGAGCCCGCGCAGGGAAGCCATCCACCATCCCCACCTCCACCCTTTCCCCCGCCCCCGTCCCTCGCACCCAGACCCGCCCACCAACTCACACACGAAGAGCTGTGGGCGTTCTCAGCCGGACAGCGAGGAGATTTCCACGCCTCGATTGATTTTGTCGGGAATCCGTTCCAGATATTCCATACCATATGTTTACCATATCGGCTTTCTCAACTTCACGACCGAACTTCTCATGCAAGATTTACATTTGTAATAATGGTCACGTTCCTGGGCGGCCACGATTGCTAATGCAAAAGCATGTTTAGGCATAATTCTAACTTCATCCCTCGTTCTCAAGTTGACATAAAAATTAAAGCTTTGCAGTTGAATCGCAATGTCTTTATTTTGAAAAATTCTTGTGACTCTAAAAAATTTTGTTACCCTAACAGCTATTCTTTCCAAATTCTTGTTAAAAGTTCCAAACGTTCCTATTCTAAATAATCTCACATATTAAACATGATTCAATAAAAGTGTAATATCTTACGTCATAAAACTAATCCTGAAACTATAGCTTAAATTACACTTTTGTTCGCAAGCATAAAAAAAGGTATTCCATTTTAGTATTCATCAAAGTACAAGATTGTAACGTAGAAATAATAGTAATGTAAAAAAATGTCCCATAGCTGTGAACATCATCTGAAAAATATTTAAGAAGTAAACCTTTACTTGTTTAAGAAGGAAAAACGATGTTTCATCGCAGCAGCTTGCTTACCCTAAACAAGTGTACACACCGTGTAGTGCATGATTTTATCGCGGAAGTTGGTGGTGATCTTCGCCCACTGGAAGACGAGATCCAGCGCCGACCTACCCGTCGCCTTGCGGAGTTTTCTCAACCAGGTATCGCCCCGCCCCGCCATCAGCACTGTAGATAGTGTGGAAAACCCTGCCACTATTGGTACTCGAATCCTAAGACCTCCTGGTCAAAGGCACAGCAATGATCAGAATCAATTGATGTCCTGGGCCACCTAAGCCTTTAAGAGAACTTATGTAATAACTGAGATGTAAATTAAATTATTTTTATAAATAAATGTTGTTGACACAAAAATAATGAGGGTTTTTTTACTTTTACATTATTAATAAATTTATATTTACAATTGTGATGAGGTCGAGTATTCTCTCCGTTGGTGTCTCATGAAAGTTCTGTAATGCCTTGAATTCTGAAGAACATATTTTATTGGAATTGAACAATAGATGCTAATAATCTGATCCTGTGCCTATGATAAACATTCTCTCTTTTATGTTTGTTTTTAACTCATTTGTCAATATTATCTATCAAATGATGCAATTCTCAAGACGATCCATTTTTTTTCGTCTAATCAACTGTACTTTCAGCAATTTCTCTAATCGAAAATAATTTTCCTCATTGAGCACGCACGTTTTATATTAAAAATGAATCGATAAAGCGTAAAAACGACAAATCTGTAAATACATAAGCGATAAATATGTTCATCGTAAACCAATCCAATGTAGTATCTGAAGGGCGAAAGTAGAAACTCCGTTGTCTACATTTTTGTTTAAATGAAGGGTCACCTGAAGTCTCAAATTACTGGAGAGCGTTTTGAGTGATCATCCAGGAGTACAGTACGTGGTCGGGGAAGAAGTACAGCTCGGGGCTCAGTCCAGCCAGCGTCGGAAGTATCTGCGGAAGAAACGACGACGTGCTGGACTTTCGATATCCATTTTGTTTTCCTGCTTGGTCTTTTTCTTCAGCTTGTCCGTGGGCATCATGTCCGCCTCCATTAGCCACAGGAGCGGGGGCGGCGGGGGCGCCAGGACGATCAGATGTGGCTGATCCTGTGGGTCCTGCCACGCAAATGAAGGTAACAGTCAGCAAACGATTACGATGAGAAGAATGTATTATATACGTAAAGTAAAGGTATCCCTGTGCCAATGCACACAGGTCGATGTGGCCCACAGGGGACGTTAAGGTAGGGCTCTACCTATTCGACGCTGTCGGTATAAGGAGGTTGTGGGGCGTGAACAACGCTCCGGCCGTCTTTACCCCAGGAAAGGTCCCGGCCCTCACTTGGAAAGGAGGCTGAGTCGACTCTGAATGGAAATCACCAGATAAAAATTCCAGCCTACGCAGGAATTCGAACCTGGATTCTTCAGGTCAGGAAGTGCCCTACTGCTGAGCCACCGCAGCTCCTAATGTATTAAATAAACAAACGTATTATATATCACTTTTTTATAAATAACGTATAATATTTATATATCATACATGCTGAATGATTAATTTCAGGCATAGAAAACCACTGACAGCATCTCAATTAGACGAAAAAATATTTTTTGTAAACCAGCATTATAAACAATCTTTTCTGATGCAATAAATTGTTCATCAAGGGGTATTTTACGGGACAAATGGTATCGTATTAGCAGTATTAGCATTTTACGGCATAAATGATTGAGTCATGACACAATAAGCCAATCGCAGCGAAAGAATCATGGGGAGGTAGCAGTAAGCGGAACCGCTGTCTATTGTTTCCTCGCAAAGATGTTAATACCCGAGACGTCACAAGAAAGTTGTTTCACAAAATTAAGTCTGATATAATCATTCTCTTATAAATTGACTATACAGTCATTCAAAAATGATCGTATGCTACTCATTTATAATGTTGCCTTATTGCATTAGTACAATTTAAAACTCGCTTCAAACGACAATCGTTTTCAATAAAGCTTAACATAGTAAATTAATTCCATAAACTACAATTATAATGGCATTTTGTCGAGAAACGCTTCGTTTCTGCACAGCAGTTTCTTGACAATTTTTCTTCATCTAAAACGTCCTCAAACTTTATCTTCACGCGATTCGAAGATCTATGGATTATAAAAGCATTTTGGGGGATACAAGAGAAGAAAAACACAAATTTGTGATTTTACGACATTGGGACGCAAATTATGAGAGTTTCGTATCGCGCGCAAACCTGCCATCTCGTTCAATTTCAAGCCGTCAGAACCTTGGTCTGCTAGGTGGCTGTCTGAATTACAGTGCACTCGCTGATCAGAATGATGGTTTTGACCTCTCGAGTATTCAACTGCGGTTCGAGGTTTAGAAATGTGCATTAAGTGTGGGTGACACGCAGACTGCGACGAAATAGAGAAATTACATAGCACTCATTCTACGGTAGTCTATGTTTTTGAGGCCAACACGATAAAGGAATTATTTATGGTGAATATGCTGTTGTGTGTTTTCTTCACCGAAATGATTCAGCCTGAATTATATATCGCCAATCCATAAAATTAGTTTGTGCAAAGAAATGCCCTCACAAAAATCTTCATTTCAAACTCCAATTCTTGGTCATAGTTTAATTCATGAATCGTGTATTAGATACAACCGAAATGCTAACAAAATATGTTTTACTTTAAGCAAATTGTTTATAAAATCAATTTTAAACACATTCCTTTAAGAGGCAATTGCGGCGTCTTCCAAAAAATGCTAACATTTGCATAAATAATGGACTTTAAGACGAATTTTCTTTTAATACTTTTTGTTATTTTATGAATTTTTGTCATAGATTCATTTAATGAAGTTATCATTACTAATGGTTTCAATTTAGTTATTTTATCTCTTATTACTAACAAATTCAATAAATCTGAAACACTCGTCTTCGGACATAAAATGTAAATTGGAATTCCTGGTTTCATCTTGAAGCGCGTGCATCTCGAAGTACAATAGAAGTGAAAGGATTAGTTTCATTAGAATCGTTATTACATTAATTTAAGCTAGAAGGCACCTTTTGTTGTTTGTTTTTTTTCAAAAGACGCCATGAGCACTCATTGTTTGCATTTCGTATAGCATAATTCTCTAACTACGTAATTACTACAAATCACATAACATACGCACTTACAACGTTCATAAAAGTAGTTCACGTAATAACTATAGTGAACCCTGGCTTCAGAGGTCTCCAATGGTTCCGGCAAAAATTAATGATGATCGCATAATCATGATTGTCACTCAATTTCGTAATTGGCAAACTCACTTAACGTCACGGCGTACGCGGAGTGCCCCGTGAGTACTAAACAGATTCTCCCGGACGGGAAACGTAGACGGGTAGCAAACCATAAGAAGTCTGTGAAAAAAGGAAACGAACGCGTTGTTGTTGTTTAAGAGATATTTATTAAAAACATCTGTCGTTATCTGAGAGAGAATGTAATTCTGCCGCAAGATACGCAAATCTGGATGTCATTATTCGAAGTAATCTGTCAATACGTTCCGAAAGATATTAATTCATCAGTAATTTCCACCAGTTTTCCTCTTCCACTACAGTTCAAACTCGCTTGAGGTGACAAGTTAATAAAGGTCAATCTACGAAATGTGAATGAGCACTGGCCGCTCAGTTTGGTGGCCGCTGAAAAGAGGAAATAATTGCACGTGTATTATAGAAAATGAATTAGTTCCACGAAAAAAGGCGGTTGCTACAGATAATCGAGGTCAATGAGATGGCCATTTGAACAGGTTTCACTGTACATTAAAGAATTCGCTAAAAAACACAAAATGGATTTTCAGACTATGTCTGAACGCTGCTCGGGCAAGCATTCTACGGTGGGCCCATGAAGTCCCATCGCCGCTTGTTTTCACATTTCAATGCACATGTTAAAGAACAGCGGAATTTCAGCGCCGCTTGTTGCGTTTTAAGTTTTTAGAAAAAATTCATCTGATCGCAGCACCTTCAATGATATGTTCGTTTTCATTTTGTAATCGCGCCTAAAAGCAGCCCATAGCTGCAGATCACAGATGACTGACGCGAGTTTGCAAGATCACTCTATTACAGAGCTTTGAATGAATTTATAGTGAAGGCGCAAAGAATCTACATTTTTGTAACACTATTGATACCAATAAAATAATAGAATAACAGCATACGTTACTGTGATATAATTATGGTTATATATAAGCCATTGCAATATTTTAAGTATTTTTCTTAAAAATATACAAGCTTCAAGCAGAATTTCAAAAGTGATAGTAACAATATGCGCACTGATGGGACATTATTGTAATGAGGAAATATATTTATAATAATTTAACTTTAATTTAAAGCTGTTTTCTTTGTAAATAAGTATTTAAATATACACTCAAAATACATTGGGGTTTCAACTGTTAAATACATACGTATTTAAAATACTTCAAATACTCAAAACACTTTTGCATTATACTTTTTTTGCAACCATATGCTGTAATTTTCAATTACAATAAATTACTAATTGACAATGATACATTTCTGAATAACTAAAAACTTTCAAATATAAAACACTTTCGCTTATACTCTACAAAAGCACTATCACTTGTAAAAATCAAGTATAAAACACGTTCACTTATACTTTCACACCAAATATGAAATTATATCAAAAATATCTAACTCAAATAAACGAAATTTCTTTTTAAACACATCATATGACAATAAACCCCCTAGTTGGCGAGTGTATAAAACCCGCAAACCCGAAACCCCGAAAACAGTAGTTAAACTGACGCTGATGAACATAAACTAGTGCCATAAGGAATAAACGCCTTTTTTATTGTCTGATAATTGTCCAGCATTTTTAAAGATTTTGATTTATCATTTAAAAATGAAGAGAATTCATTTTCAACAGCTGAAAGAAGCTTTTATTTTTGTTTCAATGAGGTCCTTTCATTGGCATAATCAAACAAAAAGAAAGTATCCTCATATCTTCATCAGTATTTAAAATATTTTAAGTACTTTTTTAAATACATCTTATATTTATTAAATATTTATGTATTTAAATACATCTTTAAAATGCATGACCCCCAAAACACGAAAATACAGTTTTTCAAATACAAAACGTATATGAAATACGTATTTCAAATTGAAGTATTTAAATACTGGCCAACCCTGCCAACAACAGCGGTTGGGGAAAGTGTTAACCTGCAGCGCGATGGGCGCGATGATGGGCACGAAGACTTCGATGTCCCCGGGCGTGGCGTCGAGCTCGTCGAGGTCGTCGGCGAAGGCGCTGCGGGCGCGCGACCGGAAGGGGCAGGGCGGCTGGCCCGGGAAGCCGCACGCCGCCAGCCACGCGCCGCCGCCCACGCGCTTGCCCTTGTCGGCGCCGCGCGGAGCCGCCAGCGCCGCCGCCACCACCGGCTGGCTCGGGAGCGATTGGTGGTTTGATTGACCCGCCGGCCACGCCTTCTGCACACGCAGCAAGCGCGCGAGGAAGTAACTGTGATTGAGCCTAATGGGATTGATTAATTGAGTCTGATGGGATACATTGATTGAATCCGAAGGCATTGATTGAGTCTTATGGGATTGATTGAGTCTTATGGGATTGATTATTTGAGTCTGATGGAATTGATTGATTAGTGTTTCCGCGACTCCGGGAGCGGTAGCTCATTAACTGATGTCACTGCAGCGCCTCTGACCGGGAGGTCCTAGGTTCGAGTCCCGACGGCGGCAGAATTTTCGACACTAGCTTTTCAGCTAGGTGGAATGCAGTCGCTGTCAGGAGGAGAATTCTAGCGGCCGGCTGCTCTGATCGGTAGTTTTCCGTGGTTTCTCCGATCAACACCAGGCAAATGCCGGTGCAGTACCCTAACGGGCCACGGACCAAGCACGATCTTTCCTTCCTCTTCCTTGTCATATCCTCTCCCCTCACACATACATACAATTAACTTACCCTACTACCACAGATTCCGGGAGACCGGTCGGCAGCGTAGCCCTTGTCTCGGCTGGGGCGGTGCCCCGCTGGTGGAAGAGTCCTGGTTAGGGGGAAACCCCGATAGTCAACGGTAGGTCGGCGCCGGATCTTGCCATGCAGCGAGGGAAAATGACCGCCATCTCCCGATGAAAAACATGCACTATACGTACGGGACTAATGACCTACGATGTTGTCGCGCCCGGAATTACTAACCAACAAAATCCAAGCGTGTCAACCTAAGGGCATTAGTCACGTAAGAGAGTGCATGATCTATCGCAGTACATGATGGTGATCTTCCTCCTCTGAATGACGAGATCCCGCGCCGACCTACACGGGGGCTTGCTGAGTTCTCTCCAACCATCTCTTACCCTCCAGCTACGCACCGCCCCAGCCGGGACAAGCTCTGAACCCCAGACTAATCTCCAGGACATGTATGATAGTGTAGTGTGTTTGTAAGTGTAAATGTATGTAAGTAAGGGCTGAGGATAGGACAAGGAATAGGAAGGAATGGTTGCGCGCAGTCTGTGGCCTGTTTGTTAGGGAACTCTTCCGGCATTGATGGGAGAAAACACGAAAAACTGCCTATCAGAACAGCCGGCTAATACAATTTTCCTCCAGGCTGCAGCTGAATTCGATTTCTTGCCGACAAAAAGTTATCCATCGAATCTTATAATCTCCCTATCAGAGGCACGGTAGTGACATCATTTGATATTTTGAGCTACCTGAGCTGATCATGAGTCATCTAAGCTGAGTCAAGATCTTTTTCGCAATACTGTAGTGATTTGTCGACTTAATGCGACTAAACAGAGGAACGAAAAGTCACGCTTCACGACCAGTTAAAATCAATCGTAACAGATGAGTTGGGGTTAAAGAACAATCGAAGTGTATGAACAATCGTATTGCAAGAAAACCTACTAATTTACTTGTTTTTTTTCTAAGAAAGTGCTATTACGAGAAAAATTTAACTACATACAGCGGATATCACAAATAACGGACCTCGGCCGTCACCCTTGTTTACAAACTTCAACCGCATCAATTACTTGCTCTGCCAGACTAATGCCTGCTTTAATGCTACCAAGGGCCCCTAATTGAAAACAAAGCATGATGAAGTCTAGGGCCTCCTGGTTTCATGTTCAAATAATGAACATGTGTTGTTAGCATTAATATCAAAATAAAACATTTGCCATTTAAAAATTCAATACTTTTTCTACTTCCATTATATCATTCTGTCATTTGATGGCTGCAACCAGTTGCATAATTATATTCATTACTATACATATTTCATTATGATACAGGTTCTTGACAAATCACTAAGAGTTTATGAACCAAGTATTGACAATTATTCACTGAGAATCGTTCTAGTAAATGTTTCGTTCGCTTGTGTACATTAAAATTGCACCTAATATTATATTAAGCTTATCAAATTTAATTTATTTTATTATTAGTAATTTTGCGTGGAATATTATTTAAAACAACTTGTACCGTAATTTCATATGATTCTATTTGACTAGAGCAATAGACCCCACAGACGAAATGGAAACCAAAGCCATCTGAGGCAGGGTAGGGTAGGGTTAGGGGGCTGTCCGCTACGTGGCCTTGGCTAAATCCTGCATGTCAACTCCCACAAAACGATTCAAAGTAAAAGTTTATCTTATAAAAGATACCCAAGTCGTAGAAAAAGGACCGTATGAAACTCGATGTAATGGGTAATAATACACTCTTGTGCAGTTTACGATACTCTCTCGTTCCTCGCTCGTATCGTAATATCACTCTCTTGTATTGTATTCATTACATCATCGTTACACAATGTACTATTTTACATATTTATAAAAGCTACGTGCTATAAACTTGCATTAAGAAATGTTTAGCGAACCCTCTCCAAGTACCCCAAGATAATGCTTAGTTTGCTTATGTATTAGTCTAACCGTGAAACGCTCTGAGGCTTTGAGCGTAAATCGAGCATAGTCATCGGCCTCATTGGCAGAGGGGCAACGTCCAAGTGTGGAGCCATGCATGCACCCACGGTTTGGAGTGTCGCGGAAAACGATTGTTCTCACCATGATGTTGTGTTCTCAAACTGCTGATACGTATTTTGATCTGAATTTCACCCAATCTGTATTGATCCATCTGTCTTCAACATTCATCCCTCAAGATCACCCCAAGTTGTCCATACTGTAAAGAGGCAAATTGCGTCCCTTATCTCTAATCTACGAATATGATGAACATAAAGGAATAATTGTTAAGAAGTTCAGTTGCTTCCTTAGCGTCTCCGGAGAATCCGAGAATGAAGATCAAAACAGCATAAGACCCATCCTCTCCTTGACTGGAAAATAATATATGGAGTCCGGCCGTGAAAACTTGCGACTTCAAGACTATTTCATAGGCACTCCACATTATCTTACACGAATCATTTCTAGCTCCCTCAACAATAGAACGTTTGCAGTTACAGTCGATAACCATCACTCTAATCCAAAAACGGTCAAAGCTGGCTTCCCCCACGGCGTTATCTCCCATCCCGTTATCTCCCGTTCTTTATAACTTGTAGGCAGCCGACCTTCCGAAAAATAATAATATAAAAATCGCACAATTTGCAGATGGCACGACTATATATTCATCAGGTCGCGCCATAAACACAATAAAAATCAGATTTCAGTTATACCTAAACCAAATCGACGGCTGGGAAACCAAAAACAAAATTAAAATCAAGCCGTCAAAAACAGCAGCCAAAATATTTTCCCTAAGACCATTCATCCTCCACATCCCTTACAACTGAACTAAGAATCTGTACAATAGCATCCGCATAACCAACCTATAAAATATCTACGCCTTTTCTTAGACACCCGCCTCAATTGGAAAAATCAGATCGACAATAAAATTATACAAGCAAAAATTAAATTACACCAACTAAAACCAATAATAAATAGATCAGCTAAATCACAATACTGCCTTACTGCTATACACAATTATCATACGACTACTATTCTTATATGCATACCCGGTTTGGATCAGCGCAGCCAAATCAAACACTAAAAAACTTCAAATGATTCAAATCCTGCGCACTATCACGAATTCCAGATAGAACCGAAAACCAACCACATTCTTTTTTTATCCATACACTTCTTCCAAAACATACCAAATATACCCAAACTAACCTCTTTAAGACTGCCAAAACCAAACTCACAGAACCCGGATTAAGAATAAATTTCCTTTCCATACATTCCTAAATAAATTCTCATATCTCGATCCAAAGTAGAGATATTGTACAAAGATACCTCTACCATCATATTTAAGATTATTGGCAAGTTTATTGTAACTTAATTGTAAGTAGAAATAAGCAACTATAACAAATGTAGTGTATTAACACTGACCTTTGTATTTTTCTATCCAAAAGAAAATAAATAAATTTTAAAAAATCAAGACTATTTCAATTGCACACCAATACTAATTGTACTAAGAGATATTGTCATGCATCATGAACAATTGCACAGCCTGTATTACCCATTGTCGGGAGAATTACAATAATACGATAAATGCTGTTCACAGTCATAAAACGTAGTATAATCGTACGCATAACGGAGTGTTACAAGAAGAAAATAAATGGAAAATATTGGTTACATTGCCTATTTCTCATTTATAAAACTTTGTTTCCATGTCATTAATTGTTAATTTCCATCTGTTATGAACGCAATCAGTGAGAAAATCATTAACCACACGAGTGGTATGTCAAACAAACAAGCTTAAGAGAGTAACTTCATTTGTTTATCACGACTGTATTGCTGATTTGTTGCATTGTGTTCACCAGTATTCCGTATACTAAAATTTTATAAGTAATTAATTATCTTCAACAAATATGGACAGTCACTTTCCTAGCTAACGTGGTTCTTTATCATTCGGTGTACGGGAGAAAGAATGCTTCTAGAGAAAATAAGTTAAGGTCTATTGGACGGAAATCGTTTATGAAATTTGCATCTTCTGAAATTACCAACATTTAATTCCAACACGAACAATGACAATCATGGTTGTTAATTATTCTTTGCACATTTAACGTCATTCTCACAATAATGAGCCGTTATGGTGAAACATTTCAGATAGTCGAGCGTTTTGCTAGACAGGGTCTAGACTACATGTCCGAAGAGTGGCGATTGTTACAACACACATTGTTGCACATTATAGCTTTTTATCTCATTTTACTACATCTTTCTGTTCCGGAATCAAGGTAATTATGATTAAGATTTTCGTAACAAAATAGAACGATTGAATAGCAAGTGAATAATATATTACTCGTGAACTATTAAAAGTGAACACATCCGAGGAAAGATTATTGCCGAACAACAAAACAAAAAGCACGTACCTGTACTAATTCAATTCCCCAAAGATCTAATCTTCCAATAATTTTATCTAAGCACTGAAAAAAGAATTATAAAATAAATATAATACATAAGCGGATGTTGTATCGTTGAATGCCAGCAGGAACTGGACTCAGCAAAGAAAGCACCAACCGAACACTGGAGAGCATGAGTGACAATCCTCTTCGTCGGTTGACATTCTATTGTACAGAACAAACGACCAGTCTAAGACGAACCCTACAACCATGTCCTGTAAAAATCGTATTCCTTTCTCTCGGCCTAACATCAAAAACATTTTAGCTTAAATGCACGATGATTGCATGCGGCCCAAAATGATGTCATCCTCCCCTTTGCCAAGATCAAAAGGTTAGGCAATCCAACCCCAGTTCTGTCACTTGTTCAATAGACTAACACGAGAGGCAGAAACTCACTCAACGACTCTTAGTGTGTGCTAAAAGAGACAATCGACAAGGCAACTGAGCACTGCCTAGTTCCTTACCGCCCGCATTTGTGCCCTGAGGTACGCCACCTCCACCTCCACCGCCGCCACCGCCGCCTCCTCCGTCGCCCTGAGCCACCCGCAGGTCGAGAACTTCAGCTGCACCTCTTGCTAGGG
This sequence comes from Teleogryllus oceanicus, assembly GCA_964035755.1. NCBI lineage: Eukaryota > Metazoa > Arthropoda > Insecta > Orthoptera > Gryllidae > Teleogryllus > Teleogryllus oceanicus. The sequence goes on from CAXIVR010000004.1 coordinate 51,965,871, forward strand.
CAAGTGGGCGACCGGGGAACAGCGGAGCGAGCTGCGATTCGAGACGGCGCAAAAACGAAGGCCAAGCGAATGTGATTGTGCACGGGCCAGCTGACATGGCAACTCTCCAGGAAGAACGCATGATGATGGTGAAGGTCATTCTATCCTACTCATTGAGAAGTTCGATTTGCAACATGAACGGGGAACGATCTTTACTAAAGCCGACGAACTTTGCAATCCACATTTCTTTAGAATTCTTCAATTTTGTTTTCTTTTAGTTTTCTTTGTTTATTGGATCCTATCCTTTGTGCGTATTTGTTTGAATTATTTTATATAAGTTCTGGATCGAAGGATAAATATGTTCTCTGTAATATATTTTTCACCGAAGTTAAATATTTACGCCTTGTCCTAAATTTGTTTGCCCAATCATTATTTATAGAGAGTATATGTAATTATTTATAGTGTTCATCCGTTTTTGTTACTCTGTAGATGTTCTAGATATATTTTTGTAACTGAATTAATTGAATTAATAAATATGAATAAAGATGTTTAAAAGGCTTTCAATATTTTTATATCCATCAGTTGAATTGTGATACTTACATGCTTTTTAACTCTAACAATTTTCAAATGTCTAAAAATAATTTTATTTCGTCCCACGAAAGATATATGCCTTCTTATCTTAAGATGGAAAGCATTCATTCGAAAGTTTTTCTTTGAAGCAATACCAAGTGGAAAAGAATTGATTATTCTGGTGGATTCTTCTTAGATTCTTACCCGTTTTAATAGTGTCCATATAGTCTTCAAGTTCCTGACCATTAAAATGGGTATCATAACACTAGTGTATAGTGCATCCTTGCACTATACACTAGTATATCCTTGAACTTGTGTGTACTGACAATGAAGCAATATTATTCTCAAAATTATATTATAGCGTGCTGTTTACTGCTCTATGTTTAAAATTGATAGGAATTATTTGATTTATAAATTATAGTAATACTCATAAAACTATGTGGGCGATCCGGATCGTCGAGATCGCTAAGGCGGTAGTGCCGTGGCGATCTCGGCCAGAAGGATCGCAGATTCGAGTCCCGCCTCGGGCACGGGTGTATTTGTGCATGTCTGAATGTTTGCATCGTCCATTCACCCTTCATTATCATCCTCATTTCTTATCCCATCGCCCCAGGATTAGCAACCCTTTGGGTTAGTAATCGGATTCGGCATAATGCCCCAAAAAAGACTCACACACATTTGCCACGAAATAAATGTAACTGAGCCTCTACATGCAGGTGTATGTGCGCGTAATCCTAGCTGGCCAATTCGCGACAATGGAATTTTGTGTAGAAATCGAAAGTGCCGCAAGAATTTACGGAACTTTTTTTACAGGGATTTGTCAAAGAAAATCTCAGTGAGTAAATCAAAAAAAATCTCAGTAAAGTCAGTGAGACAGTCAGGAAATCAGACAAGGTCTCAAAAACAGCCGACGGCTTTCACCTGGTTCTTGTGAAAACACAATATTTAATTCCCATGGTACATCGCTCTTTTTTATGAATTCCTTTTTAACATTAGCTTAGCGCTACATACCTTTCAAAATCTATACATAACTATCACGTTTTTCTTGATCATGTATTCATCGATCTGTACAGAAACATTCTAACAAATTGAGTGTTAGCACTCAATTCTACTGCTCGTTAATAATTATAAATTCGTATTTCAAATAAATACCCAAGTGCTAGTACGAAAAAATGTAAAATGTTGAAGGCGTAACGGCCAAAGTGTGGCGTGGTCGTGGTCAGAGGCTCAGCGATCTTAGGCGTCGGTGATTCCCGCTGTCCCGACCGGGCCAGGTCACCCGTGGTATTGGTAATCGAAGCGCGGGCGGCCAGGGGACAATGGGTTTGTCAGGAGGCACGCCTGACCCTGGACACGCGCGTCCAACCAATAGAAGGCCTTAGGCGCCTTGGCCAGGGATTGGCCGTTAATCGTTTACGCTGTGGTTGCCCTTGCCGCAACTTTCGTGGGCGTTTCTGCTCCTCGCGTTTCTTCTTTTGAGCGCAACATATCTCCTGTCCACGCCAACGCCTGCAAATAGGGTTACGCCTGTTCGAAATAAATCCTTCGTTTAGCCCTACAGTACTACAGCCCTATATCCCTACTGATCTGTTCGAAACGAAAGGCTGTGAGATAGAATACCGCAAAAGACATTAATGTTTTGTCATTGCAGCAAGGAAGACAATAGCACACCACCACTTATTTCATGTATTCATCCATATCATACTTTATTATCCCACAAACGTTCTGTGGAGTAAGGACCAAACTAGCGAATGAAGACTATAATAATAATAAATATAACAATAATAATAATAATAATAATAATAATAATCATAAGAAGAAGAAGAAGAAGAAGAAGAAGAAGTAAAATTACTACAATACGAATTTCTATTCGTTTTATTCTTTCGAAAGAAAAATGAAAATTCTAAGTTCCAAATTAATTGTCAATTGGTTTTATTAATAATGTGTTTAATCACAACAAATGTAATTATTTTACTCATCATAACTATTATATTTTTTATTTCTTGTTACATAATCTCCTTCATTCTACCTGTGTAACTTAAAGTAACTTTTCAGATTCATTGATTGATTGATTTTTTTCGTGTTTCCGGGCGCGCCAACTGCTTCGGCCATTAGTCCTGTTAGTGTAGTGCATGTTTTTCTCGGGAGATGGAGGTAATCTTCCCCCACTGGATGGCAAGATCCGGCGCCAACCTACCGTCGGCTAGTGGGGTTTCCCCCCAACCAGGACTCTCCCACCAGCGGGGCATCGCCCCAGCCGGCACAAGCTCTAAGCTCCCTGCTCCCGACCGGTCTCCCGGAATATGTGGTAGTGTAGTACATGTTAGTGTAAGTGTGTGTGTAAGGGGAGAGGATAGGACAAGGAAGAGCAAGGACAGATCGCGCGCGGTCCGTGGCCCGTTTGTTAGGGTACTGCTCCGGCATTCGCCTGGTGTTGATCAGAGAAACCACGGAAAACTACCGACCAGAGCAGCTGGCCGCTAGAATTCTCCTCCAGGCAGCGACTGAATTCGACCTAGCTGAAAAGCTAGTGTCGAAAATCCTGCCGCCGTCAGGACTCGAAACTTTCCAGAGATAAGTATAATCTCATGTACAATATTACTCTCACATCTCTCTCAAATTATAGCATTAGCAACACGAATAATCTAAGAAGTTACCAACATCATTTTCTAATAAGTTACCTCATCTCTTTTTCTCAATATTCAAGTAATATATTCCCTGGGTCTCTTTGAACGCCATACGAACAGTACACATTAAATCTTTACAAAATATTATTCCTCTTACAATAGTTTCTCCTTTCTTTGGAAAGATATTCGAGATGACGTATTTCAGATCAGTGAGATTTTATTCTATAGCAGAGCGCAAGCAGTCCATTTCAAGCAGTTGCAGTCTTATCTTTAAGACTTCTCGCTCCAAAACCCTCCTAATGGCCATTGGGTGTTTTATTACATGATAACGTTTTTTTGTGTTCCTTCTCATTCCCTCGGCTTCTGATTTTGATAGAAATGTCGAACTTACTGGTATAATTTTGTTGCAAAGCAGAACCAATGATGCAACAACGCAAGTCATGTATTTCAGTATGTCATACTAATCAACATCCAAAATGCATCTTCTGATCTTGCGTTTAGAATAGACGTGTTATTGTGTCCGATTTAATGAAACATCTGCTTTTTCTCAACGTTTCAGAAAAGACTAAAATAATCCAACTGCCTCGGAAGCTTACCCATTAGGTTTCTTCCCCAAACGTTTCTTGTTACCGGCTAGATCGGAAGTTAGTTCCAAATGACACGTTGGCTGGGGGGACAATACTAACGGTCTGCTGCTCTGAGCGGCAGTTTTCCGTGGTTTCTCCGATCAACACTAGGCGAATTCTGGAGCAGTAACGTAACAAACGGGCCATGGACCGCGCGAGAGATTTCTTCCTCTTCCATGTTCTATCTTCATCACTTACTACCACACATTCACATTCACATTCTAAACATTATCACACTTGTCGGGGGCATAGACCTCGCCCGGCTGGAGCGGTGTCCCGCTGGTGGAAGATGCCTCATTGGGAAAGATGTCCGCAAGCCGACATAGGCTCTAAGTAGAACTTAATACATGTAAATTTAATGTTTTCGCTTGGGATGAGCAATATGAATTTCAAACTGATGTTGCTATTGCCCCATGTTGTCAAACGCTATCTGCGGAGAGATTTACGCAAATTAAATAAACTAGTAGGAGCGAATATTGACGATAACTTACTGGGACGAAAATTTTAAAAAGTAGAGACTTCATTGAGAATACTAGAGAGATTCTACCGTAACATGAAGTTTTCACAGTCATGCCCTTTATAATCACAAAATAATCTCAAACTCACATGCTAGGTGGCTGTCACGCTGTTTTATATTTAATGACTCTATGACTATGACTATATAGTCTAAAATTTTAAATAAGATTTTCTAGAGAAAATACAGAATAACCGTTAATTATTAGCATGAAACATAACCTAACATGAAGATAAGATTTCAATTTCTTTTCCGCAATTTTTTATGGTACCTTTCCATCATTTTCCGTTAATTCTTGCTGAATGTGTATGTTCCTAAGAATTAATTGCAACTGCATCACTTACGAGAATCAGTTAATCAGCGTTACAAATAGCTACAGTTGCTATTTATCTGCAGTTATTTTGCTGTTTGTAAAGTGACAATAAATTTTCCTTCAGACACGTACTATTCATGAGGGAATAAGGTCACACCTTTGGCGTAGGGTAAAACATTACAAGTCAATGATTCAATTTTCTATCAGACTGGTCTCTGACTCCATGAAATGTAGAGACCGCTTCCATCAAATATGTGAGGAACTCTGTCTTACTCTTCTACAGAGTAAGAAAAGTATTTGAAAAAAATAAAAATACGTTTTTCCGAGAGTTACTTGTGAAGAAGAGGAAAAGAAATCCAGGAAAGGTAGACAAGAAAAACTTTAAACAGTATTAGAACAATTTAATAAAATTGTGTATGCAAAATTATGTTTCCTAGTTAATGTGTTTCTGATTTCACTGGTTTTGAAAATGACTATCTAAAAACTTCTGGATAAAATAAGCAAAAATAAAACGTAGTAACTTCAACGTGACGTGACTGTTAGTGCATAACGTCGCTACTTTAATCTTAATGCTAAAACCCTCTAATGCCGTTTACCGACGTAGGTTCGCGGCGGAACTCGCCATCTAGCGGTGGAAGACCACCGCCCACAATAAAACACGTGCACTATAATAATAATAATAATGACTTTATTTATGTGGCGAGACTCGGGCCATCAGGCCCGCTCTTCCGCCTAACCACGTAATACATAAATTTATAAATAAATCTATACTATGTAATTAACCATGCAATTGCACACTTATATTTTGTTTCATTAACTGCACAGTGGGGTGTGACAGACTCAAAAAAAGTTTATTGTTACAAATGATTCAGAAAATTATGTATAATTTAAAAGTGTGTTATTGTATTTTATTTTCATTTAAAAACGTATGAAAACAGGAAGAACACAAAAATGAAATTTAAACAGTAAAAAATTATTTTTAACGTAATCTTTCTTAAGATATTAAGAGAATTATTACAAAAACACGTTGAAATCACGTAACACAAAAATGCACAGGAAACGAAAATGTTATGCATTCCCATTGTCACATCGGATAAGTATTAAATGAATATCATTTCTCTTTTCTTATTTGTGAGCAGAACCACCAGACACCACACACTGAGTTTCAGTAGATCCTAGTTGCACTACTGACGAATTAGCTTCTATCGTGACGAAGTATTGGTACCAACTTAAACTGTAGGTGCAATGAAGGCAATCTAACGGTGTAATTCAAAATAACGTAATGCGCTTTGCGGCTGTCGTCAGAAATTTCCAGACAGCGTGACTTTGAAATGTTAGGATCCAGTTGACCCCAGTACGAAGTTCAAGGGCTAATGACCTTAGCAGTTGACGCACCCGGAATCATTAATTAATGAATCATTCAACAATTTATTATTGTCCGAATAATATTTTCGTCTACTTGACAGCTGTGGTGGGGGCAGTGGTGTGTAGCCACGCACTCGGGAGGCAGACACGTGGTTGTTGTTGCATCAGATCACAACAGAAGCAGCTGGATCAAGAATCAAATCACAATAAGAGCTCACCACAGTATACGACACAGAACCCCACACACTATGCATAACCAAAGAAGTAATGACGCTCTTCCAATTTGTTTCTTTGCGCTGTAACATTTAATTTCTTTATCGGACACTCTACAGTGACGTCAGCAGAATTTGAAGCCTCTGATTGGATAACGAAATCTCCTCTTCCCAGTTCCCGGCGACCAAGTAGACAAGTATTATTCGAACACCGTTATATTATTATATTATTCGCACGCCGTTTATATTATTCGAATACCGTTTATGTATTCGAATATCGTTTATATTGTTCAAATACTGTTTATTATATTATACGAATACCAAATATCATTCGAACAGCATTTATATTATGGTATTATTCGAACACCGTTTACAATATTTCAATACTGTTTATATTATTTGAATACTGGTTATATTATTCGAATATCGTTTATATTGTTCGAATACCGTTATATTATACGAAAACCAAATATTATTCGAATACCGTTTGCGCTCGCCGCTACTGCTGTGGGCATCCACACAACTTTCCATCAACCTAGAGTAGTGGCTCAGTGCATCAACTGATGATGTCACTGCAGTGTCTGACCGAGAGACCCTAGATTTATGAGCCAACGGCGGCAGGATTTTCGACACTAGCTTTCCAGTAGATACAATTCAGTCGCTGTCTAGAATTCTAGCTGCTCAAATCGGTAGTTTTCCTTTGTTTCTCCGATCAACACCAGGCGAATGACGGAACAGTACCCTAACAAACGGACCACGGACTGCACGCGATCTTTCCTTCCTATTCCTTGTTCTCTCCCCATACTTACACTAACATGCTGTACACACTTCCGCACTTGCCGGGACCCAGTTGGGGTCTTAAAACTTGTCCCGACTGGGGCAGTGCCCAGCTGGTGGGAGATATCTGGTTGGGAAAACCCCGCTAGTCCACGATAGGTCGGCGCCGGATCTCGCCATCCAGTGGGGTAAGATCACCGCCACCTCCGAACGAAAAGAATGCACTACACATCCGGAACGAAGTACTTCAGTAGTTGACGCGCCCGGAATCCAACAAACCGAGAAAGCTGCGCCTGCCGCCCAGACCTGCACGCGGCGCTGCGAGTGCGGCGGGCTGCGTTCCGGGCGAAGGGCGGGGCGCGCGGCCTCCCCCCCCCCCGTCGTTCCGGGAAGGAGCGGTCCCGGTAATCCCGTAATCGCCGGCGCGCGCGGGGGGAGGGAAGCGGGCCATTGGGGCGCCCGATCGACCCCCGGCGCCGGCGCCGGCGCCCGCGGCGGCCTCGGCCCCGGCAGCGGCCGCGGGGTCAACGACCTCCGGCGCAGCGTCGCTCCACGCCGCGGAAGGCAGTGGGCCCGCTGCCTAGTAAACAGTACTAGAAAATGGGTAGTACGCAACGTCAAGAGATGTAGTACGTAAATATGTAATGAAAACAGTGAGAATATCTAAAACCAGTGGTACTGAACAAATATGTACTTTCTCGCCCGTATTTTCACGCAAAATTACGCGAAAAGTACTAACTTTTTCGAAAAATTGCAATGACCTTTTTCAAAATTTAAGGACTAAGTATAAATTCTTAATTTCATAAAGGGAAAAATCTCTATCATCGTAATTGTAGGTATAGGAAAACTGAAAAAAAAATTGAAGTTTTGCGTGTTTCGAAAAATCAGGGTTTTCAACAAAGGGTTTCAAACCTGCACCACTCTGTTAAACGTCCTTCACACTGTCCAATAAAAATAGATGGAGGCATGTGTTTGAAAATTTCCAAAATGTTCCAGGGGCTTCATGTAAAGTACTCCTCAAAATTAAAAAATCTATTTCAAATTCAAGGGGCCGCGACATCAATCAGATAAATTGGGGAATATCAACTTGGAAGAAAATGGGTTTATCCGCTAGCGTTCTTCACAGGTGGCCAGACAGACGGTCAGACATTTTGCCGTCAATCAATTTTTAGCTATCAGAGACCCACAAAGCATGGATTCTAGCTATTCAATGTGTTAAAGGATTTTCCACCTAAATTTAGCAACAGTGAATTTATCTCCTTTTTAGTTTCCAGAGCCCGGCAATAAGAGTTGTCGTTTTTACCAAAAATTCGCCGTTTTTCGCGCATCATCACAACTTTATTCATACACTGTAGCAAGGAAGTAAAAGTATGTAAAGTCGGATATAATGTATAATATTATAATTAACTAATTACAAAAATGTACATAATTCGAAATTATAAAATCCTAAACAAATTTTAAAAATAATACAAACGGTTTAAAAATCATTTGGAGAACATAAATTGACGCATATTTTTCACCATACCTCTTTCTCGTCATGTAATAAGAGCATCATCTATTGTTATCCAGGACCGTAGTTAATCAGTCTGACTAGACGGGCGCAATAGAAGCCATCGCAAGCAACTGGCCATATCTACAACTCGCAAAATGACCACAGCATCGTGCAGCATTCTCATCTAAGTGTTACACATCGGCAATCGCCAATGTTTCTCGGAAATTAGGGAGGGTTAAAGGTTACTAAATGCGGCGTCAGTAATACGTTTCATAACTGAAGTTGAAAATGATCTCTGTCGCTGACGTGCACTTCCCGCCACTGAGGTAGTTCAAGCATGTGCGCCGGAATGTGAGAACATCCGACATACGTCTTCACGAAGCCTACCTCGAGTAGAAATGGAACGTTTGGAGATAAGAACTCTGTAGTGTGCAGACTCCACAATTGGCATAATCTTTGGATAGAACAAAGATATGTCTAATAAAAATTGTTTTTAAAATAGTTTGTAAGCAAATACAATCAGTAAGACAATAACCAGTGTTTAATCAGTATTAAAGTGAACATTGGTATGTGTGAATCTAACTTCACATTGTTCAATCATCAAAATACCAAACAAGCTTGTTATCTGAACAGTGTTTTTACGTATTTGACCTTTTGGCATACATCGCTTCATCCAGTGGCGAACATCTTTATACGCAGGCATCCTACACAGCAAGCAGCGCAAGCATCTAAAATAAGCCCAGAAGTGTAAGAGATGTATAAAGAAGTGGCTAGAGACGTTCGGCAGAAGGCTGGAGTAATCACACCATAAACACCAAGGTTAAAACTTTACAGTTAAACTTTCTTCTAATACGTTTCCACTAAAAATGGTAGCGACTTCTAGAACAAATAGTGTAGTAGCAGGTTATCATAGAAATTTTGTCAACTATTTCCTTTAACTAAAATAAATACTGGTGGTAGAAAATGCACAACATTTCGGAGAAAACAATGAGATAACGAATATTTGTCTAGATAAAGCAACCACTTTAAAAGATATAATAGTACAATGTTAACCGGATTAATTCGAGTCTCGTAAAATGATGAAATGAAGGTGATGATCAAAAGCACATAACACAATTCTTAATAATACTCTACCAAAGAGGGCACTGCAAAACGGATTGAAACCGTTTGTAAAATACTCCATTCGGCGTGTAAAAGGGAAATTTCGCTACAAGTGACACTGAGGCATCTCTCGCCACGAAAATAAAACCGCAAAGTAAACATAAATCATGGGAAAAGTTAATGAAAAACGGGACATATTCATTCCATGTCTCTTTGTGTTTATACGACTCCCACATTTTTAAAAATATTTCGCCAGTTGAAACGCTCCCTAAAAACACACCCGTGTGCGCTTTTGATGTCATTTCGACCCATTGTGCGTCGCTCCACACCGCGCCCCGCCACGCCACGCCACGCCACGCCTCACCGCCGCCGCCGCCGGGACGCGCTCGCCCGCGACCGATATCGATAATCGAAGCGTCGGGCAACACAATCACAACGCGCGCGTGCCGTCCCCACGCCCCGCCACGCCATGCCGCCCCGCCACGCCTCGCCACGCCATGCCCCGCCCTCTTCCCGCCCCGCACCGTCCAGCCCCGCTCCGCCCCGGCCCGCTCCTCCCCTCTCCTCCCAGCCCCGCCCTGTTCCCGCTCCGCCACGCCCCCCTGATGTCCCTCCCACTGCGCGCCGCGCCCGCGCCGCGTCGCGTCTCTCCGCGTCGCGAGCCCCGGACGTCCTTTGGGTGCCCCACCAATCAGTTGGGTGCGCTCACGCCTGTTGCATGTCCCTGTTTGCGCTGAATCGCAGTCCATCAATCCCATTTGGTCACTTCGGTTTATTCGCTTTCCACCGCTGTGGTCTACGGCGGGGTTCAGACTACGTGTTGTGACCATATGGAAGGTCGCGACTATCCATTTAAATGTGGCGAAAATCGTCAGAATGAGACAAGATTGCTGAACGCACTCTTACTAATCAAGGTCTGCTCAACATACCAGTAATCACAAGTGTATTATATCTACAATGCATGATTACATTCAGTTTAATCTCCTATCCCACGGCAATAAAGAGATATATTACACATTTACACGTAAATATCGAAGTGCCAACGAACACAACAAGTTTTTCTCCAAATCTCACCCTGCCTCGCCATGCCCCATTCCGCCTCGCCTAGCCAAGACCCACTACTGCACTCCCCTTCCTGATGTCAGAGTTCTGCGACGTCCCATGAAGTGTCCTTCCCTGGTGCGAGCCCCGGACTTCTTTTGGGTGTCCCACCAATCGGTTGCGTGTCTGTTGCATGTCCCTGTTTGCGCTTATTCGCTGTCCATCCATTCCCTTTGGTCACTGCGGTTTTAGTCGCTTTCCACCGCTGTGTTCTACGGCAGGGCTTAAATTACTTTTCGTGAATATATAAAGTTGGGAAAGTCGATTCAAAAGTGGCGAAAAATGTAAAAACGGCAAAAGATTTCTGAACACAATATTCTTTAAAAATGTTCAAATATGTAGTTTGTCACAAAAAGATAATACTACAGAAAAATACATTATTCATTATCCTTTCTCCTATTATTCACACGCGTGGCATCTCACAAGTCCAAGTAATTAATAAATATTTATAACTATTTTATATTAACAAAAAACAAGCGAAACTTTCCGAAACTCTCGTCAATGTATGTAAACGGTCATACTTACTGCAATAATTTTATGACCTACAACCATTCTCACAACTATGAAATGAAAGTTAAAAGTATCTTTAATGCCAGGAACAATATCACGAATCGAATGGTCTTATTCTTAATGAATTCCTCAAGTAATTTTCATTTCTCAGTGATTCAACAAATTAAAAATTATCAAAGTAATAAACAATAGTGAAACGCAAAATTATCCAAGAAATGAAGTCAAATCTGATATTTAAAAAAATACCAGTAATTTGTATCTTCTTGTCGGCCTCTATCTGTGGCGTTTAAGAGAAACATATTTTAATTTGCTTACACACTGTGGATAATGAAGAACATTTCCTTCACGAATCATGCAATTTTGGAGTTTTATTTCGTTTAACTTTTTCAATTCTTTAAATTATCTGCAAAAAGGCCAATCAAAATTCTCGTTCGGTAATTTCATTACAAATATTTTCAGTACTAATAGAAGGGAACTGGGAAATTATTTCCGGTGTTTTCTTCCAGCTTTTTAATTTTTAGTTTTCCTTTTTCTATTATTTTCTCGTTAATTATTTTCTTTCATGTTTTAGCACTATCGACGTTAATGTACGAGTATTATATTCATCATTTACATTCCCTCTTCGAAATTCCATGCTTTACCTTTAGATGTAGCATTTCTCCTGAGTCCCGTGACCTAAGCTCTGCTATATTTCCTGCCCGATCCTTTACATTTTATCTCCGCCTCAGAGAGGACATTGCTTCAAAGGGCACCTCTGCCAATTCTGAACGTCAAAAGGAAACGAAAGTACGAAATAGATGGGAAAAGATTGCACGTTCTTCAGCGCAGAGAGGAAATATATTAACTTCGGCAACTAAAAACTTTTCAGGGTGAATTGAAATTTCAAATTTCCAATACCGAGACTTACCTAGCTTCCCTATAGTCGCTGGCATTTCTCTCTCTTTCAGACGTTCGAAAGTAAGAAAATATGTTCGTTCTGTGTAAATATGAATTATTTTCAAACTTATATTTAATCCCATAAAATTACGAACGTACATCTTGTATTTTATCTTGCATTTTACCTTGTCAAATTATAGTAAAACTGTAAATAAGAAATAATTTAATATCTCTTCAATAATCATGCAACATTTTAACAGGAAACAATATAAATTAAACTCATTGAAACCTATTAATAATGGAAAACGAGGGAAAATGATAAAGTGTTGGTTTTTCAACTTACGAATGAGGCATTCTAGTACATGTCAAGTCATTATTTAACAGAAATATAAAATTCTAAATCACAATTAACATATAATATAATTTATTACTCCACGAGAACATCCTGCGGGAATGGTTTCTAGCTTCTGAATATTGCTTGTCAGTTTGGCCGTTTGCCCCACTAGATAACGCCAACCTCCAGGCAATATATCGAGAGTAACACATCCCAAGCAAATTACAAGCTGTCAGATGCACTTCCCGTTTCCCAAAGCCGCTTCGCGAATCATCCCGGTCCCAAAACCAGCGCAGCAGTGAAGTCTCATTCACTGCCCCTTCGTCGTGTGATCTGCTGCTCTCATAGATGCTTTTAACTTCTTTAATTATCATTTTCAATTATGCCTCCTCTGTGACATTGGAGACGCAAAGTAGATATTGCAATTATTTTTATCTCCAAAAAACATTGTGCATTTCTTTATAACGTTCGACTCTATTTTACATATCATTGCAACTGAAGAGAATAATTTTATAACTTGATCTGCTTTGAATCTTCCCTTTAAATTGCTTCTTGTTTTCCAATATCTCGCAGTGTGAGCATAATTGTCGTTTGTAACCTGAAATGCATTTTTTGTTGCGTCTACGATTACTGTTGTTTCATCTCCGTAGTCAGAATCAGCACTCTTTCGCTTATAGGACATCCTTGCAGCACTCTAACTCTCCAGTGCATTCAGACACTTGTCTTTGGCACAACATACCACACAACATCACTGCACACAATCCGTCCTCCAACCATTTGTGCTTCCATTGCATTCCCAGCCTAATCTCCTCCACACCCGCCCGCGCGCAGCCCTCCCCTTTCGTCTGCCCACACATTTGCTAACACTCACTCCCGCCGCGCCCGCCCCCGCCCGCGCCCACGCCCTCACCCTGGCCTTGTCCTGGTCCTCGTCCTCGCCCTCACTTCTCGCCTTCACCCTCGCCCTCGCCCTCGTCCTCGCCTTTGCCTTTGCCTTCGCCTTCCCACCTGCCCTCCTCCAGACCTACGCTCTCGTCCGCGCCCCGCCCCCCGGCCTTCCGGCCCCCTTTCCCGGCCCTCACCTTGGCCCTCACCCCCTTGCTCGCATCCATGCCTTTGCCCTCTCCCTCCGTTCTGTCCCGCTCCCCTCCCGTGACACGCCACCATTCCTTCCCGATCCTCCCACCACTTGTGCAGCGCGGCCCCGTCCTCCGGCGCCAAGCGGTCTCCCTCTGCTCTCGACGGCGGCGCGGCCTCCTGCTGCTCCCCTTCCATTTCGTCGCATCGATACACCACCACCAGGCAGCGGGCGACCTGCGGCCGCGCGCCGCCGCGCAGTCTCGCTTACGCAAACAGCGGAGAGGACTTTGTTTACGCGTTGCCATGGCACGCGCCGGCTGTGGCGCGGCGCGCGCTCCGCGCCCTCTGCGCTGCGGTCGGGAGGGCGGGGCAAGGCAGAGAGAAGTAGAGTGGAATGAGCGCGCCTGGGAGGAGTGGGCGGTAGAGTGGAGGCCCGCGGGGGCACAGTGGGGCGCAACATGGTGAAGATTGTGGGGGGTTCATGTAGGAGGATGATTGATGTAAGACGACGCGGGTCACTGCAGCGCCTCTGACCGGGAGGTCCTAGGTTCGAGTCCTGACCGCGGCAGGATTTTCGACATTAGCTTTTCAGCTAGGTCGAATTCAGTCGCTGTCTGGAGGAGAATTCTAGCGGACGGCTGCTCTGATCGGTAGTTTTCCGTGGTTTCTCCGATCAATACCAGGCGAATGACGGAGCAGTACCCTACCAAACGGGCCACGGACCGCACGCGATGTTTCCTTCCACTTCCTTGTTCTATCCTCTCCCCTTACACACACACACACACACACACACAAACACACACACACACTAACATGCACTACACTACCACATATTCCGAGAGACTGGTCGGGAGCTTAGAGCTTGTCCCGGCTTGGGCGGTGCCCCGCTGGTGGGAGAGACCTGGTTAGGGGGAACTCCCGCTACCCGACGATAGGTCGGCGCCGGATCTCGCCATCCAGCGGGGGAAGAGCACCGTCATCTCCCGGGAAAAACATGCACTACACTAACGGGACTAATGACCAAAGCAGTTGACGCGCCCGGAAACACGAAAAAATCAATCAATCAACGAGGCGGGGCAACGCCGTAAGGAGGCGTCTGTCACTTCAGTTGGTTTGTTATAGAGGAAGTCAGCACTAAAGCGTCTGAATCCTTTGGAAAATATATCGCCCGCGACCAGCTAGCCGCCGGCCATAAGCGACGGTATGAGCGCTTTCTGCAGCAGGTTCTCTCAGTCATGGCGACCGATGTGACGCGGCGAGTGTTCGCTCTCGCTCCACTTCGTGCAGTGCCGCCACCGACATCCCAAATCATTCACTACCCACTCCATGAAGCAACCTTCCCCCTTTTGAATGAACGTGTCTGCGAATTCTTTCACAAATTCAGCCATTTACGGCAGCGAATGCAGGGCAACGCCTAACAAACGGGCCACGTACCGCGCGCGATTCTTCCTTGTCCTATCTTCAGCTCTTACTTACACACACTTAAATGCACTACACTAGCACACATACCGGAAGACCGGTTGGGAACTTAGAGCTTGTCCCAGCTGGAGAGTGCCCCGCTAGTGGGAGATACCTGGTTGGCGGAAAACCCTGTATGCCGAAGGTACGTCGGCACCGGATCTCGCTATTCAGCAGGGGAAGATCACCGCCACCTCACGCGATAAAAATGCGCTACACTTACGGGACTTACTTTAGCAGTTGACCTGCTTGGAATCGTCAATCGATCAAAAAACTGTAAGGAATATATATATATTAGTTTTCTGGTTGCTTAGCAAATGCGACATAGGGAAGGAAGTATGTTTCTATTAACATTAAGACTATAAACTGCCAATCCTTGCCAACGGAAAGAAGGACAAATCAAATGCCACTCGCAGATTTTTCCATGTTTTGATTCATAAGAGCAATTTTAAAAATAACTGAAAGAACATAAATAAAGGAATTGAAAAATATATTTATTAATTAAAAGAGAGTGATTAATTTGGGTAATACATGGAAAATTTGTTTTTGTATTCGAAGTTAAAACTGTAATGCTGTGCGCCTTTCAGGTACAGTTTTTGCTGATATATCATTGGGCGATGGCTTTATGTAGGTGATGTAATTTCGGCAGGTTTGTCACTTTTTAGTCATATCGACGGGAAATGCTGATAGAACCCGCGGCTTGGAAATATTTTGGGGTAATACTCATTCTTGCTGATCTTAATGATGATGAAAATGCTAGTAAATATGTTAGCAAGCTGTGAATGCAGAACTTGGTAATATATCTTCTTTGATTTGAATGAAAATCTGCGTTTTATTAATACCGCTATTCATTTCTTGATACTTGCGACGGATCTTTGAAGTTATTTCTGTCCTTAATATTTTGTACGTTCTGGTAATACAGCTACAAACGGTGAAGGTCACATCCATATAAATCAGGATTTTTCTGGTTCACTTCACGTCTCTACTTTTCTTCCCACCTGTGATTGATCTGAAAGGTGATCCAAGAAATTTCTTCCGTCTTTCCTCAGAAAAGTATTCAGAGACGAGGGGTGATCAGTAAAATACAGTAGTCAGTCTGATGTGTATCGTATCACAAATTAATCACATTTTTAATAGGTCAGTAAATTAAAGGAGAAACCTACAATCACCGGGGTCTGCAACGCAGCGTGATCGATTATGAAAATTTAGCATACATCATTCCTAGCGTTTTCTTTAGCATTCCTAGCGTTTTTGTACCTAGTGGCTAACTAGTTGTCGCTGGGTTATTCTTTTTAGTATATATCCTGAAACGTTTTTAATAATGCGTTCCGCATGATGATCGTATTTTCAGTTCAAGAATGTAGACTTTTCTCATAAACATCCTTTTTTGGCATTAGATATTTAGATATTTGTGTCTACAGAAGGTTCTCTTCAATTTTGATGGACACTGCATCGTTACATAACACTGTAATATGCTTTAGCCTCACGTATTGCATAACGATCATAATAAAACATCTTCATCACATCTTCAAAGCAAAGCAGTTTGCATAGAGAGCACGATATTCAAGAGATATCATGAGGTAGCAGCAGAGGGTTAACGAACGGGAAGGGACGAAGGAAAGCAAGCGTACCGCACCATTTAATGGGCCGGGAGTTGACCGGTGGCGGATGTGGAACGTGTAGGTCGATAGTGACCGTATACATAAGGAAACGGAGCGTCGTCTCGAGCAAGATCGATACCTCGACTCGAGGCTCGCGATCACCGCCGCCGCTATTTGCTTTGCACGTGTTGGAAAGGTGGAATTCTTTTTTCCTTCGCGAGGACTTCGGGATCGACTCTCGAACAAGACTGGAGGCTTCACCGTGTAATAATCGCTTGGCAGAAAATAAAACAAAAAAGTTATTTATATCTAAGCAAACTTACTATTAAATACTTATGAATATGATGTTTATATGTTGAATTGATTGATTGATTTTTTCGTGTTTCCGGGCGTGTCAACTGCTTCGGTCATTAGTCCCGTTACTGTAGTGCATGTTTTTTCTCGGGAGATGGCGGTGATTTTCCCCTGCTGGATGGCGAGATCCGGCGCCAACCTACCGTCGGCTAGTGGGGTTTCCCCCCAACCAGGACTCTCCCACCAGCGGGGCACCGCCCCAGCCGGGACAAGCTCTAAGCTCCCAGCTCCCGACCGGTCTCCCGGAATATGTGATAGTGTGATGCATGTTAGTGTAAGTGTGTGTGTAAGAGGAGAGGATAGGACAAGGAAGAGGAAGGACAGATCGCGCGCGGTCCGTGGCCCGTTTGTTAGGGTACTGCTCCGGCATTCGCCTGGTGTTGATCGGAGAAACCACGGAAAACTACCGATCAGAGCAGCCGTCCGCTAGAATTCTCCTCCAGACAGCGACTGAATTCGACCTAGCTGAAAAGCTATGGGGGGTTATATGCTGTCGGACAATGTGTATCAAAACTTGGATCGTAAGTGAAGTTCAGCCAGAGTATGCCACTGTGGGAATTATTTTTAAAAACGATGTCGCTTATATTGTCATTGTCAATAAAACTTGTCATCTTGTCGTCATTTCATATAATTCATCTTCATTCAATGTATTTAGTTAAGTTGGGAAGAGAAATGTTAGGACGTCTCGGAAATATCATATTCTGCTTTATATATCAATGTGTACGGCCATTTAAATAATTCGTCTTTACTGTGAACCTATACTGGAAAAATATTCTTCTAACAACACAGCGACAATGCCAACTCTAGAATACTGCCATGTGATTGGTATTTCGTTCTGTGAAGTCTTTTCACTTATATCCTATAATTTTTTTTAATAATTTGCTTGTAATTTTACAGATGTCAAAGTGAAAAGTTTCATGCCAGCTTTTCATATTCTTCATAAATCTTAATTTTGTATTGTCAACAGAACTTAACCAAGTGAGCAAGCGCACGTACTATGAATACAATTATCCTTCATCTCACATAATCAACATTGATTTTAATTTCGACGAATAGCTTCAGTGAATCAAATTGAATTACTTACCCGCTAAATGAAAGAGGACCAATTGTTTAAAATATACATATTCATGCACAAAATATTTATATCACATTTTCAACATACGCGCATACAGGACAACTGTGTAGTTTGATGACATGAAATAGACTGTTTAAATTGAAAAAGGGAAGTAGAGGATTTTTGCTACAGCTTGGAAATTGATATGATTTTCAAGTCGCCTCACACACCCAAGAGAATTCGCGGCATATGAAAAAGCACGAGCACCATAAGGGCTGTCTACCCGGGATAAAGCGATTCACTAGTGAAAGCTCCACGCCCCTCAGCAGAAGTGGGAGAGATGTCTTGGCAGACTGCCCGACTCATCCTTTAACCTATTCTAGAAGAAAACTGGAATTCAAGCAGAATCCGATAATAAAGAGAATTCAAGAGGAATCGGACGGCAAGAGGTGGTCCATGAGGTGGTCTACAGAAAGGCATTAACTTCAATGACTATTTCATTGAACTCATAAATAATTTCAGGATTGTTCTTCTGGACTAGCAATCAAATTCTCGTATTTTCGTGGCTACCTGATTACATAACGGGTTGCAGAGCATCATTCTTTGGCATCGTTGAATGTTACAAACCTGCAAACACCTCAGGATGCAATAAAAGAGCTCTCCATAAATATAACAAAAAACAATTGCATAAATAAAATTACTGTAGATTTTATTTCCTTACGATGCTGACAAATAAGTCCGTGCTCCTCCACAGATTCAGAATGGCATTTGAGGATTAAAGAAAATGATGCTGTAAAGACGCTGAGCGTCTTCTAAACAACCGATATTGGAGAAGATAAAAAAGTTAATTTAAATTTCACAAGTGATCTTAACAATTATAACAATTAACGCTTTTCTCTCATATTCTTTTATTGCACAACTTTTATGAGATCTGTCGAGCTCGACACGTCCTTTTAAATATAGTTATGAATGAATTCAAAACTTGGAAACAAGCCCCTTGGATAAGACTACAACTAACAAGGATGAAATAAGGACACTAGTCACCTCATGGAGGTAGAATGGAACCAGTGACCTTTCTTATTCTATTCCACTGGGCAGCTTAAAATTTGATCCTATCAGAAATGTACGTTTCCTTCTCATCAACCCATTCTCAAGGTTACATCTCCAATTGTCGGCTAGAACTGTTTTTTATCAAAAGAAGTTGCCGCCTACACCACAAAAAGTTTCGGGAAACCTTGACCCTCCACTCCTTACATTGAAAACAATTGATGAATTAGGCAGGGGCCGCGGAGGGCCAGCGCGCTCTGTGATCGGGCGCCGGAGTCACGCGAGGACCTCGTTAGGCACCGGGAGGGGGTGGGAGTGGGGGATCTTTACTCGGACGCGTAGAAAGCGCCCGGCGGCGGTGGCGCCCTCTAATCGACGCGCGGCGGCGGCATTCCAGGGCCACCGCCGTGGCGACGGTTCTTGTCGAAGCAGACGGTTGGCAAACAAATATTGCCATCCCACAGGGGCAGATCCAGGGATGGGGGAGCCACGAGGGCCATCCCTACCCCCCAAAAAATAGGCCTAGATTTTTCGATTGTTGCCTTGATTAGGCGAAATTGATTTAAATATTTATTTATGTTAGAATTACCGTATTATTTTAAAAATAATAGTGAATAGTATCATATATACACTATATAAAATAATATACCATATAGTAAGAAATATGTTTTTATTTTACAAAAATCTATGAATCCTCCCCCTCCCTCCCTTGAAAAAAAATTATCGGATGGATCCGCCTCTGCCATCCCGTGTGGCAGAAAGAAACTGAGCGTGTTTGTTTTTCTGGATGTGATGTACAGACAACAACTATGAGTTTTATTAACTGATCAAAGACAAACTGCCCCTTGGATGGCTCAAGGGCAGTATACTTGCTTCCCTTTGTGAGATCCCGGGTATGATTCTCGTTCGAGGCTAAAGTAGTTGTAGCCTTTCCTTTAAAATCGTGTGGTGAAGAAAAGTTTGAGTGTTACGACGAAGGAAATACGTCATGGTCGTCACATGTAGCTATTACCCCCAAGCGTTAGAATTCAACTAGGTCCTGGAATGGGGGATAGCTGCCCGGCAACTGTCCGGGAGAGTCAACTCAAAATGCCAAGTACATATATTAAACGAAATATTATTTCGGTTTTTCTGGACGCGTAAACTGGTGTGGCCATTAGTTACGAATGTTGTATCATGTTATATCGGAAGGTGGGTTTGTTCCTTTCTCTCTAGAACACCAATCGCCGACCCACACTTCGTCGTCTTGAGAAGTTGCCGAGACAAGCTCGATGCTCCCGTATGGTTTCCCTACATGTGTGATAGTGTAATGCATGTACATGTGTGTATGTGTGTGTATGTAATTAAGGATTGAGGATAGGTCATGGAAGAGGCAACAAAGATCACGGGTGATCGTTGTTAGGGTACTCTGGCATTCATCTCCGTCTGGTATTGATCGGTGAAATGATTTAAAATTACCGATCAGAGCGGATGGCCGCTAGAATTGTCTTCTAGACACAGAATGCAACCCAGCTATCTAGCAAATCCGCCACCGTCGGATTCGAACCCTAGGACCTCCCCTTGAGAGATCCTGGACCTGCAACACTTGTTGCTCTGAGCTGTCTCTCCGGTTATTACTAAAAACATTAGTATAAAATACACAATGAATAAGGGTTAAAGAATACAAGTATATTGTTTGGTATACTTGACGAAATGAGGTGTGATGATAGTAGAAAGTAAACGAAGAAAATCGTACATTGATATTGAGGATATCGCGATTAGTTGCCGGTTATCTCCGAAGACGACCACATCCTCTCATTTGACAATTAATTTTGGACACTTTAAAAACTGCAAACATCTAAACAGTATATATCAAATTAAGGAGATGATTTCAAATATGAATATACAACCAAAAAACATTAAATCGAAAATCTCATTAAATTTTTGCTCTTCCAGAGCCCTGTAAAGAGCTTCTGCCAAACGGAAAGCGAAAATGCAAGTGCGTAACTGGCTCTCCGACGTGTGGAGCTTTCCGCCGGTTTCGCTGGCTCGCAGTTCGGCGCCCCGGCGAGGGCGCGGCGCGGGGGCGGGGGGGGGGCGGGGCCGGCGCCGTCGAACGCGGCGGAAGCGGCGCCGACCGACAGCCGGAAAATTCGGTTAAGCCGCCTCCCGCGGGGCGCGATGATCGCCCGCCTCTCGACGCCCAGGCCGCCCGCCCCGCCCCCCGCCCCGCCCCCACTCGCGCCCCTGCCCCGCCTCCGCAGCCGCTGCCGCCGGCGTAGACGAGCGGCGCAGCTCGAGCTGGATGGGGAGGACCCACTCACATTTCGCACTATGATTGGTCATAGTCATTGGGTGATCTGGTTTCAGCAACCTTCGTTCCCATTTCTCCGTTACTTTCTTCTTAATATAATAATTCTGCTGGCTAATCGTAGCAAAAGCTACTCCAGTGTTGAGCGACGCTCTGAAAATTCTTATAAAACAATTAGATTAAAGACATGTAAACGAAAGGAAGGAAATATAATACGATAGCTCTCAGTAGACAACGTAACAATCAAATGCAGATGAATGCATTGCACCTTTGTTGGAAGTGTAAATAATATTGTATCCAAGATTGTCCGATTGAAGATCTCATTTACGAGTATAACGAAACGTATCTTCAGTTGCGTTGACTACATTCATAATTCGTCCGTTATTCGTTCACTACCTCTCGTGAAGCCTCTAACCGACTAGATATTTGACGAAACCACATTCTTTAGCTAATTGATTTTCTACGCCAAGCTCTCCTAAATCGTGAAGGAAAATTAAATATATGCGAAAATAGAACAGGAACTATATGTGGCATTTGATCTGAAGAAGTCTATTATGAATTATATCTGCAAAGGTCTTTGTGAAACCTAGTAGGAGTAGAAGGAGACGAATGTAACCCTTAAGCAAGGAGTATATGGATGAATTAAGAAGGCAGCAATGAACAAAAACGAATGTAGGTTGCTGAAAATTGCTTAAGAATAAAATACCAAATGATTATGATCTGCTAATCCAAGTGAACCTAGCGGTACTACAACATCACTCAGCTTCTCGTTTTATTTGTAACAGTTACATAATTATACAATTGAATCAGCATGAGGAGAAAGAGAATAAGTCAAAATTGTAATTTCTTTAATTTTGGAAAGTTGTTCTTTAAGGCAAAGCAAATTGTACTATGAAGAATGGAATCATGTCATAACAATGTTTAACATTGTTTAGGCTTTAAATTGCAAGATCCAGGTAGCTGTACTGCGGAGGAAGGGATCAAGTTACTGACATGTTCCGTTTCTCCTCAGTACTATAATTTTGATTTTGAATAATAATGCGTATCGCGGTTATGCAGGCATGCAGTGGCGTATCTACGGTATGGCAGACACGGCACAAGCCATGAGAGTCACTCACAGGGGCGCTATTTAGAGAATACCCTCTAAAACAATTAACAACCCTAATTTGAAGTATCCTGACAGAGACGCAAATTTTATGCTTGCCATAGACGCCTGAATATCTACATGCGCCTCTACGTGCAGGGTATGCAATGCCATGCATGCAATACTGCTTTTTAATTTTAATTTTTAAAGAAAATGTTAAATGGAAGTGATCGGAGTAAATAACGGAAATGACCCATTACAGCAACCAGTGTGTAGAATTCTCACCCAAACAACCTAAGACGCATTTGTCTGCTACTGAACATCCACTACGAATAAATTCGAACACAGGACAAAGCATCGGTTCAGTATTCGCAACTACTTCGTACGCCATCGGACCCGGAATAAGAAGAGATATCGTGCGAATGGGTGGGGTGGGCGGGCAGGGCGCCTGCTACAAGCCCTTGGGCGGCGGGGCCCCAGTTGCCGGCCCGCGAAGGGGGCGGGGCGGCGCGACGCCACTCCAGAGCCCGCGAGAGCGCGCCACCGCCGCCGCCGCCGCTGCGGATGGAGATCGAAGCCCATTGTCTCGGGGCGCCGCAGGCTGGGAAGGGTTTGGGGAAGGGGGGCCATCGCCGGAAGTGACGCGGGGGAAGGCAGCGCTTCGAAACGTGCGTTCCCCATAAAAGTTTTACGGCGCGGCATTACCGCCGGCTTATGGACTGTCGTTGGAGGCTTCATTTCTGGGCCGACGTACGTGTGAGGCGCTGCTTCTTACAAGCCTGCACCACCCGCCTTCGCCGCCGCTTCCCTGTCCCCAAAGGCCCCCATCTCCACCTCTCTGCGGCCACCTCTCCACCTCCGTTTTCCACATTGCCCCCGCCTCCCCTTTCGTCTTCTGCCCCGCGTGCTCCTCTTACACCTACTTCTTTGATTCCTCCTCCTTCTGCTCCACTCTTCCTCTCTTCTTTCAAAGCCTCCAGTCTCCACCTCTGTTATCAACACTGTATCTACCTCCCCTTGTCTTCTCCCCTGCGTCTCCCTTCGCCTACTTCTCTCTTCCTCCTCTGTCCACTTCTTCTCTCTTTTCCAAGCTCCTTCTCCCCTCTCATCAACCCCCCTTTCCCCTCCCTTCCCTACTTCTCTCCTCCTCCTCCACTTTTCCTTAACACTGCATCCGTCTTCCCTTTTGTCTTCTGCCCTGCTCCACCTTCCCTCCTTCCCTCCCCCTCCTCCGCCATCTCATCCTTCACCTACTCCACTTCCTTCTCTGCTTCCTTCACCCCTTCTCTCCTTTTCTCCTGTTATCAACAATGATTCCCCCTCCCCTTACGTCTTTTGCCCCGCCTACGCCTACTTCTCTGCTTCCCTTCCGCCAGTCTCATCCTCCACTTCGTCCACCGCCTCTTCCGCTTCCTTCCGATCCACTTCTTCCTCTTCTTCTTCCAACGCCTCCTGTCTACAGCTCAGTCATCAACACTGCCTCCGCCTCCCCATTCGTATTCTGCCCCGCCTGCTCCACCGTCCTCCGTCTCCTCCACCCACAGCCCCCGCCTCCGGCTCAGCCGCCGCTGAGACGGCGAGGGGCGCGCGAGGCGGAGGGAGGGGCTGCGGTGTGGCGCGCGCATCCACGCGCGAAAGCAGCGCTCCAGGGGAGAGGCGGTCACATTCGCAGGCGGACCGGTTCATTTTCCGAGGGGGTGGAATCTCTCTGAAAGAGGGAATCTGGTCTATCGGAATACGATTCTTATGATGTGCGTGTGACGTGTGTGAGTTGGGAAAACATTGACAGTACAGAAAACATTTACAGATAAAAAGCAATAGACGCCAAATTTGTGAAGATGAGGGTCGTGAATTAACAATTAAATACAGTTTGCTTGACTTCTAAAAGTAAAATACTCGTAATTAATCATAAATACCTTTGTGAGATAAATAGTGATGAAAACCTTCTTAGTACTATTACTGCCCATCGAAAAAATATGTGTAATATATTTTATGTCGCAATCTTTATTTTTAACCTTATCTGCTCTCGAAATCTTGCTGTATAATTTTTACATTCATCCTGGAGGAAAACGCACTTACATGTTCCATCCAAGGTTGGTCTATGTTTCCGGACTAAAAATACCATTTCATTGTCAAAAACACAATTAAAGAAAAAATTCCGTTTCCATTTCTGGCACGGACATTACATCCCCATGTTTCGTGCTTAAATTTTGTCTTAGAGGCAAAAGTTAATATTGGTAGTATCTAATGTGCGGGTTATATGTTTTGATTTGTTGACATATTCGATTACGATCCTTACTTATAATTTTCTCCTTACTTACACACACTTACATTTACATGAACTACATTAACACCCGTGTGGGAGAGACCAGTTGAAAGCTTAGAGCTTGTCCCGGTTGGAGAGATGCCCTGCTAGAGGGAGGTTGCCGAATTAATAATCATAGCAGTTGCACCCGGTAACACGAAATGTAATCAATCAATCTGGGAATGTATAAGTCTCATCTTGTGTACTCCATTTACAAATTGTTGATGTTTAAAATACTATTATCGCCCAAATGTATATTTCAATTTTTTAAATTAATTTCACAGAAAATAATTTTATTGGACAACTTTACTACACAAAGCCCTCCGGCAAATTATTGCAATGGAATAATAAGAATTCGTAGTAAGTGAGATTTAGCTTCACTATCCTATACTCTTGAAGCATTATTTTCTTATCAGCGAATAAGCCATCTTCGATATTTCTTTGCTCAATTCTTGAAGAGCCATGAGTCCCCTTGGTGAAAAGAAGTTCTTCACTTCTTCGTCGTGTTTGGTTGCACTTTCGAACTTCCACCACAAATGTAGCAAGCGGGAAGCAGTTATCACTGTAGCAATTCGGCAGCAGCGACCGGGTCGGCGCGAGAACACGAGACAGGGACTGCATAATGCAAGCGCTCCCCATCACGCCACTCTGCCGCTTCCTCTCTGCGTCTGCCGCCCGTGTGCCATTCCGCCCGCCCGCTGGCTCACTCGCCCATTCGCTCGCCAGCCCGCCCACCCGCACCCCTGACCACCCGCACACCGCCCCCCGCTCGCTCACTCTCCTGCTCGCTCAACCGCCCGCTCAATCGCTCGCCTGCTCAACCGCTCAATCGCTCGCCCGCCACTCAACCATTAGCACGCCCGCTTAATTGCCCGCCCACCCGTCCAATCGCCCGCTCACTGTCTCTCACGCCCACCCTCTCACCCTTCCCCATTTACTCAATTTCTCATCTCCCACCCACCCCATTTGCTCACTCTCGATCTCCTCAGCCTGCTACACCCTATCTCGCATATTCACTCCCACCGCATCCTTCTCAATTTACTCCAGGTCCCTCCAGCAACTCTAACACCTGCTGCCCTCCCTGTGCCACGCCCACTCCCTCACTTACCGGTCGTCCCGCTCTCCATCCTACTTCCCCACCTTGATTCGCATCCTCCCGTCTCCTTCCCCTCGTCCCTCCCATCACTTGACAGCCATCCCGCCCCTGCCTGCCCGAGCGCCGCCTGCCACTTCCCCGATGTGGGGCGGCAGGCGGCTGAATATTGCAAGCAGCGGCGGTGCACTGCACACACTGGTCCGAAATAGGCCAGAGGGCGCTTGCAGTAGAATTAGATAAAAGCTCTTACCGCAATATCCTTTGCTTTTGGGAAAAATAGACAGGTATAAGATACTTTACGATGTGCAGCTTACATTAAATAATATTGCACAATAATTGTTGTTAATGTCTTTAGACATTTTCAGCGTGGAATGATGGTACGAAGATAATATTGAATCCATGAAAGAGAAATGGCATTGTTCCTATTCAACATGAACAGAATCCCTGAACAAGGAGAAAAAATTCTAGATAGTTCATTTTGCAGATAAATCGTAAATGCTTCCAAAGATAGTCGGTCATATTCATGAATTGAGTCCCGACGTTTATAACTCTTTATGACTAGAGTCAAGACATGTAATTATTTGTATATTTATTGGGGTTTAGAGACCTTTCCACAACTGAGGGCATTCACGTCCTTGAGTGATGATTTAACAAGCAGATAACCACGGATAGAACTGTCGTCTGAATTTAAAAACTCGCACGTAGTTGGCAAATTCGATACGTTATTCGTGTCAATTTTGACGTTTACTCGTTATATTCATTGAAAGTTTGGGACAAAATAATGTCTAGCAAAATATATAAAATATACGACACTTTGAACATTTCAGACGCAAAATATATGAAAAAACATTTCAATACAATTGTCGTAGCTGTGCATAATTACGAGAAAAACATATTCTATTAAATGGTAAGAATTTTGTTGCACATAATCGAAATTTGTTACTTGAATTCGGAAGATGTTGAAAATTTAATTTGTAGCTTCTTCCAAATAATAATAGAGCTAAATTTCGAGGACGGAAACAACAAGCATGTAATGGAACATAACACATGCTGTAAGTACGTCGATGCCAATGTAGTGCAAGTACTCGTCAGTGAGATGGGACGATTTGAGTATTGAGAAGGTGGCACGTGGGAAATCGTTTTCAAATTTGAGATTAATGACTAATGTAACGAAGAGCCCGCGTCAAGCTTCGTATACCGGGAGGCCCGAATTTTGAGTGTCTGGATTTTCAAGACTAGTTAAGAAGTTGTTTCCGGAGATGCTACCGCCCGGATGGATATTCTTTAGGGAGGCTGTTCTGACTAGTCGTATACGTATTTTCCTCTTAATAAATCAGCTTAATATCGGAGCGGTATCTGAGACAAAGGTTCAAGGTGCCCACGTAATACTTTGTTCGCATTCTTATAAACGGATTCATTGGTGTTTAGAGACCTTTCAACTATTAAGGGCATTCACGTCCTTGAGTAAAGAAACACGGATAAATCTGTCGCTTGAATGTAAGACCTCACATGTAGTTTACAAATCGACACGTACATATTCGTTTAAATTTTGGTCCAAAATGAAACATAGCAAAATGTACCAGTCTCCCATTCCCATTGTTATTCCCCAACAAGTAGAAGTCTCTATCAACTCTATTCTGTAGTCAGACCCAATCTCGTGGAGTGTTATGTGAGTGAGTGTTATGAGAGTGCAAATATGGTCAAGTAGAGCCAATCCTTAATGATTTTACTCGAGCAGGGAAAGCACATCAAGCACGATTAGGAGTCCCTTGAGACGCGGGAACCTTCTGCAGAGCGCCAGGCCAGCAGTTTGTTTCCTGGTGTTTGCGCCACCTGACCGCGCGGCGCGGGGGCGGGAGGGGACGACAGGCGTGGGCGAGGGCGAGGGGCGATGCGACGTGTTAAATCTCAAACTTGGCTGACCTCTTATTTAATGACAATTTATTTAATACGGTCGCCAGCTGTTGAAAACAGCACATTGATAACATTAATTTTCGCTACGTAATATATAGCGAACTGACCATGCATTTGCCTAAGGAGATAATTATGCAAAGCTAACACAAAAGCTTCTAAGCTATCGAAATTCAAAAGATTGTCGTCACACTTGAACTTTTCAAATGGACGCCCCAGGTTTTTAATGAAAAGGTATCACAACTTTATAGGATCTCAAATCAGGAGATATAACAATCAAATAACTTTCAATATAACACATTTATTATATAGACAATTTTACATATATTAGTTTTCCTGATGCGCAGGTTGCAAAGCAGCTGCGGGAAAAACAAAGCAGAATTACAATTTACAAGCAAGAATGAAGGACGGTGATAATTAGTAGCGCATCAACAACGCGCATCAACAACATCGCGCTAGCACATACAGAAATACTGTCTTATAATCTACCTTTGAATGCCCACTTTAGGACGAGGTAGATAGAAACGTATATAAACAAATTTGCTAAAGAAGCCGTATTTAGGCCTTCTTTTCTCAAATAACATTCGTAATAAACAGAACTACGCATGAGCCATGGAACCAACTTTCGTAGGAGTGCACAATACCAAAATTCTTGAAATGGATTTCTTACTATACCTTTCGTAACCATACAACATAGGAATGCAGCAAGTTTACGCATAAGCGAGTGGGCGGTACCGAGCGCCCGCCCGCTGCTCGCTGAACAAAACTGTTCCTAGACACGAGCGCCGATCAGCGTGCCGCATACAAGGTCGGCACGTGACCCCACCGCTGCGTGCCGGTGACAGCTGTAGCCCAGCCGACCTCTCTGCCGGCTGCGGGGCCGTGACGTTGCAACAAGGGCCGCGGTTCGAGCTACCGCACGGGCCAAGCAAACGCCTTTACGTAGTCTCCCGTGTGCCGAATGCGGCCAAGCGCCGACTTATACTCAGCGGGAGCACCTTTCCATAAATTGCCAAAAGCGGCCAAGTGCCGTCTTCTTATGGCAGGAACTGCAACATTAACAACATTCATAAGTAAATGCGCAGTAAACATTAGCCGCACCTCCACACCAATCAGAGGTCAGCGACATACATAAACATAACATATGTAGTAAACGAGGCTGCAAACAACATAGACATTAGTGAATCATTAACATTTCAAAGTAAGAGTTCCAGTTCCAAGGCCAAATCAACACATTAAATACCTTTATCCACTCAATCTCATTAACACATTGTTTGGTTCAAAGGAACCAACAAAAAAAACAACAACCATGGCTCAGGCTTTACTGACGAAATGAGAAACAATATTATTTTAGTCTTCATAATTTGATCTGATCTATTGTAAGTAAACTAACATACTATCTCGCAAGGAAAAAATTAAAAACACTATTTACAACAAATACTATATACAGATTTGATATACATAACGACTCTGAAGGAGCCGGGCTCTATGGAAGAATTAACAAAGCTACGCCACTGGACGCAGCTGAAATAACAAGAGAATGAGAGCGCTGTGCGCGAAAACGCACCTTTATATAGGGTTAGTGAAGGAAACAGCCATGAAGGGAGGGGTTACAACAGTGGGGAGAATGGATCGATAATTTGGAACCTCTTTGCCAAAGAATACGTAAGGGTAGCGCCTGCAGGTATGCGACCCTCTTGACACCTGTGTGATGCTAGCGAACCCTGTGAGTGTCTGCAAGCACTGTAGGTGCTGCTCAGAATATAGCTTGAAAATATTTCAAATTGACCAGAAAACATCAAATCTGAAGCTACAGAGGTGAATGAGGTGTCAAAAAGTCCTAAATTTGATGTAGATGCCGGATTTTGATAGAAGAATCCAGTAGGACAACAGTTCTCTTATAATAAACAAAACCTGTTTTGAAATGAGAAAAAATTGTTGCATAAAACATGAATTTTTTCTCAGATCACACTGAGGCAAAAACTTAGCTGTTACTAACAAAATCTCAGGTTTTCAAAACCTTCTCATGGCCATGAGATCACAGTTCAACTGTAAAGTATTACCTTTTAAGAGTATTAAGGTTAAAAATATTATTCACATGGTACCATACTAAGCCTAATTATATAAATAAACCTTATAAATAATGGATGTGTTTTCTTCTCAGATGGTCTTCTAGGATGATTGATGGCTTCATTGAAGGCTTAACCAAGTCACTGGGGGAACTGGAGTGCAGAACAGAGTGCTTAACCAAGTCACTGTGGAATGCGCTCACTCAACCTCTATTACAGGAAACTACGCGTAGAGGGAGATGGCACTCTACACAGGTTATCGGCGTCCTCAGCGAAGGGAAGAGGGCAGATCTTCGGCAAGGTGCGAGTGATTACACCCTGCGAAGTTTTCAGCTTGACTATCCGAACTCGAGAGTCGCGTCCGGAAGGATCTCCAGCGGGCAGACCCTCCCAAAACAGGGACCTTTGTGCCTGTATAGCCTGGAATACATTCAAAGATTTAGGCTGCTGGTGCGCCACTTGGCCCTGGTCTGCAGCTGGTTTAGATATTCAGCACTCCACCGCTTCCAGAACAGGGACCTTTGTGCCTGTATAGCCTGGAATACATTCAAAGATTTAGTAATGGTAGGCGGGGGAGGTGGCAGAGCCAAGGTGTTGAGCTGCTTGCCTAGTAAAAAGTGAGCGGGAGTAAGGGCTTCTGTCAAATCTAAGTCATGGAGCATACAGGTTTTTGAATTAAGTATAACCTCTATTCCTTGTTAATAGAGTGGAACATTTTTCAAGTGGCAAGATTGGCATTTGAATTGATTTTTACAACAAGGACTTGATATATTTGAGCATTTTTTGTTCGCTTTAATAAGATGATCAACATAAGGGAATCCGTACATGAATCTAAATCAGAATTAGAATATGGATCTAATCGAACACTGTGCTTAGACGATACACCTTTCCTTTTTATAGTTGATGGTTTATGAGAGTTACCCTCCACATTTCGATTAACAAGCTTCCTAGCAGAGCTTCTTCTTGAGTGCTGAATATTACAAAATGAAAACTCGTCACTTTGAATTTTTGGGCTTCTAGATTGAACATTGTGTGCAAGATATTTATTGCAATCTAGTCTATCTTTCAGTTTATCACACATATCTGCACCAAAACTTTTTGGTAATGAGTGCTTTTTATATGCTAACCTGGTGAACCGGTTCAATCCACCAGTTCTTTGAAATTTTGAAGTTGCTGTAACAGGACTTGTTAAATGACTTTGTTGACAAAAGGGTTGATAATTTTCTGGGGAGCACTTTGCTGTTCGTCCTTTGCAACTCTCATTGTGACACCATTTTTCCCATTGCCAGAGTTTTCCTTGAATTCCCAGAACTTCCCGAAGTTACGCTGTTCCGTAACAAAGTTGCAAATACTAGATCGGGCTGAAAACAAGTTTTCATGGTGCCGGTTACAATGTATCCGAATGCAGTTTCTTTTAATGTCAAGTTCAGGCATTTCGTACGCGGAATTTTACTTTACGCGATCTTAAACAATTCAAAACACGTCGGCGCCTAACAAGATATCAACTGGCGCCGCTACGTGATATTCAGGTCCGCAAGCTTTACATTCTCAGGGTTTTCAAGTTAGTGAGATCAAGAGTGAGTGGGAATATCGGTCGTAATATTCTTTACCACGAGCGCATTCAAACTGAAGTTAAAATTGCTAACGACGGAGGCCATCGACAAGCGAACTGATTTTAAAGATTTAGAAGCAGTGCCACCGACTCCGGTAATGCAAGTTGAAGTAGTGTTAGCTTGTACCTTCAGTTTCTTCATGGCCGATTCCGTAATCAGAGAATGCGTGCTACCGTTGTCAAGGAGGGCTCTGAACTTAACAAACTTATTTTCCGCGTTCTTCACTGATACGCGAACGGTGGACAGCACGGCTTTCGAAGCAAAATTGTGATTAACGTGCGCGCTGACGGTTTCGCACTCTGCGGCCTCGGAGCATTCGTCTTTCACAACTGCCGTTTGTTCCACATTTATTCTCGGACTAAATTCTCTGTGCAAAAGCGCGTGGTGTTTGCTATTGCATTTATTACACGACCTCGCCGCACAAGTGGCAACGCCATGCCCGGGCCTTAAGCACGTAAACAAAGTCAGTTTTCTTTGACGAATAAGTATCTATCATAAGTTGACTTTTCAAGAAATAACTTGCACTTTATGAGATTGTCAACCTTTGCACAAATTACACTCATCACTATGATCAGAAACAAATTCTTGCTTCTAGGCATTGGCTTGGGCGTGTCCCTTTCCTACTCCTTCTATCGGCAGCCACGTTGGCAGGCACGTGGCCCTAGCCTCCAAGAACGTATATAAGTTTTCAAGAGTTGATACGCGTGTTTGCACTGAATGGGCTTCCCAGTCTCTATGCGTATTTTCGTCTAACTTTGAAGTAATAAGAAAGACTAGGATAGAATCCCAACATTCTACTGGTTCTTTGAGAACTTTGAGAGCACGAACATTACGTTTGAAGTGATCAACTAACTCAAATAAACGACTAGCTGAGTCTTTAGCAGTCATATTATAATTAAATAAGATGAAAGTAATTTATGCTTGCGAGCTTAGGGTTTTCGTATCTGTTTTAAGAATGCGAATTGCTTCGCATAACTTTCCGCGACATAGGCAAGCCCGCAATCAGCTTTGCAGCACTACCAGTGAGATAAGATTGTAGAAAGTGCCATTTTCAATTTCTGGCAGGTCGGGAATTATGCACTAAACTTTCGAATAAAGAGAAAAAATGCTCCCACTCGGAATCATTGCCGGAAAATGAAGGAATTCTCAGAACAGGTAGGCGCGGCCTAGATGAATGTCGTGAATACACGGGGCGTTGGAAAGGCGGGGGTACCGCGTCGTTTTCCTCATCTGAAGTAAGCACTGGCGTACGCGAGGACGCGGTACTGACAGAAAATGCCTGCCTCGCTTGTTCCAGGCGGAACGGATTTGAATCGCGAATGGGGGTGCTCTGAGCCGGTACGCCGAGACCAGCCGCGGTCGAGGCCATGGGCTCTAAGACCGGCGGGACAACTAAACTCGGTTGCGCCGGGACAGACGGCCTTTCCCGTTTTATATTCCTATGCAACTGCGCGGCTCTGGTTATCAAGGCGAAATACCTATTTTCGAAATCAGTCTTTTCGTTGCCTGGCTCTCCCTCACTAAAGCACGCATCATTGAAGGCTTCACATCACAAAACACAGTGAACTGTAGGCACTTAAATTTCCAAATTTAACACGACGGGCCGTCCATCAGCGACGTGCGAAGTTCGACGGCGCCAGCGATTTGTCACCGCCCGCCCCCGCCGCCGCTATCTCGCTCGCCGCTGAGCCGCCTCCGCGTGGGAGGAGCCAGCTGCTTCCGTGCACCGAAAGCCCCCCCCCCCCTCCGTGGCCAGGTCATTCAAATGTTCTTGCCTGCCCGGACGACGCTCCGGCAAAGGTGGCTCAGGGTATCAACTCATGTCACTGCAGTGCCTCCGACCGAGAGGTCCTGGTGATTAACCGCGACGGTGGTGGCAGGATTTTTTACACTAGCTACATAGCTAGATCGAGTTTTTTGTAGAACAATTCTAACGGCCGGTTGCTCTGATCGGTAGTTTTTCATGGTCTCTCCGATGAACACCAGGCGAATTCCGGAGCAGTACGTCAACATATGGGCCAAGGACCGCATACGAACATTCCTTCCTGATTCTTGTCCTATCCTCACCCCCTTCCTTAACTCACTCCTTACTGCACTCACATGCAGTACACTACCCTACTTGTAGGGAGATCATTAGGTCGATTAGAGCTTGTCCCTACTGGGGCGGTGCCACGCTAGTGGGAGATACTGTTGGGAAAAATCTCAGCAAGCCGACGTACATCGACGCCGGATTCCAGCGGGGGATAGTCACCACCACCTCACGCGATAAAAACATGTACTACACTTATGGAACTAATGACCTTAGCAGTTAACGCGCTTGGAGTCACTAATCAATCAATTAAAACAGGATGAAGCCGTGTCATGGGCAGTTTTGTTGTCGTTCGACCGTAATGTCCTGGCCTTCCTCACGACTGAAGTGCGCCAGCAATTGAATCGAAACACTTGCCACATGGTCGAAGTTCCCGAGTGTAGTGCATATTGGTGTAAGTGTGTGGGAGTAAGGGATGAAGATAGAACAAGGAAGCGGAAGAGAAGATCGCGCGTGGTCTATAGCCCGTTTCTTAGGGTACTGCTTCGCCATTCGTCTGATAATAATAGGACCACGGAAGTCACCGGATCGTGAAACCACGGAAAAATACCGCTCAGAGCAGCCAGCCTCTAGAATTTTCTGCCAGACAGCGGTTGACTTCGAACTATCAACCTAGCTAGTGGCGAAAATCCTGCTACCGTCGGGACTCGAACCCTAGGTCCTCCCGGTCAGAGGCACTGTAGTGGCACTAGTTGATGCCCTGAATCACCGAAGTCGGTTTACTTTCCGTTGCCTAGGTTGCCCCTTATATCGTTTTTTGTCTTTCATAATAATTTCGATTCTATGAATTTACTTTCATAAATTCTCTAGCTTCTTTTCTATTTTTTTTTTTTTATTTTTTTTTTTTTTCTTTAATCTTTCTCGATTTTTAACATTCAACCTACTTTTTCCAGCTTTTTTCTAGTTCTTTCTCTGTCAACAAATGTTTAATTCATTCACATTTCATTCACACACTATTCACTTTACCTTTTATTAGGTATGATTCTACACCCCATCTCCTCTGACAACACATACTACGTGTGCAATAGTATATGCTAAATATGATGTCTTGTATTGTGTGTCGTTGGCAGAGCAATGGATGTCGTGTGGTAACTCCGTGTAGCTGTAACGCAGAGGTTGTGCGAGTCATACAATTAAAACAAAGTAGGTTGAGCGACCATATTGTGTTATGTGAATCTATTCTCCAATAATCCCTTTATGAGATGACTACGGTCCTAACCGCACAGAATGGCACTTTGCAACTGGCGTCATGCCGCCTTCAGGGAGAATCACCATTCTCCCGAAAAGCAAGTTGCACTCCCAGCATTCAAAATTCGATTGCTTTCGGATCGAAAAAGATACAGATAGACATTGCGTGTATATCGACATTTTAATTTTAACGGGCATAAAAATACTAAAACAAAGTAGTTTTTGGAAAAGAAATGAAATGGAATCTCAATGGATCAATTAGAGTATCCGCGTTATGCTAATTTTTTGTCCCGTAAAATTGTTTATACTTGTTAGTACTAATATCTGACGTTGAATATTCACTTTATTTCAATAGATCATTGTAAATATCAAGTATTAAATTGAATTATTTTACAATACTAAGGTGAACCTTGTGGACTTTTCCTTCACCTCATGAGGCGCACATTTCTTCGCAAACAATATCGACTGTCAATCTAATTTATATATACTTAAGTTCGTAAGCAAGTTAAACAGACGAGTTTTACGACAGTCATAGACATGACTGTGACCTCTTTTATTTATTCAAAACTATTCGAGAAACAAACACACCGCGGACGAGAAACTTACGAAACCGCTCATAAATACAATTTAGAATTCAAATGCTGAAAATAAGTCGACAAACTTCAGTTTGGTTGTAGCACTACACGCAGTAAGTTGAAAGGCTCCGCCGAAACTTTCTTTGTGCTTTTATTTTGACATACAATTTAAATTTCTTGCCTTATAATGCAGAACGCCGAGAGGTATTTTTATTACTTTCAACCTCAAGACTCTTGCCCGAGTTCTTTGGCCTTCGAGAAAGACAGAGAAAGGGGGGGGGAAGCAGGTTATGCATGCGAAACTCGCAACCGCATCTCGTAAGAGGCTCTTGGACACTCACACCGTCTTCTCCGTCTTGAGCAGCCGCGAAATTTTTTAATCAAACTCGGATTTACGCCGCCTGGAATCAAGTTATCACGAAGCGCGAGGTACGGGCTGGGGGACAGGAGAAGGGGGGAACAGGGGACAGGACGAAGGCTGGGACAGGTAGCCCGAGTTGTGACACGAGCATAGTGGGCCAAACCTCAACGAAAGCGCGATGCAAAACGTATGGATTTATTAAAAGTTTGACTTTAGAAAATGCTTGCTGGCTATTTCAATTTATATTAAACAAATTAATTCTACTTCACCTCTAAATACTTTATTCCAGAATGCTAATATACAACACATTGTACACATCACTATCTGTGCATGTGTAAAATTATAAAAATAAAATAAACGTAATGCGTTACGTTTCATGAACATTCTTCAAGATTTTCCAATGTTCATTTTCAAGGTCAGAGCTATTTGAATCTTACAAATCAAATTGTGTTGTTATATAGCATCAATCAAGAACTCCATCCTGTACGTTCAGACGTCTGAGGTTGAAACTGCCCTTGTCGAACGTAAGGTTTTCAGTTTATATAACCCGCAGGGTATAGATGTTTTAAAATTGTCATTTTTCCGCCAATAGCAAGGAGAATCAGGCATACCTCCAAGTTATGTCGTTTCCCGCAAAAACCATGATGACTCGTGTAAGTGCATAACGACGAAACAGGTGATTTTAATGTAGTAGCTCTCAGGCTTGAGTATCTTTTACATGCAGTAAATCTATCACATGGGACAGCCGGCTTTCCTTCCCGATATCTTTATATCAGGGACTCTCAACGTTTTTCTTTCAACGACCGCGTTCGAAATAGATGATCCGTACGTCTCCTCTATAATACACAACATCGGTAATAATATCACAAAAATTTGCATATTGGTAAATGCTTTAAAGATAATTTAGTACCCGAAGATTCTATGTAAATATCTGGGTTTTAAGTCATCGAAGACGCGAGTTTCTAACCGTCACTGTAATACAATGGTTAAAAAAGGCTGAGTATTTTTTTTAGAACTGGCGATTACAATTCTCCATTGCATATTGTGGAGAGTATTTTTTGCGTGTTATAGTAGCGTTAAAAATCAT
Organism: Teleogryllus oceanicus; assembly: GCA_964035755.1. Taxonomy (NCBI): domain Eukaryota; kingdom Metazoa; phylum Arthropoda; class Insecta; order Orthoptera; family Gryllidae; genus Teleogryllus; species Teleogryllus oceanicus. The sequence goes on from CAXIVR010000004.1 coordinate 52,002,530, forward strand.
TAACATTATTCCTTCAGTTTTCTAAACATCTTTACACTTAAGAGCGAATGACGGATACGAAAGAAAAACAAATTTGTAATTTATTATTCTATGTTTCGTTGCCTTCTAACAGAAAATATTAATTATCAAGTTCATTATAGAATATAGGATAGAATCTTGATTATACTTACCAGACGCCATTTTATATTCGGCTGTTGACCCCTAATCATTGATCATCATTGATGCCCTTCAAAAGTGTATTGACCGTCCCCGTTGGGAATGTCTGCATCATGCCAAGAGGCAAACATCACTCGGCCCACTGTACGGCAAGGTGCGGGGCGAGGTGCAGTGCGACGCGGCGCCGCTGGGAGCGCCAGCAGAAAACAGCGGGAGGCGAGCCCCGGGCTGGGCGCTCGTCGCCGAAGAAGCAGTGCGAGAACGACTAGCAAGGAGCGCTGCACTCTTAATTGAAGAGCTGAGACTTCAAACGAAGCCCATCCGCTCAACGTAAGGAGAGGAGATTTTCCCCTTTTCTTTAGCACCGTTTCTGCGCCATCTGCCAATACACGTGCAGAAGGCGAAGAAAATGTCCTTCCATATTAAGAGTTATATTTTTTCACAGAGCTTGAAATATTTGGGGGGAAATATTCAAGAAAAAGCAAAAAGTAATGCATTATCATCTTGCAATTTGAGAAGAGGCATTTTTCATATTTTCCAATTATGTAAGAATGTCGGTTTTATTTTCATCTGATTCTGACACTCTTGATTCAAAGCTGAAGAAATAAAAAATATAAAACAATAAACTGTAATATTGCTATTTCTCTACTCAAAATGTTTCATCGTTAAATATTATTTCACCGCGAGAATGTTTCAGGAAGGCATTGATGTAATACATATATGATATGTAATTGTCGTATGACTTTCTTTGAAGTACTCCTTCAAATAACTGTCATGAAATTATCTACGAGGGCCCAAGTGCACAATGTAAGCGACTAACAATTACTGTGTAGTCTTAAAGGCTCTCTCTTTGAAACATTACAGAATTTCTCAAGATTACTAGAGAAGAAAAGGTAGAATGCCTCTGAAAGAAGACCGGAAGCGTCAACGCCATCGATTTGACATTCACTACAAAGATTTATCTTTACCAATTTGATGTCCGCCAACTGCATCCATAGGCAGAATTACAACAAGCAGATTCTAAAAATTGAGTTGTGACGATCATTTTTGTGATAATGATGATGACAATGACTAATGACATACTTATTACACAACGTATACGTATTACGTGCACTCTGTTCTTTTCTGGGCTGTTAATCACAACGGTGTCATTGCTTTCAGTTGACTGATGTTGTTGAGCCCGTTTTACATGGTCATTTTTTCATAATTTTTCTGTACATAAAAAGGACGGGAAATGGTCGATCATTTCTACGCGTTACTGTTTCAATGTCGAAACCTGACGAACGGAAACAAGCGTTTTACAGTCATTTTATTTTCTGCACGTAACCTAAATGAAAATACTTCCTCTGGGCGGTGTAAAAAGCACTGAAGATCAAACAGTTGAACATAGCTTCTATGGTAACCAATTAAGTTGGTTTATATTAGGACTGAGCACGGAACAAGACATTAGAACACAATTCGTGTTTTATTTCTCGCTACATAATCACTCCACACTGCATTTCAACACATTAAATGTTCGCGGAACTGTACTAAAGGAACAAATCGCACCATACGCATATCATACCAGAAAAGTTCCAAAACGTTAGCGAGGAGCGCGATAGTCAAACTGGATGAAATCTGTATAGAAATTAAGTATGCGTCATTTTTTCGCACAAATTACATCCAGCCGGGTTCGTGACTGTTCTGTACCGACACAAATGATGAAAAAATGACCGTGTGGAACGGACTAGGGGTGATAATAAGGATTGAATGATAAGAGGAGAATTAGACTGAGGGTTGACATATGTATGTACGTGGTGGAATGAGAAGTCAAAGCCACCATCACATAGTACAAACATGTATGTCTTTCAAGGAAATGTTTGTTAAGTTTTTGTGAATGGGTAGGAGGAATCGTGCAGCCCTCATAGATCTCATTCATCCCTTAGAGAAGCCAACCAATCGCTGAGAACAAGTAGTACTAGAACGTATGAGGAAAGTAAAGCGCAACCATGACATAATAGAAGTCCGAAAAGATTGAGGTTGATGTCATAAAGTATCTGGGAGATCACACACTTCTCAAATACCACACGAAATTTCGGTACCAAGGGAAATTTTGATAATATATTTATTAAGTCTACTTAGACCTCTCACGCACGATCCACTCACTTCGGTCCTGGAGAAGATACCGAATTTGTGCTCGAGCCCAGGGCTACTGACACGTAAATAGGCTGATTTGTCGCGTTGTGGAAGGAGTTTGCTCAAATCTACCTTCTGCAGCACCATGGCTATTTTTTCACATTCCATTCGAGGATTCTTTTTTTATCACATGTCATCCATTTTTTGTCACAATATCAAAAATATACGATCATTCTAATATCCAGCCAATCGCAGCCCATCCATTACTTGGAGTCGAAACAAAATGTTCTATATTTCTGCTCGAATTCAGTCGCTGGCTGGAGGAGAATTCTAGCGACCGGCTGCTCGGATCTGTAGTTTTCCGTGGTTTCTTCGATCAACGCCCGGCGAATGCCGGAGCAGTACAAACGGCGCGATCTTTCCTTCTTCCTCCTTGTCCTATCCTCACCCCTTACACACACACCAACACTAACATGCACTACATTCCGGGAGATCGGTCGCAGACTTAGAACTTGTCCCGGCTGTGGCGATGCCCCGCTGGTGGGAGATACCTGGTTGGAGAAAACTGCGTTAGCCGACGGTAGGTCGGCACCAGATCTAACCATCCAGCGGGAGAAGACCACCGCCCTCTCCCGAGAAAAAACACGTACTGCATTTACGGAACTAATGAACATAGTAGTTGACGCGCCCGGAATCACTAACAATCAATCAATCAATCATCCCGTGGAGAAACAAATACTCGTCGCAAAGCTCCATCGCTGTGAAGTGGACAGAAGGGCCTCCGCGGAGAGAGCGCGGGGCCCGAATCGACCCCTTGTGCACATAGGTGGAAAGCAGCGCATCTCGCGGGGGGGGGGGCGGCCCACGCGCGGCGTCCGGTGCGGAGCGGGCCGCCTTGCGCGGGTCGAGGTTAAATGCGGACGCAGCGACCTTTCCTCTCCGCTCAATCGCCCTCCATCTGTTCCACGCCGCCTCCCGCTCCGCCGCCGCTGCCGGCTGCGCTGCGACTCGCTGATAAGGGCGGAGTGCCGGTGGAAGAGGAGAAGGTGGCGGCATTGGGGACGGCGGAGGAAGAGAAGGCGGGGAGTCGAGTGGTGGGGGGGGGGGGAGAAAGTCGCCGGATGTGGGGTTGGCGGCAGCAGAGGCGGATGTGCCAATGGTGTGTGTGGCGACGGTGTGGTGGAGGTGGCAGAGAAGATGGAGGTATGGCGATAGGTGGAGGTGGAAGGGGGGGGTGGAGATGGAGTCGCAGGCGGTGGAAATGACAAGAGTACATGGAATTGCAGACGGTGGCAGCGGTAATGATGGTAGTGGTGGCGTGATGGCAGCTCAGGAGGATATGGAGTCGCAGGCGGTGGAGGTGGCGAAGGCGGGGTGCCGATGACGGTGAGCGGCGTTGTGGCGGGGGGGGGGGGGGTGGCGTGTGCGGCGGTCGAGTGGGCGCGCTTGCGACGGGGAGAGGCCGCTCGGATTGGAAAAGGCAGAGGTGACGCACTGACGGAAGAAGGTCCGTCTGATAGCCGGCCGTCGTCGTCGGTCTCTCGCTTCATCTGCGCTGTGCTGAATGCTCCTAGAGATATTCTAGGCGGGGCTATTCTCTGTCAGTCGACCTTTCCAGAGGCGGCGCGTGGAAAAGATTCAGCAGCACCTAGTGGCTGGTTGTCGTCATTCAAACTCACGAGATGCGTTAGGTACTCTTTTTGTTGTGTAGTTATATTGTAATTGTTATATAGTGTAATTGTAATGCAATTGTATGACAAAAAACTAGGAATCTTGGAAGAATCCAATTTTGACGCCGAGGATTTTAGACTGACCAATTAATTTATTACCCGGTTTGAAAGCCCTTGAATGAACATTTTAGAAGACAGATGCTCTGTGCGTTTTTTTCTGTAGCTTCTTAGGCTGTATGAATAATAAGTGTTGACTCTACCAACATTTGTATTCACAATATCAGAAGCTTCCGGTGGCTTAGCCATCATCTTCAGATCTACTGTCTGAGATCCAATGCATATTTCGTCGACCAATAATCCAATACTCCTGTAATCAATTTGTGGCGAATACCGGAGGAGAACCTGAAAGAAAGAACCGTGGCACGGTGGGGTATTTGGCCGATTTAGGCGGCCAAAAGTCAAATTTTCAAATTTCATTCCAGACAAATAAAAACTACCTCATTGTAAAGCTAAAAGGTCAGGGAATAACCAGCTGCACAAATTTTAACGGCAGGCGCAACTTGTCAGAACTTGTCCACTTGTGAAGTGAGCCTGTTCGTTCTTGTCTCCCGCGTGGGCTTCAGTCTCACAGTGAATTGCGTCTACTGCGTTTCGATTTTGAAGTGAAGAGCCATGGAGACTGATGAAGCAGGTAAGTGTGCACACGTTCTGTGTATTTTCGTACAGATTTTAATTATTTTAGTCGAGATAGAGCTTTTCAAGTTTTAATGTAGCAAATGTTCATTAATGTAGCTAAATTAATGTACTTCCGGGGGTTTCCGGGTAACAATTTTTGGTGCAATGGAAGGGTTACGTTTTCTATTTTACAAATTAGTAAAAATTAACCGCAGGATTCGCGCGGTTTTGCACGATATACAGCCAATTATGTACGAATGCGATTTACGGATTTTTTTACATGAGTTTATTTACTTTTTAATTTCCTCCAAATTTCGTTTTAGGGCATTCGGGCATCAACGTATTTACTCAAAGAAATTTATTTAACATGATGCAGCAACAAAAATTACAAGATATGAACGAAAAATTGGAATTTACAGAGAATTATTTGTTACGTAAAGAAAACTATTCTGACAAACAAATAAAGGAAATAAAGCATAAATTTTCATATTTTAAATCTGATATGAAACGAAAGTGGTCTGCAGCACATAAGAAAGAAGATGTGTTTGTTAAAAAAATTGTGATTGGCTCAATGGCACATTTGAAATACCTAAAGTAGTCAACCGCCCCGGCAGACCAAAGAAAAGATTTGAGTGAGAGAAGCAAGAGAAGAAGAACGGAAGATTTACGACATACGACAGATTCAGAAATACTAACTTATGCTACCCGGGTGACATTAGGTGTTTCAGGAAAAAGAGACGCTTCTAAAATTTTCAAGGAAATCAGATGTTCTCCTAAACGAGCTGGAAAATAGAAGAAAGCATATTCTGTTAGTTTAGAGGATAGGAAAACACAACTAACGACACTTAGTGCACTAGCTCTGTTTGTTGAAGCTGATCTGTCAAGGAGGCAATACGAAATAATTAGAAGCAGTAATAGGAAACTATATCCTTGTTATAGTATACTTCAGATGGCAAAAATTGATTGTTATCCATATAAGGAATCGTACCATGTGACTGAAAATTGTGCTGCAATCGATTTACAAAATTTGCTTGATCATACTGTTACTCGATTGTTGATGCATTTAGAAGAGGTTGTACAAACTTTAAGAGAAGAAGAATGTACCTCATTAATGTTAATTTGCAAGTGGGGCTGTGATGGTTCACAACAAGCTCAATATAAGCAGAAATTCCTGAATGATGCTGATTCTGATGCACATATATTTCAGAGTTCTTTTTTGCCACTTCGACTAATTTGTAGCACAAATAAGAAGTTGATCTGGCAAAATCCAAAACCGTCTTCGCCACGTTATTGCCGTCCTATCAGAATAAGATTTGTGAAAGAATCCACGGACATAACAAATGAAGAAATTCACCATGTGCAAAACTCAATAAATTTGCTGCAAGACACGAAAGTGACATTGGCAGACAAATTGTTCTCAGTCAAACACACTCTGATGCTCACCATGATCGATGCTAAAGTATGTAATGCTGCTACTCAAACAACTTCCACAATGAGATGTTATATTTGTGGTTCAACAAGTAAAGATTTCAACAATTTATCAGTCAAAATACAAGTTAAACCAGAAACATTGAAATTTGGATTATCGATCTTACATGCTAGAATTCGCCTATTTGAAAGTTTATTACATCTTTCATATAAACTCCCTGTTAAAAAATGGCAGATGAGATCAGACAATGAAAAAGCACTAGTGAAGCAGAGAAAGTTACAAATCCAAGAGAACTTGAAAAATAAAATGGGTTTAATTGTAGATGTACCTAAGCCGGGATTGGGCAATACCAATGACGGTAATACTAGTAGAAGGTTTTTCATGGACCCAGAACTAGCATCAGGAATTACCAGCATTGATTTCACACTAATATATCGCTTCAAAGTGATATTGGAAACCATATCTTCTGGACATAACATTAACATAGGAAAAATTTCAGAATATACAATGGAAACGGCTAAGTTATATATTCAGTTATATCCATGGCATCCGATGACGCCAACAGTTCACAAGCTACTAATACATGGTGCTATTGTGGTGGAGAATGCCCTTTTGCCAATGGGTCTACTTTCGGAAGAGGCTGCTGAAGCTCGTAATAAACATTTTCGTCTTTACCGTCAAAATTACGCAAGAAAATTTTCCAGGATATCTTGCAACCTAGACGTGCTTAACAGACTACTATTAAGTTCTGATCCTCTCATTACTGGTATGAGGCCAATACCTCCAAAAATCAAGAGGCCTTTTCTAAAGGAAACCTTAGCTATGTTACTTCCAGCTGAAACTACATATCTGTATCCAGATGCTACTCATGCTGAAGATAATGAATCTTCAGAAGAACTACAATTATCATCGGATGAAGAAACATACCTGTTATAAACTTCTTTTCTATCACTATTTTGCAATATTGTGTGTTCTACGTGAAACTTAAATTTTATCAACAAAGCAATTAGTTGAATTATATTACTGTATATCACTGCATATTACCAAAGATCTAATAAAAGAATGTAGTTGCAGATTATTTAATTTTGAAATTTCTTTAGATTTGTGAGCTTTTCTTTATTATTTATTGTATTTTTGATAATTTATTGTATTCTTTAAAGATTATTGTTTTTTCGTACTAATAAAAATATTATATTATATTTTGTATTTAGTTCAGCCCAAACATATGGTATCCCTGAAATGAGCTCTGTTCGTGGGGTTGTATTTATAAACAAATAAAGAGTTCAAAACTTATTTTTTCTTAATAAAATCTCTTTCATATCACATAAAAAGCCATGAATGAGAGAGGTGGCACATTCAGAAGCAATTAAACAGCAAAAATAATTTTGGCCGCCTAAATCGGCCAAATACCCCACCGTGCGTGGTCGGCGCGCTATTATTTCCTCCCTATCCTTTCTCCCACTGATATCTAAGTAGGATGAATAAGCTAATGCCCAATCCCTATATTGCTTTCCGAATATTGTGAATAATGGCGGGTTAATTCATGACATGGAAATTGACCATCTTAATTAAGTTTGTACTTCAAAACGAGCATTCACATAAAACTCACATTTTAAATCAAGTTATAGATAAATGATCAATTATTTCCGATTTAATTTTTACGTGTACTTTGATAATGTAATTTATGATCATATAATATTTTTCAATTCATGTGAAATCATTAAATTAGAGCCACATTATTTTGTGCCAATAGGTTTTGGAAATATTGAAATGGTATACATATACAGAAAATATATCCGAACATTATTTAATAGGATACATGCAGTTGTTCGTTTACAAGATTGCTTAACAAATAATTTCAAATGAATGTGATTTAACACATTTTTCTGTACGTTAGTAAAATTAAACACCGATGCATTTCATTTATTTATTTATCAATTAAGTACCTTTTATTCACTACTTGTTACATTATTATACATATACCATGAATCGAGAACGGATCAAAGCCATTGCTGAATATCATATTTTGCCTGTTCTGTGAACTTATCTACATCTTTTACTTTCTCGCCCTTACTTCGTAAGAAGAGAAAGTATTGTAATCGTGCGACAAAAATGATGAATTTTCGACAGAAAAGCTCTTATTTCCGGCCTTGGTATCAAAACCGTGATTAAATCTTATATATTGATGAATAAAATTGATATTCCTCAAACGATTTAAATGAACTCAAGACCATGAGAGTTTTAAACGGATATTTTAATGTTTGACGGTACTTTATATGAGGCCTCAAAATCATTTTCAAAATTTTCTCAAAAATGGCTCCAATTTTTTTCAATTAAACATTGCCTTTAGATAATGAAAACGACGCTTAAAAGAATGGCTTAGAATTCAGTTTTGTTGAAACCCTTAATTTTTCGAAAATTTTCAGTTTTTTTCCTTAATAAGTAGATACTCTTCTGAACCCTCCAAAACCGCAAGAAGGGACGAAGCGAAAGAGAACACAATATTCTCATGGTTATTTGTTGGAGTAAATAAAATAAATTTCCTCGCAGTTTATTTTCCATCTGTTGTACATGAGATTAACACCAAAATGCACCCACACCAGTTATTTCCCTTTCCATTTATGGAAACGTTCTACGTACTTCTTTTTCTCCATTTTCTATTGTCTTTTCTATTGTCTCTACTCTTTCTTCTATCTGCGTCGACATTGCGACTTTGCGGCGGCGATGGTGTAGCGGTTAGCGTATCGGAGTGCTATACCCAAATTTGCGGGTACAAACACGATCGAGGCCGTGGATTTTTAAGGGCGAAAAAATCCTTCGTACGCCTTCCTTCGGAGGGGAAGTAAAGCCGGCTGACCCATGTTAGTACATTTACTGCATGTAAAAGATCCTCAAGCCTAAATGACGCCTCTGAGCTAAATTCAAATCGCCTGTTTCGTCACCCAAGTAATACCTTCTTTCTCCCATGGTTGGTGAAAGGAGTGTAACGAAATTTGCGTGGTCAGACGGAAGAGCAGGCCTCATGGACTGAGTCTCGCCACGTAAAATACGGGAAATTCAATTCAATTCCCATCTTCATGCCTTCTCTGACTTCTACCCTAAACGTAGTTTGTCTTTTCTCCCCATCTCTACTTCACATATCTTCACCATTACCCTCACTGACTTCCTCATCGTCATCTTCAAGATCGACGGAAATCATCTTCTCTGTCATTTGTTTTCAACGTCCACCATCACCCTCAGTAACTTCTTTTTACTTATTCCACTTCATTCCAATGTTCACCCTCACTCCACATCCCCTTTCATTCGTATCGCGCATTCCACACATCGTTCTGTGCTAGGAAGAATAGAATACCCTTCTATTCTTCATAGTAAAGGGGTTCAATGTATTTTCGTGAACGACCCCCTGGATGACGAGATTCGGCGCCGAGGCGCCGAAGTGTCCGCTAGTGGACGTCCCAACCAGGTGTCTCCCACCAACGGGGCACTGCCCCAACCGAGACAAGCTGTAAGTTCTCGACGGGTCTCTCGACATGTGTGGTAGTGTAGAGCATGTAAGCGGATGTGTAAGTAAATGGAAGGATAGGACAAACAAGGAGAAGGAAAGTCGCGCGCAGTCCTGAGTCCCTTTGTTAGGGTACTGCTCCAGGATCCGCCTGGTGTTGATCGGAAAAATATGGACAACTATCGATCAGAGCCTCCGGTCGCTCGTATTTCCTCCAGTGAGCGGCTGAACTCGACGTAGCTACCTGCGTATCTGACGGCGTACAGCGGGGGCAACATTTCTTGACGGCGATGGCCACGGCGATCTCGGAGCGGGCTTTGCCGAGAGGGAAGCGTGCAGTTCAAAGAAGTAGTCTCCATAAAGAGATCTCTCTTTCCCTCACTCGTCACTCTGGTGGGCGTGTCGCGGGTCCGCGGAAGGTGGAAATACCCGGCCCGCATTGCGCGTCGCGGGTGACAGGGGACGCGACTGCGGGAAGCGCCGCGAGCAGCGAGGCAGGGCGGGGCGGGGGCGAGGGAGGGCGGGGCGGGGGCGCTGATGAAAGAAAAGTCCCTCTGCGCGCGGGCGATAAGCGTGGCCTCGCAGGTGGCTGCTGACAGCCGCCCCCAGGCGGGAGACAGCTCTGAGCGGAGCCGGCCCAGTGGCAGATTCAGGGGTCATGACCCCTCGCAAGAACTTGTGGGAAAGAGTCAACGAAAATAAAATCACAAGGTTATTGTTCAACTTCAGAGGCGCACCCAGGATTGTTGTCTGGGAGAAGGGAGAGGATACAGATTGAGCGTCCAGCCGATTTGATGTTTTCGTATAAAGAATTTGCCATTTATTCTGAATATAAAACTTTTATTCGTTTATTTATGGTTAATATTTGTAACGTGAAAAATTGATATATTGAATGATTTTAATTAGTTGAAGCTCTATTACTTAATAATGACATGAATATCACCACCTTCGGTAACCTAGTATGTATTAATCTTAATCTTATACTAACCCTACAATCTATTATTTACATTAAACGCAACTATTTACATTATTTACAAGCAATTCGTTTGCCGTTTCGGCTCTTGCTGTCGCCTGTAAAACTATGTTTTACAATAGATAAAACTATATCTTAATATGCATCATTGGTTTGAGGGAGCTGTCGCCACTGTTTTTAATACAGCCTGCATCACACTCACACTGATATATCGGTAGGGAGTCCTACAAATATCATATGGATCAGCTGAACCTGCATTGAAATGAAAGGAGTGACGTGAGAAAAATAATTAAAATTAATTAATTTTAATTTATATTTTTTATATGTGTGTGCAAAGTTTAAAATCACGTTCAAATTAAATTCCCGATAAAACGTATTTTATCATTCATTGAAATATTGTTTTAATACGAAAGAACACTCATCCAAAACAATTTTTAATGATTGTTGATTTTGACACCCAGCCAGAAAAGGCTGCCTGGCAATGTTCCTAAGCAAAGACTCGGGGGTCGGAGGCAAACACAAAGGACGTTTGATACTGAGTATGAGAATGAAGAAGGTAGTGAGATTCAAGACGGAGGTGAGTTAGTGGGAGAGTATAGAAGTGAGAAAGAATAAAATGTGGAGTGAAAATTTTGATTTCTATAATGGGAAATTAAGTCAAAAAGTAATTAGGTTCTACATCGTTGAGAAGATGTGATGTTATATTTCGCTGTAACAAGGAGTTAAGTAAGATACAAAATAAGACAAATATTTTAAAATTATATATTTGTAACCTTCATCTCTAAACTTGCACTACACATTCAGTTTCAAATTCGCAAACAAAATGGACGGCAAGTGACTGAACTCTTTTGTCTCCCACAGTAGCATTTTGAGAATGTTACGTATGAAGAGTCTGAAGACGAATATTGGATTGAGAATAAAGAAGAGAGGTACCATCGAAAAGACATCCCGAGATGTGAACTCGGTAGTAAGAAACAGTAATCGTCTGATTGGAAGCAATAAAGTATCCTTCTTCAGGAAATATTTCCAGGCATGTGTACTAAAACCAAAAAGGAATAATCATTTCTGTTTAGTAAAAGCAAACAAAATTTGGACAGTTTTATAAGGGGCATTAAGAATACTCTATGTTGATAATTTTCATTTCCTCGTGTATTTAAGGAAACATTGAAAAGCGTTAAGTGAACCTCACTTTTACTTTGTTTTGTAACCATGCGCCAGAATTCAGCGAGTTTTCGAGAGAAAACTTATTTCCAGAATCAGCTAACGAAAACTGAATAAATCTTCTTCTTGTATGTAGGAAAATACTTTTACACTGTTGTGTAGTCAGACGCCATGTTTTGTAGCCCCTTTATTATCCCAAAAACGATTGAAGGTAAAAGGCCTGTGTCTACCTGTCTCTGCGTGTGTTCAACTCTAGCACCTAAACCGTTTCGACGATTTGCTCCAAAACGGATATTCCCGGATTGACATAACGAAATCAAGGCCCTTCGAGGTTGAAACTCTTATTTAGATTTTGGGGGTACTTTACATAAATTTTCTAAAAAATGGCTAATTTTTTATTAAAATTTGTTTTCGGATAGCTTAAATGATGCAGGTCCCATTTTTGTTTAAGCTCCTAACTTCTTGAAAATTGCAAAAGTTAATAATTTTCGGCATAATCCTGCAATTACAATATTGAAAGTAGATATTTGTTCCCGAATGAAATCTGTTCTTCAAAGACAGATTTTGAAATAAGGTGGTTTTTGTAATAACGTAAAATTTTCGATAATATGTGTCTTTTTGGCGTGAATTTTTAGGGCATTTTTTAAACAGTTATTTTCTCAAAAATGGGTTCAAATTTTTCTTTAAGTCTTCTCTTAGAATCGGTAAAAATTAGCGCTGGTCACATTTTCGGCGAACTCTGGGTATTTTCGAAACTGGCTAAAAAAAAATGCACACCGCAAAAGTACAATATTGTACGTAGGGTTTTTCTGCTTGAGATTCATGGAATTTAAAAATTGATTATTTTATTTATTAAAAACTATATTATCTAATTAAATCATTAAAAATGACGCATGTCCCTGCGTTGAACTCTCTAAATTTTCGAAAATTACAATTGTATAAGTAACGTGAGAAAGTATGTGTTATTGCGACACTAATTCTACATCAAAGCGAGACTTAGATCGTCTCTTCGAGAAAGAGACGATCTATAAAATATTATCTCTAAGTCACGTAATGAAACAATTTGTTTCAATCACTTTTGAATGTTGATAATTGTGACATTAGAAAGAGCGTTAAAGCATGACCAGGAACAAATTTTCTGAGACAAAACATGTTCGCCAATTTTTTATTTTTTTATTCTCTATATTTCATGAAAATTAAGCGAAATACACTCATATTTTTGAAAAATTGTATACGACTTCTTTATAGACCTATTATGGAAAATAAGCTAAAAATTGTAGCTTAGTAGCCTAACAGAGTTTTCCATTAAAATATGTTATCCTAAATAAAACGTATTGAGCACAAAATTGAACTACGTGTTTTCAAAAGCCATAGAATATAATGTTTCTGAAACCGCATGCTAACTTCCAAGGTACAAAAGGCCTGCAGCTCGCTCCTCCCGCATAACCTTCACTTCTTTTTTTAATCGCACTCTCCGAGTGGGTGAGTGCCTGCAACTTTTTAGAGCCTGCTCCACCCCCGCGCCCTGGCTGACGCAGGGCAGAGGGCGCAGGGCGGAGGGGAGGGGGCGTGGCGAAGGCAGGAGGAGCGCTCTTCGCTTCCCGACTGCGGCGGCGCCGCCGCATTGTGTCCGGTCATAATGAACACATCCGTTTGCACTTCCCCAACATTTTACGGAGGATTACTGCGGAGTTCTTGGATGGCTTCCAAAGGCGAAGAGGATAAACCTGCGGCACAATGGCCTTGCGAGCGGGCGACCGGGCGACCGGGCGGAAGCGCCGCGCAGCGCCGGGGCGGCCTCGGGAGAATTACCTCGGTGGGGGTGGGAGGCGGGGTCGTGTGCAGGCGAAGGTGGAGCAGGCGAAGGATGGCGCCGGAAACAGCGGGGCGATCGAGGAGGAGGAGGAGCAGGAGGTGGAGAGCACAGTGTGGCAGGGAGGAGGCGAACGTTCAGTAGGAAGAGGATAGTAACGGACTCAACAGGACGATCGAGCGCGGATGGCGAGGGACAGAAGGGGGAGAGCGCAGTGTGATGGGAGACGTGAGGTTGAGTAGGGGAGGGTGGGATCAGATACAGCTGGATGATCGTGGAAATGGGCAGGAGCCGAAGGCGGAGAGCCCAGCGAGTTGTGAAGGTGAAGGGAAACAGGCAAAAAAAAGGGATCGAGGAGGCGGTGGTGCTGAAGGCGACGACGGAGAGCCCAGTGGGATGAGGAGGCGAAAGTGGATCAGGAAGAGTATGGGAACGGAAACATCTGGAAGGTCGAGGGGCGTAATGCGAGAGGCGAAGGCGGAGACCCAGGGGGGGGGGGAAGGTGGAAGGCGGAGGACAGTAAGGAAAGGGGGGGGGGGGGGCGGGAAGGAGGCGAAGACAGTGCATAGTGGAGTGGGGTGGAGGCGAATGCGGAGGAAGCGGAGAATGGGCGATGCGGGGCGGTGGCGCAGGAACCGACGGCGGAGAACCCAATGGGATGAGGTGGAGTGAAGAGAGTATCTCGGCAGTAAGCGTAAAGGATGGGGTGAGGGTTGAATGTTGGAGTCGAGGGTGGAGTGAGGACGAAGTGAAGGAGAGACGTTGAGGGCGAAGAGTAGAACGAGGAGGCGTTGGTGGTGGTGGAAACTCAGTGATTGACGAAAGCAGAATAATGGCGGAAGTGTTCCGGGGGGTAGCGGGGGGCGGGGATGGCAAGGGAGAGGGCAGCAGGGTTGGAGGCGAAGGTGGAGCGGTGTACGGATTTTTGGGTTCGATGGTGCCAAGGCCACAGTCATGGGAACGATGCGGTGGTGCGAGGAATTTGGTGTGGTGTTGTGAACGGCGGAGGGACGCCTAGAGCGGAGTTCAGGGTGGAGATGCAGGCGGGGTGGGGAAGAGGCCATGCAAAAGCAGAAGGAGAAGAAGAAGGGGAGGCGCACAGGTCCGCGGAGTGGTGTGGTCGGATGTGGTCCTGGAGTGACAGGATCGGTTGCGGCAGGGCATTGGCGCAAACGGCTAGGGCTGGAGGCGAAGGCAGCTCGAAGAGAGACAATGTCGACGGGAGTAAGAAAAGGAGGCGGAGGTGAAACGTGTGGAGGTTGGTGTGTCTCGGTGCAAAGAACAGGGTGGTGTCGGCTGCTGCGAAAGTGGAGGTGAACTAAAAGACCTCAACGGGTCGAAAGAGGGTGTATGCTTCCGTGGCCGGAGTCAGGGCATACTTGGCTGTCCGAGAGTTGCCGCTTTCTAGGCACATATGCCAAGGTCGCCATTCTGTAACCGTTCTCAATATGTGTTTATTGTCTAATTTAAAGTGTACAAGGCCGGAAGCGTCGGAAGCCTAGCCGTATCAGGAAGACCAGTAACCAGGCGCTAGCCCCATTACCCGTCTGATCTATTACTTTACAAATTCGCTTTTGAAAAACTAGTGTTGAACAAAATCTCTTTATGCAAACTGAAAATTTAGAAAAGACAATTATAATTGTTAATACTGAGATGTAGCCCTTCGGACACAAACATACAATGAAAAATTTACTTATAAGAACTTAACATAAGATTTAAAGCTACCATTTACAAGTAATTAGAAATGATAAAGTGATTCTACGCGTTTCGCCCTGAGGAAGGTCGCAGAATGGCGGCAGGGACGATGAGACTCGTGCCCATGACGCTGCGTCTCCGAGGCAGCCAAGTATTTACCCCAACGGGTCTTCGTGGAGACGAAGATGCTGCGGTAGATACAAAGGAGACCTCGCGAGTGGTAGGAATTGAGACAGCTGGGATGTTGTAAGAGGATAAAAAATGAGGAAAGATGGCGTGTAGAGCAGATGCATTGGAACAACAGATAGAAAAGCTGTGAATGTTGAGGTTGCCTCTGTTTGGGATGATTACTCTTTGAGAGGAGGGGACGAGAGGGCGTGTGCCAAGGCAGCAGGAGGTAAGCGGTAGGATTAATGTCGTGGCTGTGACGTGTGAAAGGAGCAGCGATGAGGCAGCTTGCTGACGTGGTAGATATTCAACCGAATCAACCAAATCGAAATCACGGCTCGATGAAATTATCACACGTGACATCAGAAAGTGTCCATTTTTTTGTTTTGAAGCTGCAATGAATGTTGGCAAATACAATTGGAATATTGGCAAATGCAGAGAATGTCTTGGTGAAGATTTGTCATTATAGTGTTGCTAAACAATACAATATACGTTGGATGTGAGTGATAAGAAGTGAGCGCCAGCGTTATAAGAAGTGAGCGGCTGAAGATCCTCGGTTCACAAACTCGTTCAATTCAACATAAAACGATAGATTCGTCAGAATTGATAACACATGATGCGACTAGCGTACATGAGCGAGGATGAGTGACGATGGTAGTGAGTAAAAATAAGGGCGAGAAACTAAAAGTCAAAGAGACAAAAGGGGATGAAAGAGAGTTATAACGAAAGAAGATTTCAAAATTGTTGAGGCAAAATGGTAGCAAGTATCAAGATTCTAGTGAAAATTAAAACAACATTCGTTAATTCATCAAACAAATTTCTTATACGTTTTTGTGATGATTAAATATTTTGTAATGAAGTACGTCATATATTATCGATACTGCACATGGCATTGTAAAAATCATTGAAAATAATATAAGTCAATGTCAACATAAATATTCTAGTATTCGCGTTATTTTTGAATTATCGAAGTTTTTGTTTGTAAAATGTAAGAAGTATTCACTGAAAATGGAATATTTGATGTAATGCTTGAAGAACACGCAAATGTTTGTGCAATCAGGTTAAAAGGGAACAAAACTATTTTCATCAGAATATTCAGAAGCTAACATGAATATGCATCATTTCAGTTCTTAGATATAATTGTTCGATATAATTGTACTTCAGTATTTTATTATAATTTTATATTTTTATTCTTTTATTAGTTAATAATACTGACTAAATTTAAATGCAGAGAAGTGTGTCTTCGATCATGTTTCATTGTTTCTATCGATTTTCCAAGAACTTCCATTTGTTGCAATAGTTGTACAATTGAAAGGGATTGTATTCTATTAGAATTTTATATTTTTTTCTCTGCTATTAGTTAATAATTGTCTAACTTTAAATCAAGATAAGTATATCTTCAATCCTGTTTCGTTGTTTCCATCGATTTTGGCTTCAGAAATTTGTCAGATTGTCACAAATGTGGACCCTTTGGACCAGTGAAGATTTAATATTCGAATTCATCAGATGAGATTTTTCTGTATGTAACGACTAAGAGTAGAAATCTCCTGCACGGGGACCACCTAAAACGCCGAAGAAGGGAAATGGAAATTGCAGGCGAGTCCCTCAATTCGCGCCAACTGCTTTGTCGGGGCGCCTCGCACGAAATGGGAGCTCGTCATGGAGATAAGGTTCAATCGGAGGCGGCCGCCTCGCGATGCCTCGTGGCCGATCGAAATGAGGCCGCCATTTGCATTTCCGCGTTCCATAATCATGAGAACATTCACTTTCCGATGAGATCCAATTCGTTCGCAAATGACTATCGAAACGTTCATCAATTTTCCGGTTTTGAAGCCCGTTTGTAATGGACAATTGTTATTCAAGGATTCAGCGACAGAGCAATGCCAAAATTAGCTGCAATCGCCTTCAATCAAACTCGAAGAACCTCAAAACGACGTAAACTGACAAGAACTACACTCTTTTTAATACTTAATTTCCTGCATTCTGCTGGTTCTTCGTCTTTCAAAAGATTTCCATCCAAAACCAACAATGTGTCTTAAGGTTAAATATCAAATGCGGTTTAAAACAAGGCACGTTCGGCGATTTCATTTCCGCTACCCGTATTTTCCTCGGCCTGAAATAAGATGATATTAACGGTTCATATATTCATATTATTTATTGCAGGACCGAGATAACAAAGAAATTCTAATATCAAACTCAGAATCTCGTATTGAATTATACATGTGGGAGGTCGTGAAGGTGGAAATTTCTTTGGTTGAGGGAAGGGGTGATCAATCGTACCATGTCAAAACAATTAGTTTGAAGAATGGCACTTATGTCAGTAACATTTATCTCTGAAGTATATTTCCTCCAGCTATGACACATTTTCTTCTAATCTGATAATCTTAAAAAAAATTCCCGTTAGTTTCCCTGAAGGTAGAGGTAGTTTCCTGTCCCATTTTCTTCCCAGCAAAATTTTACTTGTCCCTAGACGCCTTATAGACTATTTTAACATCATGGAGTCTCTATGAATTCGGCTGCTGAAGGTGCTGTTACATCCTTCAGATTTATAAAATACGTAAGTCAGTAAATCGTCAAAGAGAACAATATCTAATCTTCTTCAATATAATTTTAATGTTTTAATACCTCAATTACATTGATGGATGATCAATAAATGTCATAGTTGAGAATACCCAATATTAAATTAATAAATCTGGAAAGAAATGTCTAGTAGGCGAGCTTTGATTCACCACCTTGGAAAAATTGCCTCATGGAGCGAATTTCTTATACATAGAGAAAACACTTTTTTATTTGCTTTTCCTTCCAGGCAGTCGTAACAATCACACAAATTCACAAAGCTATCGTAGCAGCGAGCGGTTCGCAGTGAACTACCCCTTCACTGCAGCAGGAAAACGCGACTCGCGTTCATTCATGACGTCAACGCAGTGACGTCAACTTAGGTCGCCGCACCGCCCAGAACTGCAGTCGTTTTCTCGAGATAAGCCACCTCTCCGGAGGCCGAGTTATGGCGGGTCTGTGATGACGCAGGGGGCGGAGATGGGGGACGACGTGAACATGACCTCCGGTCCTCTCCTCTGCAACAATATGACAACTTTGACGTCAGAGACATACTATATAAAGAGAGAATTCCGAGGCTCGTTTCGCGTGTGTTTGTGCAGAAAAAAGCCTCGTATGCAGGGCATCCAGTTCAGAAATATGGGGCCAGATGAAAAACACCCACCGTATGCAACCTGCAGTTTACAACAGAAAGGTTCAGTAGAACAATGGGTTATTCCACATTGACTTACTTCTGAGATATTGAATATTTTACTAGAACTTTCATTATATAACTCAGTACAATTTTAAACCTTTAAACACAGTACGCTTGCGTATAGTAAGCCTACACTGAATTTAAATAACATATTACACTAAAGGAATAAGGTTTAACGTTTTATTTTATGCCGGTAACTCAATTTCACAAAAAATGTAGAGTATCCACTTGTTCTATTGAGCTCTTCAATTACGTACTGAAACATAAGTAAGTCAAACCACTTCATATTTAAAATATGTCCACTTGCTGCTCACATTCCGCTAAAACTGTTTACCACATTTATTGCAGCAAAGACCTACTATCTCCATCGCGCCACGGAGGGACAGTGCAGGTCGTAAATTTCGCAGGAAAGAAGGCTCTTGCAGTGACGTCAAGAACGGTCGTTGGCAGCGGCTCTGCTCCTTGGCCCCTCGGAGGGAGCCTCGCTCTCCTCTGGCAGGTGTGTCACTTAAGATGCGCGGAGGCGGCGCCGCGCCTTCTTATTGGAAATTGATTCGCGCGACGCCGCCCGCGCCGGAGTTGAGAAGTCAGCGGGCCACCTCGCGGGCGATAAGCTAGGCACCCGCGCGCCACCGCTGGCAACGCGGGCGTAATACTAAGGGCGTTCAAATAAGAACCCGAATTTTGTAACGAAGCGTTATTAATAAAGGCCGGATATTCTTGCAGTAAAACTCCCTAAAACGTGCCGTAAAAATATCAAAACGTGCAAAAACATGTAATAAAAAGATCAAGATTTTGCAAAACGGTGTTATGTAGCCTAAAAACTCCAGTTAATTCTCTTATCAACTTTTTTTATATTTTGAATGAGATATGTAAGATGAATGAAATATTATAATTTTCGTGTTAATTTAATTAGTTTTGTAAACATCGTTTAAACAAACTATATTTGATATTTTAAATATTGTTCGCACAACAAAATTAAATTAGCATAAAACACAAAAAAGTAAATACAAATATTGAAAAATGCAAATATACCTTCAGAAATCGAAAATCATTTAAATTACAGAAGAAATGTTCTTAACTGTTTTCAATATTATTTACAATTATGTATATTTCCAAATTATTTTCTGAGAAATTATTATATCGTCAATCAACTAATACATGTTTCAAACAGGAAAAACTTCGTTCTACATTGAATTTATACTTGTCTCTGTGCCGAGCCTCTCTCTGACGTACGTGACCGCTGCTAAAAGAGATCAAAAGCTGCCTTCATTATCTCTTGAACCTCCTAGGGCAATGTCTGTTCCGAGAAATTTGATGAATTTGAAACGCAGTGCAGCTTGTCGTAAGCTTTGCGTCCGGACGTAAGGTCAAATGTGACTCGCGCATGCTGTCTCGAGTTGGTAATTTCAGCGACGACTGACAAAACGGATAAAAGATACGATTCGGTTGATAAACCCCGAACATAGCGTTTCCTGAGTGGCCGCAATCAAGGGCCGCGGACCTATTCCTTCTGCAATATCTCAGAAATTTTAATTAGATAATAGGCATTAAGAAAGGTATAGACGCTCAGTCTATAGGGCAACAAAATGCAGAATTGATAATACGAGTATTAAACAGAACTCGGGTTGCACAGACCACTCGAATGCACTGCTGGGTTATGTCATAACATTTTTCTTAAATGAATCCTTTAAAAAAGATAAATTAAAACAATTTAATAATATAAAAATTATATTTTATGCAATGAAACTATGAATCTTGCAAATTCGTCCTGTAAAATCCCCAAATGTGCAATTTTCAGGCAGCATTACCTAAAACGTGCAGTAACCCCACAACGTGCAATTTCGTGCAAAATAAAATACGTACTAAAATAATGTTCTTTCTATGATTCAAATTTCTATCAAGTTTTCATCCAATTTCAAATTAGCAAAAGAAATATGCAGTAACGCGGGAATCCGGTCTTTAGTTATTAATAATACACAGGACTTGATTTCTGGCGGAACACGATGTATCGGCGTTCCGGTACCTCCGGAATACAGTGTTAAATTATATGAATGTTATATAATTATATAACTATGTCTATTAAATTAATAATTAAATTGGGGCGCGATCCGGTGCCTAAATTTTTCAAATCAAGCACTTGTAGTACATAATAGTTATTTATGCACCAAGGGCGTTATAAGGGTTCTAATCATGGAGCGGCAATAAACGCTCTCGGACCAAAGGCTTTCGGGCTTTCTGTCACCGCTCAATCATTGCAACCAGTTAACACCCGTGGTACATACATAATTTTATTTTTTACCTAATTATATTGATTCAGACATACTTGTTTACTAATTAACTAGATGCTAACTTGACTCGGTTTGTCTTTACATATTTTCTTCCCACAATGTCCTTTCATAATTCACTCCATAAGAGAACATGTTTCATCAATCAGCTGTTTTCGTATTTCCCTCGTAATCACGGTCCTCTCCACCCAAGTATGTTAGGCAGCGTATATCGAACTCCGTATCAAAGGCAATAACAAGCTATAACGTATCAGTAAAAATACACATGCAAATGGAGTTCCCTATTTTTCATAGTTTCCTTCAATAGAAATACATTTTTCCATCGCATATGAAATTCTCTGATTTCTTCATGGCAAAAAGAAGACGGCCGCTGCAGTAGCAAATTGCGCACGTAGTTTGAAAGCAGCGTCGTCTTCAAATCTTTCTCCACCTAATCTCTCTTTTAGTGGACCAAACATATGGTACTCACATGGGAACGAGTCCTAACAGTAAAGTGAGTGTTGTAGAAGTAGCCAGTGCAATTTCGTGAATTTATACCGAGTCTGTGCTACTGCATGCGGCCGTGTGTTGTCACAGAGGATGACATCGTGAATCAGTAGCCGCCTTCCGATCCAGCCGCCGGTAGTCGCCGTTCGATACAATGGTATGGACACTTCCAGTACTTACATCCACCTATAGTGCGATATGGGCAACAGTAATGTGGCGATCGCCTTCAACAAGCTCATGCACTGTTTGAATATTGCTTTTTTTCACGCCGGTCGCTGGACGCCGTTTATTGAATTCATTTTCTACTTTATTACAACCTTCTCGACACTTCTGGTCCCAATTTAACCATTGGAGTTTACACTGAGAAGCATGACCGAACTGTGCTCTAGTTCTCTTCAAAATCTCATTCAATTTCACACATTTTTTTTGGCGAGAATACGAATAATTAACCGCAAGCGGTAGCTCAGTGCATCAACTGATGTCACTGCAGTACCTCTGACGGGAAATCCTAGGTTCGAGTCCTGACGGTGGCAGGATTTTCGACACTAGCTTTTCAGCTAGGTCGAACTCAGTCGCTGTCTGGAGGAGAATTCTAGCGGACGGCTGCTCTGATCGGTAGTTTTCCTCCGATCAACACCAGGCGAATGCCGGAGCAGTACCCTACGAAACGGGCCACGGACCGCGCGCGATCTGTCCTTTCTCTTCCTTGTCCTATCATCTCCCACTTACACACACACACACACACACACACACACACTTACACTAACATGCACTACACTACCACATATCCCGGGAGACCGGTCGGGAACTTAGAGCGTGTCCCGACTGGGGCGGTGCCCCGCTGGTGGGAGAGTCCTGGTTGAGGGAAACTCCACTAGCCGACGGTAGGTCGGCGCCGGATCTCGCCATGCGGCGGGGGAAGATCACCGCCATCTCCCGAGGAAACAAACACGCACTACACGCAACGGAAATAATGACCAGAGCAGTTGACGCGCCCGGAAACATGAAAAATCAATTATGCATTGGGCAACATATTCTGTTCATTCTAGTGATACTGAAATGCAGAAAAGAGTATGAGGGCCGTGTGCATGGCTATCTACTATGTTCTCATCAAAGATTCCCGGGGACGACGCGCTGATCACGTAAATACGCGAGAAAAAATAATGCCGCTGCTCTCATGACAACTGCACGAAGCGACGAAGAACATTAAGAACAACCTCCGCAGGCGAAATAAGTCGGGCGGCTGGAGGTGGCACCGGAAGCGGTAGCTCTGTGCATCAACTGATGTCACTGCAGCGCCTCCAACCGGCAGATCCTAGGTTTGAGTCCCGACGTCGGCAGGATTTTCGTCATTGGCATGTCAGTAAGGTCGAATTCAGTCTCTGTCTGGAGGAGAATTCTAACGGCCGACTGCTCTGATATGTAGTTTTCCGTGATTTCTCCGATCAGCACCAGGCGAATGCCGGAGCAGTACCTTAACAAACAGGCCACGGGCAATCTTTCCTTCCTCTTCTCACACCTATCCTCACACCTTACACACACACACACACACACACACACACACACACACACACACACACACCTACAATAACATGCACTACCACACATGCCTGGAGACCGGTCGGGGACTTAGAACTTGTCCCGGCTGGGGTGGTTCCCCGCTGGCGGGAGATACCTTGTTGAGGAAACCTCTCTACTCGACAGTAGGTCGGCGCCGGATCTGGCCATCCAGCGGGGGAAGACCACCGCCACCTTCCGAGCAAAGACACACCACACTTACGGGAATAATAACCATAGTAGTTGACGCCCGGAATCACAACCAAGCAATCAATCTGGAGGGGGCTTCGAATAGTGCACAACAGCTGGCGGGGATGCGGCAACACGATGCCCGGACAGTGGCACACACGTAGAAGCAGTGACTGCCCGCTCTGCTGCAGGCGGAAAGATAACGAAAAGAGCTCTGCCCTTTCGGCTGCCCTTCCCCTTTTCATAGGAAGCGGAGAAGAGTGACGAGTAGCGCTCCCCTAGGGTAAATGAAACCTGTGAAGAATGAGCTGGAGATTTAAAAACTTATATTTATTACGGTAGTTGAATTATGTTAGCTAGCAAACAAATTGCCATTGATCGGTCAATTACTCTCGTTTTACGCTCGCGTATTTCCAAGTTGACGGCGTTGCAACGCCCTCGCAGCAATCACGGCATTCATGATTAACATAAAATATATTATCTAGGCTGTCATAGATATTACAATCTCCGACTGCGGGAGCTTAGGCAATCATAACATAAAACATGCTTCAATCCGGCCAACACAAAAAGCGAACTCATTTTTCATCAAAATGCCGATACTACTCATCTTGACACACTTCCCTCATCTAACGACTACAACGAATACTAAAAAAAATCTCTAATTAATTGAATAAGCGCATGTGTCCGCTTATGCTCATGCTTCAGATGTTTGTCCAACAAAATATTCGCGGCCGAGACGAGGAGGAAGGGTGTGGTGAGGGTCGGTGGAGGGGGGGGGTCGGAAGCTCCGTGAGGTGACGGCCGGAAGCAGCGGCGCCGTGCGGCCCCATGGTCAACGCTCAGGTAGAAAGGCAGACCGGCAGACAGGCGCACAAGGTGGCGGCGACGAGAGGTCGCCTGACAAGCGAACCGAGGCCTCTTCCCCAAGCGAGGGTATTTTCATACAGATGCTTAGATGACGGAGTGAAAGTGTAGAGATACAAAGCGTAGTGGTAACTAGAGACCGGAGTTTTTTATGTAATTACATATCTTTTGTCTTTCTACTTACCGTTCTCAATTTTGTAATCTTGGCGAATCGTCCCCGTCCTAATACAATATTCAATTTTTTCGTTACATATTTTTACATATTTAGTACTACATTACATATTTTGTTGTTTTTTTTTTCACGAAAAAGTTTTACTATATTAATTTTCTTCAATTTTATTACATTTTCTTAGATTTATTATTAATTCTGAAATAAAGTGTCGTAACTTGGTGGCAGAATATCTTAACTTTATATGCATTAAGCTCACATTGACTAACAAAAGGTTACAAAAAAGTATTTAGTTAAACATATTTTTATGAAAAGAAAATTGTTTCCCCAAATCTGCATTTTTTTCGTACATTATTACCACGTGCTTTCTCCTTCAGGTGGCCCATGTGAAGACGCGTGATGTTCTTTCAGTCCCGCGCGTCTACTTCAGCTACCTCAGTGGTGGGAAGTGCGCGAAAGCGACTGAGATCATTTTCACCTGTAAAAAGTATCCCTGACGTCGTGAATCGTGGCTTTTAACCTTAATTTTGGAGAAATATTGGCGATCTCCAAGTGCAATATTCATTGAGAAAGTTTCACGATGTTTGCTGGTCGTAGATATAACTAGTTTGTGTGATGTCTTCCTTCTATTGCGTCTAATCGGGCTGCAAAACAACAGTCCTGAATAGTAATCGATGACGCTTTTACTACTGATGGGAAAGTTGTTTGGTGCAAAGTGTGCATGAACTTATGCACTCCAAATGATTTTACCGGGTGCGGTAGCTCAGTGCATCAACTGATGTCACCTGCAGCACCTCTGACTGAGAGGTCCTAGGTTCGAGTCCTGACGGCGGTAGGATTTTTCGACACTGGCTATTCAGCTATGTCGAATTCAGTCGCTGTCTGGAGGAGAATTCTAGCGACCGGCTGCTCTGATCGGTAGTTTTCCGTGGTTTCTTCGATCAATATCACGCGAATGCCAGAGCAGTACCCTACCAAACGGGCCACGGACCGCGCGCGATCTGTCCTTCCTCTTCCTTGTCCTATCCGCTCCCCTTACACACACACACACACACACACACACACACACTAATATGCACTACACTACCACATATTCCGGGAGACCGGTCAGGAGCTTAGAGCTTGTCCCGGTTGGGGGGTGCCCCGCTGGCGGGAGAGTCCTGGTTAGGAGAAAACCCCACTAGCCGACGGTAGGTCGGCGCCGGATCTCGCCATCCAGCGGGGAAGATCACCGCCATCTCCGGAGAAAAAACATGCACTACCCTACCGGGACTAAAGACCAAAGCAGTTCACGTGCCCGGAAACACGAATCAATCAACCATACGGAACGCTCCCAGAAACACGACTGTATCATTCGATCTACAGAGAAGGCATTATTAATTGAATATTTTCATATTTTATCTTTTGTATGACAAAATCGGTGGTCTATAAAAACAGTACCGTGCAAACTGCATCAAAATATGTAATCTTCATTTGTCAAGTCGAAAAAAGGAAAAACCTAAAGCAATGGTGTAGAGGATATGAAATAGAAGTCGATAAGTGAGAAATGCAAGATTGTTTTGAAATTTGTTTCTAATTGTCTGCACTCAAATGTGCTATTTTTTGGAGGTAGTTGCCTGATGTTAGTTGGTGAGGACTACGCTTAATGGTATGAAGAGAAGTTGTTTTAATAAGAATACTTCCAGTGTATTGTTGCAGTGGATATTCTCGTAGAGCGACGGGCTTCAATTTTCGTCAAAAGACGGAGATTTTGAGGATATAAAAAACCCCAGTTTCCCTTCAAAATGGAAAAAATGCGTTGATACCACTTCGTACATATACATTGTGGAAAATAATCCTCCACCGTTCCGCCACTGGGAAAAAATGTGTTGCCGGCAAAATTTTTGGAATTTTACACTTTCTCGCTCTTACGAATGTAATTCGTATGGAGAGAAAGTTATGTAATTGTGCGCCGGAAAACGGCGAATTTTCGGCAGGGAAACTCTTATTGCCGGACCCTGGTAACGCAAAAATTGATAAACATTTCTAAAAATAGAAAAAATGCCCTATCATGTAGTGTAGCCAGAATCCATGTCTTGTGGGTCCCTGATACCGAAAAATCGTCTGTCTGTCCGTGTTCAACGCTAACATTTAATTTGAATCGTTCAGCCGATTTGATCCAAAATAGATATTTCATGATCGATCTAACGAATGGCTTTGGGAGCTTCAAACGAATAGTTTGATTTGTGAGGGTATGAACATGAAGACTCGAAAACATTTTCAAAATTTTCCCAAAAATTACACCAAATATTTGAATTAAACCTTGTCTTCGGATAGTGTACAGAACGGTTAAGAATATGTTACAGATCTCATGTTCTTTGAAAGTCCCGATTTTTTGAAAATACCAAAAGGAATTTTTTGAGCGTCTTCTTACAACTATAATATTAAAGATAGAGTTTTCTTCCTTAATACAATCTTTTTCTTAAAGACGGATCTTTATATAAGTTCATGTTTAATTTTTCGAAAATATTAATATTTTTCGTGTGATTTGGCGCAAAACAGGCAATTTTTTATAAAAATAACTTTTTTATTAAAAAACTGCTCCAATTTTTTCTTTAATTTTTTTTCACGGATAGAAGAAGGAATTTGTAAAAGAATGGCGTGAGTCTCATTTCCGTGGAACTCCACAATTTTTAGAAAATTGAAAATTTAGAAATAATGCGAGAAAGTACGTAGCATCACTAGTTTCCTGAGTTACATCGTCCCTAGATGACATTGTCACATCAGACTGCACGTCTGTTACGCCTCATTGCAGCCTCCGTAAGGTGCAACGAAAGTAACATGAACGAGATATCTACCGTGAGATCTCAAACGAAGATTTCGGGAAAATGCGCCTTAGAAATTTTTCGAAGTGATGTGAAAATTCAAATTGATCAACGCATGTCATCAGTGTCTACACTAAAATTATCATGTAATATTTTCTGTTTTGTTATATTTTGTTGTTTCTACAAACGTGAAAATAATATTTAGAAGTGTAGTAACATCGTTTTGATAATGCAGATGCAAATCAACAAAAACTAGGACAATTACAATGATAAAATAAAAATCTAGTTTCGATTGTTGACACCAACGAGGGGATCCAATACAAAGAGTTGCAAATATGAAAACCGCAAAAGACAAATCAACTAATTTCAAAAGCATTTTTCAAAGCTTTTTCGTGTCTGTTTTCCAATACAAATCAATTATCAGCATCGTTTGCAAGTTGCGTTTAATGTGAAATCTCTTTACCACTAGGCAACTGCTCGCGTTTAATATACCATCAATACGACCGATCATGGAGTACATATAAGCTCATTTGATGCATTCCAAAAAATTGCAATATCCTGTCTTTGTACGGCGACTTCATGCCATTGAAAGATAAAATTGTTAACCATTTTCAGAAAGTTACTGTATTTTCTGTCAATCGCATTACTATGTTCCAAGCAGTCACTTTATACTACGATAAAGCTTAAATTTTTCTGAAAAATTTGTCCAGGACAGAACTCACTTTTCATTTTACGCTTATTTTCAGAAGAAAATAACAACTTAACAACTGAAATTTCAGTAAAAATACAATTTGTAATCAGAAATCTAATTACCTACTAATAATTTCACATCTATTGTGCTACTCCATTGATGTATGTTCCCCAAACAAGCAACTGTGTTTACTATCATTGAATGTTTCAGATTTCTTCAATGCAAATAACTGAATTTCTCCTAATTTAAGAAGCAAGAAATTTCTTTGCATGTTTCAATCTACTCTTGTAATTTAATTTGCTCATTTTGATGATATCAATTTCTACTACATTTTCAGAAGTTTAATTAACGGGCACGCAGAGTCTGCCGTATGGGTTGAGTGTGGGTTTCAACTGGGTTTCCCGTGAGATGGCGGTATTCCTTCAGTTCGTGAAATTCTGCGCCGACCTTTATGTTCCCCTCCAATGAGGACACCGTCACAGCGGAATAAGCTCTAATCTCTGGAAGGTCACCCGACATGTGGTAATCCAGGGCAACGGTCGACAACCGGTGGTCTACTGACCACTGGTGGTGGTAGCAGATTCGGTGGTATAACGGTCATGGACTGTTGGGACCGGACTGTTTCACCCGCGTTTGCGAGTTCAAACCCGATCGAAGCCGTGGATTTTTAAGAGCGAGAAAATCCTTCTACGCCGTCCTTCGGAGGGGAAGCAAAGCCGGCTGTCCCATGTAGTAGATTGACTGCATGTTTAAAAAAAAAAAAAAAAAAAAAAAAAAAAAAAACTCAAGCCTAAAAGAAGACTCTGGGCGAAATTGAGATCTGCCTGTTTCGTCGCCCTTTCTCCGCTAGATGGTGAAAGGTGCGTAGTGAAATTTGCGTAGTTAGACGGAAGAGCGGGTCTGATGTCCCGAGTCTCGCCACTAAGACACTAACTTTAATTGTCCGCTAAGCATTCTGGTATCACGTAAATTTACAGATCTCTTTTAATAAAATATTGATTTTTTTAGTATGGTTAAATGTCCACATTTGACAGATAAACACGTTTTAAACAATAGTTTGGAGGGATCCATCGCTAATTATTGCATAGAGCTAGGCTTTAATTCATTCATTGTTACGCAGAGTACTAGTAATTTCATCGCCGATAAAATGTTTGACTTTAATCAGGTCGAACATATGACCTTGCAGCTATGAAACTAATACGCTGCCCTTGGATCTGCGAGTACGTTCAGTGAATGAATGAAAAGCCTGGTATTGTTTCCCAACTACAATTTTAAAGACTGCGCCATTTCACCATTAGTGGTTTAGACCCTTTCAAAGAGTATTTCCGGTCGAATACGAGAGAAGGCTCCATTGTTTCACGGAGAGCTCTTGCTCCAGGTGCGAAAGAGACCCCTCCCCGTCGCACGGCCTGCTCCTTCCACCCCCGCTGGCCGCGAATGGCCTCGCTCTCAGTCCTGTCGCGCCCGCCACCGTTGACCTCGCTTCACTCGACAGAAGCCCTCACCGGGAAGTCTCTTTATAGAATATGGAAATGGCGTCGGACAAAAAGTTGGTTTCATTACAGTGATTTATGGCTCCCATTTCCATGTGTCGGTCTCCCAGAGGGGTGTGGCCGGTGCGAGGTCGTGGAGGCGTGGGGTTGCGGGCGTGGCGGGTGGCAGGGGAGGGGGCGAAGAGTCGGTTGCCGCCGGGGGGGGGGGGCGCAGGGCGCGGTGCGGGGCAGTGGAGCGGGAGGGGGCAGGGGTGCGGGGGGGGCGAGGTGCGAGGCGTTGGGTGGAAGGGTTCGGGGTTTGTCGTCTTTGATTGGTTGATTGATTGTTCGTAATTCCGGGCGCGTCAACTACTATTGTCATTAGTCCGTAAGTGTAGTGCTTTTTTTGTTTGCTCGGGAGGTGGTGGTGGTCATCCCCCCCCCCGGATGGCCAGATCCGGCGACCTACCGTCTAGTAACGGGGTTTTTCGTCAACCAGCTATCTACCACCAGCGGGGGTACCGCCCCAGTCGGGACAAGTTCTAAGCTCCCGACCGGTTTCCCGGCATGTGTGGAAGTGTAGTGCATGTTAGGTGTGTGTTTCAGAGTTGAGGATAGAACAAGGAAGCGAACGGAATGATCGCGCGCGGTCCGTGGCCCGTTTCTTAGGGTACTGCTCCGGCATTCGCCTGGTGCTGATCGGAGAAACCACGGAACACTACCGATCAGAGCAGCCGACTGCTATGCTAGTTCTCCTTCAGACAGTGACTAAATTCGATCTAGCTGAAAAGCTAGAGTCGAAAATTCTGCGCCGCCGTCGCGACATGAATCTAGAACCTCCCGGTCAGAGGCGCTGGAGAAGGAGTGGTCATCGCGTGGAGGGGGCGTGGGGACGTAGAGCAGAGGGCGTTATGTGGAAGCGTTCGGGGTTGTTACGCACGGTGGGCGGAGCAGAGCCGGAGGTGTGAAGAGGATCTAGGCGTAGAAGATGGGGCGCGTTGCTATTATAATTCTAATATTTTTCCTGTACTATAAATGTCATCAGGTAATACCCAATTGCAGTTAAAGTGAATGTAGTCTGTTTTTAAAGTATTATTCGGTGACATTTCGAATCATTTCGATATTTTTTTCAATCATTATTTGTATCTTACAGTTAACATCGCGAGAAACTACATTTATGCATACGAACATAATACAAAAATGCAACAAAAAAATTCCAAATAATTCTAACATTAATTTTCGTGATGAATAACAAAATATTAGACCACAGCTACTTTGTGTAAAAATAAACAGTTCAAAAATTTTGAACTAGGTAACAAAGCACAGGTCGGTGACAAAGGGAAATGGAAGGAAATCATTCCTAAATTTCAAAAAGAATCTGCATCTAAGTATAGCACAGCGAGAAGAAATGATTTGAGATTTCTTGAAAAAATTAATACTCTAAAGTTTTTCTGCTGTAATCTAACTTTTCTATGATGAATCAATTTACCACACACATAAGTTACTTGTTCAAAGTTTATGTGCATTCAATAAACTGAAACATACAATTAAGGCAAACCTTAAGCATAATGAGCAGTATTCAGAAGTGGGTTCTCGATAGAATCCCGCCTTAAATTCGTTGGCGAGCGTTTAATTAAAAGAAGGCCGTTGGCAGCACGCCCAGCGCCGAGGCAGTGCAAGTGCTCGGCGGGGGGGTCGAGGGGGCGTGGCATCGTGCGGGGTGCGCTGGGGCGCGTGATTGGGGCGGAGCCTTCAATTTCCGAATGACGCGCGCAAGTGGGCCGTCAGCCGCCCTGGAAAGCGCTCGGCTGCGCGGAGATGTCGGTCAGGGGCGGCCGCCCCGACCTCCGACTCCGCCTTCCCCGCCCCCACCCCCGCCCCTACCCCTCGCCCCGCACCGGTTGCGCAGCCCCCGCCCAACCCGCACACTCCACTGTGTTGCCAATTGACAACAGAGAGAATTCTTCTTCCCGGACAATGGAGCCCGTTTCGAGCGTTCGCCTGACGCCGCACCGCGCTGAGGCTTTCTAGATCATGGGAACGTACGGGGTCGGATGTAATACTCGCGCAACTTTTCTTGAACGATGGCCTTGCTTCTCCCTCCCTTGAGCAATAAACAATTGAAAGCGAAAGCTCGCAGCAAACACTGATGGGAACATTCCAAGCATTAAAACTTTGTTGGCGCGAAACAGAAGCTAGTCAAAGCTAGTTGCTTTCATAGTCGAGAACTTCCCAAGAGCAGAGTCCATAGAAGAGCCTCCCAAGTCAGTTTTTAAAGATATTATTTCTATATTTTTTTGTAAATATTCAGAGAAATGTACACTAGTTTTATATAAAAGCATCCCAAAATGTTTTAAATATTTTACCAACTATTAAATCACCAGGGAACCATCCACCGAGCCACACACTGAACTACACACTGAACCACATACCGAACCACATATCGAAGCACCCACCGAACCACGCATGGAACTACACACGAACCACACCGAACCACACACCGAATCTGCCTTGAAAACGCATTGTCGCCGTCTTCCAACCACCGCCCAGCACGTGCCGTTTGTCGCCAGGGAGAGCGTTCAAGAGCGGAGGACCCAGAGCAGTGTTGCCAGATTAGTGGATTTCGTCTTATATTTGGTGATTTTTTTTTAGATTAGTGAGCTCTGTGTGGGGTTTAATTACTTCGGAAAAAGTTTAGAAGATTTTTATTTATATAATAAAAATGTGCTTGCACATGACCTTAAGATCGCAACTCAATACACAATGTTGCTGAACCGAATCTTGCAAAGTAATATTTTGTAATATTATTTAATATTATTTAAGTATTTAAATCTATTTTAAATTGCATCATTTAATTGAGGTATATGTTAATTAGTTTAATATTATGTTGTGATTAATATATAACAAATTTAATATATTGAACAAATAAAATATTTTTTGTATACCAGCATTATAAACAACATTTTATATTGCAAGAAATCTTTCACTAAAGGATCTTTAGTGACAGCAAAAATGATGGCATATTAGGTTTTACGGTACGAATGATTGCGTCATCACACATTCAGCCAATCGCAACGAGAGAATCTTGGGGAGGTAGTGGTAAACGGAACAGCCGACTACCGTTTTCTCACAAGGATGTCATATACCCAAGAAGCCACGAGAAAGTTATTTCGCAAAATTACATTTTATTATTTTAAACATTATAATGTTAATTATCATTAACATGATAAATCTTACCATTATAAACTAATTGCATAAACTACTATTCTAAATTTTTTATTAATTTTACTATGTAACTTAAAAGATTACTTCATAATTTAGGGGGGAAATGGCATCTTATTGGTGAAATACCAACATTATTGTCTGGTGACACTGACAAAGAGCACAGCGGCGGAGTCTGCCTTCGCACAGCACACTACGTTCCTTGCCCCGAGCAGCCTTTGTAAAACTGTGAGCCGGGAACGCAAACAAACGTTTTGAGATTATGAAGGGGTTACATTTATTAGAAAAAATTCCATCTCTGAATTCTAGCTTAGCAGGAGAGTCCCTCTAAATGAATACAAATTTTTGAGAAAATAGCGCAGCATCAGGAATAATAAGAAAATAAAGTGTGGTGTATCTCAACAATAAATCAGTGATGCCTGGATGTGATCTCAATTCCTAACAAACTTGAATGTCTGTGAACTTAAACGTATAGAGAGACGCTAGTCAAGAAGTTAATATGAGTTCGGTGATTAATAAAACATTGCTGTTATGCAACTGTCAACCAGGATGAACGAGACCTTTTGTTAATTAAACAACACAAAATACAATACAGGCAACTAAAAATACTCATTGAAATATTTAATTATAAAACTCATGAGACGATCATTCGAACGCAACCATAAAATTTAATAAAATCAAACAATGTGTAAAATTGGATTATCATAGAATAAAATTGTGAAAATTCAAGATAAAGCAATAACTTATATTATTAGATAAATAAGATATTATAATTCATTTATACTCACGTAAATTTAATAAATACAATTAAAAATAGACAAATGATGTCTCAAGCAAATAAACATAAACCTATTTACACTGCATCACGTTTTCACACAATTCGTAAGGTCCATTACAAATATTCTACGAGGCCTTGTGTCTGATTGTAAAATACCAACAGTGTATCATTTAATGTTTTCAAATCCTTCGTTAAACAAACTGCCTCCGAAAGGTTCACGTCTCTCATTCCTCCCTCTCAATCTTCTCTGCTTTTATTCCTCATTTAAAATATTTTCTTCGAACGTTATAACATCACATTTTCAACGTTCAGTACATTGTACGCAATTTTTATGGTGTAACACTCGCGTGTGCAGCGGGATTTCTTGGACATTCTTTTCTCCAAGGCAAAATACGTCCATTATTCCCAACTGAGAAACATTTCTGTTCAAGTGCGCTCTCCAACACAGATGTGCCTCGACACTTTCGTTGAAAAGAGCACAATTCGGGAGAGAATCTTCGATATAGGCGAAGGCCGGAGAGAAAAAAAAGGCCAACCAGAGCGAAGGGAGCAACGCAGAGCCGTCCGTTTCATTTCTTTTTAATTCTGTGTATCCTAAAGTGTCTTGCAATACGGCTCTTCCAATCTGGAGCACTTTTCACTTAGAACTGATGTCGTTTAATATCGGATCCCGGTCGAAGCGCAGCATAGCGTCCGCCCTCAGAACTGCTCAGCCAGATGCAACAGACATTAATATCTTTCGAATCGGCGGCATCATGTGCTGAGCTCCCGGCGACGCTTCAACCTTCTTTCCCCTCCCATCTCTCCCTTCCTCCCCTCCCCCTCCCCTCCTCACTGCCTTCGCCAGGTCCCACTCTCTGGCCCCATCCGCGCCTGTACTGAAGCGGTAATAAAATTTGCATACGACAACGCCATCTTCGGAATGGATAGTTTCAATAAGGAGGTCTTTATTAAAATTTCGTGAACAGAAATGAAGATTTTAAATTGAAAATGAAAAGAAAACTGTTAGAAAACAGATATTAAAATCCGTTATGGGAGAGGGGTTAAATTACATAATACATGCGAGTATCAGGAAGCGAGGTTTCTCGGAAGTAGGTATCGTGAAGGAATGTTAATAATCTCCTTCGTGGAATCCTTTACAATTTATGCTTATGTTGGGAGACAGTTGAAAAACACTTGCCTGGCAAATTGGCGCATCAAACTTGCAAGAGCACCACCGTCACGAATCTTGTTTACCCTGAACTTCCTTAGACTATAAATTAAATTACCCCGATCACTGATTACTTTCTAACTATAATCATAAGTCGTAAAATGAATACTATAACCATCACAATTCTAAGAAAAGAAAAATACCTAAATAATCAATATATTTCTATACTTATTACATTTCGTATTTAGTGTTTATGACATGAAATGACAATGTTTTCTACATCAAGAAACTAAGCAAAGCAAACAAACAATGGAGGTGTCGTATTGACCCTCGGACAATATTGAACCTTATATGGCACGAATGTAAAAGGCCGAAGCGCCCACTCGAAAATGCGTTGCTAAGCATCAACTGAGATATAGTGAGGTTAGGTTAAGTGGTATCGTGTTAACATAAATTTACGACTAACACAGTGGAACTCAAAACTACATACCTTATATTTCATTAGCCTTAGAAACTTCTCACCAGCTTTCTAATCTCGTCTTACAACGCATCTGCATCACATATTCTCGTCACAGCAACATACTTTACCTTCCTTTGCCACATCATGTCAATTTCATCCAGCTTAAGTATATAAGGTAAGGCCGTAGTATACTTCGAATCTGTCCCTACTGTGGGCTACATCTTTCGATATCGTAAAATGTAATAATTAACTGGCTAATTTGGAAATTATCCATATTTGTAATTTATCCGTGAAATATAGGGTGTTTCTACAAGGACTTTACTAGTTTCATGGTTCATATTGGTTTATTCTTTTGACTTTGTTTTTGTGTTTATATTTAAAGAAATACATAAAGTTTTACTAAACAGATTTAAATTTACTTAAAGAGATTTAATGTGGCTTCCATTGGCCATATACCATCTGATGTTTATTTCTTACCACACCCGCTGCAGCTTGTCAGGCTTTGCGACACAAATTCTAGCTCTCAGCTCTGGTTGAAACTTCATAAGGATGGAACAACCAGTGTCCTAGATGAGCCCTTAAAAGAATAAAAATAAGGGGTGTTAGATTCGAGGAATGTGAGGGCCATGCAATTTTCGCACCCTGGCGCAACCACCATGAAGCCTTTCCAAACAAATGTCCTTAAAAGCAATCTTATCAATTTATTTTCGTTCTTAAACCATTGTTAACTGTTTTAAGATGCACCGTTTTCTCAACACACACCAAACTGTCGTATGTGACCCGAGAAGCACACCAGGTTGATTTTGTAGGACTGTAAACTTTGCCTCACTTGCTCTACATCGTCAAACGTAGGGGATCCAGTCGACCGGTCCACTTGAGGATTTGCTGTCTTACCGTAAATCCACTTTCATTAAAACACTTATACCACGTGTAAACAATAGGCCTTCAGGGAGGACCTTTACCATAGTCTGTAAGAAAATTACATGGCACAGTTGTCGCAGGCTTCGAATTTTCAAACCAAAACACGTGAGCACGCTCGGGACCAGGCAGGATCAGGCTCAGAATCAGTTAATCTTTTCTGAATCTGCTGCTGCTGCTGCTAGCACTTGTAGTGACACGAATCTGTACTAGAGTACCACATGCATCAAAGTTTTCAAGATAGCGCCAAGACTAGGTCTCTAGAACATATTAATGAGTTTGTACGAGTATTCAAACTCGTTATGTCCTTATTGAAACACACTGTATATTTGCTAAAGATAAATGAGAATTTTTTACCATTTATAGGAAACCATTAACACAAAACCTTCTAATTGTGCTATAGCTGGGTGGGTAATTTACTTTCTAGTTCTGAATTCAACATATTTAAAGCGAAAATTCTTGAAGTTCGCAGATTATGACAAAAAAAAACAAATTGTTTTAACACACGTTTTAATCGCGCATACTTTGCAAACGATACGTTCTGGGGCGTTAAACCAGGATTTTATGTCCTCTATCCACTTATTTTTGGGGGACAAAGTAAGTTCCGCGAAGTATCAAGTTTTGGGGAACATGTGGGGACATGTAGGGAACGGACGAGGGACAGATAGAGAAATATGGGAAAAGGTGTTGCCCAAATTAGGGTTTTTAATCAGACTTTTACAAAATGAGTTCATTTTAAGCTTTGTATTTCTTTTTTGGATATTAAGGTCTTTGGGTGCTGCTATTCCATAACATGAGAGTCAGAAAAGTGCAGAAATTTTGAGTCTATGTAAAATTATATTGTCGGAAAAACACATTGAAGGAAAAAACAAATAATCTTTCACGGTAAAAATAAAGATCTTCTTGATTTTCTGTGCCATTTAATTTCAACTCTTTGCAATGTTAAAACGGTGACTGGCACAGTACCAGATCTACCATGCTGTAACGCACATTTCTGCGGATGGCCGTTCTAAGTTGGGTATTGCGATTTTGCAATGTTCACTTAAAAACAATTACTTAAAAAATCAGGAGTAAAAAAACACCGCTAAACTTCGAACCAGAGAACGGTTGAGTTTGGACAAGCATTACTGGAGATTTTCTTTCAAATATTTCCTCCATGATGTTCAATGTTCAATATGTATTTACGACTTCGCCTCTCATTACATTGCTTGTCTCAACTCCTCTTCTTTACCAGCCTTGTCTCACTATTTTCCCATCAGTATTCTATTACCTTCACTGAGTCATTTAGATGATTCTATTAGCCTCAACTTTGTGCTTCTCTCGTTTTATAACCAGATACATAGCACGTATTGTAAGCCAGAAAATGAGTCATGAACTTTGACCGCAAATGAGGTGCAGCAACAAACAAAAAATAATTACATCAGTGAACAATACAATACTGGTAACACATTTAGTAACGCGCGTCTTCAAATTAAATTTGGAGAGGAAATTTCGAACGCGATGCAACTCTGACGTTAATGATGGAACATAATTAGCCTGTCTGTTTGCTGACACAAGCAACCAGATATGTACTCCCTGTGCTCGTTTGCATATTCAGGGCACTAGTGAGCGATTAACACCGAAATGTGTAGAGTTACTGCTAATACCATGAAACAGGTCGCAGGAAACTACGAAGAAACAACAATTAATTCTTGTGGAGTAATGAGGGAAACAAACAGGAAATGTTCATATTGTTTGCTCACACGATATTCGAAAATTATTGATAGGGAGTATTACAAATGAAGTTTATCAATAAATCAATGTTTGCGAAACGAAGGTTCAATTCTTCTCAAACTTGAAGGAAACTCAAACTTAAAGATGATTTCCATTTTCAATTGATATATAATTGATGTTTCCACTTGTGAATATGACTGTTTTCTCACATTTGTTCTAGCCTTCAACATTTGAACTAGCCTTGTTTTCTTATTCAAGATGAGGTCATTACAAAAACTTCACATACAATACATATAGTACATTATTTTACCACACTTTGACAGATGACATTAGACAATTAAATTCGAAAGAAAAGTTTAAATCCCAAGTGAAAACGTTTCTGCTGCATAACTGTTTCTATACAATTAGAGACTATACAGAGCATCACAAGGAAAGTAACATTAATTTTAACAAATATTTGCGATTTGGACTGTATAATTCTAAACAATCTGTAACAAGTCTTGTACCGCATCCTCTGGGTCAATGACCCCCACCTCAATCAGATTTTTTGTCCAGTTTCCCTCATCTTTTGAGCAGAAGGCCGTTTGTTTTGCTTCTGGACATAAATGTAACTTCATTATCTGTGCACGTCTTCTGAAATTCTGTGGGAAATACAGTTATTCAAATTATCGTTCTCCATGTTGTCGCGGCAGAAAGTATTATTCCTTGACGATGGACATAATGAGGGATAAGAATCCAACTGATTTACCTTTGAAAATAGATTTTATTACATCGGAGCAAATACTTTTGTTAATCCTTGCAAAACCCGCTAATTTTTTTCTGTATTCAAAATTCAAGTAGTGTATGGCTTAGAGTAAGGATCAGAGAATTTTGAAACCCTGTACAGAATTTACTTCGCAGCACGTCACTCACAGTTTTTAACTGTTTTTGACGTAAAATAAAAATAAATAGATGTAGTTTGAAATTGTAAAGAAAATTACTCGTAATATAGATGAAATTGCAGCATGTATGTCCCAAAGCTGAAATATTTCATCTCTACATAATCGTAGTCCAAGTGATGAGCAACAATTGTCACGCAAAATGGCGCTAAAGAATCTGTATTTTATATTTGTTTTTTAAGAATTTTTGGCGCCAGTGTTACAGTAGACAGCCATTAAGCCATCCAAGTGTATGTAAACAGATATGTATATTTTAGGAGCCGAAAAAAATGTTTTATTAAATGATAAATTGATATTTTAGTTTTCAATTGCTCTTGTTCATAACCAATTCCATTTATTCAGGTAAACATTGCGAAAATTGTCCACGCATGTCGCCCAGGCCGAACATTTACAATACAATCTTGCATTGTTGATACCTTACATTGTGTGCATTTTCATCTTGCATTGCATTGAATTTAATTAATTTCAAGTTCATTTGTATCAATTTTACCAAGGTGGTGTTAATAATTTCCGAGGGACGTAAGACTGAACTTTAGACAAATTAACACAATTCTTCATTCCGTTTACCTTCTTCACTTTCAAATCTGCTGAGTTAGCTCAGAGCCAGCATTACTTATCTCTGCAGCGACTCGGACCGGGCTGTTCAATGATTTGAGAAATGTCGTTATCGGATTTTCGACACTAGCTAGAGAGTTGGGTAAAATTCAGCCACTGTCTGGAGGAGGATTCTAGCGGCCGGTTGCTCTGATCGGTAGTTTTCTGTGGGCTCCGATAAATACCACGTGAATGCTGGAGCAGTTCCCTAACATACACATATACACATACATACACACATACATACACACATACATACACACATACATACACACACATACATACACACACATACATACACCCACAGATGCACTACACTGCTACACAGGTCAGGAGACCAGTCGGGAGACTAGAGATTGTTCCTGCTGGCGCTGCTCTGAGGGATGGATTAACTAGAGAGGGAAATTACCTGCAAGCCGCGACATGTAGGTCGACGCCGGATCTCACTATTCGGTGGGAACGTACACCATTACCTGCCGCGGTAAAACAATCACTAAGCTAACATGACTAAAAAACAGTTTTCACGTGTCCGGAAACAGCAATCAAGTTTCCCTTTCAATTTTACAAATAAGCACTTACTCCTACGAACCAAAGCTGTATCTAGAATTTACCTTCCTGTTTAGAAACTTTGTATATAACTTAAATCGAACCTTAATGTCTAAGTGTGTTTCTCAAATTAATTAAGACAAAGTGGATTCCGTTCAAACATTTCGTGAGATCAGAATAACTTAATTTGGAACATCGTGATCTTATATCTTACGCAGTTTCATCCCATCTCTTCCCAACTTCGAAATACAAACAACAGTTCCTCACTAAAGGACAAAGGCCGTCTATCTACTTGGTGGCTCAACACATACTTTTCTTCTCATTCCTGTCGCTGTCTGTCCGCCCCGTCGTCGCCGCCGCGGGCGCCGCCTTGTCGCCGAAGGTAATTAAAAGAGGATGTCTCCTCAGGTGACCGCGGGGGACGGCGGTGGGGGCGGCGGCGACAACGAGGTCTGAAGACGGCTCGGAGACGAAGCTAAAAGATTGCCTCGCAGAGAGATGCTCATTTCTTAATGGCCCCGGCTGCTCCGAGCTGCCCTGCCCCGCCCAGCCTTACCACTTCGCGCCCCGTACGCCCCTTCTTACCCCGCACCCCCGCCTCTCCACGCCTCCTCACACCCACCTCACGCTGCCCTACGCTGCTCCGCCCCGCCCCTTCCCGCCTCGCCCCGTCCCGCTCCGCCCGCGCCGCTCCCGCCCACCCTGCCTTTCCCTGCCCTAGCCCTCCCCTCCCCGCCCCGCCCCGCCCTGCCCCGCCCTGCCCCGCCCTGCCCCGCCCTGCCCCGCCCTGCCCCGCCCTGCCCTGCCCGCCCCGCCCGCTCCGCCCGCCCCGCCCTGCCCTGCCCCTCCCCTCGCGGAGACAGATACGGAAGACCGCCTCGGTCCCGTCTCACAAAAACAAGCCTGGCTA
This sequence comes from Teleogryllus oceanicus, assembly GCA_964035755.1. Lineage (NCBI taxonomy): Eukaryota > Metazoa > Arthropoda > Insecta > Orthoptera > Gryllidae > Teleogryllus > Teleogryllus oceanicus. The sequence continues at coordinate 52,042,886 of CAXIVR010000004.1, forward strand.
GGACTCTCAAACAGTCAGCGCCTCCGAGGGTGGGAGTGGCTCTGAGAGCGCGAGGTGCTGTTTGCGGAACGCTTCGGTTCGAGGGAATGTGAAACGTGACCGAGATTTGAATACTGAGATACAAGTTAGACTGTAGCGTAGAAATAATCAGTTGTCTGAACACAAGGTGTCATGATAAGGTCGAACATTTAAGACAGTTGAACATGTAAATGATGCAGATGAGGCTTAAATGTTTTTTGAAAACTATTAAATCAACAAAGAATTATGTTCAGACTACTGAATGATCAGAGAGTCCTGCAAGTTGATGCAAGGGAGAGAATATAAAATCAAAAGCTCAGAACATAAAAATTGGCTAAAACTTGGTTAAAACACTACCAGTGTCATTATATTTCCAACAGTGTGTCTTTTTTTAAAGTAAATGTGTTTGCCCTTCTTTTCATGACTACTCGCAATTGAACTGTCTTCGTACATTTTGTTTTTGACGTACCATTTAAAAGAGACCTACCATCCACCACAAGATTACTTTTAGTGGCAGAATAAATTTTCTCCATCCCGACAATAAGACAATATCGTTTCAACCAGATTTGTCAAGCTCTGCCTTTCGACTTTTCTTATACGTGAACTCTTCATCAAAGAATGCATTAAGGCGAGAAATCTCTTCTCTTGAGTTAATTGTTACAATTAATCAATACACTAGTTTGAGTATGAAAAGTGTGTAGTCCTCAATAATGATTCAGACTACTTTTTATGCCTACTTTTTCTATTTGGTGTAATAATTCTCATTCACCACTTTTTACTCCGTCACGTAATGATAATTTTCCTGTAGCTGAATTTTATCTTAATCAACTGTAGTCAGTTATTTCATTAAAATATTATGGCAGTAGAGGGAGTGAAATTGTAATGATAAAACGATAAAAAGAAAATGAATTCATCATGTATAAGCCTACAAGGAAACTCTTTCTCCACCTCAAATTACACGCAGAGTGCCTATATTTTCATTTCTGGTATCCCAAGTTGTAAGTCAACCGCGGTGGCTTCTTCGCTGTGGATCTGCCTTGCTGAGCGGATGGTGATATTTCTTCTGTGTTGCAGCGTGGGTGCTGGGCTGGTGGATGTGCAAGACGGTACCGTACGTGCAAGGTGTGTCGGTTGCCGCTTCAGTCTACAGCCTCATCGCCGTCTCCTTAGACAGGTGAGTCCCAACGAGGCCAGTATCCTAACCTGGAGTCGGTAATATTTGAGAATTATTTGTTATTGGAGTATCTAACACCTGAGTACTTGGATATGTGTCGATTAGTTTGCACAAAAAGGGATATGTAATTCTGAAATGTCATAACATGTCACAATAACACTTTCAATGTAAAGTGTTGACTCCCAATTTCGCCGTCATATTCAATGATATTTGAAAGTTTGCCAATTTCGGACAAACTAAAAAACTGTCTAGCACCATACTATTATTTTAGAGTAAGAGTTTTTATTTTTTTGATAAACGTAGCACATATTGCTATAATTTTTATTGAAGAAAAAAATGTATGTATTCTCTTCTAAAAACTCCATTATTAACTAACTTTTTGAGGCTTCACTGGCTTAGAGTCCCTGGATACAGAGAGTAGCGCATTCCTTTGCGCCACCGGTGCCGCTTTTTTATATCCAGTTGAACTAAGCGGTATTGTGGGTAAGTTAGGAACCACCAAACTGCCAAAAACCAATGATAATATACTAGAAATTCCTCATAATGCCTGTTATCATTTGTCCTCAACTCCTGAATGCTGCCTGTCGAGGCTACAGGTGAAAGGATATTAAATGGCGCCGCCGCTCGGGTTGCGCTACTCTCTGTATCCATGGACTCTACACAGGCTTCTGAACTAAGTGACTCATTTATTCATTGCCCGCGCCTTTCCTTGGAGGAGAGGATATGCAATCTGCGCCAGAAATTGTCGTATAGATTAGTTTTGACGGAAACCTTCCAGGGTTCTTTTACATGTCACAAGCTGATCATTGAAAATGTTTGTTTTTTCGAAAATATACAAACTCAAATGAGTTTGATTCCAGTTTGCGGTTTATTATTCGTTCTTATTTAATAATAATTGTGTATTCTTCCTCTCGTTTTCTTTATAGGTTTTCTTTGACAGGGGGACCTAATACATTTTTCTATGATTCGGAAGGGGAAATCGTCAAATATTTGTCTCTCTCCCTTTCTTAATTCGATCACTATCAAAATTCTAATTATACTGTCAACTTTAATAATATTTTAAGTAAACGTTTACTTGGCAAATACTGAGGTTTTATTAGAAAAAAATCTTGACTGAATAGTTAATTGAATCGTAAAGATATAAATCTTTTAGCTTAAATTTCTCACGTAGGATAAAGAAGTTGCAAATGAAATTCAGATGCTATTTCCTAGTTTTAAGTATCTCTGACGTGATTTCTGCACGTAAGTACTAGATGTAAGTTAAGCTTAAAAATGACAAGTGATAACAGTTGCCATAATTCAAATAGTAACTCTAAAATGTCTCTTAAAAGAGTGTGCTCAAAAATAAACCTCAAAGAAAGAAAACAATGCACAGAAGCAGATGACTTTACATCAAAGAAAGCGATCAACATCAAGAATCATATTTGGTGAAACCAAACATTAATTTCGAATTAACAAATTAACAATAACTTCTCTACCTCAACACTTCGAAAATTATTCAGTCTTACTTTGTCAGCTATATGAGACTGTGAGAGAATATTATTATCGTGTTTAGTGAAATGCCCATCTGTCACCGATCGCGTATATGAATGTCTGCTACAGACAAACGGAGTCAGAACAAGGGAATGTCTACGAGTGTGTGTTTGTGCTGTCTTACGAAGCCATACACCACTCCGCTCTCTGTCTCTGTCGGTCCAAAAGTACACTTCCCAACTTCCCCTGCAAGAGCTCCACAGAAGTTCGCTCTGACACAACAGCCGCGAATATCGCCTTGCGGAGGTTGCGTCGTAGGCAGAATGCAAGTGAATTCGTTAATTAAGCTTTGCACTTTAACTCGTTGAATGAGATAAGTAGACAACAAAACATTCAAATGAAAGTGATGTTGAGGGATCCTTTATGAAATTCTCCCCAAGAGTTCGTACAAGGCAGATAACTCTCTTTGTCAAGGTTAAGAAGCAGCTTAATCCGACAAACTGGATGTATTGATCTAAACGCTTCCAATCTATAGACAAAAATCTATCTGGATCATTGGATAATTTTAATCATTTGCACAAGTAAAAGTAAATGTACTGTAAGTAAATAAGTATATAATGCGATAATAAAATCTTCCAGAATTGAATTGTGGAAAAGATCATCAAGCCCTTAGTGGAGCGAAATTGGAGAGAAAAGATTTATAATGCGGCTACGAGATTTTTATAACCTTGTAGAGCCAATCATAAGAAAATCACCTAAAAGTAACTTGCCTAAAAATACTGAAATTGTAAACTAACATCCTATAAACATACAAACTGTAACATAATACAAATAGTCAATACACATGGCAAGTATTGGTATTTAAATGAACAGAAGAATATTCCTTCACGAAGGACAAGATGAGGGATAAGAACCCAAATCTATAGATGATTTGCATTTGAAAAAAAGATTTTATTCTTGCCTAAAACGCTCATTTCTTTCTATATTCAGAATTCAACTTGCATATGCTTTAAGGCTGGGATCCCAGAATTAAGAAAATGTGCACAGAACATACTTCTCCCCGTAGTAAGACGCACAGGTTAGCTGCTTTTGCCCTCAAATACATGAAATAAGTGAAAACATTGTACAAAGCATTACATTGCATAAAAATCAACCTTTCTATTTCGTAGATTTTTTCATCAATTAAGGAATAGATGCCATAAAGTAAAAACTACAAGTAAATTGTGAATTAGTAAAAATAGATACGTTGAAATTGACTGACCTGAAAATATGTAAAAGCATCTAACATTTTTGGATTCTGCGTGTGATAATATTTCATTCTGTACATACATTCACTCATCAGAACTTTAATGAGTTTGCTACCGATATCGAATTGTTTTGTGCTCGTCAGGATTTGTAAGATATATCTTGCAGCCTGATGATGAGCGTTGTTGCGAAGATGTCGGTTCTGGCAGTGGCGGCAACAGTTCAGAGGTCTGCGGCATAGGTAGTCCGAAGATTTTTCAAGTTGCACTGATGTGGCAAGTCATAACCTTAGATATTCAAGTTCACGTTGTACACACAGATTTGTGGATTAAATTGATATCCGGTTGCTTGACTCGCTTTCTTTTGTTATCATTCTTTGTATATTCAGAACGTGGTACATAATCAAAAACACAAAACCCCTTTCTTAAATGGACAAAAATACAAGTATCACTTGACATCTCCCAAACTAGAACCAGATGCCCTTGTCTAATCACAACACAGGTTATCAGACTGACGAAGGAAGCAGAGCGGAAAACTTTTAGCGACTCCATAGATTCGGCAATTGGCGAATAGCGAGCGACCGCAATTGGCAAAACGACAAACATTCTGTGCTCGCACTACTCACTACGTGAAGGTCTCTTGGACACATCAAACGAACTGAATATTCGCCGAGCAGCTGCTCAGGATTGGACGAGCAGTAACTTGCTCCTCGGCGAATGCCGAATGTGTGGAGCCACCTTTATACTCACCAGCTATCCCCTTTCCCTGCTATGACTGCCACATGCTGAAGGCATTGAGACCATCATCGGCCCCGCCGCCACCTCTGTCCTCACATCCGCGCCAGCCACTGCTGCCACCACACCGAACGCCACCACTGCCTCCCCTCCACGCTATCGTCTCGGGCACCAGAGCAACCGCCGCTGCCAGCGCCCCATTGCGTCCTTCGCCCCATGTCCTGGCTCCTATCTCGCGACCCACCACTGCACTGGGACAAGGCTGGAATATTAACGGTGGCGACGCGAGACCCTGTTGAAGTGCACATGCCGAGACAAAGACCTTGTCCCATCCGTTTCTCCCTCCTCTCTCAACTCATTCACATAGCGTTACCGCACTGTTCCCGTTAGATTCCCACCCCCTGTTCTCGGCGAGCTCCATTTCCCCTCCCGAACCGCCTCCAACTCACTTCCGCCTTGGTAGCTCTGGGCGAGAAATCTTCGTAAGGTCGGTATACACGGTACAGTTTTCTTGCATATTCTCATACAGTTTCTATACAGAAACATCAAGATTCTAAAGTAAAAGTATAAAAGTCGTGCAAATGCGGTCTGTACGTTTTCTATGTGAAACGCCACAAGACTCCCCTAGGGGGTCTACCGGGAAACAAGTGAATTGCGCCGTCCGAGTACTTTCAGTGGCGGTATTTCTGTGCGTGCGTTCTAGCTGTGATCTTTATTAAGTATTAATTAACCACGAGGAGCATAGAGAAGGAAAATAGGAAAGCAGGGATAGGGAAAGAGTTAGTTTATCACAATATCAATTCAAAAGTAGCACCTTGACACACCTAACAACAACATCAAAATGGCCGATTACCGTCATGTCGGTAAACAGATCCGTCAATGAACGTTTCTGCCGCTACCGGCGCTTGAGTCAAACTGTAAGCTTTCTGCATGAAAAATTACGAATAGGCTTAAACTTTTTCATACAGAAATCGTGCAGCCTGATCTGCACGTTTTCTGTACGTCCAATCTGTACGAAAACCATACCGTGCATACTGTCCTGTAGGAAAGGAAATATTGAAGCCCCTGACGAATATAGGAATTTTTCTCCTTGCATGTCTGATATTAAAATAGCACACATCCAACTTATTTCTCGAATCATCAATATGTAGAGTATATTTCAATGATTCATTTTGTAGTATCATTGTCTCAATGATCTCATAATCGAATAATTTCCTTTTACCAGCTGCAGCGTCTTCACAGGGGCTACATGGACTTCATAAGTAAGATATATTAATGCAGTATATAATGTATGCTAATTCATTAAGTGAACCCAGAACACACAGTAGGCAATACTTGCATGAGGAAGAGGGTGGGTAGGTGGGTTTAGATAATTGAGTGGGGCACGATGTTGAAATTAGGATTTCGTTCGAAGAATACGTTTATATACGAGAATATTAGCTAAGGGAAAAATGTCTATCCTTTCATCTGATTTCATAAATTACTCTCTTGTTTGCTGCAAATATATTTTAAATCTCTTTTTTTTCGTAAACAGAATTGTCATCAACCTAAATGTTGCCTAAGAATTAAAATTCCGTGGCTTGAAAATCTTCCGTATAATACTTACTACAACTTGCTAGAAATGATCCCCAGTTCTCGAAAAAGTATCAGCTGCGTTTCGAACATCTGGCTGGCGCAGAGAGTATACTATGGCTGGCGGAAATACATTTCGCGGAGCTCGTCGGTCCTCAGCGACTCTATTGTTTGAGCATCTGTCATATATAATACCTCGAGCACATTGGAAATTCTTGCTAATTACACGAGTTGCTTTGCGTATTCATCAAGAATTTCTATTGCGTGAATGGTATTTAGTATTAATGGCTTAAATTGCGAATAAATTCATTAATAAATACAAATGAACTATTCAATTACCAAATAACACGAAAAACAGACATTGGAATTTTCACATTACGAAATGTCTTAACATCACTGCCTTCTAGAATGATTTCATGTAAGACATGAAGTTGAAGTGAATGCAAAATGTTTCGTTTTCGTTCTAAAATACTAAGTTAAAAATGAATATATAAAATTTATAGAAACCGGAAAAATATGTAGTATGTAAGTCAAAATATTTACATAATTATGTAAAGAAAACAGTAAAAATATGTAATAAATATGTAAAATGGGACATAATATTTAATATTAAAATATTCTAATTATAAAATATTTACATAGTATGAAATTACATTTATAAAAAGTTCCCAAACAAATTTTAAAAATAATGCAACCTTTTGAAAATATTTTGGAGAGCACAAGTAAATGCACACTTTGCACCATACAACTTTCTCCTCAGTAGTAAATGATTCATCTATTGTTATCCAGGCCCGTTGTTTAGCAGCCACACCAAGGTACACATAAGCAAGGTTACATGCACCTTGAGCCGGACTAGACGGAAATAGACGTCAACCAGATATCTACGGCCAGCACACAATCATTGCAGCGTGCAACATTCTTATCGATGTGTTACACGTCAACGATCGCCGAAGTTTAAGGTTTTTTTCCTTTCACCAATAACGAAGAGAAAATGCAAATTTTTAAAACAATAATTTTTTAAAAACAATAAAATTGAAAAATTAATAGAATAAATAAATATTTTGTGAAAATAGCAAAATATGTGAAATACGTCTTACAATATTAAATATGTAAAATATGTAACAACAAAAATGAATATTGTATTAGGAGAACGACGATTCAACCAGATTACAATTTTGAGAAAGGTACGTAGTAAAAATATGTAATTACATAAAAGTCCAGTCTCTAGTGATGAGAATTGATCATTTCTTTCACAGCTGAACCAATGGGATTATTTCAATGCAAGCTTTTTTCTTTTTTACTTTATTTTAAGATGTTGATATGCCTATTTTCTCATCTATCTCAAGTGAAATTTTCACCAAATATTTTAATGGATTTTAAACTGGTCGTGTTATTCTCACGCAATATTGCAATGAACATATTCACAGAAAAAATATATTGGACTAATGAAAGAAACCCAGGTGCACGTAACATGAATTGTATTGACGGGAATATTAACTGCTATTTATCTGTTAGGATTGGCGTAAGTTTGAATAAATTCTTTCTTACTATTGAACACTCAGTGTGTGAGAGTAATAGTCAAAATAATTGTCCGTTGGTCTCAGCCGAGAACATGCATGTTCAGATACTTCTATCATTTTTTTAATTCCGCCTAAATACAGTCGCAATTTTGTAGCCTGTGAAACAAAAGACGAGCGGGTGGCCCGAGTCCTCAATGAAGCACTAGCCTTCAACCATTTTTCTTACGTGTCAAGGAAAAGTTGAAATGCAGATATGTTGAGAAACATAATTCTTTCATTTATGGAAATTATAAGAAGAATATGATGCGTAAAATTAAGAGAAGATAATAGAATTTAAGATAAAAATGTATCTACGGTTTGTCCAAACGACAAATACAACAAATTTTAGTGGAATAAATAATAATTCAAATTAATTTAAAATCTCCAAGGAGAATATCATTTAATTTTTAAATTTAGAAATATTTCATTTTAATACGCATCTAAACATTTTTAATGAAACGATGAAATCGTAAAATTCTCTTCAATCTTTGAACAAGGTCGTCACTTCTACTAGTTGTAATCCACGTACTTTTTGAAAATAAACTCCAATTTATTGTAATGCAGACTATGAGAAAAGGAAAAGTGCATGAATATTGTTTTACACTTTTAAAAATTGATTTTCTTACATATTCTTACATAAGCAGTTGGTTTTGACAAAACTGCCCAAAAATGTATACAGTTAACAAAATCCTCACCGGCTCTATCTTTTCAGAAAACCCAACAAAAGGTCAATGTGACGCAACAAAATTATTCCTAATTAAATCAGAATTTCCGCTGTAACGCCGTTGAAGAGCACATCGGTTAAATAATGGCTTGCGTTTGTTTCTCCTCTTGAGACCGCTGAGTAACTTGTTTCTTCGTTTCATTCTTCAAAATCTCTCTTGCTCGAAATCAAGTATTCTCCTCGATTCCGCAGCTCCACATTCACTTTTCCGCGCTCCTCGCGTTAAAAATGTAGGCAGCATCTTATTGTTCCGAGGAAACAGATCCGCTGCCTGGCGAAGGGAAAGTTCGAAAGAGGATTCAAGCCGTCCGCAGAGGGATCGCGCCGGGCGGTGGCGGCGGAGGGGGGAGAGGAATTCGCTCGATGCTCCTGCCGCCCGCAGACGCCGATTCCTCCCCGGCGGCCGCCAGGGACTCCGCAGGCATTCGAATATGCAGTGTTGCCTTTGCCCTTTTCCATCTCCGCCGGGTTCCTTGATACTTCCTTTTCCTCCACTCTCGTGCATTGCCTTACATTGTCGTTATGATAATCTGTATTGACATTGTTCGTCATTCATGTTCCTTTCTTTTCATTCGGATATTCAGTTTCCTCTTTCCCCCCTCTTTTTGTAGTTATTGTTATTTCATGTTCCCTTTTTTGCTCTTTTCCTCCTTTATGCTCTTCTTTGTTGTGCATTCTCTGCCCCCACGGACGGAAACTCTGGGGAGGATTTATAGAGGCATTTGAATAGGCGGTGTTGCTTTTGGTCTTTTCCATCTCCGCCGGATTCCTTGATACTTCTGTTTCCTCCTTGCTCTCATGCATTGCCTTTCATTGTCATTATGATAATCTGTATTGACCTTGTTCGTCATTCATGTTCCTTTCTTTTCATTCGGATATTCAGTTTCCTCTTTCCCCCCTCTTTTTGTAGTTATTGTTATTTCATGTTCCCTTTTTTGCTCTTTCTCCTCCTTTATGCTCTTCTTTGTTGTGCATTCTCTGCCCCCACGGACGGAAACTCTGGGGAGGATTTATAGAGGCATTTGAATAGGCGGTGTTGCTTTTGGTCTTTTCCATCTCCGCCGATTCCTTGATACTTCCGATTCGTCCTTGCTCCCATGCTATTGCCTTTCATTGTCATTATGATAATCTGTATTGACCTTGTTCGTCATTCATGTTCCTTCTTTTCATTCGATATTCAGTTTCTCTTTCCCCTCTTTTGTAGTTATTGTTATTTCATGTTCCTTTTTGCTCTTTTCCTCCTTTATGCTCTTCTTTGTTGTGCATTCTCTGCCCCCACGGACGGAAACTCTGGGGAGGATTTATAGAGGCATTTGAATAGGCGGTGTTGCTTTGGTCTTTTCCATCTCCGCTGATTCCTTGATACTTCGTTTCCTCCTTGCTCTCATGCATTGCCTTTTATTGTCATTATGATAATCTGTATTGTCCTTGTTCGTCATTCATGTTCCTTTCTTTCATTCGGGTATTCAGTTCTCTTTCCCTCTTTTGTAGTTATTGTTATTTCATGTTCCTTTTTGCTCTTTCTCCTCCTTTATGCTCTTCTTGTTGTGCATTCTCTGCCCCACGGACGGAAACTCTGGGAGGATTTATAGAGGCATTTGAATAGGCGGTGTTGTTGTGGTCTTTCCATCTCCGCCGGATTCCTTGATACTTCCTGTTTCCTCCTTGCTCTCATGCATTGCCTTTCATTGTCATTATGATAATCTGTATTGACTTGTTCGTCATTCATGTTCCTTTCTTTTCATTCGATATTCAGTTTCCTCTTTCCCCCCTCTTTTTGTAGTTATTGTTATTTCATGTTCCCTTTTTTGCTCTTTCTCCTCCTTTATGCTCTTCTTTGTTGTGCATTCTCTGCCCCCACGGACGGAAACTCTGGGGAGGATTTATAGAGGCATTTGAATAGGCGGTGATGCTTTGGTCTTTCCATCTCCGCCGGATTCTTGATACTCGTTTCCTCCTTGCTCTCATGCATTGCCTTTCATTGTCATTATGATAATCTGTATTGACCTTGTTCGTCATTCATGTTCTTTCTTTCATTCGATATTCAGTTTCCTTTCCCCTCTTTTGTAGTTATTGTTATTTCATGTTCCTTTTTTCTCTTTCTCCTCCTTTATGCTCTTCTTTGTTGTGCATTCTCTGCCCCACGGACGGAAACTCTGGGAGGATTTATAGAGGCATTTGAATAGGCGTGTTGCTTTGGTCTTTCCATCTCCGCTGATTCCTTGATACTTCTGTTTCTCCTTGCTTCATGCATTGCCTTACATTGTCATTATGATAATCTGTATTGACCTTGTTCGTCATTCATGTTCTTTCTTTTCATTCGGATATTCAGTTTCCTCTTTCCCCCCTCTTTTTGTAGTTATTGTTATTTCATGTTCCCTTTTCTGCTCTTCCTCCGCCTTTATGCTCTTCTTTGTTGTGCATTCTCTGCCCCCACGGACGGAAACTCTGGGGAGGATTTATAGAGGCATTTGAATAGGCGGTGTTGCTTTGGTCTTTCCATCTCCGCTGGATTCCTTGATACTTCTGTTTCTCCTTGCTCTCATGCATTGCCTACATTGTCATTATGATAATCTGTATTGACCTTGTTCGTCATTCATGTTCCTTTCTTTTCATTCGATATTCAGTTTCTCTTTCCCTCTTTTGTAGTTATTGTTATTTCATGTTCCTTTTGCTCTTTTCTCCTCTTTATGCTCTTCTTGTTGTGCATTCTCTGCCCCCACGTACGGAAACCTGGGAGGATTTATAGAGGCATTTGAATAGGCGGTGTTGCTTTTGGTCTTTTCCATCTCGCCGGATTCCTTGATACTCGTTTCTCCTTGCCTCATGCATTGCCTTTCATTGTCATTATGATATCTGTATTGACCTTGTTCGTCATTCATGTTCCTTTCTTTTCATTCGGATATTCAGTTTCCTCTTTCCCCCCTCTTTTTGTAGTTATTGTTATTTCATGTTCCCTTTTTTGCTCTTTCTCCTCCTGTATGCTCTTCTTTGTTGTGCATTCTCTGCCCCCACGGACGGAAACTCTGGGGAGGATTTATAGAGGCATTTGAATAGGCGGGGTTGCTTTTGGTCTTTTCCATCTCCGCCGGATTCCTTGATACTCTGTTTCTCCTTGCTCTCATGCATTGCCTTTCATTGTCATTATGATAATCTGTATTGACCTTGTTCGTCATTCATGTTCCTTTCTTTCATTCGATATTCAGCTCTCTTCCCCTCTTTTGTAGTTATTGTTATTTCATGTTCCTTTTTGCTCTTTCTCCTCCTTTATGCTCTCTTGTTGTGCATTCTCTGCCCCACGGACGGAAACTCTGGGAGGATTTATAGAGGCATTTGAATAGGCGGTGTTGCTTTGGTCTTTTCCATCTCCGCGGATTCCTTGATACTTCGTTTCCTCCTTGCTCTCATGCATTGCCTTCATTGTCATTATGATAATCTGTATTGACCTTGTCGTCATTCATGTTCCTTTCTTTCATTCGATATTCAGTTTCCTTTCCCTCTTTTGTAGTTATTGTTATTTCATGTTCCTTTTTGCTCTTTCTCCTCCTTTATGCTCTTCTTGTTGTGCATTCTCTGCCCCACGGACGGAAACTCGGGAGGATTTATAGAGGCATTTGAATAGGCGGTGTTGCTTTTGGTCTTTTCCATCTCCGCTGGATTCCTTGATACTTCCGTTTCCTCCTTGCTCTCATGCATTGCCTTACATTGTCATTATGATAATCTGTATTGACCTTGTTCGTCATTCATGTTCCTTTCTTTTCATTCGATATTCAGTTCTCTTTCCCCTTTGTAGTTATTGTTATTTCATGTTCCTTTTTGCTCTTCTCCTCCTTTATGCTCTTCTTTGTTGTGCATTCTCTGCCCCCACGGACGGAAACTCTGGGGAGGATTTATAGAGGCATTTGAATAGGCGGTGTTGCTTTTGGTCTTTTCCATCTCCGCCGGATTCCTTGATACTTCCGTTTCCTCCTTGTCTCATGCATTGCCTTACATTGTCATTATGATAATCTGTATTGACCTTGTTCGTCATTCATGTTCCTTTCTTTTCATTCGGATATTCAGTTTCTTTCCCCTCTTTTGTAGTTATTGTTATTTCATGTTCCCTTTTTGCTCTTTTCTCTCCTGTATGCTCTTCTTTGTTGTGCATTCTCTGCCCCACGGACGGAAACTCTGGGAGGATTTATAGAGGCATTTGAATAGGCGGTGTTGCTTTGGTCTTTTCCATCTCCGCCGGATTCCTTGATACTTCCGTTTCCTCCTTGCTCTCATGCATTGCCTTTCATTGTCATTATGATAATCTGTATTGACCTTGTTCGTCATTCATGTTCCTTTCTTTTCATTCGGATATTCAGTTTCCTCTTTCCCCCCTCTTTTTGTAGTTATTGTTATTTCATGTTCCCTTTTTTGCTCTTTCTCCTCCTTTATGCTCTTCTTTGTTGTGCATTCTCTGCCCCCACGGACGGAAACTCTGGGAGGATTTATAGAGGCATTTGAATAGGCGGTGTTGCTTTTGGTCTTTCCATCTCCGCGATTCCTTGATACTGTTTCCTCCTTGTCTCATGCATTGCCTTTCATTGTCATTATGATAATCTGTATTGACCTTGTTCGTCATTCATGTTCCTTTCTTTTCATTCGGATATTCAGTTTCCTCTTTCCCCCCTCTTTTTGTAGTTATTGTTATTTCATGTTCCCTTTTTTGCTCTTTCTCCTCCTTTATGCTCTTCTTTTTTGTGCATTTCTGCCCACGGACGGAAACTCTGGGGAGGATTTATAGAGGCATTTGAAAGGCGGTGTTGCTTTGGTCTTTCCCCCGCCGGTTCTTGTACCGTTCCTCCTTGCTCATGCATTGCCTTTCATTGTCATTATGATAATCTGTATTGACCTTGTTCGTCATTCATGTTCCTTTCTTTTCATTCGGATATTCAGTTTCCTCTTTCCCCCCTCTTTTTGTAGTTATTGTTATTTCATGTTCCCTTTTTTGCTCTTTCTCCTCCTTTATGCTCTTCTTTGTTGTGCATTCTCTGCCCCCACGGACGGAAACTCTGGGGAGGATTTATAGAGGCATTTGAATAGGCGGTGTTGCTTTTGGTCTTTTCCATCTCCGCCGGATTCCTTGATACTTCCGTTTCCTCCTTGCTCTCATGCATTGCCTTTCATTGTCATTATGATAATCTGTATTGACCTTGTTCGTCATTCATGTTCTTTCTTTTCATTCGGATATTCAGTTTCCTCTTTCCCCCCTCTTTTTGTAGTTATTGTTATTTCATGTTCCCTTTTTTGCTCTTTCTCCTCCTTTATGCTCTTCTTTGTTGTGCATTCTCTGCCCCCACGGACGGAAACTCCGGGGAGGATTTATAGAGGCATTTGAATAGGCGGTGTTGCTTTGGTCTTTTCCATCTCCGCCGGATTCCTTGATACTTCCGTTTCCTCCTTGCTCTCATGCATTGCCTTACATTGTCATTATGATAATCTGTATTGACCTTGTTCGTCATTCATGTTCTTTCTTTTCATTCGATATTCAGTTTCCTCTTTCCCCCCTCTTTTTGTAGTTATTGTTATTTCATGTTCCCTTTTTTGCTCTTTCTCCTCCTTTATGCTCTTCTTTGTTGTGCATTCTCTGCCCCCACGGACGGAAACTCTGGGGAGGATTTATAGAGGCATTTGAATAGGCGGTGTTGCTTTTGGTCTTTTCCATCTCCGCCGGATTCCTTGATACTTCCGTTTCCTCCTTGCTCTCATGCATTGCCTTTCATTGTCATTATGATAATCTGTATTGACCTTGTTCGTCATTCATGTTCCTTTCTTTTCATTCGGATATTCAGTTTCCTCTTTCCCCCCTCTTTTTGTAGTTATTGTTATTTCATGTTCCCTTTTTTGCTCTTTCTCCTCCTTTATGCTCTTCTTGTTGTGCATTCTCTGCCCCACGTACGGAAACCTGGGAGGATTTATAGAGGCATTTGAATAGGCGGTGTTGCTTTTGGTCTTTTCCACCTCGCCGGATTCCTTGATACTTCCGTTTCTCCACGCCTCATGCATTGCGTTACATCGTCGTTATGACAATCTGTTCTTGTTGTGACCTTTGTTCATCATTCATGTTCCTTGCTTCTCATTTTTTTACATTCGGATCCTCGTTTTTCTCTTTTTTGCCTCTTTTGGTAATTATTATTATTATTATTATTATTATTATTATTATTATTATTATTATTATTATTATTATTTCATGTTTTATTTTTATTTTTGCTCTTTCTCCTCATTTTTGCTCTTGTTGTCCTTTCTTCGCCTCCACAAACGGAAACTCAGAAGAGGGTTTCTAGAGGCATTCAAATATGCAGTGTTGCTTTGGGCATTCTCCATCCCCGCCGGATTCCTTGATACTTCCGTTTCCTCCTCACTCTCGTGCATTGCGTGACATGGTCGTTATGATAATCTGTATTGACCTTGTTCGTCATTCATGTTCCTTTCTTTTCATTCGGATATTCAGTTTTTCATGTTCCCTTTTTTGCTCTTTCTCCTCCTTTATGCTCTTCTTTGTTGTGCATTCTCTGCCCCCACGTACGGAAACTCCGGGGAGGATTTATAGAGGCATTTGAATAGGCGGTGTTGCTTTTGGTCTTTTCCATCTCCGCCGGATTCCTTGATACTTCCGTTTCTCCTTGCTCATGCATTGCCTTACATTGTCATTATGATAATCTGTATTGACCTTGTTCGTCATTCATGTTCCTTTCTTTTCATTCGATATTCAGTTCCTCTTCCCCTCTTTTGTAGTTATTGTTATTTCATGTTCCCTTTTTTGCTCTTTCTCCTCCTTTATGCTCTTCTTTGTTGTGCATTCTCTGCCCCCACGGACGGAAACTCTGGGGAGGATTTATAGAGGCATTTGAATAGGCGGTGTTGCTTTTGGTCTTTTCCATCTCCGCCGGATTCCTTGATACTTCCGTTTCCTCCTTGCTCTCATGCATTGCCTTACATTGTCATTATGATAATCTGTATTGACCTTGTTCGTCATTCATGTTCCTTTCTTTTCATTCGGATATTCAGTTTCCTCTTTCCCCCCTCTTTTTGTAGTTATTGTTATTTCATGTTCCCTTTTTTGCTCTTTCTCCTCCTTTATGCTCTTATTTGTTGTGCATTCTCTGCCCCACGGACGGAAACTCTGGGAGGATTTATAGAGGCATTTGAATAGGCGGTGTTGCTTTTGGTCTTTTCCACCTCCGCCGGATTCCTTGATACTTCCGTTTCCTCCACGCTCTCATGCATTGCGTTACATCGTCGTTATGACAATCTGTTCTTGTTGTGACCTTGTTCATCATTCATGTTCCTTGCTTCTCATTTTTTTACATTCGGATCCTCGTTTTTCTCTTTTTTGCCTCTTTTGGTAATTATTATTATTATTATTATTATTATTATTATTATTATTATTATTTCATGTTTTATTTTTATTTTTGCTCTTTCTCCTCATTTTTGCTCTTGTTGTCCTTTCTTCGCCTCCACAAACGGAAACTCAGAAGAGGGTTTCTAGAGGCATTCAAATATGCAGTGTTGCTTTGGGCATTCTCCATCCCCGCCGGATTCCTTGATACTTCCGTTTCCTCCTCACTCTCGTGCATTGCGTGACATGGTCGTTATGATATTATTTTTGTACCTTGTTCGTCATTCACGTTCCTTCCTTCTCAGTCTTTTACATTCGGGTATTAATTTTCTCTTTTCCACCCTCTTTTTAATTAATATTATTTCATATTTTGTTTTTTGCTATTTCTCCTCCTTTATGCTCTTCTTTGTCGTCCCTTCTCCACCCCAAAACGGAAACTCTGAAGAGGATTTCTAGAGGTATTCGAATATGCAGTGTTGCCTTGATACGTCCGTTTGATTTGATACGTCCGTTTCCTCCTCGCTCTCTCGGGCATTGCGTTACATCTTCGTTATGTTAATTTTTATTAACCTTCTTCATCAACTATTTTCTTTCTTTCTTCTCATTTTTTACATTCGGGTACTCAGTTTTCTCTTTCCCCCTCTCTTTTTAATTTTTTATATATATACGGAGTTATAGTATATAGAGAAAGTTATGTAATGCTGCGGAAAATACACGTTTTGGGGTCCCCAGATAACGAAAAAGTATTTTTTTCAAAACGTCCGCTCGTCCGTCTGTCGTTCTGCCTGTCTGTCCGACTGACCGTCTGTCCCTCTGTGAACACTACTAGCGTTTAAACCATACGTATGATTTTTTCCAAAATGGATATTCTCTGGTCGATATAACTCGACTCTGCGATTTTGAAAAACTTTCTACAAAATTTGGAAATACTTTACATAAAGCCCCCCGGACATTTTCAAAATTTTCTCAAAAACTGTTCCAAATTTTTCCTTAAATTTCTTGTAAAAATAGAGTCAAATAGACTTATAAACTCGGCATAAGTCCGATTTTCACTATTAACTCTGAATTTTCGAAAATGGCAAAAGTTTGAATTTTTTCGGCGTCTTCCTACAACTACAAAATTGAAGATAGTGATTTTTCCTTCAAATAAAATTTGTTCTCCATAATTAATTATTTCATTAAGGTCATGCTATTTTTTAACTTTTAGAAGTGTTTGTTTATAATATTTGCAATTTTTTAAAAAAAACAACAAAAACAAGATTTTCTCAAAACCGGCTCCAATTTTTTTCTTTAACTTTTTGATAGCGATAGTGGTAAATGCAGTGATGACATAAATGTCACATTGCTCCATTCTTTTGTTTTTTTAAATACAAAAATGTAATTTTTACTTGTATCTGGCGTTAATATTTACATTTGGGGCAATTTGTTCACATTTTTGGTTTTATGAATGCACGTGCTTTAAATAATGTCATATAAAGTTTCTCGAAAACTCAAGAGATTTTTGTTAAAATTAGCTCAAAATTCCGCACTTTCGGAAACTTGTTTGCCATTTTTCGAAAATGGCTCCGTGTTTTTTCTTCATTTTTTTCCAACGGGTAGTGCTAATTACATTGTTAAAAATGACAAAATTCATTTTGTGTATTCTTTTGTTGTTGTTTTTTTCAAAAATTACAGAAATGAATTTTTTACATATCTCTCACGCCATTTCCAATGACTTGTAAACGCTATTGAAATGCGAGTTAAAGTACCTCAAATGACTTTAAATGAAGTTTTTTTCGAAAACTCAAAAATGTTCTGTGAGAAAGAGCTTAAAATTTTGCATTTACAGTAACGCTTAAACGCCATTTTTTTAAACAGCTCCTAATTTTTCAATATAAGTTGCCATATATGTCGAGGTTTTACTCTTCTTTAATATTCTTAAAGTAGTATAACGGTTCTATTATTAGGAAACCGAAAATGAGAAAATGTCAAGAAAATGAACTTTGGGCGGCGATAGATGGCAGCTTGCAAGAGGATAGACCATGACTGTAAAGCTAGTGCACACAAGGGAAACTTTACAAAAGGAAAGTCAGTACCATTCCGAGGCACCTCTAGTTTATTTTCAAGTTCTTTGATACTTCGTCTTTTTCTTCTTTTTCATCTCATGTCATTGCATCATCCTTTAATTTGCATTTTCTTAATTTTCTTCACCTTCTCTTTGTACTCTTTACCCCTTCTTGTCTCTTCTTTTCGCATTGACTTTTCGTCCACAATGCTATTGTCCTTTTCATTCTTCTTAATTTTTGTTCTGTGTTTCATTATATTGTCGCTAGATTATATTACTTGCAACCATTGTAAATGTTAAGTTTTATAAAAAATTATTTATGCACTTGCAACGTGGGAGCAATTAGAGATGCAACAATAGCAATTGTTTTGCATTGTTTCTAGGTTTTGGACCTTTAGAAAATGTACAGAGTTCAAGGAAAATGAGATCTGCGCCATTTTAAGCCTCGTTTCCTCAATCTGTGAAAAAATGAAAAAATTAGAACAATTGTTTAGATTGTTTTTAAGACTGAATTAATGCCAAGCACAATTTAGAGGAAAACGTTTCGTTGCTTTTTTTTTAAGAAAATGTTCGTGATCTTTTTTAAACATTGATTCTAGCACAAATTTTATTTAAGACAAATCTTTATCTTCAATATTGTATTGTTAAATATGTTAATTAATTACAATAATGTAATGTTTTGCAAATATTCGAAAGTACATAGTTCGTCTAAAATGAGACCAGAAATATCATTCGCGTAGTTGCGTATGAAGCACGTGCATTGCTCTCTTCTTATCCCAAAACACGGCGCTACCAACTTTCCGAATTTGCGGCGTCGCTCGAAACTTGGTAATGGACAGGAGCAAGACCCCGGCCTCCATTGATCGCAAAATCAATGAACCGTGATGTCAGTAACGCTGTCATTCCAGCAAGATTACGAGCTCAAGGCGCTCGACATTCTTTGCAGTTTCGCACCGATGCCTTCAGTTTCTCCCGTAACTTCCAACAGACAGGCAAAAAAGGATATCGAATTTTCTCTGCCAAATGCCATTTAACAAATGAAATGCAGTAATTTAGTAAATTCATATCCAAAAATGTATGCAATATTTATATGTATGATAGCTCACCGGTAAACCAGAGTATTTTTTCAAGTACTTTCGTTAAAAAGGCCCTAAGCTAGAAAGAATTTGTGGAATGAATAATCAAATATCCTTGCTCTAATGCCATTTAACAAATGAAACATTGTGTAGTAAAATCATATCGAAAAATAAAGATAATTATTATATGAAATTTGCATGTTAGTGAATGTCATTGAATCAATTTGTCGAAAAAATTACCATTCGCTTCAAAAATATTAAAACTTATAGAATTATTGTAAAGGCCTACACGAGAAAAAAATGCAGTTGAGGAACACCACTCAAAATGTTTCTCCAAAGAGAAGCACACACAATTGCTCAAAAACAACGAATAAAGAACACTCGTATCAAACATTTAATTATATATGTTATTATATCTGTTAAACAGTCCACCAATAGTACAATAACGTAATATAGTATACACAGAAACCTAAAACATAAGAAGAAACATAAATAATATAAAAAAATTTCCGTTCCATAATGCAACATGCTAATAGCTAATATTGAAAGGCGTCTTCTTCAAAGGCTTGAACCTGGAGCGATGTCTCAGTGCATCAACTGATGTCGCTGCAGTGCCTCTGATCGGGAGGACTAGCTTTTCAGCTAGATCGAATTCAGTCGCTATCTGGAGGAGAATTCTAGCGGCCGGCAGCTTTGATCGGTAGTTTCCCGTGTTTTTGCCGACCAACACCAGGCGAATGCCGGAGCAGTACCCTAACAAACGACCACGGGCCTTGCGCGATCTTTCCTTCCTCTTCCTTGTCCTATCCTCACCTGATAGGGGATGAGATACCTGATTGGGGAAACCATGCTAGTCGACGGTAGGTCGGCGCCGGATCTCGCCATCCAGTGAGGGAAGATCACAGTATTACACGGTTCTCAAGACTGTGACAGTGACATTACTTACCAGGACGACAAATCCAAGTGTTTCACTGATATATGGCTTTAAGCGAGAAAAACATCAATAATCGTTAATATTAGTTATAGCTCTTAACTTTATTTCTTTTTTTATATTTTCATTTGGATTGGATTACAGTACAAATATCAATATGTAAAGCACTCTTCATTTGTTATAATTTTATGTAAAGAATAATTCTTTAAATTAATAGACGGATAAATGTTCGAAGAATTTAATTATTTCGCTTCATAGCTAATATGAAACAGTTTCCTAGACCACCGTGATCCGGATGCTGAAGGAGAATGCTTCAAAATGGAGCTATGGATGGAAATGGAAAAGCTTAAATACATAGAAACAATGAAAAATTATGAAGTAATCAGGATAAAAAAAATTAAAAATGAAATGATTTAAATCTTCAACGAAAAGAGATCAGACTTTATAAAAAATTAAAATTTAGAGAAAAATACAATTACAGGAAGTAAAGATAACGGCAGACTCTGGAATAGAAAATATAATGGAGTTCTTAAGAAAACTTCGCAGAACAGAACACTAGGGAAACGTTCCGTTGAACACTTCCCTGAAAAGAGTCATTAACAATGATGATGCAGAGCTAATGATCCCAAATAAAAATGCCAAAGAAACGGGGCAGAACAGGTGCAATTCCAGTAATCAAACTTATTACAAATGAAACTTGAATGAAAAATAGAATTACGCCAAGTAGAAGGTGAAGGCAGATACTGGAAAAGGAAAATATTGAGGAGTTCTTAACATAGCTTCGGAAAACAGAACAGGTAAATATTTAGTCGACACCTGTGCCTGGAAACATTTATGAATAGTGATGTAGCGCTAATGATCACAAATAGTAATGCCAAAAGGAAAGGTCAGAGCGAGGCATCTCCAACGATGCAACGTCCGGGAAACCTCCTTCACTCGCATGAGAGACGGCCCAGTACAACGAGCGTGGCTGCAGAATTCCAACGGGGCATAAAAAGTGTAAAGAAGAGTCGCCGCTATGCCGCGTGGTATCTCGCATCTGCCGTAATTGTGTTTCTGCCTCCCTGGGGACCGCATTCGTTTAGTCCGCCCTGCACTACACCGCGCGCAGCGAGGTACGCTTTAGATTTGATACTCGACGTCAACTTAAAGTGATGGCCATTTTATTCACTGCCTGAAATCACCTAGATCAGCCTAGGCATTCGTGGAGGAAGGTTTAGGAATTCCATTTCCTTTAATAGAAGTGCTCTGAAGAATAAAATGGCCAAACGCACATTAAATTTAATCCAATCGTTCTTGCAGTTAGTTTGATTAACGATTAAAATTTAAAAAAGTTGTGAATATTAAATGAAATACTCGTTAGAAAAACAGAGAAGAATATTTTTGTTTAGCGGTTTATGGGAAATCTTCGTCTATAACAACAACAACAACAATAATAGTAATAATAATAATAATAATCATTATTATTATTATTATTATTATAAATATTTAAAACCAAGGATTTTCGTTTACAAAGAAGTTTGCGCTTTCTGGTGTATTCTTGAAATGTAGTGAATCCTATATGTATAATCGCTTCCTCTTAATAATTAATTTTACAGCATTTTATAGCATTAATTTTATTAAAAAATAAACATTGCTCATATCACTCATAGTCCTATCTAATAGTATTTCTTTTACAATAAAAAAGTTGTTTTAATTCTTGTTTCGTCTAATTCCGGTCCACTTAATAACAATTGTTTTACTGCTCTGCATATCCAGTAACACAGCCACAAATATAATACCTGTCACAATTTATTAAAGCAAAAAAGAGTTATTTAAATCGAAGTCTGATAGAAAAAAGGGTTCATGTTCATGCATTTTCAGCTATTCAAATAAATACCTTTCAAAAATAAATACATCAATATAAAAGAAATATGAAATATATAAATATTTAATATATATAAAATATATCATGATTGGGGTAGGTACGTTTGAAATGAACATCTCATTTGCTCACGTCTCATCGAAATAGTTGAGAAGAATCAAGAAAGAAAGAAAAAATATAAGATATTTTTTCGTCTTATTTAACGGATACCTCAATCCACCGGCTCAGACTCCTCGGGCGTTCATTTATATGCAGACCGCCAAAAGTGAAGTCGATGGCTTCCGCGACCAGTCCGAATGTTTTCGCCTGAGCTGGCGACGTCTGAAGCATTATTTGCATAGACAACTGGGCGACAATTCGCTGGACGTTGCTGTCCTCTAGCCTGTCTTCAAGGGGTTGGATTACAGGAAGCATGCCAGGGCAATCAAGTTGTTTAGAGCGACAGAGTATTGTCTGCGACAGACGAAACGCAATAGTATCACGCACGAAGACTAATTTGGTTAAGAATGGATTAAAAACTTATAGATGAACTGTTATGTTTCTGTCGAAATGAATTAAAAGTTATATAAAAAAACACTAGATGGGCTCTCTCTGCAGGCCTGAAATTGGAGATAACATTGAGGTAAATAATATTATGTAAGGCCATTATCTGCGGCGCAGGGACAGTTAAATATTCTCAATTTACACTCTCTCCTGACGCCTGTCGAAACTCAAATCGCTCTCGAAAAGTGAGGGAACGGCAGGAACCGAGGAAAAATCGAGGCCGGCGTGTACGTCGGCGCCGGATCTCACCATACAGCTGGGGGAAATAACATATCCATCTCCCGTGATAAAATCATGTACTACGCTTACGGGACTAATGACCATACCAGTTGCCACGCCCCAAACACTAATCAATCAATTAATCACCATGACTCAAATCTAGTAACATTGAGCTCTCTCTGGGAGAATGAAAAACCTTATGGTAATGATCCGAATGAATGAATGAATGAATACGGGTGCTTTGAAATACGAAAAAAAATACCCACTGCATAAAATAGAAACAAGGATACTTCCTCAGTAGGCGCCCATAAATTCTTATCATTTTAGGGAGAGTTCCGGTTATTCTATTCATCTTCGCGACAGAAAAATAATCCGCAAATATAGACGATAATGAACAGTACACATCAAACGTCAAAGATATTGTAAGTCAAGGAAAGCATTGTTTCGGTTAAAATTCGTACAAAATGAAGAGGAAGATTCATTTATTGCCATGATGTACAGATCACAGTGGTGCAAATCAGTAAGTTTCCAGAAGAAGTCAATTTTCATGCCAATTAAGTCTATTTTGCAATATCCATAAACAACATTTTCCCTGATACGAATTTGCAGGAAACTTGCGAAGCAGAAAACAGAAAACAAGCTAAAGGTCTGCATACCTCATCAACCTACGTTTAATTACAGACCCTTTGCTTTTAAAAAACTAGAGATTTTCAGAAACCTACTTCCACCTGGAAAGCAATACACATCCACCACGTCTCTGTGACCACCCCCGGTCCGGACCCCGCCCCCCCCACCCACCCCGCCGTGCCGCCCAACCCCCGCCCAGTTCCGCACCCGCCCATTCCCCGCCTGCCCCACCCTCTGCCCTCCCCGCGCCCGCTCTCTCCCGGCCTTCGCCCCATCCCTGGCCCACCTGGCGACGCGCACGCGTGACGTCAGAGCGCCGCGACGCTCCGCCGGCGGTCGATACAAGTTCGAGACCCGGCGCGGCCCAGGAGGGCACGCAGGCGCGGGGCGGGGCGGGGGCTGCGGCGAACCTGAGTTATGGCAGTGCGCCTTGTCAATTACCCTAATGACGGCGACAACGCCGACAATTATGATGATGATGATGATTATGCCTGTAATGACGCCCCAGCCGCGCGCAGCCAGCCGGCAGCAGCCTCCGCCGCCGCCGTCGCCGCTGGCGCCGCCCGGCACAAAATTACCCTTCGCACGTTAAACGATGTCGGGCGCAGGCGACGCTTCATTTGTTTAAATCGGCTGCGGCGTTCGAGAGCCCCCGGGGATAGATATCGGCTGCGATAGCTCAACACCGCTGCCTCTGCAGCATCAATGGCCGTGAGGTTCAAGTGAGTGAGTTCGGACAGTGACGAATTTTCGACATTAGCTACATAGCTCATTGGAGGAGAATTCTAGCGGTCGGTTGCTCTGATCAATAGATTTCCGTGGTTCCTCTGATAAATACTAGAAGACTGGAGGGTTAACCTTAACCAACAAACGTTAACAAACAGGCAATGGACAGCGGGCGATGTTTTGATTTCTCATCCTTGTCCTCTCCTCCACTCGAACACATACACACACTCACACATTTACTCTTACCATTCGAGCATTACATTTCCAAACGTGACAGGAGGCCAGTTGAAATCTTCTTGCCCCAGGTGCCCCGACGTGAGGAGATACGTTGAGGTGGAACGCGCAAATCAAAGAGTAAGGTGACACCACATCTCAAGTTCCATCAAGGGAAGAACATCGCTTCCTCTGGGAAATGGCTTACACCACACTTACGGGATTAGTAATCTACGTAGTTGACGCTCACAAAATCAATATTCACTAACGCATCCTGGTCAGGGACATGACGGCAGACGGCGGTGGCGTAAGGACGACGAGGAAGTAGAAGTGGTGAGAAAGAACATGGTAACCAGGATGAGCAATGCGAGCGTGGATGTGTGTAAGGGAAGCGAGGAATATGAGTATGTCAGGGAGAGAAAAGTGTGATTGCCTGGCGGTAGTAAAGGTGACAGAGAGGCCAAGATAGAAGGTGGCATTCAGGGCGCGATGATGCCTTGGGAGGCAGGGGCAGTGCACACTAAGGAATGTAATGATGGCGTGGCCGGCGAGAACGGCAAGCTTAGTGTAGGTCGGCTAGGGCGGCGATTACGGTATGGGTTACTTGGTCGTCGAGAAAGAGGAGGAAGTCGAGGATGGTACCGGGAGTGGTAGCTCAGTGCATCAACTGATGTCACTGCAACGCCTCTGACCGAGAGGTCCTAGGTTCGAGTCCTGATGGCTGCAGGATTTTCGACACTAGCTTTTCAGCTAGGTCGAATTCAGTCGCTGTCTGGAGGGGAAATCTAGCGGCCGGCTGCTCTGATCGGTAGTTTTCCGTGGTTTCTCCGATCAATACCAGGCGAATGCCGGAGCAGTACCCTACCAAACGGGCCACGGAACCCGCGCGATCTTTCCTCCCACTTCCTTGTCCTATCCTCACCCCTTACACACACACTTACACTAACAACTCACACTACCACATATTCCAGGAGACCGGTCGGGAGCTTAGAGCTTGTCCCGGCTGGGGCGGTGCCCCGCTGGCGGGAGAGTCCTGGTTAGGGGGAAACCCCATTAGCCGACGGTAGGTCGGCGCCGGATCTCGCCATCCGGCGGGGGATGATTACCGTCATCTCCCGAGAAAAAACATGCACTACACTAACGGGACTAATGACCAAAGCAGTTGACGCCCCCGGAAACACGAAAAAATCAAATCAAATCGAGGATGGTGGAGGCAACGATGACCTGAAGGCATAGATGGCCAAGGGCACCAACTGACGACACTGCAGTGCTTCTGGCCGGGAGATCATAAGGTTCGAGTCCAGACAGTGGCAGAAGTTTCGACGCTAGCTACATTTCTAGGTCGAAATCAGCTGCTGTCTGGAGGAGAATTCTAGCGGCTGGCTTTTCTGTTTGGTAGTTTTCGTGGTTTCTCCCATCAACACAAAGAGAATGCTGGAGGAGTAGGGTCAAACGGGCTACGGATCGGACTCAATCTTTCCTTCCCGTTCCTTCACCGATCCTCACCTTTTACTTGCACACACACTTACATGCTCTTCACTAGCACAAATGACGGAAGACCTAGTCGGAAATCTGGTGCTTGTCCCGACTATGGCGGTGCCCCGCTGGGGGAAGAACCTGGTTGGGAAAACCCCGAAAGCGAAGGGTAGGTCGGCGCCGGGTCTCGTAATCTAGCTGGGGATGATCATCACCACCTCCCACGAAAAAAACATACACTACACGTACGGGACTAATGACCTCGGCCGTTGACGCGTCCGAAATCACTACTCATACAGTTGGCGAGTGTGAGAGTAGTGCAAGCGATAAGAAAGAGAAGATTTGACACGACTGCGGAAGTGACAACGACTTCGGTGGTGGTGGCGTTATCCGAGGAGTGCCAGTGGCAGTGGGAAGTTTGCCCAGGATGAGAGGGGCGAGACAGGGGAAGCGAGGTGGAAGACGAGAGAGGCAACAGTAGTGCAGTCGGAAAGGGACGAAGCGAGGGCGACAAACGGCATTGGCTTCTCTACGAGGGACAGTCAGATGTTGAAGGCGGCAAACAAGGACCTGGATTGATTCATTCATTATTTTGTATTTCTGGGAGCGTCAACTGCTAGGTTTGTCATGAGTTCTAAAAGCGTAGTGCATGTTGCTTAACGGGAGGAGGCAGTGCTTCTCCCCTGGTAAAATGTGAGACTGGCGTCGACCTATATGTCGTCTTGCATGAGATTCCCTTATCAGAAATCTCCACCATCGAGCCCTCGCCCCTGCTAAAACAAGCTGTAAGCTCCCGACTGGTCTCCCGACACGTGTCGTAGTGTAGTGCTTGCAAGTTTAAGTGTGTGTGTGTGTGTGTGTGTGTGTGTTTGTGAGTATAAGGGGAGAGGAGGATACAAGGACGAGGAAGGAAAGGTCGCGCACAGTTCGTGGCTCGTGTGTTTGTATACTATTGTGGCATTCACCATATATTGATTATTGATCGGTGAAACCACAGAAAACTACGGATTAGAACAGCCAGCGGCTAGCATTTTCCTTCAGACAGTGACTGACCTGTTTGGTATCTAGCTAGTATCAAAACCCCGACATTGTCGGCGCTCAAACACAAAGACCCACCAATCTGAGTCGCTGCAGTGACAACAGTTGTGCCCTGAGCCAAGCCAGCAGGTCTGATGATGGTGGTGGGAGCATTAAGGGTGGGGGCGATGAAGAGGCGAGAGGCGAACCTGACAGAGTCGGCGAAGGGGCGTAGGAGGTGCAGGAAAGGGAGGGCGATGCGTCCGCTACGGAGGCTCCACAGGCAGTATGAGTGGTACAAGTGATAAAAAAGCCAGGCTACGATGGTGAGGGCAAGATGGGCAGCGAAAACCGCAAAGGAGGCGGTGGCGGTGATATGGTCGAGAAGGTTGCAGACAGTGAGCATTGCGAAAGCTTGAACCTCGCTTCGAGCAAGCGAGAGCAGTCAAGGAGATTCGAAAGAGAAGTAAGGGCGGGAAGTAAGACTGGAATGGGAACGACGAATGAGCTGCTGTAAAGGAGAAGAAGGTGAGGACAGCATCGACGGCAGGCGCGAATGAACATGCAGGAGATAACGAAAACACGTTCAATGGGAAATAAAGCAAGCATGAATATAGAAGGATCGCGACCATGGAGATATCGTTAAAAATCACTAGGTATATTTTGATGTTTAAGATTTGTTTGTATTTTATACATTAAGTTTTAACTTTAAAAGTTATCAAATAGTAATAACATACCAAGCATAAGATGTTTGTCAAAATATGAATAATGTACGAATGTGAATAATTTTCACATAAAGTTCACCCTCTTAAATGATAAAAAATTAACTTTTAATTTAAACTTTTGGTCAACATCAACAAAAAAATTGTCAATTGAGATTGGGGATTAGAGAAAAAGTCTTGTTAACGTCAGAATTATTTTTAATAAATAATTTTGACGTTAACAAGACTTTTTCTCCAACCCTGTAAGGAAACATTTTCCTCTGGGAATCATTTAGAACAAACCGTCTCCGAACTTCAGAAAGTAAATTGACAATTTTTCCACAGAAGAAAAATACCGGGGCAATTGGGCGATTGGCAATCACCTACAGACCGCTTCAGAAAAGAAGAAACCAGCAACATTCCCGCGTGGCGGCCGGCGCCCGGCGCGGCGGTCGGATGCCGGGAGCGCGTGGCGGGAGGCCGCCCGGCCCCGCCCTCGAGTCGCTCGTTACTCTCCCTTTCCTTCGGTCTCCGATTAACGAGAGGCGGCTGGCGACTCCTCATTAGCGGAGGCCTTTTGTCTCGGCCGCCAGCGCAGGGCGACACTCTGCGCGCACCGGCCCGCGCCGCACAGTGGGCGGAAATGCGCCCGCACGCGGTCACAAAACACGGCCTACTAGTAGCTATTTTTTTGAACTATTTTTTGCTGTTTTTTTGTTTCGTGAACTGCTAGGTCATTAGCGGCCATGTATTCAATTCTTTACAACGTATCAAATAATTTTATATCCTTTAAAAATTTCACATTCCTTAAGTGAGATGTTTAGGTAAGTAATTTGGAAAGACAATTTGAAAATTAATGTGTCATACCTAATTCTCGATTCACTGGACAATCTCTTAATGATTTTTAGTGATTCCGGGCGAGTCAACTGCTAAGGTCATTAGTTCCGTAAGTATAGTGCATTTTTCCGCTGGAGGTGGCGGTGATCTTCCCCCGCTGGATGGTGAGATCCGTCACCTGAGACCTACCGTCGGCTAGCGGGGTTTTCCCTAAACAGGTATCTCCCACCAGCGTGGCACGGCCCCAGCCAGAACAAGCTCTAAGCGCCCGACCGGTCTCCCAACATGTGTGGTAGTGTAGTGAATGTAAGTGCGCTTGAAGCCTTAGGCCGTGTCCTGCGTGAGCTATAACCGGCGACAGCGACAAGCGTTAGCTTGCGTCAGCTTCAAGCGACAAGCTGCGATGCCGCGCGACAGAGCGCGTGGTGTCCTACGTAAGCGACAGGAGGCTGCGACAGCGACAGTCGAAATGTTTCAAAGGAAACATTCAAGATTTTTGTTATGTTCAACAAACTCTCCACAGATATTCACTCTGCCAGTTAGTAATAGGTTTAATTCACCCTCAACAGAAGCCCGTGAAATAAGACAGACTGCAATTATTTCAATAGCCCTGCCGGTTTGGTTACAATAGAAACCTCACCTTATTTACGTCTTCAGGAATACTGGTATATAATACATTGTGATGTATGTACTACGCAATATAATTAGCATCTGACAAATTCAATATGAATAATATAAATTAACATAATTTAATCAATAAAAAACAAACTTATTTGTTATTTTTAGTGCTTTCGTCACTTCCTTTCACAATTCGCCGCTCACAATTCTACTGTGGTAGTTATTCAATCTCTTGTACCATATTTCCCTTGTATTTTTCACATCTTCAGTTAAACATTCCGTTATATCGCTATTCGACATCCTTGAAATGGGAAATTGAAGGCCAAAGCAGCGAAACTATACGCGCGACACAGCGAGAAGCGGCGACAAGTAGCGACAAGATTCAAACATGTTTGAATCTCGGACGCCGCCGCTTGTAGCGCTTTCGTCGCTTCGTCGCGGATGTCGCCGACGCAGGACGGGCCCATAAGATACTGTGTGTTTGAAATTTGTCGCTTGAATCTGTCGCGTGTCGCTGCCGCAAGATGAAGCTCACGCAGAACACGGCTTTAAGCGGCGAACCGGCACGAAAACGTCCCTCCGTCCGGGTGAGAAACAACGGGCGTGCAAGCCACGCCGCCCCCACGCCAGCCCGTTCAGCGCAAATCCTCCGCGCGGCGCGGCGGTTCGGCGGGCGCGGGCCTGCTCGGCGCCCGAGCCACGCACGTGCCCACCGGTCTGATAACGTCCTCCCACGTAGTCGCGGCATAGGCCGGCCCCCGAACACCGGGAGTCGAGTGCCTGACTACGCGCGGAATCCCGCCCCAACGGATTTCGGCCTGAGGTGGCCCTGTTTCGTAATTGTGATGAAAGTAAAACCGACACGTTTCACATTTGTTAGTTCGTAATCCCCTTGATTCGTAGACAAATATTCAATATCCATAACTTGAAGATATTGACGTAATTGAAATACATTAATTATTATATTATATAATATTGAATTACATGGACGTAATTGACATACATTTTTTTTACATTCTAGGAAAGAGACAGTATTGCCTTGCCGCTGTAAAAATCTGCAACAATTTTGGACAAAGAAACTTGAATTGTGGAGCCTTGCCCAGAAAAGTGGATAAATCTTGTCCCTTTATGTAGTAAATTACTTCTTCTAATAGGTTATATAGTCGAATGCACATTTTGTTGACATAGAAAAATCTATTAACGACAAAACGACGTCTGTCTGTCTGTTCGTCTGTAATGAACGCTATCACCAAAACCGTTCAAATTATTTGCTCTAAAATTAATGTTCTCCAAATAACTCTAAATAAATTAGGGCCCTGTGATTTTGAAACGGATGTTTTTATTTTTGGTATACTTTACATGAAGCATCCTCAACATTTTTAAATTTTCTCAAAAATTGCTCAAAACTTTTTTGAATAAACTTTGTCCTCGTATAAGGTAAAGAACTGCCGGCTGGGTTACGTAAAGAGAAAGAAAGGGACGGAAATTCAAAATAAAATGCTTAATCTATATCTTCTCCCAGCTAAAGCGAAAAAGACCTCGCGTGTAAGGGCAGGATGTGCTGATACTGGATATGCTATTATGGGACCTGAAGACGACGGAATGTGACTAGACAGTGTATGTAATAATAAAACCTATTGTTGAGAAATCGAGGGATAGAGAATGACAGGTAAAAAAGAAAAAAAAGAACGGGAAAAGAGAAAAATACTGCAATAGAACTGAAGTGCTAAGGAAGGAGACTAAGAAGTGAATCCGTTGTGCTACAGCACCACATACTTACTCGCGTTATTTCTATTTTTTCCAATTTTATAAAATCCAGAGAGTTCAACGAAAATTAGACCTGCATCATTCTTTGAAGCCTTGTTCTATTTGTGAAAAAAATTTTAAAGGTCTATTTTAAGTACAGTTTTTTTTAATATGAATCTTTCAATATGTAGTTTTACAGTATAACCTTTTCGCAATTTTCGAAAATACAGAGTTCGCTGGAAATGGGAATCTCGCCACTTGTTTTACCATTCTTTGATACATACGAAGAGAAAATTAACAGTAAAAAGTTTGAGTCGTTTTTGAGGAAATAATTGTTTAAAATTCCCTGCATTTCCTGCAAAAACTACTCATAATTTAGAAAAATTCTACATGACCTTCATGATCGGTCTTTGAACAACAGATTTCATTCAAGAAAATCTCTCTTCAATATTGTAGTTGCAGGAAGACGCCAAAAAACTATAAAGATTTTGCGTTTTTACAAAATTAGAAACTAAAAAAATAGACCTGCACCATTTATATAGGTTATTTATGCTATTCTAGAACCAAGTTTATTCAAAAAATTTGGAGCCATTTTTGAGAAAATATTGAGGCTGACGGAAGATTGGAATCTAGACCTCCGAGGAACGTAATTTGCTTTCTTAGCTATTTCTGTGTATGTTTTAAGAATGAAATAAAATGGCATTACATTAGAAAGACCAACTTTAAATTACTATAATTGCATTTTCAAAAATTTTATTACAATATTTCATCACTTATTTGAAGTTCAATCGAAGTTAAAATTCCTAAATGATGTACTAATTTTCTGATAACTATTTTTTTTTAAGTTTTTAAAAAATACTTATTTTTTAAGAAATATAATAAATTACATAAATAATTTAGAGATAAATTATAATGTTTTTATTACAAGCATATATAAAACAAGACTAATGCCTCTCTTTAACAACACATTGCCATATCGGGGAGGCTTCACCGCACTAATAGGACTATCTCACTCAAAACGCGACGTACGATCTCTCAACCTACTCTGCCGTTGTATTTCTGCAGATGGTTCCCAGGCCCGCTGCCGTTCCCGGATCCACGCGCTTTCCCGGCCGGAGTTCTTTTTTCCTCGCGGCACGTAATGAAAACGGGCGGCCAACTTGCGTACATGAGGCGAACCGCGTGCACGAGTAGAAATATATGCCGCATACGAGTAGAAAGGTCCGCTCATTCATACCTCACTCCCAACTCGCAGTCCGGTCGATGCTGCAAAGCTCTGGCGCAGCTCAAGGGTCGCGTTTGTGCCCGGGTGGCACTTTTAAGGAATATATATATATATATATATATATATATATATATATATATATATATATATATATATATATGTGTGTGTGTGTGTGTGTGTGTGTGTGTGTGTGTGTGTGTGTATGCACGTCCACGCACATACGAAGAAATAGGAGACCAATCGAATTATAATGTAACACTGACGATGTCACAGCTATTCATCTCTCATTCATGCTTCTATCCCAGTTCCACCATATATGACTTCCCATGTGTACCTTTGTCTAACGAAGGACTTGCGATATTCGGTTTCCCACATCTGCTCAACGGCCCCGTATCCACCATGCCTCCGTCCACCATCACCATGCCTCCGTCCAATAAGCCTAAGTTTCTACTGATTTATTTCCATGCATCTGCCTTCACTTTTTCCTTTTGTGTTCTCAATTTTCCTGTTTATAAGAATGAACACTGAGGCTGAAGCACAAACTGACTTCTAGCGCCGTGATTGCTCTCGGCAGAAAATGACCGCAGAAGGAACTTATGTGTAAGGACTGGCACCGATGATAACTGAACATATTCAGCTTTTTCAAATACTACCCTACTGAAAATCACGAGTATTTCTAGCCAAAACGAAATTTATTTCAGGATAACTTATTTTTAAAAAAGAATTGTGTGGTATAATTAGAAAGTATTATGAGGTCAGAAATAGTTAGAAAGTATTAACGCGAAGTGACGAAATAAAATTGTGAATGAAAACAAAATGTCATGAGTGTCTTAATTGGCTGAATCTAAGGTCTCCGATGACTAATCTACAACTACTCCAAAGATATAGGCGCCAACCTCCAAAATGAAAAAAATATTTCAAACACACGTTTCTCATTTGTAACCTGACATCTTGTAAGATGCTAGCAATGCGTGAATAAAATAATGTCCATTAATAATAAATAAAAATAAATATTTCTGAACGCTGCAAAATATATTACCAATACAAAATTTGCAATAGCATATTATCAGCGACACAGATTTTCGGTTTTGAATTTCTTCTGTTGATATATAAGTACTGATACAAACTAAACTGTTTGAAGATCAAAAATGTCCAATAATAAATAGTAATTTTGCTAAATAGTGTCACGCCTTGCATGTCCATTTTCCCAGCAATGTTCAGGTCTTGAAAGTGTGAATTGTGTAATGATGACGGCTGTTACGAAAAGCAACTACACAGCCTACATTAAACGGCTGAATAATTAAAGTAACAATAGTAGCGAATGACTAGGACCTGCCGGATAGTCACGTCACTGGATGGTCACGCAAACTCGTCGAAAAGGTCACAGTCTTCATCAAGACAACGATTGACTGTTTCATACAAATTATCAACATCTTGTTTCAGATCAGAGTAGGTAAATAAAGATCTATCTATTACGTGTAGTTTAAAGACGACATTAAATAAATAAATAAATATATATATATATAAATACATAAATAAATAAATAAATAAATAAATAAATAAATAAATAAATAAATAAATAAAAGTTTACTTAACATTTATGTGAAGTACTTATGTCATGATCTTTTTCCACTAATTATTATGAATTTACGAACTCGCCTGTAATAAATCGTCCACTTTGGGATTGTACATGATACTGATCTACGTGATGCTGGACAAAAACAGTGACCATAGATCGCAGGTCAAGAAACACTGACATATAGATATGATACGTATTGCTTATTATCCAAGCGAAATCGCTAGTAAGGAACGGAGATGCTTCTACCACGCAGTACCATGGCCTCGAATTTGTAATTATTGGTTCTAGATCATATTTTTCAGATCATGGTGACTGATATAAGATCGTCTGGTGTAAGGGTAATTAATGTGATGTTGAAGACCATTATGCAATTGTAATGGAATAATGATTTCTTGGTTTGGTATTTATGAAGAAATTGTGGTATGAGAGACGGGAGAAACAGGAGGATCCCGAGAAAACCTACCGCTATCTGCGCTTTGTTCACCTCAAATCCCACGGAGATCAATTGGAACTTGAACCCTAGACCCAGCGGCCAGCTACGAATAGCATCATTGGTAACACACTCGGGAAATGAACGGTGATCAAATAACGACTGCCAGTTGTTTAAGGTATATCAGGTACGGCAATGTTTAAGTTTAGGTTCCTCGAAGGAAACCAAGGAACCAATCAGGGTACCTATCATCTAGAATTCTCGCTCAGACACCGAGATTCCTCGACCCTGCTGCTTAGCTGGTATCAAAAATCATCCACCATTAGGGCATAGATCTCCCACTTACGTTGCAAACCTACATCTACCTACATCAATTTCTCCACCCAAATGGTAGCAATTAATCGGGGGAAGCCTCCAGGTAGAGGCTAGACG
Organism: Teleogryllus oceanicus; assembly: GCA_964035755.1. Classification (NCBI taxonomy): domain Eukaryota; kingdom Metazoa; phylum Arthropoda; class Insecta; order Orthoptera; family Gryllidae; genus Teleogryllus; species Teleogryllus oceanicus. The sequence goes on from CAXIVR010000004.1 coordinate 52,077,058, forward strand.
GGCAGTATTGGCGGTCGAACTCCAAAATTTGTCAGGCTGTCAGCATGTTATGAATCCTCGAACGAGCGAACCGATATTGTTATTTTATCCGATAGGCTGTCAGCTCTTTCATCTCCAACAGACAAAACCACTGACGTCGTGTTTGACAACTTCATTATTTTATTTCCGATACTGTCTTCGGTGTAACATTTTTCAACGCTGGGGATTGAAGGCTTCTTGTTCTTGGCTTTCAAAACTTTAAGAAATAATTTAGTTCTGGAATTTCCTTTACTTCCAAAAGACATTACGTTTAAAAATTGGTGGTCAAAGATAGAGGCATTTAGAAAAAGAATAGCTTTTTATATTCCCCTCGTGTACAATTTAAAGAAGAGTAGAACAAATTATTTGATTTCTTTAACTAACTGTATTTTCACGTTTGAAAATGTGTGATCTATTCAGCAATGATAACAATCACAAAAAGACAATGATCCATCTCTAATATACAATTATTGTTTGTCACAATTTACACTCCCCTCGACAGTGAGTATTCTCATGGATATCCTTTCTACTGATTAAACAGAATTCGCCAATTGATAGCCTTGCTTTGCGTTTTTTTCTTTCACTCAAATCCCCCTTCATTATTTTCTTTTTGTAATCACTCCCATTTACTTCCGTATTTACACAAGGCTTCCAAGTCTAAGCGCAAGCCCAAAACCAAGCGATAGAGTTCATTTCAATCTAAATATATTTCGGAGCTTTGCATTGTGTCTTAGGATATGCCAATTCGTTACAAGTATTTATTAATAACTGATAAAGTTACGAAGATAACAATTGATAATAATTCCAATCAACCTACTGGTACATTCAACAAACGACTAGGTTCGTCTGAAACTAAATTCAACTAGAACAAGTTAATTAGATCTTTGTGTTATTTTGAATTATTTAATTATTTGCAAAATTGCATCTCCACCCCCTCCTATAGGTTCATGCGACCATGATCAACTCATATCGAAATGATTTGTTCTTGGTTCATGGCCTGAATATCTCAGAAACCACATCACAGCCAGAACAAAGCCCCTTCAAACAACTGCAATTATATAGTTTAGTCATGTTACACCTGCAAGCATTTCGATGAGCCGTAAAGATCTAATTCGCAAAGCACTTGCTGACTTCCTCACTCCTCACCAGACAACACCCGCCTCCGCAACCTCAGCCATTGCAGCCGCCAGCCGCCCCAGCCGCCCCAGCCGCCCCAGCCGCCCCAGCCGCCCCAGCCGCCCCAGCCGCCCCAGCCGCCCCAGCCGCCCCAGCCGCCCCAGCCGCCCCAGCCGCCCCAGCCGCCCCAGCCGCCCCAGCCGCCCCAGCCGCCCCAGCCGCCCCAGCCGCCCCAGCCGCCCCAGCCGCCCCAGCCGCCCCAGCCGCCCCAGCCGCCCCAGCCGCCCCAGCCGCCCCAGCCGCCCCAGCCGCCCCAGCCGCCCCAGCCGCCCCAGCCGCCCCAGCCGCCCCAGCCGCCCCAGCCGCCCCAGCCGCCCCAGCCGCCCCAGCCGCCCCAGCCGCCCCAGCCGCCCCAGCCGCCCCAGCCGCCGTTCGGTCGCGAAGGGATCGCCGGCATGCGCTGCCGTGTGGCTCAGTACTTTAGTTCGGAGACTTGTTAGTGGACTCCAGAACTGCGACGCTTGCTTAGCCAAACTTGGAAATTGCGCGCCTGAATAATTTCGCTCGAAGGAGCGCGTTTGAATTCCAAGTTGGCGTTTCATGAAAACGCACATATTACTCAGTTAACGAGGTACATGTAGTGTTATACCTATTGAATAATATATGATTCAAAATAGTTAAAAGTTTCTCTCAAATTTGTTTCTACATTGTACTCAGTTCGATTGTCATGTAGTTGTTTGCGAAGGGGATTGAGTTCTTCGCAAGAAAGTTAAACTCTTGCTTTTTTATCGACCAAGCAGGTTAATTAGAAAATTATGTTTAAGTAGACACAAAGAAGAAAGTATTAATATACATAAAACATGACACGCAATTTCTGCATGCATCTCTCCTACATTTTCTATAAATGATTTACCCTAAAATTGTTGAGATTTCTAAGAACTATGTATTTTTGGTTTCAGAATATTAAAAATCTTTTAAATCATTGGAATGCTTTCAATATAAGATCTCATCAACGAAAGCAAAAATATTGGCTTTGATTAATAATAATAATAATAATAATAATAATAATAATAACAATAACAATAATAATGTGTATTTGGCGTTTTGGGCCGGTAGTCCGACGTCGCCGGCCAACAACCTGTGTCCCCATTGCCTGGGCCTTGATAAATTCCCATGCTTGGGGGTAAGAGCGATATGAGGCGAACATGACGTATTCTCTTCACCGTAACTAGCAACATCCGCCAGCTTGAGCTCTTCTTCGTCACACAGCTACAGAAACTAGGACGATTGGATAGGAAAGCTACAATTCTATTGTTGCCTCGACCGGGAATCAAAGTAGCGTACACGTGTGAGAACTCTCGAATGTTAAACCCCACCCTCTTCTCTATTTTGCCATTGCCATATTCAGCCTGCAATATATCTTTTTTTCAAGACCCTGTTATCCATCGTCACTTGTTCTATATCTCCTTGTAATTGATAACAATACAATACACCCTTGTCAATACAAACTATTCTTATTTAACGTTATTACCGAGTAGAGAGATACACTCGTGTAATTAAGTCACGTATAATATCAAGTAATTAGTTTAATTTCACATACAGTTGCAGATTCTACAGACTCTGAACAGGTGGTAAAATCGAGAAGCGTCGAATAAGCAAAAATGTAAAAGAATATTCAAGATCACATCCCGTCGATTACGTTGTGAGAAACGTTTCTTTTAGGCTTTTGGCCTCAAAAGTATAGTTTGTAAGGCCCTAAAACTCCTCGTCTATGAGTTATTTAACGATATAGATTGAAAAATACGACCGAGTGTTGCGGGTTGCATTTGACATTAAACACTAAAAGCGTTTTTTAAACAAATCCTTCATTTTTTAAGTCAAAGTGCAATTCTTCACGTCTCCGTAAAATTCTCTTTCTATAGAGATCTCAGTTATAAAGATTAGTTGCGTATGAGAGCCGCAAAAGGTATGTATACTATTGAAATAATATAGGAGACTATTATGCACTTTTATTCTCTCTCTTTCATAATGCAATATGTGCAAATGTAATACACATTTCGAAACTTTTCAAAATAAATGAAGCTGTTTCTTACAAATTTTCTTCCACGATGAGCGGAGAAACTTTCATTGATGGATGAAATTTTGACGTATTTCGAACACTCGTCGTTAACCTCCTACTTAGTCCTACATGTATTTAGATATCTCAAAACCCGTTAAACGGTCGCTTAGGCGTGAAATTCGGTCAGAATTTTAATCAGGACTGTTTTGCTTAACTAAGGAAAATGCAAACTTTACAAAGAACTGATAATTATGGACACGTTAACGGAATTTCAATTTAGGATTCCAAATATGTGTCGGTAAAAACTTCGTTAAAATATTCTCCTCGCAAATTTCTCGTGGAAAGGTCTTCGGACCACATTACCAACCTAAACATTCATCACATTTTTACAGCTACAAGCTGTTTGTAACTAATTCGTTCGGAATTTAATTTAGTAACTTATTCACAAATTTCTCATAATTAGAGATGGTCAGAGCATAAAACCGTATTACTTCTAGCAGGCCTCTTGAACTCTGGACCCCGACAACTTTAATTGAACCTCACCTCACGAAGAGACTGACCCTTGGAAGAGAACTGCGTGTTTGTACTCATTGATAGCTGTCAAGGAGACAGTTATGCAGCCCAAACAACACACAGTAACTATGGTTCAATTAAAAGAAATTGGTGATTGACAGTTGCGATTGGAAAGGAGCGACGTTGACAGGTTGCGTACCACTGAGCGCGTTTTCTCAGGACACGAAAATAAACTTTTGAAATAAATACTTATAAAAGTAAGCAAATCGAATATTCATATTGTATGAAGCAACAGTTTCAGAAGCACAACTATTTTATCACCAACTCATTTTAATCGGTCCATAACAGTGAGCTTCACTCTCACTAACTTTTGTAGAGAACAAGGAAAAGTAATTTTGGAAAAGTCGGGAAGACAAAAGAGAGTAGGTGATGATCGAGGACGAAAGAGCGGGCAAGATAAGAACGTGATGTTAGCGAAAGAAGACTAAAAGGAATTGGGACGCAGAGAAACAGTCCGGATTTGAGAAACGAGCGGGGAAGTTAGGAACACTAAGGAAGATGAGAGAGATAAGAAACGCATATGTTAGACAATGGGGCGAAGAAGAAAAGAAGACTTGAAGGGGAACACGGAGGAGTAGGCTGGCGAGAATAGAAAGGTCCAGAACGAGCGAGGGGAGTTGGGGAGAACTAAAGTGTTAGATCCAGGAGCCGGGGGGGGGGGAAGGAGGCGGGACGGTGAGGGTTGGGGGAAGGGGGCGCCTAACGCGATCCGACGCAGCGTGCTGGCGACCGCAGCGCGCCCGACAATTTCCAATTTATTTTCCGCGTCATGTTTTATTTCAATCATCTCGCTTTATTTCCCGGAGGACGCCGTCCGCAGAGGCCTGGGCGGCGGGCAGAGGATGATAGCCTAAAACGCCGACCATATTGGTTCTTTGATAGATCATTCTCGAATAAATGCGATTGACATCGTCGTCTCCGTATAGTCTTCCATATATGTATGAACTTTCCATTAATAGACTTGCAAAGGGGGACGGATTTCCCAACAAGCGAGTAGGGAGAGTGGGCTTGAACCCGACAGGAAGTTCCTTTCTTTTCCGCAGAGCGCTAGTGGAATGTACCACAAGTTCTGGTCGTTCATTGTTTTTTAGAGATAGGAGCCGGTATTTTAAGTATTTCACTGAAAAGCTGATCACGTAATATCACTGTTAATTAGAACATTTATTAGTCTTCGTGTTTTTTTTATTTCCAGTTGTTCATAAACGATATGTTGCTTTTTTATCTTACTTAACTTCTTCCAAAGAAACCTTACCTTACTTAACTCAGCTTCCAAAGAAACCTAGGGACACATTTTTAATTAATGATAGTACTTTTTTATGCAAGAATATTTGTCTTATGCACTTTTTACAATTTAATTGTACGTAATTATTAGGATCAATGACGGAAAAACTTTCGGGTAAATACGCCCCCTTTTTCATTATTTCAGATTATATGGATTGTGTTAGGACACATCCTTGAGGCATTGTTATTTTAATCGTGGCTTCAAGATCACATGATTTTGTCATTGTTAAATGTTACGATGATATTTGTCTTCAACTGTAGTCTGCATAATATTTATGTCCAAATTATATGCAGTGATATTTGCAAAATTATTAGCAGTGATATTTGAGTAATACCTTAAGTTTGAATGAGCATGTCCATACAGCATTTTCTCCTAAATATTTAATATTTCATCTAGTTATCAGTCTATCTAGTCTCATGTTACATCTTCACAAGTTTAATTTACTCTTATACCAATCAAGCAAATTCTCCTGCTAACATTGGCTAGCCCTTCTCTCGTCAAATGTTCAATCTAAGAATGGATAAGTGAGGGCATCTCAAATTCTAACTTCAACATCAAACATTTTGTTTCCAATGTTGTTTGGGGTCATGAAAGAGAGTTCAGAGAGAGCGTGTTACACTAAATGAAATCTTAACTCAAACGCAACAATCACAATTCGCCATCTTAATGTCTTCACGTCCCTTCTCTATCTATGCGGTTAGTCAGGCCCTGAGTGCGAACAGCTCCAGGGTAATTCAAACTATCAGTTATGCAAGCTGATATTCAAATTATTATTGTGTTGAATATGTGGGTGTTTCGTATATTCTGAAAACACAAGTTCCATTTTTACATCATGGATCTGTCGTTAAATCAAGGAATGTCTTTCAAACGCAACTAAAATATCCAAAAGAAATTCGAAGAGGAAAATATAGCACGGAAACGTTTGCCCCATTTCGTGTACTCAGAAAGGCAACGTACAATCTGCCACTTGGAAGGTTTCGCACAGGTTTCTCATTACATACTTCCTATTCTATTTACGAAGTTGCACATCCAAAAAATAAGGCGAAATGATTGTATATCAGTCATCGAGCCTAATCGTCAACTGTGAGTACGATTTTTTACTGTGAAAAGAAATACAAAATACATTGAAAGTGACGCCGTCATTTCTCGTTTGACAATAGTTAGCGTCTTAATACATTACCTCAAACCTGTAATCTCACAATGAAATTCCAAAATAAATAAAATATATATCTTTGTAAGTAACCGTTTAGGGCGATGAGTCAAAAACGACATAAAATTCGCGTTATCGTGATTTCGATTGGATCTGCCATTCGACATCGTGTTTCAGAAAACGGAGCCATCAAAATTACTAAATCTTTCAACGCGGCACTTAAGTCTTTCTAAAACATAAATTCATACTCAAGTGGCAAAATGAAACTTAAATTTAGAGCTGCGTCAGAAGTGTTCGCTTTTGTAATCTTATTCATATTTTCTAATTTTTTGAGAGACCTTTATAAAAAAAACTCAATATTGCTTCATAAAACATGGGTGAAATGAATCTGAAAACTATGGTCCGCTACGAAAACATTAATGTTGAACCGTATCCTCCAAACTAGACACGGAGTCTACCTTATGGAAGTCTACAATGAGTTTTCTATTCCATATCTTGATACATTTCCATTGTACAGTCTAATTAGTAAGCGCACGTATAGTTCGTCACAAACAATGTTCGATTCAAATGCTTTTCATTGCAGGCTCCTTTACAGCACTGCACACAAGGGTGGAAAGCCTCCCAGGCAATCGAGGTAGATGCCTAGGGGCCCACCCTCACAAGGGCCCCAAATGATAGTCACAAAATACACTAGGAACTCCATTAACGTTATAAACGTTTCTTGTTTATAATTATGGAAAAATAATCGTTAACTATTTACTAATTAGAAGGGTTTTAAATATATTTATTTATCACGGCCTAAAAATGATTTTGGATGAGGTTGGTAAACTAACGGAATCCAAAATCATTCAATTTCAGCCGAGTGCATACAACTATTTCTCGTCTTCTCACCTCCCAATTTTAGGTTTGAATTTTTAGAGATCTCATTTATAGCATGCTGTTTCGTTGTATAAATGTAGATGTAATTCTATATTATCGCTTCTGAAGTTGTCAGCACTGTTACAGCTGTTAAAGCATGAAGAATTTCCAGCTGATTTTGACGATTTGTTTCGTAAGTATGGAGTGCGATATTAGAGATTATAATTGAGGAAGCTGAAACAGCTACTGAGAGTTTACGTTTCATAGTTTTGGTAAAATACCTACCACAGTTGCACAGTTTCTTAAATTACCTACTGCAAATCAGTACACAGGACATTGTTTTAGGCGGTCTTCCACTACGATATTAGCAGATGCTGGACCTACTTTAGCAAATATTAAAAGACATGGTGAATGGAAAAGTTCAAAGGTAGCTGAAGGATACCTGGAAGATTCGGTGGAGTATAAAAACAAAGAAGTTAGAATGATCTTGCAAAACGAAAATTGTCCTTCAGTTAGAGTAGAGACTACTTCAATTTCTGTTGAAACTCCTGGCACAAGTGCTCAATGCTCGGAAGATCGGAAACAGTTACAGGTATAATATTTCAAAATCTAATAAATTGTGTTATTAATATAAATAAATGTTATCAATAAGTTAGAAACATTCTGTATTAAAAAATAATAAATATTATTTGCCATGTGTTAACAGTCGTTTGTACATTGTCTTATTTACTTGACGTTGCCATGGTAATCGTCCTCTAAAATTCATTCTTGACCTAGGCCTCCAAAGGTCACCTTTGGGGCGTATAAATGCTGTGCCAAATGCGGGTTTTGAAGTGAGAATCCAAAAAATAACTAGTATTTAATTCATATCTTAAGATATTTGTTTCATCGGAATAATATTTCATTGGAAAATTTAAAAAAATAGAATAATAATTATTAAATAATCATATTTTATTCTGTTGAATAGTAATATTTTACTTTTTTCAATTACAAAAATCTGTTCATCACCCAGGATCTCTGGTCCTGCTCGATTGCACGGACTGAAAACCACACAAAATCCGCTTTAGCAGATGTCCTTTAAGCGTTTCCTATTCGTTCATCATTAGAATGTTTACTCTGTAATGCAAATTTTAAAAAGAAATGCTATACCATTCGTCATCAACGAATCACAAACTAAACTATTCTGTAGAAGGACTCGCCGAGAACTAAGTCTTCCGAAACAAAAACGATTAAGCTTCGGCTCATAAAAGTTTGTCAATTCCTTCAACATTGCCGTTTGTCATAGTGTATAATGAATTACAAAACGTTCGTCGTCAACGCCCCACGATCTCAAAGTGCCAACGGCGAAAGCGTTTGTCTCCGCAGCCGCCGCGCAACGCGCCTTGGGGAACTCCGGCAAGCGTCGGCCGGCCCTCGAGCGCCGCCGGCCGCCCGCCGCGCCGCGACCGCGCGCGCGTCTGACGCGGCTCGGCCCGGCGCGGCTCGTGGGGCCCGCGCAGCCCCCGGGCCGCTGGGGGGCGGGGGCGGGGGGCACGGCGGGGGTGGCGGCGCCCGGGCGGTCGCCCCGCGGCCGGCGAGCGCGCGCCCGCGGCCTCTAGCAGGGTGGCGCGGTGGCGGAGCGGCGGTGGCGGCGACCTAGGCGACGGCAGCGGCGACGGCGCTGGCCCGGACGCGCGGCCGGGACGCGCCCGGCTGGCACGGGTTGCTCTCCGCCGCCGCCGCCCCCGACGACTCGCGGCACCTGATGTAAGGTTATGTGCGGCGAATGTGAAGTGGCACGTAAGACGCGCCCGGCTGGCACCTTCTGCCTCTCCCCTCCATCCTTCTCCTTCTATCTTAAAAAAAAAATTTCCTTTCCTTCTCTTTTCTCCCCCCTACACCTCTTCTCGTCCTCTCCTACTTCTTCGTCTTCCTTTGCAGCATTCTTCACTTCTTTGTCTTCTTCCTTCCTAGTTTTTTTCTATCTTTTTTTCCCCTGTAATTCGTGTTTCTCCCAATTCGCCACCTATTGCAGCATTTTTCTCTTCTTCCTTTCATTCCCTCCTTTTTTAGCTGTAACTCTTCACTCCTAGATTTCGCAACAATAGGTTTCCACCACACCCACTGTCCAGCCACACCCATCGCCTTCAGATCCCATAGCAGTACAACCAGTGTCAGTACATCCAGACGTAGCACATCGTGCCTACTACGCGAGGTCTTCCTTTCGCTCTAGCTTGGAGAAGACCTAGTTTGAGAATTTTCTTTCGAGTTTCGTTCCCTTCCCGAAACTCAATTAAGGGAGTCTTCTAGTTCGGGTGACTCTTATGTCCCTCTTAGGAAAGCATTTTTCCTCTGGAAGTTCACAAAATTTCGACGACCACATACCCCGATTTTAATAATTTACTTAAATCTCTAAAACCAAAATAGCTGAAAGAGGGTAGATAGAGGAAAGGAAAGCTAGATTTCTGAAAGTTTAATGCCCAGAAGCTCGCAAGCAAGGGGCTCGGAGTTTTCCCGACGAATCAGAAAAACTTAACGAGGAAGCTAGTTTCGGACTCATTATCTTAATTTTTGCTTTACATTCAATTTCAAAACATATTGATGATATGACTTATTTTTCTACAGAGGCCAAAATTTATTTGACCAGTTTCCCTTCAAGTTCAACAGTATATTATTAGTTTCGACGATTATTTTTATAAGTTCACATTTCATTTTACAGTGTTTTAAGTAAACTCTTGTAAGATTGGCATTTGAAAAATGGTTATTACTGATCTTGAAGTATGTGTGTCATATTATTTAACCCAACCAACCTCAAATACTTTGCCTTCCAGCACATCTTGGGGGACCTGCTCCCCTAACACAGAAACCCGAACAACCAGCCAAATTGTTCAACGCTTCCACGCGATCATTACAATATATTTTATTTCCCACAGATCAATCACTTCAACACCCCAATCAAACTTACTGCATCCTCCAATTTCAAGAACATATTATTAAACCCAACCAACCTAAAATTCTTCAGCTCATCTTGAGGGGCGTGCCCTCCGAACACAGAAACAAGAACAACCAACCAAATTGTTCAACATCTCCACCCGATCACTCATATTATTTAGTTTTCCGTGATATACATACTTATATTAATAATTGTTAATATAATAATTGTTAATATAAGTACTAGGACATTGGTTGGTGTGATTAAACAGGATATGAAGTTTGGTAATGATTTTGACGCAATGAAAAGTTAATTTTTACAGTTTTCAAATACAACACAATACACTGTGTTCATCCCTACTGTTTTATTCGTTTAAATACTACAATCATTTTCAATAGTTTCATTATATAGATAATTATCTTATGTACACTATCAGTGAAAAATTCAGATTAGTTATTTAGTTACATTTATTTTGTAGGTAGTTCAGTCATTTCCCTTTAACCTCTTCTGAGAATTTATGCGGTGGTCATCATTACTCTCTGTAGAGACTTTATCTTGAGCTATCTCCACATTCTGAAGCTCTTGATGGTGACTCCTCTCCTCTCCATTGTATGACGCAAGAGAACAATAACATTTAGTGATTTCAATGGCTTCATGCTCTGTTACAGTTACTGTAATACTATACGCTTTTGTTTACGTTTAGTGATACATTTCCAACAAGTACTCTCACTCTTCTAGACCTATTCACTTCTAACCAACATTCCTCTTCGATTATTTATGTGCACGTTTCAGAAGGGCGCAATTTCAGCTGGAGACAAGTAGACAATTTGATCTAGAGTAAAGAACCCGTTCGTATAACGCTATGGAAGTAGCCTCATTATGATAACTATTTGAGATTCATCTTCAGCTTTAAGCAATATTGTAATATTTATAAATATTTGGATTGTATATCACGTCATGTTACAATATTGTAATATTTCTCACTATTCAGAATTGTTGTACATCATATTGCTTAAATTATTTTGATACATTTGGAAATACCCGCAATATTTCCTTATTTACAGACGCGCGCGCACACACACACATACACACATGCATTTCATTATTACACATGTCGGGATACTAGACGAGAGTTTAGAGTTTGTCCTTGCTGTGTCTGTGCCCCACTAGGAGGATATACCTGGAAGGGAAATCCCCGCAAGCCAACGTTTATGTCGGCGCCTGATCTCACCATCCAGCGGGGGAAGAACGTATCCATCTTCCGTGATAAAAATGTGCACTATGCTGCCGGGATTAATGAGCTTAGCGGCTGGCACGCCCGGAAATACATCAAACAATCAATCGATCAAAACCGAACGTTTTTCCTGATGATTACTTTTTCACAGTTCTCGTCATCTGTGTTGTGATCAGTGGTCGTTTCTATACTGCCGATTTCTCTCCCAAAAATAAGAGAGGTTTAATAAAGTGAATTATATTTGTTTAGTTATTATGTATTTATTCAGGATTGGAACTCCTCAACTATTAGGAATATTGAGGCCGATCGTTGATAAGTTAATGAAGAGATGAAAGCCATTATGACGGACAAATGGTGGAAGAATAGGTAGAGAAAACGGAAAAATCCTGAGAAAATCTGCCGAAAGCTCCACAAATTTGTCCTCCACAAATTACATATGGTGATTGAAACCGAGTCCGATCGGTGGAACACATATACACTTACTATTACATTAGTCACCTCGAATATATTATTAGATATTAGTATTATTGATAGTGGCCTGCAGCAGCAAAAATTATGCTGAACAAAACCACACAAAATTGTTTTCCAAAAAAGTCGCTCCCTCACTGCTCATGAACAAAAAAATTTAATACATCCTTGTAACACTGCAATAAATTGAATATTTTAACAAAAAGCTTTACCGCAATAACATAGCATAGCAATACCGCAATAACATGGTATAGTTTATACTCAGAACAATACAATAGTCTTTAAATATCAAGAGTATTAAAAAAGTTTCTGTTCGATAACACAACACCCGAATTGCAAATATTTAATGGCGCGCGACTTCTTCCGCAAAGCCTTGCTGTCGTGTGACTAGACCTTGGAATTTTAGGCACAAACAAATGATGCTTTAGACACCTAAAAGAGTTAATAAAACTATAAAATTAGGCGCTATTAAGCATGACAAGTGGCGTTTTAGGTACTTAAAATAGGTTAAAAATTATTGAACCAGACATTTAACAGAACTAGACATGAAAAATCATGTTTCTGACAACTAAAACTGATCATAAAAGGATTAAATTTGGCACTTTTCATTATTTAGGAAAGACAAATATTTTTATGTTTATGGCAGTGACCACAAACATTACTTTATTCACTTTCATTTCTTTTCATTTTATTTTTTCTATCGCATTTTTCATTCTCGATCTGTTAACAACGCAGCTGCTCGGGGAAGAGTGTAATTGCCTAAGTGAGTGCTGATCGGAGACGAGCGTGAAATATCCCCTTCCTATTGACTTGCAGAGCTCCTAACGTTCGGTGTGTTGAGTGAGAGATTGCGGTGCATAGTCGATTGCGTATTTGATCAGGGAATATTCGCATTTCGGTAAATTCGGGAAAGTATTTGCGTTTCAGTGTAACAAATTAGTAATTAAAATATGATAATTCTTCAAAATTACTTGTTTTAGGTAGTTTTAGGCAAAAAATATTAAAATAGGCATCAACCGCCCTTTTAGGACATTCTAGGCCCTATTGGCTGGTTTCGGCAGATCTATTTTAAACAATTGCAATTATTTTCCACAACCTCCTAGAGAAACTAAATAGGCATTTGTCCTAAAATCCGGGGTCTACGCATGACATTAGCTGTGTCGTAAAAAGTGACACCCGAGTGTGAGTTCAATAGGAACGCGCAATATGAGGAGCGGCGGAATAACACAAGAAAATATTTTCATTTTTCACGCAAAATCGGAACTTGAATTGTTTTTGTATTTGTTTCCGAGTTCCTGTGTATCTAATGAAACCTTATATACCTCTCACATGACCGGAGGTTGCATAGTTTTCTTTCAACTTCTGCGCGTATTGTAAATTAATAATATGAACTGATCCTGCTGCTCCAAAAATGCTGTTGTTAAGTGTGGGAGTATGTAGATTTCTATTGTGCTACATACCCGCCCCTTATGTTATATCTGGGGAATTTGTCCCTGCGGTGGGCACCTTGACGTTGGCATCCATCCAATCTCCTGCCGATGTACAAGTACGCCGACAATTGGTATCTAGATCCCGCCAGAACGCAGTTTTCCCTCTCGGTAACCTTCCCATTCAATGGCTCAGTCGGGCCGCCCTCCTAGCTCAGAGCTACCGGCTTTCCAGACCGGTGCCGGCGTCGAAACAATGCACCGGGAACAAGTCCCTCGTCTATGTCCAGAGAACCGGACCACTGCCTCGAAGAAGGCAGTGGTCCAACAGGGGGCCACCCGAACAAAAATACGGGGCGGCTTGGGACTCCCTTCCCGTCTCCTCACTGCAATCACCTTCATGCTATCGACCTGCGTACCACTGGAATCTAGGCAACTTGACAGGGGGGTTCGTGGTCCCCGTCTGGACTTTTGGTGTGGTTCCCGTCTGGTCCAACTGATGAGTTACCGGACGAACCCGGTAACACGGAGCACCGCCTACTCACTGCCTCCACCTTGAAGTTATCGATATGAGTGCCAACGAGAAACTCAGGGTGGTCGTCTACAACTCTCCACCAGAAATCATGACCGCCTGTGCGGTCATGATTCCCCCCCGCGGGGGGGCGGCCCTGGAGCAGCAAAAATTGGGACACGGAACACGTGAATACAGAAGCTTCTTTCGTCTTCGTAGCGTGACGTTAGCAGTGATGCACTGAGAATATATACGTAACATCAGGTTTGAGAAATTGCGGAGTAACATAATCAAATATTTGAATTTTCCCCCAAAATCGAAACTGTTTCATTGTTGTTTATCTCTTTCTTGAGTATCCGACGAAACCACTGACACATCCCAAATGGCCGAAGTTTTCATAGTTTTCGTTCAATTTCTGCAAATAGACACCACTCAAAAGGTCGCAGGCTGTAGAGTTTTCTGCCAGTTTCAGTTTCTTTCACTAGACATGGAATGACCTCACAGTACATTTAGATAGCACATCAATTCTACACATTCCAAGAATATCACAAACTTTCTGTTCCAAGCACAGCACGTAAATAACAAAACACTCTTTTAATGGCGGGTGGCCTCTTTCTTGGAGCATTGCTGTCGCATGAAGTCAGCTCTGTCGTGAGCAGTGACGCACTAGGGTTGAGGACTCAGTCGGTACGCGCAGTATCAGAATAGGCAGAATATCACAATCAAATATTTACATTCTCCATTCAAAGTTTTTTTAGTGGGAAAAAATTGTTTGACGGCAGGGATGAAAGGGGCAAGATAGAGAAGGTTTATTATTGAGGATTTACGAAGGTGTTAAAATGTTATTTTATTTAGGGATTAGAGAAGAGGAAAAGAGAGCTTGTTTAGTAGAGAGCTTAGATAGGTTTTGAAAGGTTGTTTTGTTAAGGGTTAGCATTATGGTTGTCTTCAATTTTGTCAGCGAGCCATATTGTCTGTGGTGAGGTTCGGAGTGAAGAAAGTTTAAGGACATCTAACGGGTCTTTCTTGAGGGTGGGGGGTTATTGAGGATACGTTGATGGAGTTGAATAAGATAAGCAAGGTTGGATAACCCCATAGACACTACTTTGATGAGAGATGGATCATGATAACCATGACCAAAATACTTGTTTTTGCGATGCGTTCTATATTATAAAGTAAAAAACGCTGGATTCTGCGAGAGTCAAGTTTAAATGCAGAAACTAATAATTACAAAAATTTCAGAGAAGAATGCAAGATGAAAGGTATCCTCAATAGTCTTCCATTGTACCCTGTTGCGCAACCATTCCGGGAACTTTAATTACATTTTTTCTCTCACTACCCACCGTGTTTGCTCTCGACGCGTCTTCTCTGTGCTTCTGCGGCGGCGTACTGCTGACATCCCTGGACTGACGGGACAACCATTCCGAGAGATACCGGATCCCCCTGGGATGCTTTGCTTCGCCGCTACCACTGCATGTGGCCTTGCATCTTCTTCTCCTTCTAATGGATTTGATCGAAACTGAATTTTCTCAATAAAAACACTCGATTATCCTGAGCATTAAGAAATGAATGGTGTTTTTGTTGAATATTTAGAAAACGAAATAGTTTGCTCTCCTTCACCTTTGATTCTTCCTCTAGTACTGCAGCGCCTCTGACCGGGTGGTCCTAGGTTCGAGTCCTGACGGCGGAAGGATTTTCGACACTAGCTTTTCAGCTAGGTCGAATTCAGTCGCTGTCTGGAGGAGAATTCTAGGGGCCGGCTGCTCTGATCGGTAGTTTTCCCTGGTTTCTCCGATCAACACCAGGCGAATGCCGGAGCAGTACCCTAACAAACGGGCCACGGACCGCGCGCGATCTGTCCTTCCTCTTCCTTGTCATATCCTCTCCTCTTACACACACACTTACACTAACATGCACTACACTACCACATATTCTGGGAGACCGGTCGGGAGCTTAGAGCTTGTCCCGGCTGGGGCGGTGCCCCGCTGGTGGGAGAGTCCTGGTTAGGAGGAAACCCCACTAGCCGACGGTAGTCGGCGCCGGATCTCGCCATGCGGTGGGGGAAGATCACCGTCATCTCCCGAGGAAAAACATGCACTACACTAACGGGACTAATGACTAAAGCAGTTGACACGCCCGGAAACACGAAAAAATCAATCAATTAATCAATCTTCCTCTAGTACCCTGTCTCGAAAGGGACGGAGGGCAAATAAGTAATACTCATCATTTTTGGTTGATTGTGAAATGAAGACAATGATACTCATATTTGTTTCTGAGCACAGGCGAGCAAGACCAGCGCGTGTGCGCCGTCTCCTGTCTTGGGGCTTATGCAGGACTCCATCCCGCAGCCTCTGGCCCAGCGCACTTGGCCGGTGCGCCGACTCCCAAGGCCGGCAAACTTACAAAAGAAAATGTGAATTTGCAATTGAAAATGAAAAATAATTTCTGCGCAAAAGGGATATCTCATTCTATCACACATGTCACCAAGCTTCGCACGTGAGAACTACCTTGTCATTACTGGTCCATCGAAACTCGCAAATTACTGTGTACAGATCTGTGTCAGAGATAATGAGGAGAGATTACAATAATCATTTGCAACTGGAAACATCAATTACTCATTACCGTGTAAGCAGCTTGAATGAAATGATCTAACCGATTAGATGTATACACGATAATAGATACTCGCACAAGCGCTGTATATGAAACATAAATTCATTGATTTGTTCACGAATGGGCGATGAATTTGGTGATTTCTGTAGTTGTCTTCTATTGTCTTTCATTTGTTATTTTAATCTAACATTAATGAATAAGTAAATATATAAGTTTAAGTTACACATTTTCCAGGTTGAAATGGAAACTTATGAGTAGCCTACATCACAAAAGTGACAAAAATTCGATATTTCACAAGCCGTTTTTCGGCTGCTGTGAAGAATTCATACACAATACATTCATACACAATTGCTTGAGTCAATTGAATTGTAATGTAGAACGCAGAAGAGTTTTTACTTAAAGATTATTGTCAAGTTACTTATTCAGGCATAATGTTATCTTCAACCATAGACATTATAATGATATGTTATCTTAAATACGCTTAAAATTGAAAAATAATATAAACACGTATGGTCTTTTTGTGTCCTTTTGTTTTCAGCAGCAGTGCAGTTGTACGGGCGCTCTTTACCACGATTTCCATCAAAGAGAAGTATCCGTAAGCAAAACGCGCGGAGCTACCTATGGTTCAGGTCCAAAACACCAAATGGATTGTTTTTAAAACAACGAATTTAAATAAACGAATTTTATAATTGCTAATGAATTACTACAACTTTTTAGACATGAAACATATATATTTGTTTTCTTTTAGCATTACTTTTCCTGTAAGGCGACGAAATCCCGAGGTGCCCCTCTCCAAATTGGCTGAATTTTGGATATGTTGAAAGGATATAAATAATAAGTATCTCGTGTTTGTTTCGTATCTTCAGAAAAAAGTTTGAGAGGGATTAAATCACCCTTCAAAGATTGAAGACGTAAAGAGGCAATTCCATTCATTCGTAATCTTTCGAGCAAATGCATACAAAATAGATTTAACCAAGGTACTTTACAAATCCACTTAAGGGTATTTTTCATTTCATTCCTATGAATGGTGAACTACCATAACTAAAATGGTATTTCAAATCTAGTACCTCAAGTAATCAAATACAAAGAAAAATTCCGAAAATTTATGTTACACTTCTCTTTAAAATAAAATCGACAATTTTTTCAAAAAACTTATATTCCGGGAGTAACTACAACTAAAACTCGCAGAGTGATTTTCTCCGAGAAAAGTTTTTGCCAGATTCAATTCACCTGATGATACGTAATATTTTTCAAATGGTATTTTTGAGTTATTGAAGTAAACGCAACAGCTAAATTATCTCTTAACGCCCACTCCCCTGGGGAGGGGTGACTTTGCCGCTTATAAAAGTTGGTCTGCAAAAAAAACACAAGAGACTTATTTCTTCATTTCTTACAACATATCAAAAATTCAACCAATTTGGAGAGGGACACCACGGAATATTTCCTTGGAAGGAAAGCCAACAAAAACTTTCATTATTACCGAAATATTTGAAATGCTAGTATAAGGAATTATAATAGTTATATTGAAAATTAAACTTAATAACAAGAATATTAACCTTTTCACAATAAAAATAATACAGCATTTCTTTCTGAAAATAATGAGTTTTCTCTTCTAGGATGTTATTCTAACAAAGGAGATCAATACCTCGAATTATTGTGTGAGACTTAGTAATATTGAGGCATTCGGGTATTCGAGAATTTCTGACATTTTACGAAAGTAAAATTATTGACTTACCACGGCTCTCTTGTAAATAAGAAACATGGGGTCTCTTTATATCATGTTAGATTTAGAATCCAGAAAATTGACAACGAAAATACTTTCACAATTTATGTTTCATTAGTTATGTGCAGCACACTTCCACTAATACGATCATTGCTAATACGATCGTTGCAATTTCGTAAGTAACGTGAAATGTGAGTTATCACTATTACCGACCCCAAAGGCCTCAATTGTAATCATGTAAATGTAAATATTTAAATGGTTAAGCGGAAGAACAGGCCTTACGGCCTGAGCCTCGCCAGTAATAAAAGCATTATTATTATTATTATTATTATTATTTTATTATTATTATTGTTATAGTATGAGCGACATTGTGTAGAGACTTGGTAGCACATGGATCGAATTGTAGAGAATGCAATCCAAAGAGGGAGTGTGTGAGCGAGGTCTGACGCGGCCGCGCCGCGCGCGCGCTGTTGCAGGTTCCTGGCCATCTGGTGGCCGCTCAAGTGCCAGATCACCAAGCGGCGCGCGCGCTTCATCATCTTCGTGATCTGGGTGATCGCGCTCACCACCACCATCCCGTGGGCGCTCTTCTTCGACCTGGTGGTGATCTACAGCGAGGCGCCCGACGTGCTGCTGTGCGTGGAGGTGTGGCCGGACTCGATGAACGGCGCGCTCTACTTCCTCATCGCCAACCTCATGTTCTGCTACCTGCTGCCCATGGTGCTCATCTCGCTATGCTACATCCTCATCTGGATCAAGGTGTGGAAGCGCGACATCCCCACCGACACCAAAGACGCGCAGATGGAGCGCATGCAGCAGAAGTCGAAGGTGAAGGTGGTGAAGATGCTGGTGGCCGTCGTCATCCTGTTCGTGCTGTCGTGGCTCCCGCTCTACGTCATTTTCGCGCGCATCAAGCTGGGCGGCGAGACGGAGCTGTGGGAGGAGGACGTGCTACCCATCGCCACTCCCATCGCCCAGTGGCTGGGCGCCTCCAACTCCTGCATCAACCCCATCCTGTACGCCTTCTTCAACAAGAAGTACCGGCGGGGCTTCATCGCCATCCTCAAGAGCAGGAAGTGCTGCGGCCGCCTGCGCTACTACGAGACCATCGCCATGATGTCCTCCTCCACGAGCATGCGCAAGTCCTCGTACTACACCAACAACAACAATTCGTCCACGAGGCGGCCCCCCGGCCAGGACACGTCCGTCTCCTACATCTTCAACAACACGGGCGTCTAGGGCGACGGCGCGCCGCGCCACTGCGAGTGGTTTTGGAATAGCCAAGGTAAAATTTGAAAAAAATTGTATTCCACGTCTACCAGGAAACGGTAGAAAAGGAATAATCATTTGTAGTCGTTGAAACGGCAAATTAGTTTGCCAACAAAAAAATTGCAGATGGCGATTTTGTCCGTCGTTCAATCTGATGGAAAGTACAAATGTTTGGTAAATGATTGGTCTCGCTCTTGGAGGCGAGTGGACGTTGTGGAGGATGAGCAGGTGACGCGTCCAACTCCTCGCCTTTCCCTTTCCGCTCCAAGCGCTGTCCTGGGAGGCCCTTTTCAGCCCTTTGGGCTCCTCGCGCCGGACAGCCGCTCCTCCACTTGACCTTTCGATTGCGCTGCGATTGTGGAAGGTGATCCATAAAATGGCAATTTGATTACAGGGTAATTGTTGTGGATCCCGAACAGGGCCACTTATCCGAGCTGCTTTTTTATAATCCCTTCAAGCAATATGTTAATGAATTGTTTAGGTTCTCCCTATGAGCGATGACACTTAATAGTATAAATATATATTTATAAAAACAATGCTATCGTAAATGGATAACTTATCACATATACTATCATTTATGTAATTGTAGAATAATCTTGTGTATTAAAAGTATGACTAATAATGTATCGTAACTAATTTATTTAGTGTGCTGCGGTGGCAGTGCTGCGTATAAACAATATAATGTGTTGATGACTTCGGAGCAGTATCATCATTTATTTGTCTATTTATACAATCATCCTGGTATGTTTCCTCCTGTGTGAAATAATACATGTTATGCAAAAATGAATTGATACAAACTTTGGACACTTTCTTACTCAGTTTTCTCATATTCATTGACATCGCTCCCTTCCCATTAACATCAGTGAAGAATGTACACTCATATATATTATATATATAATCCATTTTAAAACCTACATTGAATATCGTAAGCGTGATTTTCTAGATTTGAACAGAAAACCTAGACCAATTATATTACAATAATTAGTAGCCAAATTGCAGTTTTCGCCTTGCACTTCAACCCGCATGGATCGACGACAGAAACAACATAGCACTGATGGTTGGAAGCCATTGGTGGGAGAGTGATAATTTCTCATTGCTTAGCTGTACGATCATTGTAATGCTACGAGTAGCTCTCTTTTTCCCATCTCATGTGCTCCTCCACTCTCTTCACTATCAAATATCGTTAACATCTGTACATATGGTAACAAATATGAACTATCCTCATCTTTTCCATATCACTTTTACCCGTGGCACAAGTGATTATAGAACAGTTTCAACAAAAAGACATTAAAATCAATTTATCTATAATCAGATTTTAGAGTCATATATTTACAATCATATTCCCATTTCGACCAACTTGTTCCTGCACTAGTAAATTGATGTACTACAATTTCAAACACCCCCAAGATACCACTGCTTCTCTTTAGTCTCTCAGATTATACTTGCATAAACTGTGTAACTGAAAAATTATTGTATGGACCAGGAGGAGGACGATCATTAGTGGAAAAAGGTGATAATAACAGCAATATATTTAGAAAACGTATTTAATCTACTGTATAACCACTTGTGCCTATGCATTTATTGCAAGGTTACCATATGCATATTCCGTAGAGATGTGAAGTAGAGTTCCATACATACACTGTACTGAATATTCAAGTAGATTAAACAAAGTTAGTGCGCATTCTCATGTGAATCTTGTTTTGATGTGGTTCTATCAATTTATCACTTGTTGCTACTCAACACTTGAAGGCTTGACCAGTCGAAATATCGTTGTCTTTCATTAAGAGTACTGTGAACAGATATTGTTAAATATTTACTACACTTCGTCTGAGTCGGCCGCTCAACTTGCCTTATTCTCTGCATATGCCAGGCAGGACCACATCGACGGCACGCTGCGCGACGGATGTCCCGGGGTAAGGAGGCGGGGCGGGGTGGGGGCCGGGGGCCGGAGGGCAGGTCGGCAGGCTCGGGCCCGGGCCCCACGCCCAGGGCCCCGAGGGCTTCGCGAACTGGCGTCCTTTTGAGCCCCACCACGGGCGCCATCTTGTTCCCGTGCGCCCTCGGACCCCGGTCCCCAGCCCCGCCCTGCGACCCCTCCCCGCTCTCGAGAGCCAGAGGAAGAAGAGGCGGGTGGGAGCGAGGGCGGCGACGGCGGCGGCGCGGGGGCCCGCGGGCGCCCTGTGGCTGGTTCCATGGGGCACCCGCGGCCCCCCGCCGCCGCTGCCACCCCCCACCCCCGCGCTGCCCCTCCCTCGCACGCACGCACAGGGTGTGGGTTCGGCTTCTGGTTACATTTCTCTCCACTTAACTCTTCTTTTCTTCGAATAGAATAATGACGCTCATACTCAATGGAGCTTTGCTGATCATGAACATTTTTAAATAAAGAAAGAAAGTAGATTCCAAATCCCCCGCCTCGAGGCGGTCGTTTGTCACACACCCTTTCCCTGCCGCGCGCCCGAGGCGAGTACTCCGGTGCCAAGCGCTTTCCGAGGATTGTTTGTGGCCAACATCTGGGACATGCTGCTTCGATTGGCAGCATTGCACTGTTACAAAAGAAGGCGGTTTGTGCTTATGTTTCTAACAATTACCTCCTCGGGGCACTTTACACAGGAACAGTTGTTGATAGAAGATGGCTTTCGACGGGAGAAGAAATATGATACTAGAACTACAAGGCGAAGGTGACAGTACCGAACACTTTATGCAATAATCCAGTCGGTTTTTCAAATTCTTTTTTGAATTCGTGGCAAATTATTTTTGGACTTCGTATGTCAGCCAGTTTTCATTCAAACCACAGAATTGAAGGATTTTAAAATATGACTAAATATTAGCAGTCTGTTCATTTCATCAATTTGAGATGAGTAACTTTCAACTTTGCCTTGTAAATACCTCGCTAAATAATGTCATATTTCATCTTTCTGTGTACTGGTGCCACTGTCGAGGCCACAGCATGTTTTGCATCAGAATAATGTGCCATGGTGTGCAGAACAAGTGTTTTCATGTTTCTCCTTCCCTCTTAGCTAGTTCACTGTGTAGTGTTAACTTGCATATGTGAAATGATCCTAAGAGCATTTCAGGTAGATAACAATGAAATGTTTGCTTCCTCAAAACTTTTGTTAATAAACATTTTCAAGAAAATGTTTCTTGCAGTGTAAAATAGCATGATCTGAAACAAATATTTTGTTGGTTTGATGTGAAGAAATGTAACACTATTAGGATAACATATTGTAAACTGGTGTTTTTAGAATTTGTATAGAAATTACAAATGTTGAGTATTGTGTATTTTTGTTTTGAACATGTTCATCATCAACATCTCAACCATCTTATAGAGTTGTTGAAGAAATCTCTGAAATCATTTCAGATAATATCTATATCCTTGTAATACTGTAAGTGCAAACTGAGTGAAGTTCATGTTCAACTCTTATGATCAAATAAAACCTGATTGCCATACCATTTTTCTTTAAAAAAACATTTTTAAAATGAAAAATTCCAGTTATACATTCAAGTTTCTGCACACACTGACTTCATTAAAGTAGGCACCATTGCTCAAAATTCTTCATAGAACTTTTGTTAAATTTGAAATTACAGGATCACACTAGCCTGAGCTTCAAAACTTGAAATCACTACAAACATTTAGACTAATCTGAATCCTCAGTAATAATGCACTGTGAAATTTCTCAGTACAAAGAGAAATATAATAATTTTTGTCAACACTAGCCCTCTGCACATAATTGTTCATGATATAGCATAGACTTTAGAAAGCCAAATTAAACGCTTGTAAAAATTAAGAGAGTTATTTGCAAGATTTGTCACATTTGAAACAATAAATGTGTATTTGAAATATACAAGAATGCAAATATTTTGTGAAAAATTTGTAGACTTAGGAGAAAATATTTAACCAAAATATATACTGATACTGAATAATAAAAATTCATGAATGAAAAAATTTATTTATTGTTAATCAGAAAATGTGAAAGGTATATCATTTTACATGTTCTATTGTTCTATCACCGTTATAGGTGATTTCAAATGTACATTAGAAACTCTCTTTGTTAATGTAATGTTCAAGTATGTTATGACCAGATAAGAAATTGTAGAAAACATGGTTGGTGCTATAATGGTTAACATAATACATTTATCCCCTCTGTCACATATGAAAAAATTTAAAAGGAAGTTTTTGGAGCAAAGATGTAATATTACCTGAGTGCCATTGTATTTATAGAGAAATGTTACATTTTTATGCTTATTAAGTGCTTGTGCCCACAGATGGTATATCAAGTGCAAAAAGAGGTACATTGGGCATTATATGTAATTAGAAGTGTAGGTACACAATCTGAAAGAGAACTTATCAATAAGCAAAAAAAAGGATGTAAAAAATCTGTTACCCAAGGTGATTATTTTGTTAGTGGAATGTATGGTTTGATTGTTATTCCTCAAGATCTACTGTTCAAAATAATCAATAAAGTTACATTTCATTTTCAGAAACCTCAACATGTTAAGTGTTTAATTGTAAGATCATTAGTCATTAATTGAAAGTGTTTTCTTCTCTTTAAAATACTAAAAAGTAATTCCAATTTACTGAATATGTGAAAGTAGGGTATCCTATATCTCAGTCTGTCAACATTTAAATCATTTGACATTGTTTCTAAAAAAATTTAAATCTCTGTGTGTTCATATCCTTTCTATTTAACATATTCTATCTAATTGTTGCAATATATTGCAATATATTGCCTTAATTTAAAGAATTCAGTTTAATATTACTTTACTCCAAAAAATTCCCTTTTAGTTTGAAAATGTTTTGAACATATCAGATTGTCCGAAGTTGAGATGTCCAACACTTTTATTAATCAAATATATTTACTCACATGTTCATTAATAATCAATGCTGTAGAGGGGATAAAATTACAAAAACTGTATATCAATTATGGTTTCATTCCAATGAAGTGCTAGTGCAAGCTCTTTGGAGTGATAATGTCTTCTTTCCCGACAATTTTATCACCGTGGGGTTGTGACTGCACAGATACTGTAAATGATTATTCATGATCAAAGTATTGTCCTAGTATACTCATTTATAGATACCTAGAAGTGTTATGAATAGTTGTATGTTTAGTGTACATGTATTGAGTGAGAACACTGGCACTTGCAGTTTGTATAGTTTGTACATATTATTGCATGACAATTCACAAAATTTATTTTCCCTTTCCATGAAGACCTCTATAAAAGCATTTTTGCCATCTGGTCTGAATTTTAAACCTAATGGCAAGATGATTTCATGAAATTGCAATGAAGAAAGTGGTGAAGGTAAATCGTTGATGGGTCTTTGCTTTAATGTGCATCCATTTTTAACAAAAAAAAATTCAACAGTAATTTCTGTTGTTCAGTGAAGAAATATATAATTTCAGGACACCTAACAAGTGGTATCCTACTCATATATAAAAATCTATTTCTTTAAGTGTTAAGTTCTTGAAGGTTAACATGCTGGTAACGTAAAGCTTTAACAAGTAAAAGTTTTGGCTTCTTAGAACATTTAGATGGCCTAATGTAGTACATGTAAAAATATGTTCTTTCTGTGTATAAAGAAAATGCTTGTTTCGATGTTTGTTTGCATGTTCTCCAAGACAGACCAACTTAATCAAACTTCGAACGAAGGGATGACTATATTTTAAGATAAAATGAATAGAAGCAGTGTCATACAAAGTAAAGTGATACTTCGTGGATTTTTGTATTTTATTGTTGTTAATATACAGTGCTGTACTATTTTCCTCATGAAGACGAACTCATAATTTAATATGTATTTAACAGTACAGAACTTTTTATTTTAACTTACTAATTGTGTTTGTGTTTATACTCTCAAAATATGAATAATATATTGACTCAGTGTTGAAGTGACTTTTTTTCTAGGACAGAAAGTTGTATGAAATTTCAATGCCAGATCATCATGCTATCTGAATATTATCATACGTTGTATCATCACAAAGCAGTGAACCTCATCTGGAACATACTTGAAAGTGATAGTTTTGTTGTGTGTTTTTTATTTGTTTCTTTATTTGTTTGATTGTTTACCTACATGGGAACCACTGCACAGAGCCAACTTGTTTGCTGAAAGTGATTGTTGTGCTCTAGAATTGGTGGTTAATTATATGTATCAGTAGGTCAGAGTTAGATCCTGTTAGTATATAATATTATTTTAACACGTTTTGATGTTAGCATCAGTTGAAGATGTAGATACATGTGTCAGGCCAATTCCTACTCACATACAGTGACTGAAAGTATATAATTAAGTGTGCAAAGATCTACAATGAAGTTATTCAAATTTCTTATTCTAATAACACAAACATAAATATTTCTTTAAAAATATATTTTTAATCAAAGTCAGATAAATTGTGTACAAAATCACAAAAATACTTTCAGTCATTATCCCAGCTGTTTTCTGTAGTAAAAAAATGTATGAGATTCAGAGTAGAATTGACTCATTTCTGGAAACTAATATTTATGGCCTGTGTGTATTACTGCAGATTTTAAAGAAAATAATTCTGAACTGGGTTTCATCTAAAAAAAAATTTTTTTTTGTTTGTTGCATAATATCCACTAGAATATCAATGTTTTAAGAATTTTCTTTAAAACATACTATTCTGGAATTGTACGTATTGTCTTGAGAAATTGTTCTTATTCCTCAAACTGCATGCAAAGGTATCTACTGTCTGGTATACAGTAAATATTTTAGTATTAACTTGAGAATATGTTTTGTTTTTTTTGTTTATTTTCTCCCTGTATAATTTTAGAAAATACAAATTGCATATATTTTTGTGTCAATCAACTCTTAAGGTGATTTTCTTCCACTTCAAAGTCACCTAACCCAGAGTGAATGCCTCTTCTCACAATTATAAAAGACTTCAAAAGTTTATTATAGACTATGGATGGCAAGTCTGAGAGTCAGATTTATGTAGTGTCCCTAAAGCCGTAAAGCTATTGTTCATGAATCCACGGCAAGAATCTGCTAGTAGCACTCTGGAATTGAGATGTGGAAGTAGTGTTCAGCGTGTAGCTTTCTACACTCGTACACGAAGTTATGTCATTCTATGTTTTAGGTAAACAGATTGATTAACAATTAGGAAAATGGGAATTTCCATGTTGATTTCCTTTTAATTTTTGCAATTTGCAGCCATTTTGCTTGGGCATGTAGACTTTACTTAATTTTTGAAAGAAGAGACTGATCTGAAACTACTTTTGTTTGAAAACTGTTTGCTATGTAGCTGTCAAGTGGTTAATTTAATAAAGAGTTGCATTAGGGAGAAGAATAACGTCCAGTAAATACTTTTAACCTGCAATATTATTACACCTATTATTCTAACAATTAATGATATAATTTAATTTTTACGTGTGTCTGATATATGGTCCCCTTGAAAATGGGATCATAAAGAGTGTATGCATCCTGACATGTATAACTGTTTGTAACTGTTGTGTTTTTGTATTAAAAATCAATAAAACAAATGTTGCACAAAGCCAGCATTTTCCTTAAGATCCTATTATAAAGAATATCATTTTCCAAATGGGGAAAAAAGCGTACGTGCGGTTTAAGTTCTAGTATTGTTCACAGACGGACGTTTTGAAGAAAAAAGACAAACACGTATACATACGAGAACGAAGACGTATATATAGAGAAAGTTATGCCGTGGAAAATCGATTTCAAGATTTCAACAGAAATACACGTTTTGGGATCCCCTGATGCCGATTTTTTTTTTTTTTTTTTTCCCTCCCTTCAAAACGTCCGTGGTCTGTCCGCCTGTCTGTGAACAACTACTAATGCCTAAACCATGCGTAGGAAATTTTTCCAAATTGAAGATTTGTATACATTATTGCATTTGTGAGTAGAAGTGCTTCAAATGACTTCAAATGAAGTTTTTCGAAAACTCAATGGATTCCTGTGAAAAAGAGCTTCAAATTTTGCATTTACAGTAACGCTTAAAGGCAATTTTCTTGAAAACGGCTAAAAAATGTTCCATGAAAATTGCTATTAACGACAAGGTTTTACCCTGTTTTAATATTCTTAAAGTAATTTTTCGGTTCTGCTAAAAAAAACCGAAAAATTTACAAAAAAAAACAAACACGCATGCTGTGTGTCACGCCGTATGCAACTGGCCGATTGCTTCCAAGGGCAAGCGCGACTGAATGAGCCTGCGCGCACCCACCACACGAGTCAGCATATCTGCTGCTCAAAGCATTTCCTATGAGACGCTGGATGTAGTTAGACCAGTGCTTCGAAAGAGCTTTACAGGGGAACTCTACCCTATCTATTAGGGACAATAACAAGTACGTGCTCATTTTGGAAAGATAAGATTGGACGGCCCTATTTAAACTGTTTGGATTTGGATTACGAGTAAATGATTTTAAATTACTAGTCAAGTGGTATTAAAACATATGATATCCTTAGAAATGATAGGGAAGCAATGTTTCCCTTGCTTCCATGGAAAAAACGCCCCTGGTAGACGATGAAAATATATAACAGTTATACTTCAAAGAGAATGGGTGCAGACCTCACAAAGTACAAACAGAAAGATTCTTGGAAACGTAGAGAGAGGAGACATTGGTTGAAATCCGCTGGGCTAACGATTGCAAGCACGTTTCACATTTAGCGGCACTTGTGTATTGTTGTGTGTTGTAGCACACACTAGTGTATTGTAACGTTCTCGTAAACGATTTATTAATACAAATAACTCCACGTTGGGCAAGCCATTTTAAAACGTTCTGTAGTTATTGAAAATATTTCAAACTTAAAACAATTTAATTTCTGTTATAATTTTTACGAATGTCTGACTCCAAATTTCTTCAAAATTCGTACAGAGGTTGTGGACTGCGATGCCGTTGAAGAGAAATTTTCTCACGAAGAATTTTGAAATCCACCGGGAATGTTCTGTTCTTGTATCTTGTTGTCAGGATTGAAAATTGTCGCCCTCTTATCTGAATATAAATTACCCGTATACTAACTAAATTATTAAATAAACAAAAATTAACTTCCTAAACCCAAAAATATTGCTTCTTTCCTTCTGATATTTTACTATAGCTATATCTGGATCCTACAGCAAATAACACTTAATACTATGAAAGAGATTATTTCTACTGCCATTGTTAATATAGTTATTTCAACGTTGCCCACAAATATGCTCACAAATTCTCTCAATGTTAACACTAATTTATTAAATTTACTTCCAATTTAATCATGAGTTCGACATACAACATATTACTCCTTACCTGTTGCATATCGACGTGGAATCACGATTCGTAGAAGTTCTATTGATTGAAACCAATTATTAGATTTATGGCAACTAATATAAATTATCAGCATTTTTCAACAATAAAAATTTAACATACACACACATATACATATACATATACATATACATATACATATACATATACATATACATATACATATACATATACATATACATATACATATACATATATTACAAATTCTATTGATCTCAAGAGAATTACTTTTTCAGTGTTGACCATACCATTAGAACACCGTACGGGTTTGAATATAGTTCGTAAGCTTACTACAATATCTTGATAGATGGCTTCTCAGTTGACTAGCAGAATGTTGTCCATGGAATCCTTGCTATACCGATTCTCGCGTCCTTCCCTAAATTAAACATGTTCCAGAATGTCCTCAACAATTTGCTATTAATAAGACTTAATAATTCCCACACAATTAATACGCGGTCGCAACTTTCCCTGCTTGCCACTGACTATATTCAGCTGCTTATTGAAAAATCCTTCCATCTACGGAGCTACCCTAATATACTAGTACATCCTAATAATACTAGTAATCCTACTAATAGTACATCCCCTCGAAACATGGAGTCTCTTTTAATTAGAAATTCCAACTACTACATTAATAAAATTTCTAATTGCAATATAATACTACAATTTAAACAATACCAAGCTCGCAAACCTCAAACTAATCATAAATTCCCGCCTCACTTTCATTTAAATAATACCCAGTCTACGCTGAAAATCCGTTCGCACCTCACCAACTGCTTATGTGTGTTCGCTTCAATATTTTTTTAGACAGTGATTTCTTGCGTCCTTCCACAAGATCACGACTTCCACTGCCCTCTCGACATCTTTTGCATTTAATGTGTTCGGGGCCGTGTCCATCACCACAGCGCCATGACACCAAACATTCAATATTACATTTCGTTGAAAGGTTGTCCTAACATCACGTATCCTTTGACTTCTGTGGTATCCCCCCCAATCATTCTAAAGTTATTGCACGTTGAACATTAGGGCATTACGAGGACAAAAACGGTTGCTAGAAGATATGTATATTGGCCGGGGATGTCAAAAGATATAGAAAATTTGATACGTAGTTGTAATGTATGCAGACAGAACCAGTCAAGTCCGCCGAAGCACTTTTCGAGCTGGCCGAAAGCTGAAAAACCATGGGAGCGAGTACATATTGATTATGCTGGGCCGTTCTATGGGTCAATGTGGCTAGTAGTTACGGATGCATTTTCACAGTATCCATATGTGTGTGAGACGCGTACCGCAACAACAGAAGCAACAATTCAACTGTTAACGAAAGTTTTCGTAATGGCTTACTGCAATTGTTGATGTCAGATAATGGGGCACAATTCACATCACACATATTTGAGAAATTTTGTATAGAAAATGGCATTCAACACCTTAGGACGGCTCCATTCCACCAACAGTCAAACGGGGGAGCAGAGAGATTTGTATGCACGTTCAAAAGTACCATGATTAAAGCAATGGCGGAAGGAGTTGGTAAAGATAAAGCACTACAACTACTACTAGTAACATACAGAGCAACTCCGGTAGGTAACGAAGAAAAAATTCCAGCGGAACGACTTCATGGGAGGCAGCCGAGGACATTATTAGCACTACTAGTACCCGTCAAACGCCCGAAGCAAGTAGTGAATACAACATTTAAAGTCTAAGATAAAGTCTATATTCGGTCGTTTAAATCCTATCCAAAGTGGATTCCAGCAGTGATCCACGAGACCATAGGGCATAGAATGTATCTGGTACAATCAGAATGCGGCATCACGAGAAGACATGAGAACCAGATAACAAAAAGGTGGAACACGCATAGAATAGACGACACACAACAGAGGATTAATGTTCCTTGTTATTTTCAGCCGGCTACAATGCGGATGATGGAACCAGCCATCACACACGAGCCAGCGGCTCGGCCGGCAACATCATCAGACGACACATCCCGAGCGGGGGTGCGACCAGAGTCGGAATTATTCGCCGAACCCAGCAGCTGAGACGCTTCACCAAGTCCAACTCCGCGGCGGAGGTCACGTCGTCATCGTGGGCATTCATATGCCCACAATAAAATGGGGAGGAATGTGATATCCCCCCAATCAGAAGAGGAGTCGGAGTTACGCTCCGCTAGTGGAGGGGCACAGCCCCTCCCCTTACCCTTCACCGGGTGGTGGGGTATAAATTCACAGGCCGGGAACGGAGCGCCCTCGTTCCGAAATGAACCTCGCATCAAGCTACCACCGCCCCCGTCGTGCCGGCCAGCTCGGTAAGGCGGGCCCGCCCCCCCCGCCGGGTATCAGCTACGGATGATGGGCGGCCACCGCCGCCAGAATCTTATCGCCACTGCCGGTGATAACAGCCGGCACCTGACCCTGCGAGCCACCTCAGCTCGCTATCGAGCGCTGCCAGTAATAAGGCATTATACGGCAAGAACGCTGTTATGGGAATTGTTCAGTTATTGTTACTTTAGTTTCAAGTGTATTTGTCATGGTGACAGTAAGTCACTTATAAACATTGAGTGTGTAATTCACCCCTGAATCCTGCAGTTACAACAACTTCCAGTTTGCATACAATGTCATTATTCCTAACGCTGGAGGCCGAATTTAGAATTCAACGAAACCCAGGATTCTTAGCTTAACACACTATTTACAATTGATTACTTCCACGAATATCTCGAACGGACATTTCTATTTCGACTAGTTTTGACACTCGCGTTGGCTAAACGTCACTATTTAAACTCCTGATAATTCTATCTCCCTTATCTGAATATTTCATACGAGCGTCGCCCTCCGCGTTTAAAATCAGGGACCGAAAAGGTATTGAATACCGGTAAACAATACCGGTATAATACCGGTATTTTTCCATACCTTTTTCAAATACCTTTATTCATTTATACCGGTAAAATACCTCTATAGGACGTCTATACCGGTATGGACGTCCATAAAGGTTATACCGGTATTATACCGGTATTTTCAATGAAGAAATATAGCTTTCCATCCATACATGTTGACAAAATAGATTGCATTAGTTAATAATATCTCACAAAATGTTTATTAATCAAATATCATTTCATAACTGATATTTATTGTTTAAATTATTATTTTGTGTATATATATATATATACATATATTTTGTGTATATATAATGTGTATATATGTTGTTATATATATATTAAACAACTGTATTAAATTCTATTCTTATTATTGTAAATGTTTTATGTTCGGGCGTTTACGTTTTGCATACGTTGTATGTATTGAAAACGTCCCTTAATTTAAAATTCGGAAAAGTTGAAATGTGAAATAATAATTATTGGTTCCATTGAAGAGAACCTTTTCTTAGTGTCCTTCATCGAGCTATCTCCCATCTGACCTGAGAGATGACCTAAGAGTGTCTTTGTATTTCGCACATGGAGAGGCTGTCAACGTATGCGCCGTGCCGTAGGCGTAGGACCGTTTCTTCCCTCCCCGACCCTCCTTCGGCGAACTGAGGAAGCGTTGACACCTTGAGATAATCACGAACGCTCAGGCTTTCAGGCCCAGTTTTGTTTTTGTTAAAAAATGATTTCCTTTTACTTCATTTCACAATTAAATCTTAATTATACATTAATAAATAGGGCTAAAATAAAATGTTATTTTCCTAGTTTATATTAAGGGTTTAATATATTTTGACATTAACTGCAAATATTGAGAAATTTGTAATAAAAGTAAATTATTATGTTATTATTACTATTATTATTATTATTATTATTACTTTTATTACTATTATTATTAGCTATTAACATTGCATGTGGGCAAGGGTTCCCTTCTACGCGGGGTACCTTACATTGTAAAATGCATCTGGAGGAGCCCACTTCGAGAAGAGTGTTTCTTCCTTAATAAGAAGAAATATATACTAACATTATTAATTAATAAAAAGAGTTTATTAATATTAACATTTTTACTTTTCAATTAAAATTAACATTTAATTGAATTAAATTTATAAATTAACAAACAAAATGATAAATTAATTTACACAAATTTAATGCAAACATTTAAAATTTAATTAGTATTAATATTTTAAAATATTTATTAAAATTAATTAATATTATATAGTACTATTAATATTTTTCTTAATGAAATTTCTTAAATAATACATGGGTGTAAATTAAACATCCTTCAATCATTAATTTTGAATTAAACATAACGCATCTGTTTCCTCGCGTAAGAATAGTTAATATGTCTGTTAGCGTTCAATGTCAATTTTTAATATTGTTTTAGTTATAATTATGGTGCAGAATAAGGAAACTGGGCCAACTGAAAAATTATTTTCGGAATGTTAGTGATACGATCAAATTTAAGCAAATAATCGTATTTAGTGATAAATACAGTCATGCAAGAAGGAAGTTTGGTATGCGTGAAGACTCATTATGGATAAGAAGACATGTTTCTCCATTTTTATCGCTACTAGAAAGGACAAGATTTATCGGAGAAATTCCATAAATTTTCAACACTCTATCACGTGTCGCCAGCTCTGCGCCCGGACGTGAGGTCCAAGGTCAGCGAACGAGCTCGTGTTGACGTCTGCGAAAGACCGTTGGCTGGTCCCTCCGTCTGACGACATAACTCGACTTCCCAGTCAACGGCAGAACTCGACCTAGCTATAATAAGTGTCGAAAATCCGCCACCCTCGGGACTCGAACCCTAGGACCTCCCGGTCAGAAACTCAGCCGTGTGTAGTTGTTTCCTCTGAGTCATCTCAGCGGAAAATATCACAATGAATTTCCCCCAAATACCTGTATGATTCTACTGAAATACCGGTATTTTCTTATGAAAATACCGGTATTTTGATGAGAGAATACCGGTATAATACCTTTAAATAGAGGTATTTTGAATAAAGGTATAATAGAGGTAAAGGTATTTGTATACCGGTATAAATACCTTTACCGCTATTATTTCGGTATTCGGTCCCTGGTGGTGATGACAGTTTGCATTTATTTCCTTTTGTAGTGTATTTTGTAGAGGACATTCGGACAGTGGGTTTTGTTCGGTTGTACTGAAATAGTGAAGTTGTTTACATGTTATGTCGAATTCCGAAACGTTGCCCATGCGCCCCAAAATACGCAAACGTTGTACATTGACTGGGAGCAGGGAAAGAGAAAGTCAGCGTATGTGTCGTGATAGTGAGGTCATTTCGTTTCCTGTTGGGTCATTGTCTATGAAATGTCAGTTTTGTTCTACTTTGTACTTCCCGTGTGAGAGAAATTCTGTAAACGAGTTTACTCTGTGTTGCTAAAATGGGAAAATAAGTTTACCTTCGAGCAATATGCCAGAAGAAATCAAACAGTTGTTTATAGGAGATTATGACACGTCAAAAATCTTGAGAAATAATATCCGTCAGTGGTAGCTCGACAGCGTTAGAGGCAACAACTACTGCTGCGCTCTATCAGCTGATCGATACACTAAATCTCCGAACCAAAACACTTCAGAATTAATATTACCTAACAGTGTTACTTAAAGTGCTATCAGTGTTCCAAGCAGTATACAGCGTTTCTCTGGCCGGCCTGCCGGCTGGCTCAACGTATCCACATGAATAAAGCAGTACCAGCCAACCTCAAGATGAATCCGTCACCTAACCTCCAAGAGCAACCCAATAAGTCGTACGCCGGAGCTGCAAATACTGTGAGTTTTCCATCAAAAGAACAATCTATACTACTGGACGCATGCGAAAATCTATCTGTCAAAGACTATATAAGTAAACTAACCGAAATTGTTCCCCCCAGTGCCATTACTTTTATATCAAGAATATCCAATAACAGAATATGTGTGTTTCTGAACTCGAAGATCAATGCTGATCTTATAACTAACAATTACCCTACTCTGATCATTAAAAATACTACTGTTAATGTGAGACCCCTAATTAACAAACTCAAAAGCATCATAATATCAAATGTATACCCTTTTATTCCAAACGAGGAAATCACAAATATTTTCAAGAATCATGACATTAAACTACTTCCAGTATATCTTTCATCAGAGCTGGCCTGTCTGACCCTAACCTCAGTCACATTATGAGCCTAGAAGGCAAACATTTATCCAACCTGAGGAACTTCACAAACTCCTCAGTCATCAGTGATTGTATATGAAGGTACACCATATAGAATCTTTTCTCTGCTGAAAACATTACTTGTTTCAATTGCAAAATGGAAGGCCATACTGCTAGTAACTGCCCCCAAAATCTCCCAAAGAGAATTCCCTTTCTGAACACTCCTAGTACAAATATACCAACTATCCCTTCTAATAATGTGGAAGTACAGCCTACCATAACTGAAACACCCACTCCCCCTCCACCAGTGACCCTATGAATTTTCCTCCCCTTCTTAAAAAAGCCTCCCTATGAATCCTCTTCCTATCTGAAGCAACTAAAAGTGTTAAAGATAATAATCAAGATAATAATGTTAAAAACTAAAAAGGAAACAGAAAAGAATTCTTCAAACATGAAGAACTGGACCAAGATAGCAATCCTGATAAAACACTTGAAGACATGCTCAGCCCAACTAAAGATCTGCTTGAAATGAATCAAAACTCTTTCCCTCTGTCAGCAAATCAATTACATTTACTACTAGAAAATACTCAGGGCTCTGCTGATCCTCTAACCATAGTAAAGGACTATTCCAATGATATTCCAGCCGTTATAAAAATGCTCAGTGACATTTACCTGGTTTTAAAAGGATAGAATTATCAAAGGCAGAGTCACCAGACTAATAAAAACTGCAGAAACACCTACCGAATCAGACACATCTGAGTCTGAAAAAACACCATTCCCCCCTTGCTAAATA
Source organism: Teleogryllus oceanicus (assembly GCA_964035755.1). Classification (NCBI taxonomy): domain Eukaryota; kingdom Metazoa; phylum Arthropoda; class Insecta; order Orthoptera; family Gryllidae; genus Teleogryllus; species Teleogryllus oceanicus. Next base: position 52,112,372 of record CAXIVR010000004.1, read on the forward strand.
AATTTCAAGGAGTCTGAATCCGGTATGGAAACTACCTGACACTAAATTTTTAATTCAGGTCTCTTAAAAAACACCATTCCCCCCTTGCTAAATAAATTTCAAGCAAACAAATGAAGATACTCCATAATCTATATATAATCTTAATAAAAATTATCAATGTTTCTTTAAAAATAGAACCACTGATCATGCTTCTGGTGGAGTAGCCATATATTTAAAAGCTTCAATTTTGGCTGATAACCTTATGATAAAATCTGACTTGGGAGGCAGTTGCGGTGAAGGTTGTAGCACCTATTTGTATTAATATATGTAACTTATATATCCCTAACAACCATAAACTTGAGTACTTGGAGCTCAGCGACATCCTAAAACAATTACCAAAACCTCTATTGATTCTGGGGGACTTAAACAGTCATCATCCAGTATGGGGCTCATTTAAGACCGACAGAAGAGGTATATTAATAGAAGCATTTGCAGAAGACTCTGACTTCATAATTATAAACACAGGAGGACCCACCCACATCAATCCCAGTAACGGCAAACTTAGTGCCATTGATATAACAATGGTATCGGCCTCTTGCTCCAAAAATGCTCATGGAACGTCCTTGAATATCCATACGACAGTGACCATTATCCAATCATTATTGATATTGACTTACCCGGCTCTGGTGACACATCTTTCCCTCCAACCAGCAAGCTGAACTATAACAAAGCTGACTGGACCATGTATAAAGAAATCGTTAGCTCTGCCTCATCTAGTTTTCATCTGGATGAGAATGAATCTGACATCAATCACATAGTCCAAGATTTTACCAACATTATCATAGGAGCTGCACACCAAGCTATTGATTCTTATCAGGTTAAATCTAATAAGAAGAGAGTCCCCTGGTGGAACAACGAATGCCGGGAAGCTATCAAAGCAGCTAAACGTGCCTTCAATAAATTCAAAAGAAGAAGAACTTTAGAGAACAAGACTGCTTACAAGAAAACTAGGTCCCACGCCAGAAGCATTATCAAAGAGTCGAAAAAGAAATCATGGACTAATTATGTATCATCAATCAATATAAACAACAACATGTCTGAATCATGGAAGAAAATAAAGTCCATTCATGGCAATAAAGTAACTAACAACATCCCTTTTTTACAATCTCAGAACAAGATTATTAATGATTCTGTGACAATTGCCAACATGCTCGCTAAAACTTTCCAATCCAATTCTAGTTCAGCGAATTATGATAAAGAATTCTTGAAGGTTAAAAATGTAATTGAAGACTCCTATAACAACTACCTCCAAATCCCATCGGCACGTTCTGACCTACTTGATGTTCCAATAACAATGCAGGAAGTAAACGAAGTTATTAATGTGACTAATAACTCGACACCTGGGCCGGATGGTATCTCCAACATACTCATACGGAATCTTCCTGTAGAAGGCAAGGAAATCCTCCTAAATATTTTTAATTTTATGTTTAAAATAAACCTTCTCAACAAATGGAAAACAGCAACTGTTGTCCCCATTCCTAAACCTGGCAAAGCAAGATCCAACCCGATTAACTATCGCCCGATTTCCCTAATCTGTAACCTATGTAAGATAATTGAAAAGATTATTGATAGACGTTTAAGATGGTTTATAAATCACTATAACATCATTGAAGATAATCAATTTGGCTTTAGACCTGGGCATTCTACTTACTCGCATCTTATTAGCGTGGACACCTACATCACTGAAGCCATCCACAACAGACAACATGTCATTGCTGTCAACCTAGATGTCCAAAAGGCGTACGATATGGTCTGGACACCTCGAGTTATATGGATACTTAAAGATATCGGCATTAATGGTAACATTCTTAGTTTTATCATGAATTTTACTAGTGATCGATGTATTCAAGTGCGTCTAACAACCAGTTATCCGAAACAATCAAGCTGGAGAATGGACCTCCACAAGGATCCACCCTAAGCGTAACTTTATTTCTGATCGCAATTAAGGATGCTGGTCAGTATATCATATCACCTACGATCATTCGCAAGTATGCGGATGATATGATAATCCTCAGCAAAGGAAAGAACCTCGCATCTACGCAGAGAATTACACAAGATGCATTGAACTCAATACATAAATGGTCTGCTAAGCTCAGGATTCATAATATCTCCAACCAAGTCCGAATGCATCCTGATATCTAGGCAAAATATAGCTGGAGATCTTAATTTAAAAATGGGAGAGGTAGCAATAAGAAGAGTCTATTCAACTAGAATCCTTGGTCTTATTTTTGACTGTAAGCATACTTGGAAAGAGCACATTAAAGATCTCATCACTGATGTCAAAAGAAGAACAAATCTACTAAAATGCATGAACTATAACAACTGGGGCGCAGACAAACATACCTTGCTCCTCACTTACAAAGCTATTGTTCGTAGTAAAATCGACTATGGGTGTATAATATATAATAAAGCCAAAAATAACTTACTCAAAAAATTGGATCCTGTACATAATAGAGCGCTTAGGATATGTACTGGATGTTTCCAGACAACGCCAACAGGTAGCATCCTTATCGAAGCCTCGGAATCAACCCTGCAATTTCGACGGGATTATCTGACTATTAAATATATAAGCAAAGCCTCATCCAATAACAATATTATACTCAATGATATTAACCCACCAATCAGATCTGCTCCCATCCACCTACAATCATACCCAAAATCCTTTTACGAAAGCACCAAAGATATAATCAGGGCCTACAACCTCCCAAACGTATCGGTGGGAAGGTGTAGAACACCTAAATATCCTCCCTGGGTCACACCAAAATTTACTGTCGATTCCTTTCCCAAGAATCTCTCCAACTCTAACTTGGACGACTCCGACGCTGATCTTATCCTCAACGAGATTCTCAACAAATATCAAGATCACGATGTCATCCACATCCAAGACACGCTGGGAAAAAGACAGAATGGGCTTATACATCCAATCTCCTTGGAAGACCTTCATATCAAGTTTAGGGAACTTTGCAAGTAAAAATAGCGCTTACAATTATGCTTTCCCCAATGTCAATGAACTTTTCAAATCCCAAACCCCAAATAAAAATGTATTATTTTATCGACATATATACGAATGGCATTAAAGTTTCACGGTAATTACCAACAATTAATCTTCACCAACCTGCTTGAAATTTGCAAGAGACAGCTGACATTTTATTCAACCTGTGGTGATCCACATTACAAAGAATGTGAAGCAAGAACTGATTAGCAGATCACCACACCTATCTTTCTTATTGACTTTGAAGAGAAAGTAAACAACAAAATGTCTTACACAATTGAGGATTACGTGAAGTTTACTGGCTAAGTCATGAAAAAGATGTGGTCAAACCAATGGAACAATCTCAAAGCAAGCACAACGCAAAAGAAAATTGGTGAATTTTTTGCCCTCAAAACTAATGAAAATCTCTCACGTCGTGAACAAATAACTCTTTCACGCATCAGATCAGGCCATACCAAATTTTCCCATAGACATATTCTAGAGAAAAATTCCATTCCAGTATGTACCTCTTGCAATTGCCCGCTAAACATTAATCACATCCTCCAGGAATGTCCCCAATTCAATTCTGTGAGACCTCAATTCTTTGATAAGGAAATACTTACCAAAGTAATGTTTTAAAATTTTGTAATGAAATAGGTATTGCAGGAAATATTTAAATGTATTAGAATAACGTAATTTTCTATTCCTTTTTTGCAGTAATTAACAGTTATGTAATTTTCCCGTTTAAGTTCTATGTTTTTATATCCATATCATCTCTGTACTGTAACCTCAATTGTAACCTCAATATTGTAAAAACTAAAAATTGACAATGTAAAATATAATATATTGTATGTATTTAGTCGCTAATGACCTAGCCGTTGATGCGACTTAAAATAAATTAAATTTTTAAAAAAATATCCGTCAGTATAATAGTGCTCTTTCTTTTGTGTAATTTGGTACCGATATTGCATTGCCACCTGGTCATGGGCCATACGTGTTCAAAATTTTGGGAACTCATCACAGAATATTTTCGTTATACCCTGAAGATTCAAACAATGCAACATATTGTGAACATTAATCTGGGCACAGTATTTTACATTTATCTCAGATCACACCGTCAAATTTTGACGGGTTCTCACTAGTTGTATCATTAAAAACTAATACCCAGGTGGTGGTTTATCACACTACTACGTGGGTATTAAAAACAGAATGTCACGTTAATATTTCCGGTCTACATTCAGACGTCCATTCTCTAGCGAACTCCAACCAGTCTCCCTCAACAAACTGGCGACCCGACGCTACATCCCTCATTTGTTCTTTTCCACCAGTTCATACAACTCGTACACGTTTACATTTTCATTTTGTAGCACATACTTTCCTGTCCTAAACAAGTTGCAAGCGCCGCCACGGGCTTATGAGCAACCAGCGGCTGGAGACAGTTCTTTTAGCCACATTGGCTTACGAGTCACAGCGGCGTTAGAAGTGGATGCAAGATTCCCTAAGGTGTAACAGTGCAGTTGTGAGATGTGAGGGCAAGGAGCATCGCGTCAGCTCATGTCACAGAGGTAAAAGTAGGCGTTAAAACGTTCGATGATGATGGAATTTGAATAATTTTGAAATTAGTACTGCTTATCGAGAACATTGCAAGTAAAAGGAAATTCAGTTATTTCCTAGTAAGTACGTACGTATTTATCTAATGAAAATTTTTGCCGATGGGTGAATTCTCTTTCTTTGATCACATTGAGATTGAGTAATACTTTACCAATTAAAAAGGTGAATAGAGTCATATTACTGAGTTTAAAAATAAGATACTAAATAAGCAATTCAACATGATTAAATAAAGAACAAGTTTAAAGTTTTCCTTATTTTGGACTATTACAGTGTGGTATAATACAAATGCCTGAGTTTGCAAATATTTTTCACATTTTAGAGCTAATATTGCTAAGGATTTGGGTATAATTTCCAACTTCCTGTCAACTTGTCGATGTTTCACGAAGCATCTAAATGTCTGTTGCTCGCACGAACGCTTATTTTAACAGAATGCTCACGTGGAACTCCGTTGTTCCGAGAAGGCACAGACTTACCTCGAGCTTTAAAGATCACCCGTGTCGTGCTCTTGCTTTAAAGAACACCGCTTATGCTGCGAGAAAGGAGAGGGGAAGAGGGATATTGCGACATGAGGCATGCTTTGTAAACACTGTTTAGCTTTGCGTTTCTACAGAGTTCAGCGGATTCTCTTTGTTATTCCCCGCAGAAACCCTCGCTCGGGTAACGACGTCAAAGTCTGACTCTTAAAGGTATGCAAAATATGGCCGCCACGGGGCGGTTTGCCTTCACAAAAGGCAATCTATCCGCAGACGTGCCGCCCCACTCCCCGCCCGCACCGCGTGCCGCCTCCGGTTAAACACGCAGAGGGCCCAAGGCGCGGCCTTGTGCCGCCGATGCCACCCGCCTCCGTCCTCGCCCCCCCCCCCACTTGCCCCTGCCCCTTCATCTCCCACGCCCGGCCCCGCCCTGCTCCTCCCCGCCCTCACCCTCCCCTCCACCACCCCGCCTGGCGCCCGTCCGCCTCCGCCCTCGCACTCTGATATTCTATCTCTCCGTGCCGCCGGCCGTCAATCCTTCCAATTGTCCTTCAGAGAATTCCGTCTGTGCTGGGGATTAACGCATGACGGCGGAGCTTTGGTGAGGTGTGGTTGGTGGCGTATGAGAAAACGCTATAGTATTTTTTAGCTCCCTGTTTATTATGATAAACTATTGTTTGTAAATGAGGCGCCAACAGAAATGTACTTGAATGTGAGTATATTTTGATTGTGCTAACTTCCGATCGACACTAGCCTGACTACAGTAGCGATCTAGAAACAAAAAAAACCTTGAATGAAAGTTGATAGACCCGGACAATGAATGAACATTGAATATCCAAATGACGAAGTTTGGAGATATAGAATATTGAAAGGACGTATGAGAATGTCTCCGTATTATATTGTCTTCTGTGAAACAAAGTAGGTGTCTATATATATTCGTACGGGTTATATTTGCGGGGAGACTGCCCGTAGGCAGTGTTCCGCACCCGAGTTTCGACCCAGACTTCGAAGCCTACCCCCGACGCCGTCCCCATCTTGGGACTCTTTATCTAAGTAGGCGCGCCCCGTGGGCAGTCCCCGTCTGCGTCTGGGATTTGACTCTCACTTTCTCCGCCAGATGTCGGGCTCAGTTAACTATATCCGAACTGTCTGGTTGGGAGAAAGTGGGATCTCGTTAGGGTGGGATGTTGTCGGAGGGATTTAATTTTGCCAGGCATCCCGGGCTGGGTAAGCTAACCCCTCACCCACCGAGGAGCCTAGTAGGTGTCTATAATTATTCTTTGCAATTCTATAACTCTAATAAATTCCTCCTTTCATTGTAAGTGTAATGTTCCCGGCGAACATCTGCGTTGTTGCGGCCGCAGGCACCGCAAGCATTGAACACCTCTAACAACACAATAGGAAAAACATGGACAATATTTACTTTTTTAACAACAAAAAATGACAATGTCTGAGTAGTGAGCCCCAGATAGGACTTACCAAAAATAGTTGTGTGTTGCGTTAATGAGAACATTAACTTGCAACATACGAGCAAGGCCAAGTTGCAGGCCACTGTGTCAGTAGTGGCAACTTGAAGAACAAAATTTGAAATGTAAGAATTGCCAGTTTTAAACTAGCTTTATACTTGCAGACATTGAGCTTATGCGTTCTAGTAGTAAGGATTAAAATTCTTTATGTTCCCTAGTTTTCTATTAAATAATGAGCCGAAACCATCCTAATTGTATTGGCATTGCAGTAATCAGAAATGAAGGGTACTTTTGAATTTGTTTTTCCTCAGACACATTCAGGTGGTAGAATATCAATTGAACATTGCTGATGAATTGACCATTAAAAAAATTGTTATTTTTAAGTGGCCACTAATGAAACAAAATCAGGGTTTTGGAAATAAATAAATAAATAAATAATAGAATAAATTGAAAATTTGCCATTTTTAGGCAAGGGATCTATTCACAAAAAGGAATATTAATTGTTCTTTGAGTTTTTAAAAAAATAATCTATAAATTTAAGAATTTGGAGACAACTACGAAAATATTCTTAGTTGTGATCACAAATAATGCTTTGTGTAATTGTTCTCCATAATTAGTTCTTTCATTATGTTCCTGTACATGTTTTGAATCGTTAAAAGTTTTCGCGCATTATTACTTGGAATTTGTGTAATTTTAAAAAATAACAAAAACAAGATTTACTGAAAAAGGGTTCAATTTTTTCTCTAAACTTTTGTTAGGGATGGCGCTAAATATACTCTATGAGATGACATGAACACCATTTTTCTCTATTCTTTTGTTATTTTTAATGACAAGAAAGTATTTTTTTTACTAGTCTCTCACGTCGTTAATATTTACATTAGCGGCGATTTGTTCACATTATTTCACATAAGAGTAGGCCCTAAATATGCTTTAAATAATGTCATAAAATTTCTCGAAAACTCCGTTCTTCTGTGAAAACGGGCTCAAAATTCCTCATTTAAACCAACCATTTGAAAAAAATTTTTAAACCAACCAAAAGGGTTTTATCAAAAATTATAAAAAATTTTTATGAATTATCTCTCACGCCGTTAATAACCACGATTTGTAAACACTATTGTCTTTATTAGTTAAATTGCTTCAAATGACTTCAAATGAAATTTTTCGAAAACTCAAACAGGTTCCGTGAAAAAGTTTCAAATTTCGCAGTTTCTGTAACGTTTAAACACTATTTTCTTAAAAACGGCTCCAAATATTTCAATGAAAATTGCTATTTATGAGGAGGTTTTGCTCCTCTTTAATATTCTTAAAGTAAATTTTCGCTTCTATTATTAGGAACCTGAAAATTTGAGAAAAAAAAGAAAAAAGAAACGGACGGGTGGCGGTAGATGGGAGCTGACAAGAGGATGAGGCAAGATCGTAATGTCAGTTCCACCAAGGAAATGAGAACACGTGAACTACGAGAGAACCCGTGCCATTATGTAGCACCACTAGTTTATATTTGTATTATACTACCAGTTTTATTCAAATTTATTTCGCGAAAATATGAATTTTTAAAAATAGTTTACTTTGAAAATTGGCATTTCAGACATATTCAGAATTCCGTGCTGACGACACGAGGTTCCTATATGAAGACGCGCTCAGAAGCGCGTGATCTCCGATTGCATGTTTGTTGCGACAACACCGCGCGAGCTCTGAGAATGTTATCCGTAGGAAAGTATCAGTGACGTATGCTACAAGTTTTTGTTAGCCGGTCATTGAAGTTTGTACGATGGCTATCGTTGCTTTCGAACATAAAAATGTAGTACTCTTAAAAACTTAATATAGTAGGTCAAGCAATATTTATATTTAAAATTGCTTTAATAAATGTTTTGTTAATGTGATTGCAAATTGTGTAAATTTATTTTCATTCCCCGTAAATGTTCTAAAAATAAAAGCTTATTTTATTGCTACATATTACTTCCATTTCAACAAATTTGTTACATATTCTTTTTATTTTCATTACATATTTCTATAAATATTTTGCCGTTTAATACTACATATTTTTCCTGACTCTTGTCATTTGTCTCCACCTAGCAACGGGATATCATGATAGGCGAACCTGCATAAATAAACAGAATGCTTCGTGAGATCGTGGAGATAAGATCGAGGGATTCTCGGCGCCATGGAATGTGTTCTTTATGTATGATTTGGTGAAGAGATTAGCGACATAACTTTTTGGAGTTTTGATAGGTTAATACGAGTTGTGAAGATGCAAGACAGAAGTCTTGTCATTCAATTGTTATTCATGTTACTTTCTCGGTATGGAGAAGAGAGAGAGTTATGAAATGCATGAAAAAACGGCGAATTTTCGGCAGAAAAGCCCTGGTAACGAAAACGTGGAAAATCCAGTTGCTAAATTTAGAAAAAATCCTCTAACACGTGGTGTAGCTAGAATCCACGTTTTGTGTATCCTTGATACCGAAAAATCGAATGACGTCAAAGCGTCTGTCTGGCCGTCCGTGCGTGTGCCCGTCTATGAACAACGATAGCATCTAAATCGTTCATCCGAGTTTCTCCAAGAATTGATATTCCCCAATCCATGTGGTTGATGTCGCGGACCCTTAAATTTGAATCCGATATTTTAATTTTGGGGAAACTCTGCATGAAGCCCCTGGGACATTTTCAAAATGAAAAAAAAAACTCCTTCGTTTTTGATTAAATTTTGTTGTTGGATAATGTGAAGGACTTTTAAGAGAATGGTGTGGGTTTCACTTTCATTGAAAACTCTGATTTTTTGAAAATTACAAAAATTCAAAAATTTTTCGTAGTCTTCCTACAACTACAATTATGAAGATTGAGATTTTTTCCTTTAATAAAATCTGTTCCTTAAAGATAGATTTGAAATAAGGTCTGGTGAAAGTTTTCGAAAATTTGAGTTTTTTCGTGTAATTTTGCGTGAAAATACTTGCGAGAAAGTACGTGCTGTTTTAGCACTACGAGTTGTTTAGAAAGAATTTCATTTCTCAAAAGAAGAAGCGGTCGACGGGGAACCGATGACGTACCACCTGTGACTGACGATTGGGTCGTTACAGCTTTAGGCCTCATTCACAATGCAAACTTAAACGTAACGTAATGGCGTAAACTTAGCAGTAAAATTTACATGTAAAAACAAGCATTCACAATGACGAACGTAAACTGGAAAGTTTGTTTAAACCAATCAGATTTCAACGTAGGGAAGCCTGATCGATTCGTTTCTAGCATGGTGGAAAGATCTTTGCACCTTGGTTTCTATCTTTTTCTTCGATTTTCCTATCGACTTGTCTTTGTATATAAATGCGAGTAACTGTTGTATTAGTGCTCGAATTTTATTAATTTTATAAACAAGGATTCTCTTGTACCAAATTCACAAGTAATTCTTTGAAGGTAATTATTTTATTTGCCACGTCAAGTTAAAGTCACAAGAAAATGGCCCAAATTCTTACTTCGAGTTCCCTACTCGCATCAGAACCATTCGCAAACTGGTTCAGTACATAACAGTACTGAAATAAAATAACCACAAACTCTCTGGACCCATTCTGAAATCCACCATGTTCGTTTCTTTCATGCTGCTCTCTGATTGGTCTTCGGTAGAATTCCGACATAAACTTAACGTAAAAGCTTGGGGCTTGTGAACTCTTCAGTTTACGGATTTAGGTCTGCGGTTACGTCAAGGCATTGTGAATGGTCTCGCTTAATAACTCATTTCTAGGTTTTGCGACTACGTTACGTTTACGTTTAAGTTTGCGTTGTGAATGAGGTCTTACTTTAAATTGGTGGCAGCGGTGGAACGTACCTTGTTATCGGTGCAAGTTCCAAATTGTGGCGGACGTACTTGGTATGCGGAACTAATTGAACATTCTTTTATAAGTAATGTAAGTGTACGTTAAGAAGGCCATTGATGGTGTCGTGTGATGCAGTGCGGCAAGAATTATATAAAAAACCGTAAAGACTTTAAAAAGAACACTAAATTTTGGAAGAAATTCTTGTTAAAATTAAGATTTCCAAGGTAAGTCGTCAGGTTTCAAACATTTTTAATCTGATAAGGTTATTATTACATTTGTTTGTAAGTAAATTTTATTAAATACACCAAAGACGTCTAAATAAATCTTATTAAAAGCGGTTCTAACCTTAGGTCTGGAAAAAAATTTGAAAGCATAACATTACGTACTTCATTAGAATTAGGTTCTATAAGTAATCATGAGGATTGTGACGAAGCATGCTTTAATAAATTTGTTGAGAAAGAGGAACGGGCACGATTAGCAGAGAAAGAGTAACGGGAAAAGGTAAGATTAGCAGAGAGAATTAAATTTGGCAAAGATTAATGCTAATAAAGAAATAAAATTAACTAAAGTGTAAGCTGAAGCATCGATATGACGTCGCAAATTTATTAACAGATTTCTGTAAATAAATGTGTAAACGCGTGTGTGTCATTAGATTTTCTTTTCTCTTTCAAGAGAAAAGAAAATCTAATGACACACATGCGTTTACATAGCCTTCTGTAATAATTTGAATGAACACATTATCGGCTAATTATGACCGACTGCCATCGTAATTTAAAAGTCCGTTATTAATGGGAAGCGACATAGATAACCGAGGCGGCACATTACGTAGCAGTTGACACAACTCTTCGGCAACTGCACTGGACGGGATGATTGTCACAAACCCCGGTCCACGTACTGGCGCGTTGTAGGCGGCTTCTCGGTTGCTTCTCCGCAGGAATTAGGGATGGGCGAGGCCACCGTGTGCAGACGTCGTCCTCCAGTTCAAGTCAGCCAGCAGGGGTCAGGTATGAAAGCTGAATCGGATGATGGCCAAGCTTGATAACGTGTTTTAGGCTCACGCGTATTTCGAGTGCTTCTTATTCGCTTCCAGCCGTCACACGACACCGGGCCATAATGAGATACACCAAATATACTCAAGGGAACTGATACAGATTTGGCCGACCAATAACTTATTTTTGGAACCCGGAAATGACAATGTACAAGTTACAACGATTTACAAAGAGGACGTATGGTAGCCATACTGGGCATGAAAATAAAACGCAAATATGACAACAAATTTCAGGACTCGTGAGTGTTCGAGGCTGAAATAAACAGTAAATATTGAACATTGGATACTCGTAATATAAATTAATCACAGTCATGATTTGGGGCGTGGCTAATTTTAAAGTACAAATTTTCATTAAATAGCGTTATATGATGGAATGAAAGAGAGATGTATTACCAATGGAGACACGTTTTATTGCCGGTGTAGGCGCAAGGACAGAATAAATGACTGTCCGCAGGCAAATTAAGGCCAAGGATACAATTAAGTAAAGAAAGTTAAAAGACAAGTGAAAACGGAGGTAACATTTTTTCAAGAACCTTGATTTTGTCAGAAGCTATTTGTATTCGAAAGGTGACGCATGGAAACGGAATTCAGATTCAGTATCGAAAGCTTGCTGGTGATATTTTAAACAGGGACCGAATACAGAAATAATAGCGGTAAAGGTATTTATACCGGTATACAAATACCTTTACCTCTATTATACCTTTATTCAAAATACCTTTAAAAATACCGGTATAAGACGTCAAATACCGGTATTTTTAGAGGTATTTTACCTTTATCCGACGTCTATACCGGTAAAATACCTCTATTTAAAGGTATTATACCGGTATTCTCTCATCAAAATACCGGTATTTTCATAAGAAAATACCGGTATTTCAGTAGAATCATACAGGTATTTGGGGGAAATTCATTGTGATATTTTCCGCTGAGATGACTCAGAGGAAACAACTACACACGGCTGAGTTTCTGACCGGGAGGTCCTAGGGTTCGAGTCCCGAGGGTGGCGGATTTTCGACACTTATTATAGCTAGGTCGAGTTCTGCCGTTGACTGGGAAGTCGAGTTATGTCGTCAGACGGAGGGACCAGCCAACGGTCTTTCGCAGACGTCAACACGAGCTCGTTCGCTGACCTTGGACCTCACGTCCGGGCGCAGAGCTTGGCGACACGTGATAGAGTGTTGAAAATTTATGGAATTTCTCCGTATAAATCTTGTCCTTTCTAGTAGCGATAAAAAATGGAGAAACATGTCTTCTTATCCATAAATGAGTCTTCCCACGCATACCAAACTTCCTTCTTGCATGACTGTGTTTATCACTAAATACGATTATTTGCTTAAATTTGATCGTATCACTAACATTCCGAAAATAATTTTTCAGTTGGCCCAGTTTCCTTATTCTGCACCATAATTATAACTAAAACAATATTAAAAATTGACATTGAACGCTAACAGACATATTAACTATTCTTACGCGAGGAAACAGATGCGTTATGTTTAATTCAAAATTAATGATTGAAGGATGTTTAATTTACACCCATGTATTATTTAAGAAATTTCATTAAGAATTAAATTAAATGTTAGCATTAAATTTGTGTAAATTAATTTATCATTTTGTTTGTTAATTTATAAATTTAATTCAATTAAATGTTAATTTTAATTGAAAAGTAAAAATGTTAATATTAATAAACTCTTTTATTAATTAATAATGTTAGTATATATTTCTTCTTATTAAGGAAGAAACACTCTTCTCGAAGTGGGCTCCTCCAGATGCATTTTACAATGTAAGGTACCCGTAGAAGGAACCCTTGCCCACATGCAATGTTAATAGCTATAATAATAGTAATAAAGTAATAATAATAATAATAATAAGTAATAATAACATAATAATTTACTTTTATTACAAATTTCTCAATATTTGCAGTTAATGTCAAAATATATTAAACCCTTAATATAAACTGAGAAAATAACATTTTATTTTAGCCCTATTTATTAATGTATAATTAAGATTTAATTGTGAAATGAAGTAAAAGGAAATCATTTTTAACAAAAACAAAACTGGGCCTGAAAGCCTGAGCGTTCGTGATTATCTCAAAGGTGTCAACGCTTCCTCAGTTCGCCGAAGGAGGGGTCAGGGAGGAAGAAACGGTCCTACGCCTACGGCTAGGCGCATACGTTGACAGCCTCTCCATGTGCGAAATACAAAGACACTCTTAGGTCATCTCTCAGGTCAGATGGGAGATAGCTCGATGAAGGACACTAAGAAAAGGTTCTCTTCAATGGAACCAATAATTATTATTTCATATTTCAACGTTTTCCGAAGTTTAAATTAAGGGAGGTTTTCAATACATACAACGTATGCAAAACGTAAACCTTGAACACAAAACATTTACAATAATAAGAATAGAATTTAATACAGTTGTTTAATATATATATATACATATATATATATATATATATATAATATATATATATACACACAAAATAATAATTTAAACAATAAATATCAGTTATGAAATGATATTTGATTAATAAACATTTTGTGAGATATTATTAACTAAAGCAATCTATTTTGTCAACATGTATGGATGGAAAGCTATATTTCTTCATTGAAAATACCGGTATAATACCGGTATAACCTTTATGGACGTCCATACCGGTATAGAAGTCCTATAGAGGTATTTTACCGGTATAAATGAATAAAGGTATTTGAAAAAGGTATGGAAAAATACCGGTATTATACCGGTATTTTTTACCGGTATTCAATACCTTTTCGGTCCCATTCACCACAATGCAATTATTACACTGAAATTATTACCTTGACGAATCGTGAACAAATCTCAACAATCAAAACAAATCATCAAGCAGCGGGGACACATCTATCGGCTCATGTATATCAATTTTTAAACAGCCACCCTTTGGGAGAAAACAACTGACTATTGATACGCGTACTATTAAAGAATGATTTAATTAATTAATTTACACCGTAAATGTTGGTGAATCAACAAAAACAATATCTGATGACACATCTAGGGATCATATTCTTTCATTTAAAGGAAAAAATTCTACAATCGGTTTTGTAGAAGCTCTAAACGAAGCCATGGCAGAATATCTTATTTTTTTAAATATATAGATTCACAGTTGGCGTTCGAATGTGGCATCGTTTTAAGTCAAAGAATACGCGTTGTTAGGACAACGGATCAACAAGAGTTCTAGAGTTTTTGCAAGTCGTGGATTTGAAAGACGTAACACGACAATTCTGGGGAAAATTGTACTGTGCATGCGCCGGCATCAAATGAAGGAATTTCGATTGTCGGGTCCCGTAATTCTGTTTTGTCGTCTAGGACAAACTTACACTTTACGAAGTTTTCGCTGCCACCACTAAACACTAATTCAACACTAACACACAATGATCATGGAAGTAATGAGAAATACAATATCCATTCTACCAATATAATATGGCAGGAACTGAATGGTTAATTTTTTCTCAAGTGAATTCAAACATGACACGAAGAAACTAATGTAACTGTTTAGGATTTGGAGGTTATGTACATAGTGAGGCTACATTGAGTGTCACGAAAAATTGATTATTTATCCATATGACGTTGTAATTGCCAAACATTTCCCATTCCTAATATAAACAATATAAATATGTTATAGTAAAATAGCGGGGTTATCTAGGACGCTATAGTTTTGTTTGGAGATAGACAAGTATTATATATTCGTATGATACAATGAGATTTCATGTATTGTATTTACTATCTTGTAATCCTAATAAGAGCAAAATTAAGAGTCAGAAATACACAGATATTGCATGAAAGCTTTCAGATCCTGATAGACGTATTCAGTTCCAATTAGTTCTTAGTTTTAACGTACGTTTCCCATTGTACGACATGCAAAAACTCATTTCTGAAGATACGTTATTTCCTTTTGACGATAATGTTTACATACTACGACAATTGATTTCCCGTCTTGCAAAAACTCTATAATATCCCCATGCTGGGTGTCAATGGGGTGAAAATGGACATGGCTCCGAACACACGACGTGCAGAAAATGTGAAGAGGCCGTTGGATGGTGGTGATCGTCAGGAAGGACGCGTGAATTCATTCCCTAGAAAAACTTCGTCGTGAGCTCACGTAAGCGGTTGGTGAAGTGCGATCGAGTTTTCAACAGGCTGGGTTTTATGTAGATGATAGTAAGTCGGAAATTTGTTTAGTTTGAAGTTTGAGAGCTTGATATCGTGTAAATTGTGATATTAAATTGTAATCGAGGATTTTGGTTAATATAATGGTGGAAGTTGAAATTAAATAGACATCCGCTCCATGTTTCCCCATACTTCCCTTTCCCTTCCTATTATTCGATCCTATTCGAACATTCCAGTCACCCATAATTACCACTTGATCGTTTATTTCCCGTGTCTGCTCTACTATATTTTGGAGTTCTGAAAAGAAATATTCTTTCTCTAAGACATATTTGTCTTCTGGTGGTGGATAAATTTCTATCAGGGCTACACGAACTTTCAACTGAATGTCTACTTGTATTATTCTTGAACTTATGGGTGTCCAGTTTACTATTCTTTTATTAATTTCTTGATTTCCCAACCCTCCAGTTGCTCTTTTTCTTCTCTCCACTCCACTATACCTAAATACATATCCCTTATGTAATTCCGTCTCTCTCTTAACCTTCTTTTTAACCTCACTGATCTTTAGAATTTCCAATTTATATTTCTCCATCTCTTTAACTATTTCTACTTCCTTCATTGATGTTATATTCCATATACCTTTATTCATAATCTTGCGCAGTCTTGCGCTTATTTCTTGCGCGGTCGTCTTAAGTTGCTCGTTCTGTCCGAGGCGATTGAAATTACTCTGAATCCGCTTATAAGTATGGGTGGGAGATTAGCCCTACGCCACACTGCCCAGCGGGGAATATCCCCTCTCGACCTCTGGGCCTGCGTGTTTTGGTTCAGGGCTATCTCCCCTAGCCTTTGGAGATTCTCTCCTCCCTGCAAAGCAGCAGGTTGGTTTTCTGTCGGGGTTTTCCTTCCCTTATCCCCATGCTCCCGTTTTCAGGCGCCGGAGACTCGCCTTCGCCCTGCTCTCATTAGCTGCTCTCCAAGCTCTCACCTTAGAGAGCACCCAGGGGCCGCCACGAGGAGGAGAGAGCAGGATTTGCTGACTTTTGACCCAAATCGGGTGTTCCCATTAGAGGAAGGCATTATTGGTGTTTTAATGGTGTTTACCTGTAGGCATAGATAAACCCTCGCCAGACCCATGTCTGCCATTTGGCCCCAGAAGCGAATTCAATAGAAAATAAACTATCAGTGAGGAGCTTTGATCCAGACTTCTTGTATACTTATGCACTAACCGTGTCAAAATTGAAGAAAAAAAAAGACTTGTCTTAGTGCCGATGCGTCGGCAAGTTCCAACGATATACATTGCTTTCTTCCATGAGTAATTTCACTGTTCTTGAGTTTTAAAATCCCCGGCTCAGTCAATAAAGGCAACTTATCTGGTACGACCGATTCCACATTATATAAGAAATTGTTTGCTGGTAGGTATTCCTTTATTTGATGCACCTGTGAATGGGTCTGCTGCCGTTTAAAGACTCGGAGATGTGTATCTGCGATATTTTATTTCTTATTTCGATACCAGCAGTCATTTAATATTTTTGTACTCAACATTTCGAAAATATACATCAGATGTTCTGTTTGCAGTCCGCTATCAACATGTGTTCTCCGTACTTTTGAAAGAGGCGCGATTATGCTGTGCGGTTATCGGGTCGGTAATCTCCTTGTATTTCAAATCATCTATAAGGAAGTGATATTAATCAGAGTTGCCTTCAAGGTAATCTGACAGGGTACCTGGTACCTTTTTATTTTCTCATTCTGCCTAAATTTCCATTTAATTACAGTTACAAATTTAATAAAATTAGCCCAGCTTGGGAATGGGTCACGATATATTAATCCTTATTACCTTTATAATGGATTATAGGATCCGCAGACATACAGCGCAGCTGGGAATCTGAAATAGAATGATTCTATTCCTAGTTCATTACTGTTTGGATTGACTAAATGAAAGATCACTTTCTTTTCTAAAGAACAAAATTTAACAAAGTTTATTGTTACCTTTTTAGCAAACAATTTAGTGAATTTAATAAAATGATTTGATGTTATGCCTTTGATCAAATCAAGATCAATATCAAGATATCTTTGAATTTACAATTTTATACCGCGATTAACTTATCTATTCTTCGTTGATGTCCCTCGTAGACTTCTCAGTCGAAATATCTTGCGAGCTTGCCGTAGTCGAAAGTCCCAAGAAATCCTCTTCTGCCCCTATCCCAGCTGGTCTCAAACTATCAAAATTATCAGTCCCGATTACGTCCTATGACATAGTCCCGAGATCTATTACTCGATTACCACTCCCGACAAAGTCCCAATTTATGCATCAATATTACTTCCACATGCAATATCTGCAATATCATTTACTGACCTTATAATTTCACGATCTGATAACCCGATTCTGACTATCTGTATTATAGTCGTTCCCTCTCACGAACCTACGATCAGTTCAGAAACGCAATGCCGGTCAGAATGAAATCTTCCTGCATGATTCACCCTCGAAGACTTCGTATTAAACTACCTTCCTCTTTTTTCATAACATTTGACCGTCCTTCTCTCACCCAGCCAATCCATACGTTCGTTATATTTTGGTGTAGCTGACCTTTCGATCGTCTAAACTTCTTCGCCCAATCCCAAATTTTCTACTTTCGGCATCCAGCCACCTCTTAATGCATTTACAAAAAACAAAAACTACATTGTTTATTCACGGTCGTTGCTAAGCCCTTGCTCTCGTGATATTTCCTAATGCATGTTCCACCATATAGTCTACAAATAAATGTTAGTTTATTTTCATGTGACATATCGGTATGTCACAATCTTTCACTCAACAATTGCCCGAAGGGTGTACCAATGCTGCCTCTTCATGATAAAATTTATAAGTCATAGACCCTCTTTACAGATATTTGGTGATGGCAAATTTACGCAAGTTAATTTTGTTTCTCCTCACGTGGGATTGCGAACTCTTTTTGCTATTACCCAGGAATAATAATACTTACTTCAAGTCAACGTTTCCATCTGTATTCTGCCGTAAAACATACATATTACACCTAAACATAACAGTCGATTAGTACAACATTTTCAAAAAGACAAAAAAGCATTATGAAACCTTCGTTATTATTGTGTACTGTTTTGTTTCTAAGTCCCTCCCCTTGCATGCATGGCCATTATCATTCTTAAATCCTAATCCGGAAATTATTAATTTTCTACAAAACTTGATCTCCCTACAATAGATAATTTAATATGTCCCCTGTTTAGTCACTTTCCTTCCGTGTAGCCTCTGCCTTCTTGAACGTCGTCTAGTATCCATGCCAAGTTCCATTTTCACTGAATCCGGTCCAGACCAATGACATCTGCTTCCTCCACACGCGCAAGTATATTTCTATCTCCATTTACATTTCCCTACTAATTACTTATTTGTAAGCATTACTAATTCGTCAACACGTCTCTGCACCCGAGTATTACCACGTCAGAACATCATCTCCATACGCCCCTCAGCATCAAAAGATCGTCTGCCCTGTGTACGTGCTCGTTTGTCTTCATCCAGCGAGATCGTACCCAAACACGTGTCTCTTTCGTCCTAGTGCCAGGCCATTCCCTTTCTCGCAGCTATTCTAATTTATGATTGGTCACCGGCACTGGTCTAGCACTGTATTTTTTTATCCTTTGGTTATTAATTCGTTATACTTTTCCTAATTTATTTTCTCGGAATTTTTTTTTTTTTATTCTTATTATTGACTATTCGATCCTTTGCTTCTCTTCTGTCACCCGTTGTTCCTGTCGTCCTGTTTATATATCTTTATTCGAATTTATCGTTTCTGTTAACACATCCATGTGATAACTTATCACAGTAAGAATATATGAACTGTATGGTCTCATTAACATTAGTGGCTAGGCGAAATTCTTTTGCTTTCTTCTTCTTCTTCTTCTTCTTCTTCTTCTTCTTCTTCTCGGCCTACACAATTTCTTTGTCAGAAAAGGAGGTAACATGCTTCTCTTGTGACCAAATTCTCGTAAGGAATGCGCGTTATTTTCCGACCCCATTCATACTGACAGTTTTTATCAGATTTGTGATGGTTTCAAGGAACAATTCATAACTTTGTTCCCAAAATTTATTTGTGGGTAAGGCAGTCTTTCCTGTGATTGTGAACTATTATTATTATTATGATGATGATGATGAGATTTTCATATTTTTATATCGTCCCTCAACAGAGATATTACAGTTGAAAATTTGGGGGGGGAAATCGAAAATTCCAGTTTTTAAGAGGGTGTAATTTTCAAGGGGTACGTTAATTACCAATGATATTTTACAAAATGTGACTATACTGTTATGTGTAAAAGCACAGAAAAAATTAAGGCTGAGATTCTTTTCCTTCTTTGAAAAATTACTCTCTGAAAATCGAACTTGGTTAATTTGCGTTTCATACATTTAGTTGCAAATATTTCCCAAATAAAAACAGAGAACATAGGTAAATAATACTTCTATTTGTAGGCCAGAGTATAATGAATCCAATGCCTTTTATTCTAGAATGCTAGAACAACCCAGAGCTGAATAATTTTGATAAGAGTAAACCTCTACAAACGCGAAAAATGGCTTACGGCGTAAAACAAAAATGGCCGCCATTTATAAACCAGAAACAATAAAAATAAATCAAAGGTGTTTTTGAACAGCCAAAACATAAGGAAATTCATGTACAAAATTTGAATTTTTTTCGAGATGGTCAAGCGACCAATTTCTTAAATTCTGGACCGTTTATAATGGATTGACCCCATGGTGAGATATGATCTGTTCTAGAGTGGTCAGCGCTCGTAAAAAAATCACTTGCACGACTCAAACATTATCCAACTGTAGATAACTCAACGAATATAAAAGATGCAGGGCGAAGGCGAGAAGAACAATTTTAGAGTACAAAAATACATCGCGGAGATCATATGTCTCCTCTCTCAATTGCCACTCGCCACCGGGAGGGGAATTCGCCAGATAAAAGGACTCTCTTCACCAAATAACTTTGGGGGATGCAGTTTTCAAGAGGGTGACACCAACCAGTGGCGTAGCGTGGTAATTTTTTCTCGGAAGGTCCTAGAGCAGATTTGCTTATTATTAATTGCCATATCTCAAAAAGACAATTATTGTCTAATGTGCCGTTTATTTATCGTTATTACTTAGGTACACCAACTAATAAAATCATAGTTCCTAGCAACACACCCCTGAATGTACGATGATACTTATAGAGATGTTCTTGAAAATATGATCAAGCGTTTTAAGTAGGCGGCCGTTGATAAACGGGCCACTACAGTTTTTTTAATGATGTTGAAGAAATACTTATTTTACTGCCTGGAAAATGTTTATTTTTAAAAAAATGATAGAAGCAAATAGGTTAACCAGTTTAGTGTAATTACTAATTAATTTATTACGCACTTTTTTCTTCATTTCACTAACATGAGTCTGTAATAAGCCAAGAAATCTGGGTTTAGTTGAATCGGCATTCAACGTAAGGAATAATGACATCGTATGCAAAATCGAAATCAAAGAATACGCGTTGTTAGGACAACCAATCAACGAAATGAAATATTCCATGTTTGGTGTTATAGCACTATGTTGATGGACACAGCCCAAACACATATGTAAAAGATGTAGAAAGGGTATTGAAAGTCGTGATCTTGTGGAAGGACGCAAGGAATCACTCTCTAAAAAAATATTGAAGAGAACACACGTAAGCGGTTGGTGAGGTGCGAACGGATTTTCAACTTAGGCTGGATATTATTTAAATGATAGTGAGGCGGGAATTTATTATTACTTTGAGATTTGAGAGCTTGGTATTGTTTAAATTGTAGAATTAAATTGCAATTCGAAATTTTATTAATGTAGTAGTTGGAATTTCGAATTAAAAGAAACTCCGAGTTTCGAGGGGATGAATATTAGGGTATAGCTCCGTAGATGGAAGGATTTTTCAACAAGTAGCTAAATATAGTCAGTCGCACGTAGGGAAATTCGGGACCGCGTATTAATTTTGTGGGAAATATTAAGTCCTATTAATAACAAATCATTGAGGACATTGTAACTTCTTCTATGTTAATGGCAAAATAAAGACATTTTGAATTTGAAATTCTGGGACATTCACTGGGACATTTTTAATGTAGGCAAGGAAGCGAGAATTGGTATAACAAGGATTCCATGGACAAGTCAGCCGAGAAGCCATCTATCAAGATAATGTAGTAAACTTACGAACTATACTCAACCCGTACGATTTTTTAATGCTCTACATTGAAAACGTAATTCTCATGAAATCAATAGAATTGTAACAAAGGTTATAAGAATAAATGTTAAATTTTTATTGTTGAAAAAGGGTGATAATTTATATTACTTGCCATCAATCGAATAATTGGTTTCAATCAATAGAACTTCCAGGTATATTGATTCTGTATAAAATTACACGTCCATATGCAACAGGTAAGGAAGAGCATAGAAACGGCGTATCTGTCCCGCGAGCAACCGTACTGCGCGTGCGTTGAAGGCTCTGAATGCTAGAACCTCCCTCTTATGACGGGTAAGTTCGCAATTATGTGGGAAGTTCAATCTTGAAAGTCAGACGTGAAACGTAATTGTCAATTGAAAAATTATCATTAAGCACGTTATGAAGTTATGAGAACAGTTTTGTTTTTCATTAAATGTTTGTGTAGGCTCTGCCGTGTAGTTTAATAGGTAGCTATGGAATTCGAACTCGGAAAGATTTATTCGATAAAATTTTTTGGGGAAATAGGGGGAACTTCCTCCTTAATTCCTACGAGTGCAAAGTGCGCAGAATGCCGTACCTCCAAGTGGTGTCGAAGGCCTTTTCTATATCGAACAGTACGCCCACAAGGTGCGGTTTCAGGACGAAAGTTGAAATTTCAGTTACCAACACGACGAGATGGTCCAGGGTTGACTTGTAACCTCTCAACATTGGATTGTGCGAGCAGATTTCTGCACTCCGAAGTCCAGATCAAACGCTGATTTACCATCCCTTCCAGCACTTTGCAAACGCAGCTGGTAAGAGAGAAGAGGATAGTGACAAGGCAGCGACCGATCCTCTCCTTCCTTTAGAGCCGAAATAACTATGGCTTCTCGCCAGAGCAGGGATGATGAGCCATTTCCAGGTGCGATTATAAAGCAGGAAGAGAAATTGACTGGATTTATCTGTTACTTACGTATACGTACGAGAAAGTTATGTAATGCTTCGCAAAAAAACGGCAAAATTTTCTCAAAAATAGCTCCATATTTTTTCCTTAAACTTCTTGTAAGAATAGAGTTAAATACACATAAAGGTGGCATAGGTCCGATTTTCAGGATTAACTCAGAATTTTCGTAAATTGTAAAAGTAGGCATTTTTTGGAGCAATTTTTTACACCTACAATATTCGATACAGTTCTTTATTAAGGTCATGTAATTTCTTTTTGTAAATTTCAGTAGTTTTCGTGCAATAGTGTGTGCAATATTTGCAATTTAAAAAATTTCAAATAACAAGATTTTCTCGAAAACGGCTCTAAATTCTTTCCTTCAATTTTTGGTACGGTTAGTGTCAAACGAACCCTATATGATGACATAACCGCCATATTGCTCTATTCTTTTGTTTTTCAAAAATTACAAAAATGTTTTTACTTTCTTTCACGTCGTAATACTTACTTTAGAAGCGATTTCTTCACGGTATTATATTTATGAGTACATGTGATTTAAATAATGTCAAATAAAGTTTCTCCGAAACATTTTCTGTGAAAATTAGCTTAAAATCTCGCATTTTCAGAAACGCTCAAACGCCATTTTCTCAAAAATGGCTCCAAATTTTATCTTACATTTTTCCAATGGATAGAACTTATTGTACTATTTCATATGTCATTAAGTTTATTTTGGTGTATCAATTTGTTTTTTCAAAACTTAATTTAAAAATTTAATTAATAAATACATTAAATTAATTTTTACTTGTCTCTCACGTTGGGAATATTTACATTTGAGGCTATTTCTTCACGTTATTGTATTTGAGTATCAAATCAGGTCAAATAAGGTTTCTCGAAAACTCGACAGTTTTTCGTTAAAATGAGCTCAAAATTCCGCATTTTCTGAAACCCTCAAACGCTGTTTTCCCAAAAATGGCTCCAAACTTTTTTCTTCAAACTTTTCCAATGGATAGTGGTAATCACACTGTTTAATACAACAAACGTAAAGTTCATTTGTGTGTATTATGTTTTTGAAAAAACATAATACACACAACAAATAAAACAATTACACAAATGTTATTTCTTTATATATCTCTCTTGCCGTTAATATGCACATTTTCATCGATTTGTATACATTATTGCATTTATGAGTGGAAGTGACTCAAATTACTACAAATAAAGTTTTTCGAAAACTCAATAGATTTCTGTGAAAAAGTTTAAAATTTTGCATTTACACGAATGCTTAATCGACATTTTCTTAAAATCAGCTTCAAATTTTTTAATGAAAATGTCTGTTTAGAACAAAGTTTCACTCTTCTTTAATTTCCTTGAAGTAATATTTCGGTTGTACTATTAGGAAAGCAAAAAGTTGAGAAAATGTCAAATAACGTACTTTGGGGAAGGATAGATGGCAGCAGGTGGGAGAATGGAGCAAAAGCTAGACCTTAAAGCCAGATCACACCAAGGAAATTAGAAAATTCAGTACGAAAAGCAAATTAAAAGGGCGCTAAAACATTTGACAGCCTAGGGCGCTCATAAGTGAAAGTCAGGCACTGGTTCCATAAAAGCAGATATTTCAAGGGAAGCATCTACTTTACCAGCTTAAGGAAAAATTACAATTGAAAATATTGAAATTAATGTATCAGTGGTATATTATTAATCGTCTGATGCTATGAAATACATAGTGCAATCGATAAGTTGAAATTTCGTGTACATAGAACCAAGGCAACCCATGCCAACTTGCATCAAAACTTGTCAGTACTTGCAGAATGTCTTACGCAAGTGAGGGTATCAACATGCTAGTAATTACTAGCTGTTTTGTTAGTACACGCATTGTATTGAAATAGATATGTTGGTGGAATTAGGCAGATCTAAAACGAGTATATATTTAATACAGGACATGAAACCTATGAGGACATGAAACTGATAAAGAGGAAAGGGTACATTTGGAACTATTGAGGAAGCAGCATGTTAACTTTCTCTGCACAGCTTCTTTGACACAATCTTATGAACCGTCAAAAAGTTATTCATCTTTCGATTCTAATGAAAATATGGATTTGCAAGCAGATTTGCCAATGCTAATTAAGAACACATGACCAGGCGAATCACATGAGTGGAAAGATTTCATTACTCCAAAATTAGTATTAGCACTTGACAGGTGTCAGTTAAGTAAGAGAGATTCCATGTATATTCCTGAAGCTACCATTGATGCACTTGGTCAGAATACTGATGAATTTTCAGTAAATATTTAATACAAAGAATTTATACAAATAAATGGAAAGAGCGTGTAGAAGCCATAAAAGTTGATTGACAAAATTAGGTTCCAGACGTTGTGACTGTTCACTGGGATAGAAAACTGTTGCCTACTTTAGATGCTCGGAAATCAAAAGAAGAACATTCTCCAATAATTATTTTATATGGAAATAAAGATCAACTTATTGTTGTACCAAGGTAGGAAAGCTCTTCGGGAACTGAATATGCGCAAGCTGTTAGGAGCGTGATTGTAAACTGTAATCTTGAACATGAAGGGAAATTCTTTGTTATGATACTACAGTTTCAAATGCAGATCATATCAATGGAAACTGTGTTCTTCAGGAACAAAAACTTAATAGAGCTATGTTAATTTTTGCTTGTTGCCATCATGTGTATGAATTAGTGTTAAAAAGTGTGTGTTTGAAGTGAAATTCTGTCAAGTGAAGTGTGTTCGATTTGAAATTCAAACCTGATAGTCTTCGCTTCAAAAACTTTTTGAGATCACAAAAAATTTTGATCCCAAGAAAATAGGGTGTTACAGGGCTAAGTTTACATTTTGCCTGTTTCCAAAATTGACAATATGCTTGCATTTAACAAACCAAAGAAATAATCAGAGATGACTCGAAAGTTGATAGAGCTTTATAATTACATTTTTAGGCAGAGACGTAGAAAGAAAATTTAAAATTCAACCTCCAGGTGCCATACATCATGCTCAATGGATAACGAGTGTGATGTATTCCCAGAAAATGCCATTGTTTAGTTGAATTAGCCCAATTCAAAATTACGAGCAAGGATAAGGCAGCACTATTAGCAATCTGCCTGCCCATCATGACATCCCACGTCAAGCCAAGGATCCCAAGCATTTTTGACAGTAAAAGCCAAACCAGAAAGCCAGACAGTAAAAGCCAAATGTGTCTTTTTGAAGTCAATGAAGGCTTACAAAAAGGTTGATAAAAGCATTTGAAGGCAGCTTTCAAGTAGAGCCAGCATTTATGGTATTTGACTGATGAAGTAAATGACATCACTATTTGACAATGATGTGGACTAAGAAAACCGAAGTAAAATGATTATAAATTTCACCAATGAAAATGTATCATCCTATAGTAAATGTTACATCCTGATGCAAGAAAAACTTTGTGGTCTGTTATATGTGAAAATCATCTACGACTTCATTTCGGTCAAAAGCAAATTTCTTGTTTGAGCATCTTAAAATTAAAGACAGTTTTCTCTACAAATGTCCTATTTTGTGACTAATTTTGCTTCGTTTGTGGGTGGGAACAAAGTGGAACAGATGCAATTTTTACAACAGTGCATACAAGAAAATTGACGGTTTATCCCAATTGCAAAATGCAAACTTTGAAAAGAAAATCTACAAAATAATGTTTTCTAAATATTAAATAGATATACAATTTGGACATATTCATACTTATTTACTAAATAAACACTGAGTTCTAAAATCCTTCCTTATTAACACGGTAAAAATGCTTATGTCTTGCGTATGGCATCAATTCGCCACAGGTTATCCTTATCAAATTATAATAATATTTATAATCTGAGTTTTTGAACAAACAGAGGAAAATATAAAGGGTACAGAATAGAGGGGTTCCAAACAGAAAAAAATATAGAGGGTATATGTATCTGATTTACTGGGAAAAAAAATTCTCCCTTATGTCTTGAAACTCACTATATGTATGTATGTATGTGAGAAAGTAAACAAATTGTGCTAAAACAGCAAGCACTTTCTCTCAAGTATTTTCATACAAAATTACACGAAAAGTACTCAATTTTTTTGAAAATTGTACATGACTATTTCAAAATCTATCTTTAAGGAACAGATTGCATTAAGGGAAATAAATCTCTATCTTTAATGTTTTAATTGTAGGAAGACTCCGAAAAATATTGAACTATTGCAATTTTTGAAAAATCAGGGTTTCTAACGAACATGACACCTGCACCGTTCTTCTAAATGTCCTTCATGCTATCCAACAACAAAATTTAATAAAAAATGATAGAGACATTGTTTTCAAAATGTCCCCAGGGGCTTCAGGTAAATTACCCTTCAAAATTGAAATTTTGGTTTCAAATTCAAGGGGCCGCAACATCAGCCTGATTTACTGGGGAATAACAATTTTGGAGAAAATCGGCTGTATTGTTCGACCGATGTTGTCAACATTAGCTATGTTCACAGCCGGATGGAAAGACGTAGAGACCTTTTGCAGTCATTCAATTTTTCAGTATCAAGGACCCACAAGGATTCTGGCTACACCTTGTGTTAGAGGATTTTTTTGCCTAAATTTATCTTATTAATTATTATATTTTTCCATCCATTTTCATTTTTTTTTTGCAGTATCAACAATGATAATAGGCAAATTATGTATTCCATATGAATTGGAGGTCATTGTTACTTGTAACATTGCAGTAACGCCGCATTGATAACAAAAGGCGATGATGGCTGTCTTTCGTTTGCGTTAATGCAACGTTCGCGTTAATGTAACTTTTATATATTTGTGGAATATGACAGTACAATAGTGTTTAATAATTACGATTATATATTTTTCGATCTATTTACATTTGTTTGCCATCACTATCAGTATTGTATATCTTATACAATCAATTCAATGCCAGAAATATATTTTCGTTTAAAGTTTTGAACAAAAATGTATTATTTGCAACTATTTAATTTTCGCACCAAATGTTGTACGATTTCAAATGAGTTCCACAAAAAAGGTGACAGATGTATTAATTTGGAGATAAATTGTGGAATAATAGTATTATATAACCATTACTAAAGGCAAGGAAGTACGTGCTGTTTTAGCACCACTAGTTTTAGATACTATGTTTATTTGTATTTCTCTGTAATAAGTGAAATTCAAAAATAAATACTCAAAAGATCACCAAAAGACACGAGATGTTCATTACAAGCGCGCTGAATATTGTTTTTATTACTAACTCAAGAACCATGATTCACATAGAAATGTGGTTGGTCTCATATCAAAATTTGGACTTCCCTTGTCATTTCATCCACTGAATGTTAGTGCTTTTCTTCAATAATAAAACAGTTTCTCACATGGTGAAAATTTAAGGACGTCAAAATGTAGAAGTAAACACACGGCAATCATTTATAATTAATTTCTTCGTAATTAAACAATGAAACTCAATTACAAAATAACCATCACATTCATAGAAGTTCTGGGAATAACTGGTAGAAAACTCATTTGTCAATGATCAACAGAATTGAAGCTATCATTGAGTAAACATGTTGAATAGTTGAGTTAGAAACAGGATGACCGAGTTTCCTCTGAGTTTCTTCATGAATTGGCAACATAGCTTGCGATAGAAAGAGGGAGTCTTGTGTAAAATTGTATTGGATAGAAAGAGAGATCAATACTCCATAAGACTCTGTACTGCAATCTAATGTTTTCAAACAGAATGTTTCAGATTTAGAAGACATTCTGAATGTACGCAAAATTCAGAGCATTATTTGATAATCTCTCCTTGTTCATGCAAATTTTTGAAGAAAATATTTAAAAATCAATGTCTAAAAACAGTCTCTTTATTCCCAACACTCAACACAACCAGAAAGAAAGACAGAAAGATCTCACATTTTCACATATTTATAAAATACACAGCATTTCAGGCCAATTTCAACACTAACATTAGGCATTATTTCCAAATTTTGAATAGTCCATGCATCAATCACAAAATGTTCTCTACCATTATTCTTCACTTAATTGAGGAAATTTCATCTTTAATACACATTAGCAAAATGACAAAATAGAGAAATTCTGCACTTTATTTTAATGTGGTATAATGAATTAATGGTTGAAATTGAAATGTTCTCTACACTGTTTAAATACAACAAATCTAAGAAATTCAATTATTTTTTAAGTTACAACCTGATCTGAATGTCAATAACGACAATGTACAAACTGCTGGAAGAAAAATAGTTTCATCTCAAACAACTTTGAGAGACCTGCATACATACTGTGTCAAAGCAAGACCTATTTTTTTTTACCATTGCAAAACTTTTCATCTTTTATCTTCCAATAGATTTTCATAATACAAAATATTTGTCTCACCGACACCTGGACTTTCATTTGCAAACAAAATATCCACATGTAACTCCCAAACATCCTGTACAATTAAACTGTTTAAGATGAGAAAGATTGACAAACAGAAATGATGTATTTGATGACAGAAAAAATTAGGATGCCATTCATTATATCCAAAAGCTGTAAATGCAAAATTCAGACTAGCTTACATGTATTGTCAAGGCATACACACGCAATAATTTAACATTACTAACAAAGCAATTTTGCAAAAATCATCCACAAGTTTCACATTTCACAAATTGATTGTTTTTTCAGTCCTGTCTCGCACACAATTGTCTTGCTTCTTTCTTCATTTGGCTGAAAATAAGACATCAAGTTGGTTTAGGTGTACATATTTTTAGAAATACAACACAGCAAAGACTTATTAACAGGCAGTAAAA
The DNA here is from genome assembly GCA_964035755.1 of Teleogryllus oceanicus. NCBI lineage: Eukaryota > Metazoa > Arthropoda > Insecta > Orthoptera > Gryllidae > Teleogryllus > Teleogryllus oceanicus. The sequence goes on from CAXIVR010000004.1 coordinate 52,141,830, forward strand.
TATTTAAATAAATAAATAACCTTAGAATTTTGCACACAAAACATTTTTTCATTATAACATCATAAATGAGTAATTCAACCTCTAGAACATTAACATATAACTAATATTATTAACAAAAATCAACACTCTAAATAAGGAAAGAAGCAGCTCTGGCAAATTTGATGCTCTTTTACAGTTGAATAAAGACCTGATGGAAGTCAAATGATGGCATTTGAGTGAGGACATTAATGCTAGTCTCACACAATCGTAAGCAGTGTGAACTCCAATAAAATATTGACAAAAAACAACAACAACAAACAAACAGACTTGTTTGGAAACGGCTTCTCGTAAGGTCAATTATAGGTCCTCCAAGTGTCGCTTCTTGATGCACTTCCAAACAAATGATTTCGTTCAAATCAATCGGACCAAATATTTATGGTTTTGAAATTTTCAAGAGCAGACAACACAAAACTGCATATGACATATACTCACAGACCTACTACAAAACTCGATAATCATCAAATAACATAGTTAAAGGATAGCACATACAGTACATTTGAAAGTAGAAAGTTTATTGTGGCAAAACTCCAATTGTTATTAAACAAAAAGGGATAAAAAAATCAATACAAACCTAAAATCTACTATAATGCTACATTCACAACTTACTTTTCAAATTTTCTGATATGTTCCTCTAACGTTTGTGCTCGCTAGCAATTTTGGCCAGCATTTTATTTCCACAAAGGAATGTAATGATTCCAATACACAGAAGATACTTGATAGTCTGGAACATGTTAAGCTGCAGCCAGAAAACTCCAAACAGGGCAAAAATTCCTGAAAATAATAAGATTCAAGCTGCTGAATGTATACATAAGCTATGTGTTATTCAAAAAGGTTTCAGGATTAGTAACATTCATAACAAACAATACATATACAACCAGTTTTTTTTGTTCATATTTGGATTATTCAATTTGAACAAAGAATATAAAAAAAAAATTCAAAATTCCATGATTCTAAAAAAAATTTTTTTTTTTTTCCAAAAATATTTCTGTGTTTGAATTTGGGTCTGAGAAAATATCAAAAAATATTTTTTTGATAGTATAAATTGTCTGCTAATTTATTCTATTCTTTTCAGACAGATAAAGCAGTGTTAACAAGCTGGGGAAAAAAAATATTAAAAAACGGTTTTGGCTAAAGAGAACTGTAAGTGGTGAGACGGGGCTAAGAAACCTTTCAAAAATATTATTTTTATGTTAGAATTTTAATGTAACCACTTGTAGGTCATTTGGTTTAGGGGAAATTTATACCATCTTATCCGGGGGTACCCTTTACTCTTTCCCTTGCAAGTCATTATCTTAAGAATTCTCAAAGCACTTGAAGGAATAATTATAATTAATATAGCTAGTTTGTGTTGTTAGTACACAAAGCTAACCAAATTCTATGAAACTCAAATGTTTAATAACTGAACTATTAACAACTATGCTTAACAACATACTGAATTGCATGAGTGATAAGCCAAGAACCTCGGGATTAGTTTTTAATAATAAATCACCATCTAGCATTGGAATATGGCATTGTTTTCAGACTCCGAAGTCAAAGAATACGCATTGCTAGGACAATGGATCAACAAGGTTTCATAATATTCCATGCTTGATGTCATAACGTGCAAATGGACACGGCCCCAAACACGTTATGTGCAGAAGGTGTGAAGAGGGCGTTGGATGGTCATGCTCGTCAGAAACGATGCATGGATTCATTCTCTAAAAGATTTTCATCACGAGCACACCTGAGCGGTTGGTGAGATGCGATCGGATTTTTAACATAGGCTGGGTATTAGGTAAATTATAGTGAACCGGGAAGTTATGTTTAGTTTTAGGTCTGAGAGATTGATCTTATGTAAACTGTGATATTAAATTGTAATTGAGAATTTTTATTAATATAATGGTTGGAAGTTGGAATGAAATAGACTCCGTGTTTCGAGGAGATATACATTAGGGTAGCTCCGTAGATGGAAGAATTTTCCAATAAGTAGTTGAATATAGTCAGTCACAAGTAGGTCTTCATACGAAACAGATAGGGAAAGTCGCGACCGCATATTCAATTTGTGAGTATATGAAGTCCTATTAATAGCAATTGTTGAGGACACATTGGAACATTTTTTAATTGAGAAAAGGACACGCCAATCAGTACACCCAGGAGTCCATGGACATCATTCTACTAGTCAGCCGAGAAGCCAGTAATCAAGGCTACGAACGTAATTAAGGACGTAAGCTTACGAGCTATAGTCAAACCCGTACGTAGTTTTTTAATTATTTCAAAGTGAAATGTATTATGTACAGGAATAAATGTTAAATTTTTATTGTTGAAAATGGCTGATAATTTATAGTAAATGCCATCAATCTAATACTGATTTCAATCAATAGAATTTCCAGGAATCATTATTCTGTATAGAATTTCACGTCCACATCCAACAGGTAAGGAGTGTATGTTTTGTGTCGAACCCACGTTTAAATTAGCAGTAAACGTTAATAATTTAGTGTTAATAGAAATTCACAAATAGCTAGCCTACCACAGAGCTTGATAAGAACTTTAAAATTATTACACATGCATTTCTAGAAGGAGGTAGGTATACTTGTGACTGCTGAAACAATGTGACAAATTGGAGTAATATCACTGAATGAATCTAAAAATTATTAGGAAAATTCTCTTAAAATTGCTGATAAAGATTATGATGGTAAATAGAATTTCACTAAATATTTTACTCTTCATAGTAAACTGAGTTTCATGAATATTTTCATGCTGTGATCTCAAAGCAAAGTGTATTTCCTATTCATTAAAAATACAGATCTTCAAATATAAAACTTCAGATGTGTTTTAAAGAAAAATTCGCATTGGTCAAGTCAGAACCCACTAAACATTAGAAAAATTAAATGTTCAGACTTACCTCCAAGTCCCAAATGGAATCCAATGGCAGACAGAGAAAAAGGAAAATTAGAAATGTTGATACCAAGTTTTGCCCACTGAAAAAGAAAGTAAAATATAAATTATTAATAAAAATGTCTAGAAATATCTATTATGTCCCCTTTTCAGAAAAACTATTAATCAACAGACTTACCAAAATTAGGAGAATAAGCAAAGGCACACAAACCAGTCCAGTAAAAAGATTGGACACAAACACAGGAGGTCGCCTCTCGGGTTCTCGGAACAAATGCTAAAACAATTTTAAAAAATTTTTAACCACTTTTGCACACTAATGTAAACAAAACGGTATTATCCCAAAGATTTTGAGAGATAATTCAAGTAAATTCTGAAAATCTTATTGTTTCCCAAAAATACCCCACCTCCCTCTCTAAAACACAAGACACACATGTCACCTATGTGTACACTCACAATTGCATGTGTATGCATACACACATTGTATGCACTCATCTCGTAAGCCCACCTGCATTCGCACACACCCACACTCACGAGAATGTGAGAGTGACAGTGAGAGTGAGTGACAGTGAGAGAGTGAGTGACAGTGAGAGAGTGAGTGACAGTGACAGAGAGTGAGTGACAGTGACAGAGAGTGAGTGACAGTGACGAGAGTGAGTGACAGTGAGAGAGTGAGTGACAGTGAGAGTGAGAGAGTGAGTGACAGTGAGAGTGAGCGAGTGAGTGAGTGAGAGAACACACACACACACACACACAGCAAGAGAAAGAGAGTGAGGGAGCACACACACGAGAGGGGGAGTGTGGGCAAGAGAGTGAGGGCACGGAGAGTGTGAGTGTGTGCGAGAGAGTGAGTGTGTGTGCGAGAGAGTGAGTGTGTGTGAGAGAGTGTGTGAGTGTGTAGGAGTGTGAAATGATGTGCGGGTGAGAGTGAGTGTATGTGTATGAAAGGGGAGGAACAGGGAGTGGGACAGGAATGTTTAATAGATAAGAGATGACAAACTAAATTCCTGGGTGATGCCAGGATATCAGCAAGTATGAAACAAAACTAGGTCAAGATATGTATGGCTTTTTTTTTTCTTGAGTTCCGTTAAATACAGAATTTCAACATTGTAATGATTAGGAGGGACTTCAAAAATTTACTAGTACATTCTGTCAATTCTTTAACCTTTTCTGTTGGTCAATCACATCTTCCCACTACTAAACGTTAGTTTAAACTGAAGAATTTTTGGGTTTTGGCACTTTTCATATAAAAAGTAACCTCAACACTGTCAACCTTATGAACAAGTTAAAAATCATTTTATTCTTGTCAGGGATACTCAAAATGGTTATTACTACTGAAATCTTGATCTCAAATTTTTAGACTGATTCCAGTACTTTTACATAATGCAGAGGGAAGGTAAAAATGTAATATTGTAACTCACTTTAATTTCTGGTTTTGGTGCATAAAGATATGCATCCTTAGTTACAGCACTTGCTGCAGCTCCAATATTTAACTCCGCGAACTTCAGATGAACAGTTGCGACTTCCCAAGAAAATGAATTGGACAGTACAGCATCACCAACTATTAACTCCAGAGAATAGTCTCCAGAGAGATGGCCAAACTCGGCTGCTTTGCTTCCAAGATCCTGTAAAAGATATGAAAACTATATTTGAATACAATTCAATTAAAGAGCTTTGTGCAAGGTTTCAACTCAAAATTTTAACTTTTAGTTATGTAGTCAAAATAAGTTTTCTCTTGCTTACATTGCTACTTTTGATTGAAATCACAGCATTTTGCAAAATATTTGATGTGCAAGAAGTATTAACTCATACATAAGAAACACTGTACTCACAAGTGTTACCTTGGAGTTTACAAGCAGGAAAGTGTTAACTCAATAGTGGGCACCATGCAAGTGATCATTTAGCTATGCACATGTTAGCACCCCTACTTAATCATTTCTGGTACTTAATAATGCAGTTGTATTGCAATTCCAGATTTATTTTTAATTTTTAGATATGTTTTGCCAGAAAGTGAAGAATGGAAAGTTTTTCATGAAAGAACAAAAGTCTTAGATGCTCTTCATAAATAATGTAAATTTGGAGTAATAGGGGAAGGTGAAATTCATGCAGCAAAAAAAATTTGATATAATGAATTAAATGCAACGTCCCTCTAGTGTTTGAAGGCTTCTTTCAGTCTCCGGATAAAGAAGATCAATTTTTATGTCCCATTTTCATTTATAAAGTAATAAATAAAATGTTCTTTAATTTCCACCAAATAATTAAAAGAACTAAATATTAGTGTGAATAAACGTAATAATTATAATAATTATGAAACGTAGAACACTTATACCTGATAATTTCATTAGACCCCCCATTCAGTTTATGAAGCAATAATTGCTTTCAGATTATTTTCTTCAGAACACTTTCGTAAAATTGTAAAATAGTTTCCCAGAGTGGAGTTAACACCTGTGCTTCCTAAAGTATCCACATTGACAAGAGGTTTTAACTCTAACTTAACATTTTACATAAAATATTTTGAAGTTGTGTTGTTTTGTAGTTAGGAGGAAAAGAATAGAAGGTACATGAGTTTCATAAGCCAATGGAAATAAAGTACATAAACAATTAACATGTTTAGGGATAAAGAATGCAATTTTGTAATACTTGCAAAACATCCAATACCTCCCTTGGTGGTTTTCTGGTTTTACCTTCTTGCACCAAGCTCTCCGATTATTTAATAAAGCATTATTATACAACTTGATAATTAGTTCTTGAAACTTCTCAAAAACCCTCACACAAATTTGCCAAAAAGGAAACAAAAAAGGGAAAAAAAAAACCAAACCAATGAGATTTAGAACAGGACTCATCATGTTTTCGCTGCATGCACATGCCATTTACACTCTGCTCTCAGCAGGCAACAGACACAGTACAGGAACACTATAAGAAATTCTGGTGGCATCTGCCACAACCTCTGAAAAATGTAGACGTCAAAACAATGACTGAATCCACAACACACTATGGTCTAAGTGACATATTCCTAATTCCTCCTGCTTATGAATAAATAAAAAAATTGAAAGAAAGTACTCCAGTATTTATACTCGCAACAAGGCAAATTTCATTACATTTACACTCTGACAAACCAAACTTTAGGTATTTGCATTACAGAAGCTCACTTTCATCAATGAAAAATTTGTCTTTTGACAAGTTGCCTTATGCAGACTTTCCCCTCATCCCCATGTCAAACAAGGTAACTTGCTTTCACTCCAGCCAGTTGTTCTTTGCTCCCAATATAGCATTGTTGGGCCCTGCTGTAGATTATTTATGTTTTTAAAATTAAAATTAACTTTAAAAACTTAAATGCTGTCCTGGGTAGCAGAGGTCGCTAAGGTGGAAGAGTCCTACCTGCCTTGTGCATTAAGGGTCATGGGTTTGAATCCCACCCAGGGCATGGATGTTTGCGAGTATCTGTATATCATTGCCATTACCCCCAGTGTTACTCATAGTGGGCACTACATGAACTTAGAAGTTGAACAGAGACTTTAAAAAAAGTAAATAAAAAAAAAACAACAACTTAAATAGCACAGTTTTTCTCAATTCATAAAAAACATGGACTAGAAATGAGAGACAGAGCAGAAGCAGAGAATTCACATTACTTACTCTTATTTTACCAGTTATTACTTACCAAATCAAATTTGTAATTCTTTGATGAATCAGGTTCAGCAACAAAAATTATTTCTTGTTTAGTTTTTGGATTGTACAATCTCACAAATGCTTGATGAACAGTCATCAATTTTCCAGTGTTTTTATCCTTGAGGCCAAATTTCATAATCAATTTTTGGAGAGAATCTGCCTCCAATTTTGAAGGCAATTTATTCGGATAAACCACTCTGAAAACAGTAGAGGTAGGAATCTAAATATCCTACGTTTACACAGAATTTGAACAAGAAAATCAAAGATACAATACCTACAAAATAAAAGGAAATTATAGTTTATAAAATCATATGTTAAAATTGAAATGAAACTCATGGGGTATAGATCAAATTGAAATTGAAGTTAAAGATACAGGAACATATGAATATTTCAAAAGTCGCCCTCCTTCCAACAAAATTCAGTGTCACTTCATACATTAAAACTTTTTCATAATATGGTCTTCCAATACATACAAATTATTGATTCATAATCTAGAAAATATCCATGCTTGATTTCTGTCTACATATTCAATTACGTAATACAATTAACAGCAAAATTGAATCCAATATTTTTTACAAATAAGTATGACAATTTAATTTCCAAATTGAAATGACAATTGTTACTTATAAAATGCCATCATTCACTTCCACAAACGTCCTTCTTATTCCCATAATATACACCCTCTATTACTGTCATTCTGACACAAGCATTCAAACACACCATACATTTTGTGTTACTTGTCAGGTAGTGACAAGGCGAGTTTCCTTTAACCTGTGTTTAGTCATCAAATATATTTTAATATATTCATATGCTAGTATTTCATAACTTCAAACATTTTTTTACAGTTGCTGATCACCTGTTGTTGAGTCAAACACCTATTTAAATATTGTGCTCGGAATTTGAAACAGAAATGATGGAATAAGCAACATTAACATATCAATTTTGATTGTCCTTAATTCTTATGAAAAATATTAGTCAATTTATTGATATCTTAATACAAACATTTTAAACTAGTTTTAACAAACATTGCTTTCAATAAATGTAGATACTGATGTAGATAAAGTGTGATTATTTTCATAGAGAATAATGCTCATTGACAGACCTTGCAGACAGTCACATTGCCAATCGCAGAGGGTTCTTTGAAATATTGTCTTTGAAAATACTAAATCTGCTGTCAAGTCACACAATGCAGATAAACTGTAATTTTTGCCTAACTTTGTTGCACTGACTGTTTATGAATATACAAGTAAAGCAAAGAGCACATAGCTGCTACCAAGGTTTTGACAAGCCACTGTCTCAGGCCTAAGAATTACGTCTACACTCATTGTTCTCGTCACCTTAAACTGAGGACTAAAATGCTATCTATGAAATATGTCACTACCGTATGGACATTTGTACTGAAAAGTGACAAGAGTATTTTCATTTTGAGAAATCGCTGAATGAAGGAATTCTTCCAATGCAATGGAAATCTTCATATATATTCCTATTAACAGGATATAATATAATTCCTATTCATAAGTAGGTATATAAAAATTCCATTCATAATCAGATGTAGAACTTTAAATTAATTTTATTAATTTCCAATAAAATAAAAAATCTTATTGTACCTTTCTTATCAGATAGACAATTTAGATTTATACATGGCAGATCAATAGAGACTAATCTAGTCTACTATACTGATTTTATTTATAATTCCTTCAGTGAGAAATGCCACGTGGACAGTATACACTGATTTCAGTAAAGCTTTTGATTCTGTCAACTATCATCTACTTACACAGAAACTGAAAGGTTTCAATATTACAGGCTCCCTTTTGCAATGGTTTACTTCCTACTTGAAGAATAGGACAGAGTGTGTGAGATACAAAAAAGTAGAATCAGACGAAATAACGTTTTTTCCAGGAGTACCTCAAGGGTCTCATCTAGGTCCCTTACTCTTCATCATCTGTATTGATAATATTTAATATGTTCTGAAAGATGTTGAATATCTATTATTTGCTGCCGACTGCAAAATTTTCAAGAAAATCTAAAAGACAGATGACTATGTCTCCAAGCTGCATTGCACGACTTTTCGAAATGGTGCATTGAAACTTGACTTACATCCCTTCAAATGTAAATATACAACATTTTCTCGCTCGAGAACTCCTATTGAATATACACACGAAATTGGACAAGTTTTAATCCCTAAACTACTTTCTATAAGAGACTTGGGTGTTATATTTGACTATATATAACTGACGTTTAAGGTGGTTAGAGCGAGATACGTGTTATGTTTAACATGCCTTTTTTATTGTACTAATCGAAAGATGAGAGGTTCGTCTATGTTCTGGTAAAAGTTGAAACTGTTTCACCGTCTAGTTTTTGAGAAATGAGACCGTAAAGTTTGTCGTTTTAACATAGGCTCTTATGGCGACCCGACTGAGCCGACCAGAAATTTTAAAATTATGGGAGAACTAGCTGTTGAAAATGTTTTAAAAAACTCTTCCTTAGGTAGCTAGCATCTCGAAGAATCAACATGCGCAATTTGAAGGACATCTACCGTCTCAAATAGGAGAAATACGCAATATTGTAAGCTTAAATCACTCCAAAGAGAGACATTCGCCGGTAACGCCCAACTCGGCAACACTGTGCGCGTAGCGCACTTCATTTAAATCGAGTGACAAGTCTCCGGCAAGAGCTCTTACATTCCTCTGGGTCTTCTGGACCCAATTAAAAGATCCTCACTCCTGGAAAACATTGCCTTCGTATATAATCAGATATTTAAATTTGATGGATAAAAGCATTTGTGCGTTCTGAATGAAAAACTCAATTCAGTTAATATTCCAAATGATCATGTTTTTTCTTTTATATTATATGAGCTATATAAACAATTTTGTATGCTATGAAAAAGTATGAATGACACACAGGCCCGAGCACAGGATTAGTCCTCAGGAATAATGTATATTTTATATTTATATTATTTGTATTTATACAGTCTGCAATAAATAAATAAATCACTTTGATCAAGAAGTGTAAGCTTCCTGTTCTACTGGGAAACAGGAAAGCGCCTGCAGTTTATGATGATTCACTGTGATTCAACTTTATGAGCAAATGGGTAATTTTGAGAGTTTATAGAAATATTTATACATTTATTATAGCATTATTTCAGTTTGAGCTCTATAACAGCTCCTTTTTTTTTTTTTTCCCTCCATTTTAGCTCCTGAACAATGATTAATTATTTGAAAATAATTCACATTCTCTTTTTCATTATATGAGATACACAGTGGATACTGGACTCGAAGCAACAAAATTTTGCATATGTCAGCACCTCAAGCAGTAGAACTACTGGGGTGAGAATTCAATTCACAAAGGTATTAGAAATTGCTGGTTTTAATTTCAACCATTCAAGGTATAAATGTAGAGCTGGATTTCTCTACTAGCAAAATATGAAAGCTTGGGACTCCTTTCCCTGTGCCTGGATTTTTGAAAATAAATATTCTTAAAAACTTCAAGAAATGTTTTAATCTGAATAATAATCAATCAAATATTTTATTGAACCATAATATTTGAATTTAAAATAAATTGAATGAAACAATAAGAAACAAACATGCATTTATAAATGAGAAATTGACAATGGAACTTTCAATTTTTAAGCTATTTGTTAATTTACATTTGTGTTTGTACATGGATTTATCTTATCATAATTAGTGATTTTTAGTTAAAGTTTTTTTTCTGGAGTGCCCAACAGTATTATGCTTCAAGACCCACTGTATAAAAAAAAGGCCAAGGGTAAACTGATTGAAATAGTAAGAGGAATTATAAATTCAATCATAGGTAGTATTAGTATTTTAACAGAAACCCCTTTTCTCTGTAGCACTATTCTGTCAAACCAATTGCACTCCCAATGCGCTCAGACATTGTTTACCGCGTGTCGACTAGGCACCAAACAGTACAGAAGCAGTATTCAAAGTGAATGAAAACAAGGACAATTTGAAGCAGCATGAGCTCTGCCCAGGTATACCAATGTCACAGACATTACGGCGTTGCCTAATTTACCAAAGACATTTCGCGATACTCAAGATGAGGAGATTTCGGCCATTATTAGTGATCACTGTAAAAAATATGGAGATGTATGTCTATAATGTTACTTTTTATAATTTTGATCTTGCTAATGGTTAAATAGTGCTTTTTTATATTCAATCTTATGCCTCCATTTTCATTCTTTGGCTACGCGATCTGTTGGTACTAGTTAAGAAACTAGTCAACGATAGGTCTTTATATAATATTGAAATATTTTTATTTTCTATGTACATAACACAATTAATTCGTATAATCAAATAAAATTGGAATTTTTTATAATTATTGTTGAATGTAAAATGGACTCTCTATCTACTAGAGAATATCTCGCTCTATCCACCTTAAGTGACATATTGACATAATTATTCATAAAGCCCACCAAATATTAGGATTTGTGAAGAGAACTTGCTTGGGTTTCAACTCAACGAAAGTTTTGAAATCGCTATATCTGTCATTGCTTGGACCTATCTTGATGTTTGCCTCAACTGTGTGGTCTTCACACATTGGCATTGAAAGTACAAGGATTGAGACAATACAAAACAAGCTTTTCTGAATTATAGCATTGAAAATGCGTTTGCCGGATCCATTTGTTAATCACGTTTACAGTTTAATTGTGAACCAACTGAATATACCACCTCTCAGATCCCCGAGAAACTTCAGAGATTCAATTTTCCTTATTAAATTGGTTACAAACAATCTGGATTGTCCATTACTGCTGAAAGGTGTTAACTTTAAAGTTCCCCTGTCAACACAAGAAGATCAGTTATGTTTGAGACAAAACATTATAATTTTTCCTATTTGGCTAACAGTCCAATGCCACGAATGAGCAACTTATGTAATCAGCTGACAATGGATATATTTAAAGAACCCTACCCTAGAATAGAAAATTCATTGAGAGATTTATTTCTGAAATACGAATGAGATTGTTATTTGGTTTTTGGATTTTGTTGTTGAAATTAGTCACTATTACAGTAATGTATATAACCATTATGATTTGATGAGATTGTAAACTATTATTGTACACATTTCTGCACTAGTCAATGTACCTTTATATATTGTATACAAGGACTGCACGTCCGTTTATTCAATAAATAAATAAATAAATAAATTTGTTTCATTTTAGTTATTTCACAACTTGTAGTGCTTTTAGTGAAACTAGTGAGAACCCGCCCAAATTTGACAGTGAGATCTGAGATAAATGTAAAATACTGTACCCAGACTAATGTTCACAATATATTGCATTGTTTGGATCTTGAGGGTATAATGAAGATATTCTGTGATGAGGAGTTCCCAAAATTTTGAACACGTATGGCCCATGACCAGATGGCAATGCAATATCGGCACAAAAGATACAGCACTATTATGCTGAAGGATATTATTTCTAAAGTATTTTGATGTGTCATAATTAATTTATTATTATAATAATTTTATTATAATTATAATAAATTTATTTATTTATGATGTGTCATTAATTAATTTACACCGTAAATGTTGGTGAATCAACACAAACAATATCCGATAACACATCTAGGGATCATATTCTTTCATTTAAAAGAAAAAATACAACAATCAGTTCAGTAGAAGCTCTAAATGAAGCCATGGCAGAATACCTTATTTTCTTAAATATATAGATTCCTTTTTCTTAGAATACTTTCCTCAGCTACTATTAAGTTTGTTGATCAGTTATTTAGATTTTGGTATTTTCTGTTTCATTATATTGAGTTAATTTAAAGTTAGAAATGGCTCAACCAAGCACATATAGACCTGTTCTTGGGTAAAAATTACATGAATTCAAAACTATCTTCAATGGAAATAAACATTGCTGGTTATGGAAAGAATAAATGGATGAAGAGACTCTTGTCACCCACATCTTTGTTACATAATGGGTGACAAAATTATTGGAGGTAAGTGAATTCCATTTGGGTTACCAGTTCTATATTTTTAAACTGTTTATAAGAGAACTTTTCGTAATTAGGGATTCATTGTTGATGATCATTAACATGAAACAGTAGTAAATATAATTATATTTTATAAAATTTTATAAATTTTATAAACACACAATAGTGTGTTTATAGGTGGGTGTGATCTCAGTTGCATGTCATGATCACTTACAATTTCATAAGCAGATGCAAACAATAAAACAAAAGCATCTCAGCTCATCTGAAAAGAAAGTTCTGTCACTGGAATTAACGCACTTGTTAGGAATGCAACTGCATTCAAAATCTGCAAGAATTTAAGATCACGTTATCCATATAAATGTCTAATAATTTACTTATTGTTTACATTATTTGATACTTTACGAAACCATTATCAATAACTCATAAATCATAGTTAATCATTTACTTATTAAAAATTCTCTAATAATAATTCTTCAAAAGATTATTGCTTACCTCTTATAATTATACTTCTTATCAGTATTGCACAACTGTGTTAAATTGATTTAATATGTAATCTGTACTGCTTGTTTGTCTATTAGGACTTACTTCAAATACATGTATAATGGAAAAGAGTTGAAGTTGATCTTCAGAGTTCTAAAAACTTAAATCAATGTATTTACTACATGATTGCATGAAACCACAGTTGTAAATAGTAATGTTACTATAAAAACAACATTAAACGACTTTTTATAAGAGGTATTTTTCTGGTTTCAATTGACTCAATAAAGTATTTTTTGAAGTATAGAACTTCCTATTACTATGTTTCCATATAACACATTAATACATTTATGTTAGAAGAAATAAGACCGCCAGAAAAAGGATCTTCTGGTAAGAGTGAACTACATAATTAATTACATCTTGTTCCTAATATTACTCATTTTATTAAAATCCTTTCATTATTTTTGACACTTTCAAATGTCATTAACATGAGAAATACCGATACACAGTAAGGACTCCCTTCTGAGTAATTAACATAGAAGTTTGTCAAGAGATTTTTTTAACATTATATTTTTATTCGCACAAAATACTTGACAATTCCATTACTTGAAAATGAAGTCTTATTTTGATCACTCAATGCACTAGTTGTTCACTCAATGCACGGTCGTTTACGGACAAGATGTTTCACTCTTAACCAAAGCAAAACAGAAGGATTATTACATAACAAAAAAAAAACTTCTATAGCAGAGAGCCTGATTCTGACAGACGAGGACAACCAACTGTATGAATTCTATCAATCGAGAGGCAGCTGAATTCATAGTTACAAAAGTTGGTTGTACTGACCAGAAGTAGGTTCGAAGCCACATTGAAAATTCAGTCCACGCCATTAGATGAATTAAACAATAACCTGCCCACTTACCAGAAACAACAGAATGAGGTGGCTGCAAACCAGAATGCTGCAGAATTAAAATAATGAAGTAAAGCTTGTAAATTCGAAGCCGTGAAACCCATGCAAAATATGGACGACTTTATTCAAGATGCCTTAATCATAGGCTTTTCAAATATAACAATAACAAGACACTGTTAAAGTTTCGTAATCTTTTCCTCAAAGACTGTATGCAAGAATAACACTGGGGCTTGCACAATATTATTCAAATACTCAGATGCTCTTAACATTTTTGTTAATGCTGTTTATCAATGAGAAAATGCTGTCAAATTTTATACTTCACATAGAATAGCATTTCAATAAACCAACTCTCAATTTAAGTTTTCTGCTTCTGCGAAATGCAGTATTGCATCCGCCACAATCCGTTCCAGAACTTTACACATGGAGCTCATCAGATCTTTTTGAAGATTGGTATAATATCAGCAACTTTCTAATTCAGAGGTAGCATTCCTGGATCAAGGGATTTATGGAAGGTATTGTGAAGGGTGGGCACAAGTTCCCCTGCACACTCACTCAGAAGTAGTAGTGGGATACCATCTGGTCCCGCAGATGAATTGCGATCCAGGGAGGTAAGGATTTTGTAGATATCAGAGTCTGCAAAATTAACATCTTGAAGTAGTTCTGCACATGGATCAGTAGTTAATTGTGGGATCACATTATACTCCAATGTGTAGGATTTTGAAAAACTCGTTGCAAAACCCTCAGCGATATCTCTCAGGTCCATTACTAGTTCATCATCATCATCTCTTCAAAGGGTCAGAGGTACATAGTCCTCGGAACTCATTTGATTTCTGATCTATGAGTATAGTTGTTTGCCTTCGGATTTTCCAATGCCATGTTCGTAGTTTCGTCTACAATTTCTAATCTCCCTTGAGATAGCGTTACACAGTACTTTAAAACTCTCATGGTAAGACTGGTGTAATTTCGTCAATAAATGCCGTCTATAGTATTTTTGAATTATTGAATCAGATAATAAAACTTTTGTTAATTGTCCTTATCATTTTTTTTAAATTTTATTTTGTCAATTCCAATTACTTTAATATCAATTAAAAATTAACAAACAAAACCACTATCAAATTACCTTCCTCCAAATGGTAACTAATAAAACATAGATGGTTTCGGGGTGATGTTTTAAGTCTGAATATTATCAACATTGATACTTTAATTTTGAATGTTGACGCTTTGTTAGCAATGCCATATTCCTAGCCAGCAGCCCATCGGTGCTTGCTATCATCAACCTGCCACGGTGATCTGGAGTGTGTCGAGGAAGACGTAGGGCCTAGCAGGGCGTGAGGCGGCCATACCTGCCAGCCACCCAGCTGTCCACAAGGCGGGGCAGATACACCAGGAGTGCATTAAAGCACATTATCTGTCATTGTAAGACAGGTCCCAGCCAGCCCATACCCCTGACTCTGACAAACGCGGCAAAACAGTTAAAACAGGACTGGCCACTCTACTCCGAGTCATCATAGTAACATACCTCTATCTCTATGGCACATCGCCATAGTTAAGATTGTTAATCTGCCAAATTTAACATTGCAATGCTCTAAATGCAAAAATTTAACACTGCAATGCTCTAAATGCAAAAATTTAACACTGCAATGCTAAAAATTGTTTTAACAAGTGAAGTATGTTTGTTCACTCAATTGTCACCCATCCACCTCCCAGCACATGCAGAAAAAGGCAACCTCAAGCAACAGATTATTGACAGATTCCAGTTCACAAGCAATATTATCATACTTTTGAGGTGATGATTTGTTGTTGTAGTTATTTTTTTCCCACTCCCTCTGGTATTTAAAATTAAATAATTTTAAAAAACAATGTACTCCATAAATACTGATGACTTTGTGGATGATGGAAATCAATTAGATATAGGAACATTGTTCATGAACAATGAAACGTGCAGTGTCCATGGAAATGGATCAACATGAAGGAAATACAAGTACGATTCATACGAGAAAGTACAAAAAATATTGTCTTACTTTGTGAGTTTTGCTTGCGTTGTTTGGTCAGCATCTACAGTGCCAATTTCAACATTTTCAACAGCAACAGCGCACATAACCTTCACGGTTAATGAAGCACCAACATTTCCAACCAAGCGAGGATCTGGTTTGGCCAAGGCTGCACTGATGGACAGCTTATAGAAACCACGTTCTGGTTTCAGTTCCATCAAATTAACTGAATACACTGTTCTGACAATTACAAAATACATAATAATTATCTTGCCAAAAACAAACTATTTTCTATTATTCAAACATATTGTCATTGTCAAAACTATTAACTAAACCTACTTGTCTGCAGTAGGTTCGAACTTCTTCTTTGATAGAACAACAACTTCATCACCAACACGAGTTGCACTCTCAGCCGTTACAGTCAAAGGCTCAGTGCTCAAAGGTTTGCCAAGCAAATCACTTACTCTTACAGAGACACGAGGCTGCTCCAAAGACACAGCAGCAGGACTGACCAAAGTGATGGCTGCTGGCAAGTGAAACTAGAAAAGATAATTTATTTCACTGTGATTAGCCGCTTGTATCTAAAACTAAACAAACTGTAATGTTATCGCAGAATTATAAAACAATACATTGATGTTAAAGTAACTATACATATTACATCTTTAAAAAGGGTCATCACAATTTTTTGATAACTAGAGTAGTTTTTGTGTAATTTCTACTTGAAGTTATTGGAATTTATAAAGGTTTTTTTCTCAAAAACTGCTCCAATTTTTTTCTTTATAATATATTCAGAATATTAAATATTTACCATGGATAGAGAAATGGATGGCAAAAAGAATTGAACAGGTCATTGTCTTTTCACTCAATTTTCAAAAATTGCTGAATTAATGCAAAAAAAATGTGCTGTTTTAGCCCTACTAGTTCAGAATATTGTACTGTCATAATGATGAAAAAGGATCAGAGGAACTATCAGTGCGACAGAATGGCACAGACTTTCTCGTACTGGTTAGTTTCTTTATTCTTCACTCCTGGCTATCTTCTCAGTTTTGCTCCACTGTCTTCTCAGATGCCATCTATCGGTGTCTAAAAATCCTTTATACACGTTTTCCTAATTTTTTGGGTCCCTAATAGTAGAACTGAAACACAACTTTAAAAATGAGATAGAAGGATAAAATATAGTTCTTCATGTACATTTTAATTGAAAAATTCGGAGCCAATTTCAACAAAATGTTGTTTAAGCTTTTTTGAAAATGCACAATTTGATGCTCTTTTTAAAAGAAGGCTTTTGAGTTTTCGAGAAATTTTATTAGAAATCACAAATGCAATGTATACACATCACCAGTAATGTAAATGATAACATAAATGAGATGCCAAAGAAATTGTTTGTGTAATTTTTTTTAAAAATCAAAACCATTACACCTTAGCTGCATATGCCCTGTCAACTTCAATGCAAACTAACCACCATTTGCTTTACACCAACCTAATCACAGGCGTATGGCAGCTAAGTGTGGTTTCATATAAAGATTCACACCAACGCAAGTCATGAATACACCCCAGACAGGAGCATAGTTAGTTAGCATGCTTTAGTTATCTTAGCTAAATCAATATCTAGCAATAAGGAATGAAAAAATTTACTTTAGGTTTCAATCAGCCATTTTCATTTGCTATGTATTGAATAAAGAATATCTGAGATGAACTCAAGACCCTCTGAGTTTCAGACTAATATTTTGATAGAGGGGGATTTACATGAAGCCTCCATATTTTCACAATTTTCTCAGAAAGGTCTCCAAATTTTTTGATTAAACTTTGTTCTCAAAAAGCATAAAGGATGCTTAAGAGAATGATGCAGGTCTCATTTTGCTGAAATCCCTGATTTTTTGAAAATTGCACAAGTGCAATTTTTTGGGGGCATCTTTCTACAACTACAATATTGAAGATAGAGAAATTTTTTTAAACTAGTAGATTTTTCTTAATTTGAGCTTGAAGTTAATGCAATTTATATGAAAAAACCTTTTCTCAAAACAGCTCAAAATTTTTCTTTGTTTTTTTCCCTCTTGGGTAGAACAAGGAACACTTAAGAGAATGGTGGAGTTCTCATTTTCATTTAACACACTCAATTTTTGAAAATCACAATTATAAAAATGCGAGAAAGTATGTGCTGTTGGAACACCACTGGTTTCAAAATAACACAAATGTAATTTTTTCAAAAATCTGTCTTTAATATTTACATTACAGACGTTTTTATATATTATTGCATTTGCAAGTACAAGTGTTTTAAATTATTTTTGATGATATTTGTTGAAAACTCAAATTTTTTCTGTGGAAGTGAACTGCAAATTGTGCATTTTCAGAAATGCACAAATGACATTTTCTCAAAAATGGCTCAAATTTTTCAATGAAAATGTTCATTTAGGACTCGGTTTTACACTTGAATAATATTCATAATTTCAGTTCTATGATTTAGGGGCTAAAAATTGAGAAAACGTTAAAAAAGGTCTGGAGGCGAGAAAAGGATGAGAAGAGGGTGGGGGAAACATCAAAATGCTATCTCAGACTAAAGAGATTAGAAAACTAACTCATACAAGAAAGTCTCTGCCATTCTTTAGCAACATTATTTATTTTCTCATACATGTACTTATGTGAATCTTCGTATGTATTTTTCTCCAATATTAATACCTTTCTGATATATGTACTTACCTTATTATTGATGAGTGTGTTGAGCACTTCCAAGAGCATATATGCTCCTTTCAGAGTCTGAACAGAACGTCTGCTCAGAAAGTAATTGGCAAACTTCACAGCTTGATCACCAGTGATAGGTGGTGGTTTGTTTACTGTGCCAGCCAGTTTATAAGCACCACTTACTAACAGAGCTGCAAATCAACATGAAATACCATCAGATGTACTTCCATCTTCCACTTTTGCAACTTCACAAGAAAAGTTTTAAGTGATTTTTTATGTCAATATGTCTTATGTTCAGCAACCACATAAAATACTTGAAACAGGATTGAACAGAATAAATTCAGTGCAAAATATACAACTTTAGAAACAAGAAAAAACTGCCACCTAAAAACTTGAAAAATATTGCCCAAATTTAAATGATACAACCTTCTACAATTTTTATCCCAAATCAATGAAATTCTTTGCCCTGAAAGCCTTTGGTAAATATAGATAGATAAAAATAAATTCATCTTGCATGCCTTCACGACATGTAATTACTCGCACAGCATGCTGTGTGTGTAAACAAAAGAAGAATGGTTTATTCAATATCACAACCAATAATTTCAATAAATTAATTATTTTTATTCAGAAAAATGGCAACTTATTGCATATAAACAATATTTAATATTAACTTATATGAACTAGATTTTTTACCTACATCATTATAAAAAGAATCCTTTCATCTTTCAGAGGGAAAAAATTGCATCCATTTTGACAATTTCACTGAGTTAGCATTGCCACTGTCAGTGCAGTGATTCTGACCAAGAGGTCCTAGGGTTTGATTTACGACAGATATTCAACACTAGGAAAATAGGTAGGTCAAATTCATTGTTTTTAGACAAATTCCAGCAATCAACTACTCTGATCAATAAATTTTCCGTGTTTTTTCTAATCAATGACAGATGAATGCCCAAGTACTATATGCACAAGTTTTCTTGATATTCCACAGCAGAAGATGTGGGGAGAGGAGGGTTCTGGCTACGTCATAGGTAGGGCATACCAACTGTGGGCATGAACTTAACGCGCCAAAGAGTGCCTTGAGAAATGCTAAGATTATTTTATTAAGGTATGAGGTGGTTGTTGCCAGCATTGTAAATTGGTACATGCCGTTCAGAGTCAAACCTAAGTATCTCAACAGGCCGTGCTGTTCAGCACTGGGTGAGAACTAGACAGCTCGTGTATCAAGAAAACTTGTGCAAGCAATAGTGCTCTAACAAAGGGTCATGAACTTCATGAGATTTTTCCTTTCTCTTCCTCATCCTATACTCTCCCTTTACATACACACGTACATGCTCTACACTACCACAAGTTGGAGGACCAGTTAGGACCTGAGAGCTTGTCCTGGCTGGGGTGATCCCCATGGGGAGTTACTCGGAGAGGGAAATTCCCTGCAAACTGATGTGCAGGAAGGCAACACATTTAATCAACCACTAATAAATGACATCTCCCATGATAAAAAATTCACTACACTAACAGGACTAATGACGTTGACGTGCCCGGAAAGTCAGCCTGAAATCATATTATATAAATCTCGTTATCACTGAAGATTTCTGAACAATTACCAAAGGCAAATTTAGAATCTTCTTTATGATTACAAGTTCTTAAATTAATTAATTAATTAATTAATTAATTAATGAAGAGTGCATCAGTTTGCTAGAATTTAAGCTTACAACAGAAAATAACTGACAGAATGAGATCAACAACCTGACAGACACAATAGAAATGAAAGACCAATTTATCGAACATCAGCAAGCAACTGACACTGTAAAAAATCCAATTTTATTACAATTATTCTTTCCAAGGAAAGTCACATACCATTTCTCATCATCATGGTTTCTTAACACATTCACTCCTGAGAGATACACTACATGGTTAACACCTCTGTCCTGGGCAATATAGTTATTATTCAAAACCTTGTGAAACAAAAACTATCATACACATCACTTTGAAATCGATAACTTTGTCTAGTATAGTCTTTTCTATTTAAATCTGTAGTATTTTACAATATTTCTGTCTGTGTGTGTATTAATTCTGTATGTATTTTTGACTCGGCGAACTTAAGTGCTTCCAATAGCACATATTTCTCTGTAGTATAAACACCGCACGAAGAGTCTATTCAAAAACTCCACATGGTACTATGACAGTAGAAGGCACATCCTACTTTACCATTTTGGGAGGAACCATCAGTGTATATTTTAATGGATCATTACAAGTAACGATAATTATAAACAAAGTAATTCGTAACCGAAAGTAAATATGATATTAACAATGGAAATAGGAATGAACGCAAAGACTTGAAATTTAAACAGTAATATAAAAACAAGGGAAAATAAACAATACTGACAGATTTAAGTAACATAATGAACGCATGAGCAAATTCCATGGAGGAATGAAAATATTTTAATAAAAGGTTTCGAAAAGAACCAAGGAATAGATATATGAAACATGTAACACAAGTGATCAATGAGAATTTAAATAATATTTGAGTTATCAAATGAGATGCGCAGTAGAAATGTACTGGGGTGCTAGTGAGTAATATTCTAAAAACAGCCGACAGGCACGCAGCATGAACTAACAGAGAGATGAGGTGTAGATCCGGTGATGGTCGGAGGTAGAGATGAGGCAGGAGGAATTCTTTTTCCCATTATTGTTGAAGTGATGTCAGAAGTTATCATTTTTACGCGATAGTGGTCAACGCGGATGATTGCATTGTGAATTGGGAAGGAATGTTTGAATAAATTATCAAGGAATTTTGGAAGTAAATTTGGAAATATGAGTGTGTGTATAAAACAAGGACATTTTTGTGTGAATTAAATAGCAAGATCCAATGAACTGGGAGCAACGGTCACGAGTGCTGTCCTTCAGCAACAAGAAAGTAAACAGCAGGGAATTCTGTCCAAAAATGAAATAATGTAGGAAGATCAAGTAGTCTTTAATTTTATGAATTAATTTAATATTTTGAAAGAAGTCAATGGCCATGCACGCATTCAGGGAGGGAAATAGAATAATACAAGATACAAAATGACAATGAGGGATTAAGAATAATATTTTGTTAATGTTGTTTTTGGTTTGGATTTTGTGTAACAACAGCTGTATACTGTATCCGTGTACATGTTTGAAGAATACAATAGCATATGTTATTTACAAAGCAAGTATCATTATTTCTGAGTATGGAAAGAAGTTTTTCAGATCCCAATTGAAAATTATAAATATAATCACATACGAAAATTGCAATGCCAAGATCCTGTATAGGCTGCCTATCGGACCTGCAAAATCAAAGGACTATAATTTCAACATAACTAATGATAGTAAAGGGGTCAAAAGGGAAAATACAGTCAGGTTGATTTATGATATTCAGTTTGAATATAAATAGGTTGAAGTATGATACAGTTCAATGTGAACTTATAGCTAGGATACAAGGATTTCGTCGTTTGAAATTTCATCTTCGTCAACATATCAGCTTTATTAAGATAGCCGGCTTTCGACGGCTTTGCCGTAATCGTCAGTCTACAGAATACAGAAAGATACAAAAAAAAATTTATAAACGGGATCCCGTTGCATCCCCCCCTTACCGTTTTTGAAATTTTATCTATCTGTAACTAAATATTTTAGAGTTATCCATCAACTGTAATTTAATTAATTTTTTTCTATCTTATTGTGTATTTATTTATAAAAATTTGTTTGTATCTTTCTGTATTCTGTAGACTGACAATGACGGCAAAGCCGTCGAAAGCCGGCTATCTTAATAAAGCTGATATGTTGACGAAGATGACTTCTTTTATTTCTTCTTATAAGAACGTCAACAACATCCAATCAGAATTCCCACAATTTTGAAATTTCGTCAAAAATATGCTGGAGGAGTTGAGGATTTGGGGAGGTTTGATAATCTCAGGTCTATTTTAGGCTGAAGAAGTTTCCAAGAGGGAACAAGACTTTGTAGGAATTTCACAGATATGGAGAATATTATATTGAACTTCCATAAAAGCATGTAGAGATGGATAGTAGTATGTCTATCACATGCCTATCACACACTTGTTCTTTACCAGGGGGGATTAACACCGGAGTGGACTCCTAGGCCCTAGCCTCTATCCTCACCCTCCGCAGATGCACAAGTACGCCTTTGGGCTGGTATCTGGGACCCACCAGAACACAGTTGACCCTCACAGTAACCTCCCCATACAATGCCTGGGTCAGGACGCCCTGCTAGCTCAGAGCTCCTAGCTCTCCAGGCTAGTACCGGAGTCAAAACAATGTGCCACTCACATGTGCCGGGAACAAGTTCCCTCCTCTTTGCCCAGAGTATCGGGCCACTGCCACGACAAAGCTGAGAGCCCAACTGAGGGCAACTTGGACTAAGGCCCAGGCGGCTCAGACCCCCCCATCCCACCTCCCCAATGCTTACCGCCAGCTCACGACGTGGGTAACGCCGGTACCAGAGCAACCTGATGGGGGTAACTAGTTTCCCACCGGACTTAAAAGTGGGATCCAGAGTACTCTGAAAAGTATCCTTCACCCCCATCCTGCTCCAAGGCCACATGCCATAGGCCTAACTGGTGGGTGGCCGGTTGCCCAGCCACCAGGAACTTAGCATCGCCTGCTCACTGCCTGCACCTTCAAGCTGACAACGTGGGCCCAAGGTCCAGGTGGTCATCTATGACACTCCACCAGAGACCATGACAACCTATGCCATAGCGATGCAGGGTGTAGAGACAGATACCGGAGGATGGTCAGTGCTTACCATGTCTTGTGACCGGTGAAGGACTGCTTGACGCAATGGAGCACACAGGCCAACCAAAAAAGGTTTCAAAATACTTTTTAAATCTTGAAAACCTATTTTCATAGCCTTTTGTGTGCTGAATCTGCATCTCGATTCTGTCTTCATCACCCACACTTTAGTCATAATTTGATCGAGTAAGATATGGGAAAATATGTTAAATATGCAAAAGAAAGGAAAAGTAAATGACTTTTGAAATACCAACAGAACTTTATTTATACAAGAAGTTGGCTTTATATTCTTAACATTAAAATCTACAATGGCTTTACGTGTCCATTGACATAATTTCTTTGTCTTTTTTCTATAAAACTCCTGATATAGCTTGTTCTCCAATGTGCTGTTTGCTGACACTCTGGATGAAGTGACCAACAGTAATCTCCCATCATGTTGGTGTTCCAGCGTCCCTGATAACGTTTTCCCATTATTTTAAATCTTAATGAAAATGCTGACCTTCTTCTTAACTTACATCACCTAAATTGCCCCGGAAAAAATTGTAAATGACTGTTTAAAACATGAATCTTAAGGTTCATCCCGATTTTTTTTAAAGCACCCAGCATATTAGCAACAATTGCTTAAAGTCTGGGTCTTTTTTGTTGCCTAGGAACTCATTTACAATGTGTTTAAATGCAATCCACACTTCTTTTCATTTTATTGACTTTTGTAGTTCAAATTCAGGATCAAACATCCATTTTTCTAATATGAGGCCCAACAAAGATACCCTCTTCAATTTTGCTTCAGAGAGTTGCAGAAACTTTTCACAATGGCATTTCAAGCACAGCTCGTCTTTAGATAAGACTTTCACAAATTGTTTCAT
The DNA here is from genome assembly GCA_964035755.1 of Teleogryllus oceanicus. Lineage (NCBI taxonomy): Eukaryota > Metazoa > Arthropoda > Insecta > Orthoptera > Gryllidae > Teleogryllus > Teleogryllus oceanicus. Next base: position 52,166,038 of record CAXIVR010000004.1, read on the forward strand.
GAGCCATAATTTGATGTGCAGGAGTATCTTTTGTTGATCTACCAGAAGTTCAAGAAAAATGTTCTTTTCTCCTAGCTTTAACAATTTTCTAACTGGCTAATTCTTTCTAGATCAATGCTGATCTTGTGCCCTACTATCCCCATTCACATAGGAAACATGGGTATTTAGTAAAACCACTTTGCTGGCCAAGAAGCATGCATGCTATTTTTAAGTCACCATATATCATCCATCCATGAGCAGAATAGTTTATTATCTCTAAAACTACACTGAGGTTTTTCGTAACTTTCCTTCATGTGTACAGAAGAACAACAGGTAATGATGCATAGGTGATTTAATACAATATTTATATTTAGAATATTATAGAATATTAATATTTTCATATCATTAATAGAACTGCTTTAAAATTACTTTTAGAGCAATCAATAAACAGCCTCCATTATTCTTTTTTATATTCAATTCTGAACTCATTCACCAGACTGACAATATTCATTCCGACAATTATTACAAATTCGACTGACAATAAAAGTTCCAGTCTATGCCATTGTGATCACGATTCTATCATTATCATAATCATATTCTATCATTTAATGTTGTAGAACAAACATGGTAATTTCACATCATTGTCAAGATGAATAAAAACAGAAAATATCTCACAGACTTTATAATGTATTAATGAATAATTAAAATAAATGGCTATTACTCACCCGTAATGCTCAGACCACCCTCAAACTGAAGAAAACGACTATCCACTTCATCCGCTTGTACAATTGCATCTTCTATTCTATCAAAGGCAAAAGTCCCATCTGTTCCAAGTTGAGCTGCAATGTGGAATGAGTATCCCAAGCTGAAACAATTCATTTCAAATGACTTCATAGAACGCTTATTAAATTAAACAGAACCATAATGGAGGAGGGAGGAAGAGAGATATATGAAACTGAAATTACAGGCATTGGGTTAATCATCACATTATATCACTATATTAAGCAAGAAACAGAAGTGGCTAAGTTATTCCAAAATATTAAACTAATGGTGCTATAACAGCAGTAATTTCTAACACTGTTTGTAAATTCTATATGCACCTTTTGATTTTTTAATTGCCTTTACTTCAAACACACACTAAGGGAAAACTACCCCTATTTTCAAAAAATTGTTCATGAACTTATTTATTGCTTATAAGAAACATGCTTTTTATAACGCAAAGAGATACCCTGTCTGAAAGACCATCATTTGTAATTGGGCATTGAATGTGAGATATACAGGTAAAATAAATCCTAAACCAGTTTCAATCAATTCATACATTTCTTTACAGTATACTAAAACCTACTGTAAAAACAAAAATAAAACTTTAAAATATTGTGGTAAAAAAAATTAATCTAAAAATATTGAAATTGTTGAAAAAGATCGAATTAGTTAAAACATTGAAAATGTTGGAAAACATTGAAAATGTTCTTATACACTGGAAAAGTTCTTTCAACTTCGCTTGAGTTTAGGGGACAACTTAAAAGCTTCAATTTCTTAGGTGTCTAATTTTCAACACCATGCGTTTCACCTAGTAAAATACCACTTAACTTTTTCATTGTTCTCAAACCAGGATTTCTTTCTTGAATTTTCTTCATTTTTTTCTGTTAAGATTCACACTATTGGTCCTGGCAAATTGTAGAATGACATTGCTATAGAGTTCAATAAGTTTACTGCAGTAGTTACTAGATCAGTAGTAGTTCTAGATCACATTTTTTTAAATTGGTAATGATTTTAGGCAAAGTTACGAAGCGTGGATTAATATGTGTTAGTTCACTTATGATTCCTTCTTCATTTGCAGTCATTATTACTGAATTCATATACGTCAAATCTGATTTTAATAAAGGAAGTACCTTCTTAATGGCTTTAATATGTGACCAGTAACAAACTGCAGTATTGAGCCATGTTGCCCATCTAAAATGGTAAGGACAGGCTCTGGAAGGGGAATTTCGGGTAGTTCCTCTTTGGATATCTGTTCTCAACGGAGCTTTGACAAAAACTCTTAACTGGAGAAATCAAATTATTAGTTAAAGGTGCAGCGAACAAATCTCTTCGGCAGCACAATGTAAGCCACAAACAATGCAAGTAAAGCGGACAATTTTGGGGTAGAACAATAGAAGAGCCACCGCTGCTTTCAGCATGTATGCTGCACTATTCACCAGAAATACTAAGAATCTCTCTCTGTGCTCTTCAGCGGCAATAAACCCAATGCATCTCTCACAGTGGGACTCTCTACAATTAAATGAGATCCTGCATCTTTGGAATTCAATTTCTCCACAACTAGCTGTATACTTTCCACCGGAATCAGTTGTTTCATCAATATTGAAAGCCAGATAAATGAATCTATGTCATCCCTACTTTCTTTCAGTACTATTTGACAGAGTGGATTAACGTAGTTTTTCGTAAAGTGGTCTCGTTGAGAATTGTTCTAGTGTATTTCATTTTTTAAAAAATGCTAAAAACAGGATTATCCAGCTTACTCCATGGTATATTAGATGCCAAAAGAGCTTCACGTAACTACTCAGAGAACTTATCATTTTTGTTTCGCGTAGACAAAGCTAGAAGAAGTTGAATTGTATTTTTCGATGCAATTTTTATATGAGATGCAGTTTGCAAATGTTGATGCACTTCACATTTATTGTTACAGTTCACCTGCTTTGAATAAACTTGGCAAAATATATATTCGCCCATCTAAAGTTAAAGTTTTCTCACCTGCAAGACAACTTTGCAAAAGAGAAGCCCATGAGCTCTTGTCGTTTGACATGCTATCTTGATTGAATTCACACACTTACACAAATTACTGAGGTTGACAAAGAAACTGAACCACCCCTCTTCAGTACACAACTGGATCAAGTTAAAGCAGATTTTGAACTGGCAATAAGGGTTCGCAAAAAGGGATTTTGAATTGGCAATCGCTGTCGCAGAATGTAGCTCTCACAGGACACAGTCTAAACTTCTCTGTGATTGATTAAACACTTCCTTCTCTATAAGGAACCTGCATCATAATAACTATCATTATGCAACAAGTTGCAACCTTCTAATACGAGAATTACACAATGAGAGTAGAAAAAAGAATATATACAACTAATTTTTAAATAGTACTAACTTCAACAAACTGTCATCTTTCTTAAGAGCAGCCTGCAAGGTCTTTATCAATTTGGCAGCATCACCCTTCTTTTGCCCAATGTTATTCAAACTCTGAACAGCATAAAAGAGATCAGGTACTGTGGATGTATCCTTCTGCAACACTTCTCCCAAAGCCTGCAAAATTATAAAATTCATGATCTGAGAAATTCTCAATAATAGATTTTTAAATGAATGAAACAAGAAATTGTTTATTGAATATCCTGATATTTTTCAAGAACAGAAAATCTGCCTTAATTGTTATAAAGCAATGCAATTCACATCAATGCTCTCGACTTGCTAGTGAAGCTCTCAAATATTTGAGAGCTTCACTAGCAAGTCTAATGTGCACAATCAGGTTTAATTCGCAAATGGCCAAAAATTAGAATAGCTGTTAATCCTGAGTTTATGGTGTACCATAGTCATCACCGCCTTCACAGTCACGGCCTCCTTAATGCTACTGTATTACTATTCACCTTTGAATCTTGTGCGACAAACGGTAGATACAAATGATTTATCATTTACTTAAACACACATCTAAGAAAATTCCTTTCATTCAGTAAACTATTCATGTTTTTCGTGATAGAAATGTAATTTTATTGCCAATGCATTTATATAACCACTGCATTTTGACATCAAGTGGCCTGCAATGTGCTAGCGCACATCACTACCTGACAGATTCAACGTGCTGCGTTCTGGAGAATCTTCCAGCCCTCGCTCTCACAACCTTGTCCATGCCTTCACTGTTGCTCTGGGGCTCACACTGTTTTATAAACCTCCCTCACTTTTTAAGAGATTTTATTTTAAAAGGAACACTCATCTTAAAGAAAATTTCTTCTCATTAAAACAGTAAATAAATAGACATTTCAGAAAGTAACTATTGATTTGTCTTCAATGTTATAAATTGTAAAATCCATGGTAATATTGTGAGGTGATTTGCATTAAAATAGTCTACAATGTTATAAATCGTAACGTTAGTATAAGATGTAAAGAGATTAGTAATTATGAAGTGCACATTTAAATGTTTCTCAAAATAATTGAAATGATTCCTGTCTGGTGAATGATAACATTCCTGCACACCAACTGGAAGAGAATCGGAACATGTCAAGGCACAGTATTTGGGGAGGCCTAGGCTAAGCTGCACTGTAAGGGCCATTTTTACAAACAGAGTATAAACCATGGGCTTCGTATACATGGAGTAAAGATATCCTTCTGGTATTAGTTCTCGTGCATTCTACAAACACAGTTACACCAATGGCATAACTATCCCTTGCATAGAACGTGGAAGCTATAGTTGGCGGTACTGAAAAACAACATTGCAGTGCTTTCTGGGCAGTAAAGACGTTCCATGAATACAATTTCAACAGAGCACGCCACGTGGGTAGGAAACTAGCAGTAAACAAAGTGTGAGCCAAGCATCAGTCGAGAGTACATCGTGTGAGCATTTGCATCAGAAAAAAAAATAACTTGGAATCGGAGGGTAAAAGGTTAGTGTATTTTTCTTTTATATTTTTTTCAGAAATAATTGTGCATGTGCTATATCTTTTAGATATTTATTAATTGCAAATTACATTACAGCAAAGTTACGAGAGCTCCTAACTGGAAAGACCTCAAAAGACGAAGTCTGTTAGAAGAAATTAGAGCTAATAAAAATGTAGTAGAGAATAAAAAATCCGAACCTGTGACAAAGCAAAAGAAACAGAATAATTCAAAAATCTCATAATATATAATACTTAAATTTTGGCAGTCCTGTGATTACAACGTAGTATGTTCCGATCACTCCGCAAATCCCAGGTACAAATAAAAATAACTCAAATGTTAATGCCTCGAGCAATCTCACCAATTGCCGCAATCTCACCAATTGCTGCAATCTCACCTCTGTGCCGATAAATCACCTGTTAAACACTGCCACCACTTGCAAACTTCCGACCCAGAATAAGGGCCTGAGCCAGAATAACCCACGATCGGTTGATGGGTTAGGAATTACTCGGAGTTATACCACCAGGAGGGAGGCTATACCCAGATCAACGTTATTCTGTGTTGTACCACGATTGTAAAAATAGCCCTAAACCCGGAATCAACCGAATAGCCTGTAACATTTCCAATCTCATCTCAATGCTTCAAACTATGTTGATAGGTGAAGTATCTGGATTCTATCTGTCTTGGATCCGGGTGAGCAAAGTGAGAAAACATGCCTTTAAAAGTAATTTGGGCATTAAAATGTGACGGGAACAAAGGGAATGAAAGGCGAGGTATGAAAATTGCATATAGGTAAGTTTGCTTCATTTCTGAGTGCTTAGCATAATTTGAAGGAGGGCTCAAGGAGACTCCCCTCCTCTGCCCCCTCCCCTTCCCATCCCCTTCATCCTCCACCCTGCCGCCACGCTTCTCTAAAGGAGTACCGTGTTCACAAACTTTAACCGTTTTGTCTTCAATGGAACATTAATAAACACATCCTTACCTTAGCAATGTTGCTAACTGGCAATGGGCCTGAGCACGATGCAAGTGATCTCCATGCATTAGTTACATAATATAAAGTTTCTGGGGAAGTGGTAGAAGCAGCTGCCTGTAGAGTTTTGCACACATCCTGTGTCAGGAAATGTACAAATATTTAATAAAACATTGCAAGAAATATATTGCACAATTATTAACTATATTAATAATTTATTTGTAATAAATGTCAAAACTTAAAAAACACAATTAATATTAATGTAATCAATTTATTAGCAAACTCATATTCACAAAAATGTGTAATAAATGACAACATAAATAATTTACCAGTAAAAGAAAACTATCACAAAGAGAAGTGAACAAAATTTGTTTTAATTGTTTAATGAAATGGTTCCTTCCTTCAGAATTCATAAACTTTCCAGGTATAATTAATCTAAAGATTTACTTTACAATTAAAATAAACATGTTATTGCCACTTGCAAAATTATAGCTTGTATTTCAAAATAAATCACCAAAGTCAACAAGTTTAAGTAGAGTGAAGGGTTGTTTTAGGATTCATCACAGCCCTTCAAATTTTGCATTATTTGGTACAATAGTATTTCATTCAGAATCTAAGTTAGTAATTATTACATTCAATAAAATAGTATATGGGCTTCCACACCCTTCAATTAACATTGAGACATATACTCTCACTTTAGTTAACTAATAACTATATACCCACTTGGGTAAACCTTCCATCTTTAATAATAAACTAATAGCTCTTGCCAGGCAATTTTTAATATTATTTATATTTTTAACTGTATTAAAAGTAATCACACTGAAGAGATGAAGTTGGTTTGGTGAAACAGTCATTCAAAAGAACCTATTCAAATATTCAGATAAAACGTGTAGTTCATAAGCAAAACTAAAAGGGTTTAAAAAATTACTCACAGGCTGCTTTGGAACTGTCTGACCCAGTAATTTGTATCCTAAAACTGCATAATGGATGGATGGCAAATCTTTGAGATCCCAGGCTCCTGAGAAAACCTGCTTCAATCTGGCTTTATCAGTATCTGCCAGGTAAGCTGCTGTAGTTGTTGTTCCTGCTACTGGCATATGCAAATCAATTCCCAGGACAAGGAACAGCACACACCAACACACTTCTGTAAAAGGATTTTGTCAACTCAACACATTAATTTGGAGCAGTGCTAAAACTATTTGTGATAACACTAATAGAATAGATACTTGTATAAAAACAAAATTTAAAGAGACAATCTGTCTTCAATTTCACAATACACTAATAAAAGTAATACTTAATGTGTTAATTACACATATTATGAACTGCTTATATCAAATAATGGCTAATGACAGTGACACAATCAAGATTTTTCAGTATGTCTGTAGGGGGGGAGGGAGGGGGGGCTATAGATGTTAGTGCCCAATGAGTAATAATAATCATTGTTTTAATGAGAGTACATCTTCATTATAATATTGTGCACCTATTGTTAGGGTTTTATTAGTGAGTGTCTCCCTAGTTTTACACAGACAGCTGAATTACCCAAATGTGATTAACTATGAATAATGACTGCTGGCTCTATCTAGCATGCTTATTATTCATTATTTCCCTTTTGTTCAACACAAATAACTTCAGTACGATTTTAGTAAATAATTACGATTTCTAAGGTAAGTAATATTCTTCCAATTTGTTCATTAAAAACTTCAAATCACAAAATGAAGACAAGATTAAGATGAATGTACTGTGATTATCGTTCACATTTTATGAAGTTGAATAGTAGACCTACAGTTATTGTTTCGTTTTTTAGAAATGCATTCATAATTAATGTCTTAAATTGTCACTCAGAACGAAAATCACTTTACATTTTGTGAGCCTCGTTAGCACTTGAAGCCTGAGCGGCAACATGTTTACCGAAATACAGTCCACGTTAAAGTATTTGGAAATATATTTTGTGGACATATTTTGACGAGCCAAACATTGATAAATCATTGTAACATGAAGATCCGTTTCTCCACTGTACCTTCTTGGAATCAGTCCTCCGAGAAACTTCATCACTTAAATGAAACAAATTTAATAGTAAATGTAAGAGGAAGGTACAGTGTATAATTTTAAAAAAATATTATATTGAAAACAAGTGCATTTGTTAAAAGAACAAAATGCGTTTAAATTCGATCATGTATTGCCACGGACACATACAATTAATTATTTCTCCCAACACTTTATTTCATTTCACTGCGATAATACTTATATTTCAAATAGGGTTATATCGTTTCTTAATAACCATTAATTACCTGAATTCATTTTCGAAGTAACCACGCCGGTATCCAAACTCGAGTATAAGTACTTCACATCAGTATACCCAGGTCCCCACGCACACCAATGCACACATTGGCCCACGTAGACGCCGGTGTCTGGTCAGTCGCATTCGGAATCCACGTCGGCGTTCGTCATGGAGTAAATAGAATGAAAATTATATGCATCATATGCGATCATATGTTTAATTCGCCGTGTTGTCCGCGCGGGTGAAGTGTACTCCAGTGTACTCGTAGCTATAAATTCGATTAGGGTCATATTTCATCTTCTGTTTAGCTCTCATTATGACGTGTTCTTTTTAAATTGTCTCCTTGTGTTAGGTTTAGGGGAATAATTAACAAAACAATTGGACTATTTAAATTTTCAACTGCAGAAGCAATGGCTGGAATTGACATATGTGGACCAGAGAGTATTCATAGAATTAATAGAAAGAAGTCTTAAAGTGAGCTTATATTTTGTCGTGAATACGTGCTGCCATACGGAAAGATATCTCTAGACCCAGTGATGAAATTGTCATTTGTCTTTACCACAGATTGCATACTAATCGTATTTTAAGAAGAAAAAAAACAGCGTCGGATTGTACAATATAGTAATAAACTATGGTGGAGTCATATGATTTAATTTTAAAACCCCTTCACCAAATATCGGTAAACATAAATAGATTTTAAATACGCCCAGTTCATGATAAAAGCGTGATATAATTTTCCTCTGCATGTCTGGAAATCGCTAAGCAGGTAGTCACGTAATGTCACGCCATTTGCGAATCCGAATCGGATTATCTTCCGGACGGAAGTGGAAGATTACTCGTTTGTTTTCTTGGATATTGATAGAATTCCAGTTGGCGAGTGGATCGTGCGTGACTTTTGAAGTGGAGACCTAGATTCGTTGTATTTCCAGAAGTTAAAAAAATTATTCGTCTTATTGAAATTTTAATTCAGAATTAGTGGGTAATTGACTCGAAAAAATGTTGTTACACTTCGTGCTTGTGCTCTCGATTACAGCGCTAATTGTGCGGTGTGCGATTGAAAGAAAAACTCACGAATGAATTGGTATTGATTTATTAACAACACATACACTTGCAACTACAGGCACTCCTCGTTTTAATAGTGCTCATATTCGATACGTCGAAATGTTTGGTACTAGGTACTACGTCAATAAGCAAACCAGATTGTTACATGGTATTCAATGACTCGACGTTCTACTTTTGTATCCACCATTGCAACTTCGTGCGTTTATTGGTAGTTTGTTGCATACCCATCGTTTTTGTAGATAAGCCTAGAAGTGAGAGTAGCATGGGTAAGATGACATTAAAAAAAATCTTACATGCAAGGACGTTTCAGGCAGCCCAATGAAGTGTCGTCAAATACATCTGTGCACGGGTAAGCTATGGGTGAATCGTGAAATATATTCAATCTTCCAGTAACCTCATTATAATACAGGATTTACTCTTACAAACTTGGGAGAAAACTAACAATACATAGGTATAGAACAATGAAGCTTATGCAAAGTTTAAACAAACTTGGCCAATTAAAATCAAATTAATTTATTTACTAACAATTGCACTCTTTGATGGTTGACTTCTCTGCAAAAGAAATTATATACATAACTTTTCATTTTAAAATAGATCATACAGTAAAAGATTCAACATATTTGGGGTATTATGTCTTTTTTTGGGTGACATAATAAAGAAAATAAACATTACATTGCTCAAGCCTATTAACCATCTACATAACAGATTTCAAAAATTGTACATAAAATACAACATTTACACTTTGTGAAATATCTTTGAAGTAGATAAATCTTACTTTCAAAAAAATACATATTTAAGTATGTACAAGTATTCGCAAGACCATTTCAAATCTTGTAGTTTATCTAAAGAAACCTGCATTTTCTTTCACATAAAATGCATGGATTTCAAAATATACAAATAATATTTCATATTAATTTTTCATAACATCTGTTATGGCAAGTAAGTTTACAAACTACACAGTAAGTTTTTCTTACCTGTAGATTAATTAATTGCCAGTGGCAATTTCCTCAATGTTGAAGACTGACATTCTAATGCATTGAGGTTATGTTTTACAAAACTGCATTTGTTTTTTCCTTTCCTTTCCGTTCAATATACTTTAATGAAAATATTAAATATGAAAGTCAGTTTTCACTTGCAGTAAATACTCACTTGTTTGGGTGAAATGCTGCAAATCAGTTCTTTTTACAAGATTTGAACGTCTGCCTATTTAAAACATTGTGCTCTACTATAAAATGCCATACCGTTCTTTGCAAAAGAATCACTTGAAATTGTCAATAAAAACAGAAGTATAACAAGCCTCTTTGTACTAAGTTTTCAGTTCCAACTTCTAGAGAAACATACAAAGATCAGTTTTACTGTGTATGTAAATTCCCTATTTAAAACATGCAAAATAAATGAGGAAATATATTCAGCTTCCACACACATTACCATATCAGGGGATATGCCACTTTTGTGTCCATTGCACTTGTGGAAAATAAATGCTTACAAGGAAGATGATTTTATGGGCAGCAACATCAGAACACAAAGATGTGAAATTAATTAGTACTTCACACTGATCCCAACCCCTTTAGGGAGTGTCGCTACCTTTTTCACTTTCTCTACTCCTATTACTTCTTGTACTATGAGATCTTTGATTACCAGTTGACTTGTCCCTTTCTCGACTCCTGTCCCTGTGGTGCCCTTCCCGACTTCTCTCACGATGCTTTTCATCAAAGTCTTTATTGTGAGCTTCCCAGTCGGGTCTAGCAGATTCATAACGAGATCGCTTTCTTTCATTGTCTTTATTATCCCAACGAGATCGGTTAGGCGGAGGTGGGGGTGGTGGAGGAGGGGGAGGAGGAGGCCCAGAAGGATGACTTGATCCTCCTCTTAGACGAACAAACCCTCTTTGCCCTGGAGGAGCTCCCCGCACAAAACCTCTGCCTCTCCCACTAAATCTTCCTCGAACGGGCACTGGCATTTTGCTGTCCCAAGCTTCCCTATTGCTAGGAGAGTCACTCCTGTCCCTTTTAATAACATTCTCATCACTTTCACCGTCAGAAAACTTGCGTTTTGTATTTGAAGGAGGTCCACAACTGTCTTCAGTATTAGCAGGGTATCCGCCAGGAGGAGGAGGAAAAGAGGAAGAATAGCCTGGAGCCTGTGGTGGTATACGTCCCGGACTAACATAAGAGGCTCCAGGATAGGGATGTGATACACGATATGGTACTGAAATATTAGGAGAACGCATATTGTAGGGTGCTACTGGAATGTTCATAGGAGGAATAACTGTACTAGGACTAGTCACTCCAAATGATGAATATGAAGGGTACTCTTCATCTTCTACACCTGGCGGTAAAGGTTGGCCTGAGGGTATAGATTTTGAAACACTTGTTTTAACAGGTGGCACTGTGCCTGCTGGTAACGAATCCACACCTGGTGGCAAAGGCTGCTGTAAAGTAGGAATGGTCACAGCAATGTTCTGGTCTGTAATACCAGTATTTATTTTTGGTTCAGTCATTTCCATTTCCATTTCTAAAGCTTTCTTGATCAAGTCATCATCAGATAATGTACTCAATGTGCTCCCAGATGCTTTACCAATACCCTCTGATCCACGCTGCCGTGGATCTCTGCTAACTTTAGAATCAACAACTTTAGCAGTAACAGATGTAGACATCACACTCCCACCAGATGCAAGAGGATGAACAACAGGAGTTGACAGTGAAAGTAAAGCAGATGATGCCGACTGGATAATGCTTGGCGAAGCTGTTGTTGGTGTTGATAATCCGCTACCAGGAACACTTGCAAACTCTGAAGGGTCTGCATCACTGAAGTCATCTGTTGTTGATACCTTTGACTGAACAGACTCAACATCAACTGTTTTTCCATAGTTCTGTACAATTGGATCTGATTTAAGATTGATGCTTTTAGTCCCAGCTGCCTTATCCTTTCTTGTTTCTTTATAGTCGCTAATATTTCATGGAGGTTTGAAGGCAGATTTATGTTTGATGTTAACTTAGTAAACACAGGTGCTGACCCAGCTTCAGCAGGTCCTAAGAATGGAATTGATGTTGAGGGTGGTGTGAAGGATCGGGATGGGCTATAAGCCTCGTTTTCATCCCCATCCTCAGGTGCTGCTCCTTCTTCTGAACCCAGCATATAGCTTTGCATCATGCTGTTTACCTGCAGATCAAAATTATATTTCAGTAATCCAAAAATTAAATATATTTCTTAACAATGAAATAGGCCTTTTGTGTGCAGATCATCATTATTTAATTCGTTTCAAATATAATTATTAACTTATTTTATTCTACTTCATTAATATATTTCAAACAAGGAAATTATTATTTCTAAGAAGTAAATTTGAAATATTTTGCTCCAAATTTTATTCTGCGCGAATGTATAAAAAAATGTTGCATTTTATTCTGCCTTTGGCAACGAACAGAAGAAAAAACATGACTGTCCATTCAAGTAATGAAAAGTTTTCTCATTTTACCAGATAGAATTTTATGAATAAAGATTTTTTTTTTTTTAACTTAATTCAGTGAGAAGCATTATCACTGTCACTTATGGATCATATATCCTATTGCTGTAATGCGTGTCAAATCTTAAAAAGTAAGAACTCTGCTAACGAAAAATCTAAGCAATAAAAGAAAAAGATAATATTACACTTACTTTCAAAGATTCGGATACTGTTCCTAATGCAGCAACAGAAGGATCTGAAGCAACAATAGCAGAACTAATGCTTTCTATTTGTTGCTTTTGCTCTTCAATCTTCCGATTAAGCTCCTCAACTTTTCTCTGCAGTTCCACAGGGTTCTTGGAAGTCACTATCATACTGTCTTCACTAGATTCAACATCATCATCACTCCCACCAGGACTGTAGGGTGCATCATCATCATCATCTTCGTCATCATCATCATCACCATATTGTCCAACAAGTGTTGATAAGGAAGCTTTATTGCTTGTTATAGGTTTGTCAGATACACTGAAGTCATCCTGTAAAGGATCTTTATCCATTCGACTTCTTGGGTCAGGGGTTTTGGTTAGTAGACTGGGGCCACCCAGGAACCCTTGCGGGGAGCTCGGGGGAGTGTAACTGCCACCTGTGTGGGATGGTGGTGGATGGGGTGGTGTGAGGCTACCAAGCATGTCTGCATCTGAACCTGGTAGCGGGGGAGTATAACTCCTCTCCAGAGGTTCTGCTGAAGTGGGAGGAGGAAGTATTCGTTTTGGCATTTTGGCAACATATTCATTTTCTGGTGCCAATCTCTTGCGACGTGCTCTGACCAAAATTCCTATTAAAAGATGGGGTCTATATTCTTCAAATCCAGGACCCTCCAATGGCAAGAGGATTTGTGGAACTGGATGATGACTGGCTAAAGGCATTATGTAAAAATCTTTTATCATTTTTGAAACGTTACCAACAACACCTAACCGGCCACGTGTACTCAAATAAGTATACAGAGTTATGTACGGAATTTTTTCTTCTTCATTGGCAGCAGTTAACCGAATTACTATAATTTCTTTTGTGCCAGTTTTTTTCATTTTTGATATGTAATCCCACACTGTTTTTGGAGCAATTCTTCCAACAATATCCACAGTATCAGGTAAATCTTTACATAAATTTTGTGGATCACCTGATACAATTTGCACCGTAGTAAAAAATTTAGCAACTTCTGGCATATTTACAAACCCTTTCCAAACAGTAGTACAAACATTTTTCTCATGCTCTTCAGTATTTATGTCTGGTGTTTTTATGGTTACAGTAGAACTGGGTTCTCTATCAGATAAATCACTGTCTTCTTGAGGCTCTATTTTAGTGCTAGAAAAATTTGACAAGGACTTCATACTGATCTCCATTTCATTTTTAGACTCATCTTTGAGAAACGAATTATCTAAATCTTTATACTCATCACCAAATTCAGGCAATGAACTTTCTTTCTTAATATCTTCTTTCTTTATGTCAATATCTTCCTTTTTATCTTTCCTGGAACTGCCACTACTGCTGCTGCTACCTTTACTGTCTCGATGTCTATCACTATCACGCTTTGATTTCTCAGAATTACGGTGTTTATCTCGAGAGCTGCTTTTACTTTTCTCTCTCTCTTTACTGTCTTTCCTTTTATCTCTGTCATGTCTGTCATGATGACTATCACGCCATTCTTGATTTTTCACTTTTGTCTTTTCTTTTATCATCATGTCTGGATTTTTCACGATCCCGACTACGTTCCTTATCTTCTTTGTCTTTCTTCTCTTTAGAATCTTTATCTTTGGTCTTACCTTTGCTCTTGTCTAAATCTGTATCTTCAACAGTTGATGAGACTGAATTATTGACAGGAGAAACTAAATCTGGAACAGTAGAAGGATCAACTAATTCTGGAACTTCAACTTTTAAACTTTCATCTGTTTCAATAACTTGTTCACCTTTGTGGGTTTTCATAACATATGTTTTGGCTTGTGACATTAAGTCCAATTCAGTTTTCTTGATCATTTCCAGTTGATGTTTTGCCTCTCTTTCACGCCACTGAGCAAGTTCCTGAGATGCTAATTCCTCTGGAGATAATCGTACAAGTTGATGAGGAGTCAATGATTTATCAGCAATTTTTCTAAAAAGAGTGAGATTTTTACGATCTTTAATATTGAAAACCAAGCTTCTGTATTTGGATTTATATTTTATTCCTGTATCTCGGAAGAAAGAATGCATCTCCTCTTCTATGTTCACAGCAAGGTTTTGAACCTCAGACTCGGGAACATCCAAATCTGAACACTCTTGAATTCTTGCTTGTAGCAGCTCCTGTAGAGTTTTACGAACATTCAGTCTGATAGGTTCAGGACCAGATGGTTTTTCTTTCTCCTCTTCTTTTTTTCCAGTATCTGAAGATGATGATGATGATTGGCGTTTAACTTCAACCTTTTTGGCCACAGGTTTCTCTACTTGTGATTTGGCAGACTCCTTCACTGTTGATGTTGCAGGAGCTTTGGAAACTACATTAGCAGGGGGAGTTTTGTTTGATGGGGAAGAAGGTACTTTAGGACCAGCTGCAGCACCAGGAGTTTTCACAACCACTTTTGCAGAAGTGGTAGATTGTTTTGGAGATGCTTTGATGACAACTTTTTGAGGCTGAGCAGGGACAACAATTGGGCCTTTGTGAACTTTGGAGGGTAACACTTTAATTGGAGAAGATACTGGAGTAACAATTTTTGGTTGATTTATGGATGTTTAATGTAATAGTTTTGCCAAGTTTTTTTGGCCCAATTTTTGCTTGCACAAAGTAGAGGCATTTGATGGATGTGTCTGTCCCACTTTAATTTGCTGAACAATAGTTTTCTGATGAGGCACCTTTGAAGGCTGCACAACATTTTTTGTTCCCTGGGTCTTTGAACTGTAAAATTTATTTGTAGGGGTAAGCCCAGGTCTCACAACTTCAAAGGTAGGATTGTCTTTTAACCATGTCTTCAAATTTCCAGCTGTGGGAGCATTAGGTCCTGCATAGAAATAAAATTGGTTAATTTTCCTGTTAGCATATTAATAATTTTTATTCAATGAATGCACAATTGTAGCTGATCTATCACTTAAACTACTTTGTTAATTTATTTCACTGAGGGGGCATATACATCCTTCCAAAAAAATCTTATGGGTAAAATTTGAAAAGGAATAATTATGTTCTGTTCTAAAAATTAATATAAAATAAGAACAACTAACTTTATTTGAAACTAATAGGCACAGAAATGGGCAAGAAAAGAGGAAACTAATGTTTTGGTAGTGATTAAAGTAACATTTATCTCATTATACAATATCTTGTGTCCTAAAACATCTGTACCAAATGCTACATACCTGCTAACAAAATTCCTGACTTGCGTTCAAACACTATCACTCTGGCATCTGGTCGTGTTCGTGGTGGCTGGCTGGCGCCTGCGCTGCCACTGCTGCTTTGCCCTCCTTCTGTCTCTCGGGTGCCCTGTTGCTGAGAAGGCTGCGTCTCCTGAATGGCATCTCGGCCTCCTCCACCTCCCGTCGACCCTGGAGTGACAGCCTTGTCTCTACTTATACAATTCAGTGATTCCTGAGCATGTTTCAAAATGCAGGCATCACCACAGTAGATGCTCGATGGACGTGCTTCCTTTTTGCACACAATGCAATACATTATTTCTGCATCAGAAGAGCTGTAAAGAAAGTTTTGCATAATAATTTTACTCGCCTCTGATAACTGAAAAGGAACAGAAAATATGTGAATTTACAATGAAGAGAACAAAAGTAAAAACAATAAAATGGTAAGCAGTTATGAAAACAAAACATAAGCACTTGTGCAACTCATTATTGCAATCTTTCAATAAGATAGGTCAGGTACACCACTGCCAAATTACTCAGATTCAGCTTCAATGTAATAAAAAAAATGAAAAAACATATAGTACATAAAAACATATACTTGTTAATTTTGTGTAAAGTACCAAATCAAGTTACTATAGATGAAGGATTACATAACCTCACATACACAAAACAAATTAAACAGAAACTAAAAAAAAATTGGCCCGTGTATAGAAGAGTTAAATCTCACCTTCCTTGTTGTGAAATTCCTTCTCCAGAACCAATAACTGAGGTTTCTTTTATTTCTGTATGGACTGCTTCATTTGTTCTTTCAGGAATATCTTTTTTACTGTCTCTGATCTTCTTTATATCTTTCTCCTTTTGACTAGGTAGAACATTCCTTTTGGTTTCTTTGTCATCTTCTTTCTTTTTTGCACAGTTGGGGCAGGACCATTCAAGGCCCTTGTTTTCCATTTGTTTACCTGCACAACAAAACATTGTTCATCTCATACCACAATCAAATTTTCCATTAAATTTCGGGTAACTGTTCCTAAAAGTTGTGTTTATAAAACTATAATGGGAAGAAAATACATGAAATACTATTTTTAAATATCTTTCTTAGGCATTTATGCCTTGTGAATCCTCCTCCTAAAATAGTAATGCAAAACTGATATTTTCTTCAGTAGTGGTTAGTGCCGTTTTAATTTGAAATTTTTAGTGACTACCGTATTTACCCGAATATATGAGGAAGTTTTTTTTGTTTGTTTTTTTATTCAAGATCTGGTCCAAAAATGCATCTTATTTTCGCTGATTATGGGTAGTCGGTTAGGCATGTTTTTGTATAGCCTGTTCATGTCACGAAACTCATAATGTTGGCGTAACAATAAGCTGCGAAGAATATCGCGGGAATCTGTAATACGTTCGCGGTTGTATTCTTGGTATCCACCGCGAATTTGTCAGGCAATTCATACAGATGTTTTTGAATGGGTCGGTATTGAGAAAAACTCAAATGGCTTTGCATCAAGTGAAATATAATGTGAAAGAAAATGAATGCTGATATTTTGTTACACGATGCAGGTTCGACGCCCGGCGGGAGCGAATTTGCGCTTTGCAAGAGAAGGAAATGAAAAATATCTCATGGAGAGACGTACAGGATGATATCCAACCATCGAACACGGTGATAAAAAAATATTTTCTTGGCAAAAAATTCCTGAACTTGGAAACTTGCTGCTATCTCCCACTTTACCCCGAAACGGAAGGACAGGGATGTAAGAGTTCGCAGTTCACAACTAGATCACACAAACATTAAACGATGCTAATTTCAAGTATATTCTGTTAAAGAATTTTTAAAGAAACAAAGGCCATGAACAAGTGCGGGACAGAAAATCCAGTGACAAAGAAGGGAATGTTCTTAGGTGGCTTCCAATAGACTAAAAACGCAAAACTTTCAGACGGGAAAAAAAAAAAAAAAAAAAAAAAACAACGTTGCAGCATGGAAGGACAAAATATTGAATCACGTGGACATCATTACGGCAGAGACAAAATCATGATTTTGTTAATTTTAAGGAACAAGATAGTTCAGGCAATAAGTTTTAACAATTTCATCAATAAGGGAGGATTTTAATGAAATGTCATTTTTCCCCCTTTAAGCTTTGGAACAATACAGTTTAATATAGAAATTAATTTTACGTCATGACAAAAGGAAATGACTTTCTTTTACTTTTTTCGTCAATTTGTTTACCTTATTCGTCATTTTTCATTTCGTTTTAACGGTATTTGCTTCAAATAATTTTCACGATATGCAATAAATACTCTCATACTCTCCTCAGAATTCTTGAGTAGCCTATTCGATTTCTTCGCTCAGAAATTGTAGTCAGCTGTTGCATGTAATCTAAGGTTCCGGTAACGCCATTGTCGGTTCGGCCGAATTCGGGGTAACTAAAGACAGATTTCCTGGTAAACAACAGCCCAAACCAAAAGTTTGCAAACCGAGTTCACTTGAACAAATGGAAGAAGCCTTGTTCACATCAGTAACGTATCCAACAGCTTAAGTTGTCCATCCGAACTGGTTTTGATAACTTTTTTGTCAGTTTGTTTTTTGTTTTTAGGGCAGTTTACTAATCATTTTTGGCGATGTTTTAGGTCATCAAAATTCGCCTCCTCATCAACAACACAATTTATTAGTCGATTAGTCATTCTGGATTTTTGACTAAATAGCAAAAATTAGTAAAAAAAAATTAAAACGTTCAAGAGGTCACTTTAAAATAAAGAGAGTCATGTTAAATTTAAAATTGACTTGTTTAATTGTTGTTGACTTGTTTAAATTTAAAATTGAATATAGTATATATAAAGGATCCTTATCAGATAATATTTAATTATTTTAGAAGAACTAAATTGTAACAAATGTTGTAGGGACCAATAGCAGAATCTTTGAGCCTTCACACAGTGACTATTTTATTACAGAGTGTTAACAGTGGCAACAAAAGACACAAACGATTGTTATTGCTTCATTCCCAATAATGTTAAACATCTGAATGCATTTGCATACCAATGCAAGTTTGTCAGAAACTAAGCATTATATTTTGAGATTATGCTGCTTTACTTCCTATGCTCACCTACTGAACACTTTGAATTTTCAAAAATCTGATATTTAAAATATAGCCATCCCTTATTCTCAGTTCCATGAAACCTGATTTAAGCAGCTATCAATGGTACTAGCAAAAATTTGTTATTAATTGAGGTAGACACTTAAGGTTTTGAGGTCACTGGAAGAGTAAATCAAATTATTTGTGATAATTGCTATGAAATAAAGCTTGTCTCATTCACAATTATAATTACGACAAATAAAATACAATTTAATCAAGATATTTAGGAACATTTGCCTCCTCTCAGCTGATATCCTTCAACTTGTCAATCATTCTCTTAGTTGAGAACCTCGCTTTCCATCCTTGCCAAATCAAACAAGCAAACTAAGCTGGAAGAAACAATCATATCTATAGAAACTTCACTGCAGGGCCATCTGTTGAAGGAGTTAGCAAATGACCTTTTCATCAGATTGGTGCACACAGCATGCTCTGCTAGTCCCTAACAGATTCCCAAATAAGGGAAGTAAGAGGTAGAAAGCCATTGGAATGCTCTGAAATGGGGGAAATAAACTAGTTGTTTCATTAGGAAATATTTATTAAAATCATTTATTACCTGAAACCAAAAGTAATCCCCCTGCAAGTTAGAAAGAATCTGGATATCACTATTTGAAGTAATCTGCCAATGTGTCCCATCACAGGAAGATGCTAAATCAACAGTAATCTCCACCACTTTCCTGCTTCTTGTTATAATATAGTTTTAAATAATTTCAGGTGAATGATTAATAAAGGTTAATCTATAATATGTGCCTGTTCATTGGTCACTCAGCCAGATGGCTGCTGAAAAGGGAATATTTACATGTCTTATTGAAAAATCAATTGGTTCCCTGCAAAACTGGCACCATCATTTCTTTCAAAATGCCAATTAACGCATTTTAATAATTAAGAAAAACAATACTCTCAGCAATTTCTTAAATATAGGCACACATCTGCAGTTTTTAAAAAAAAAATCAACAAATGCATGTATTGGATAATTGGGGGAAAAATTTTAAATCTTCTTTGTGTAAAAACTCTAAAAACCTCTCAAATACCCACAAAACAAATTCAGGTGGAAAATGAAGTGAAATATTACAATATTTGATTTCTTTATTTTGCAATTATTCTGCAAAAACATTTGAATAAAACATTTTTCCTGTGTAAAAAGAATTCAAACTGGACTGAAATGTTATTGTGTCAATGAGGTCTCATTTTTGGGAAAGCACCTTCCAAGCAATTAAATCAAGAACTATGTACATCTACTTCTCACAACAGACTGTGACCTCTTCATGAATTGATACCTCTAAACGTCAAGACATCTTACTATGGCTTGCACAAGGAATGACATGAAAAAAATCATTTCAGGTTATCTTACATTACTTTCAGTTTTCTCCCGTGAGATTTTTTGCCAGTTAAGTTGCAGTAAAATGCACAGAAAAAGAACAGGAAACGATAGAAGTGTTTGTTATTTCAATGACTGCCAAATCAACATCACAGTTCAATTAAATATTAAACTTACATTTTGAAAGTTATATAAAATGCGGAACATAAACCAGAAAACAAACTTACCCATTGCTTTAGTGACTCCCACACATTTACCATGGAACCAATCTTCACACACATCACAACAGATCATAAATCTATTATTGTGAGGCTTCTTGCAAATGCACCACAATCGATCAGGATCATCTTCAGAATTCCAACTTTCATCATCCGAACTTGGTAAATCGTCATCATCATCCTCATCTACCGAGTGCCTCCTACACAACAATATTTAATAGGCATTACTAATAAGTAATGCTTGACCAAACTTGTAAATATTTTCTAATATGTAATACTTCTTAAATCATTAATTTTACAACAGTAATCATGAAGATCATTGTTCTATGAAATGCATGAAAATTTTCTAACCAGTATCTTTATTTATCAGAGCTGAGTAGATATCTTTTTAATGTTTGTATTGTATAGCTTTATATACATGCAACACCATTATTCTCAGAAGTAAATGAGAGCACACACTATTATATTAGTAAGAGTCAATTCAACCAATAAGAAGGTTTATACACGTTTTAACTTGCAAGACCATGTGTATATCACAAACCTTCCCTTCAGCTTTTCTTCTGGGCGTTTCTTGTCTTTGCCTGGAGCATTACCATGTTTGCCGCCTTCCTTCTTTATTAGATTTTCATTCTGAAAACATAATGAGTACGTTAGTTCGCATATTAAATAAACAAGTCATTTGATTTATTTTCTTTGCTTTTTAACAAACATTTATATGTTGCTACCTGTTGTGTGGTACTAGAACTACTACTACGTCGCCGAGATGACCTCTTGACAGCTAGGACCATTTGTGATTTCAAAGTCATGGGTGGTTTTTGAGATTGTTGAGCCTGCTGTTTGGGTTTTATCTCCTGGGAAGCAATGACTTCTGGGTCTGGCTCAGCTGATGTGGCTTTCAAAACTAGAGATGAATTCTGCACAGCAGTGAAAATCTTCTTTCAATATTACTAATAATGAAGTAGATATTAGATGAATAATTTCCCTACTTGAGTTTCTCAGGAGCCTCATTTTTGAGATTTAACTAAAATTTCACTCCACCACCTCAACCTCAGCTGGAAAATTTTGGTGTAGTTCATAAATACATCAGAGACAAAATATATTTCATAAACTGAAATATTTATATTAAGAGCTAAAATAAAGAGTTTCTGAATTGTTTCATAAATTCACTGAACACTACACTAAAAAACCACATGTACTGAGAACTTCAATTTAACTGAAACCATTCAGATATAAGAATAAATATGATTTGTAGCAAAGATAATCATAACTTTCCTTTCAAAAAGGTATAGACTGTAACACACTAGCAGAGTTACCATTAAACAAAGTTTCTAAACAAATTATGGACTTTTTAACACAGGTTCAAGGCATGTAATACAACATAGCTCCACTTCCTCCTATTAGGCCTATTCTACAGTAGAAGAGAGCTCAGGAAATGCTGCCATGCAACATGCAATGTTTATGATATATAAATAGCAAGTTGGTAACCACAAGTCCAAAACGAGAAAAGGAGAAAGGCAAGGAAAAAAATGAAGGCAAAACACACTTTTTTCTCTTTGTCACAAATATTTACACATAATTTTTAAAAATGAAACTTAGAAAAAAGGGGTTCAACAAATTTAAAAAAAAGCTTGAACAAAGATGACATAAAATTATTTTCATGATCATTCATCTCATTTTCAAAATGCTTTACAAGAAATAAATCACACATACAATTTAATGACTTATTCTTTTGAAATTCGAACACTTTATGACCAATATTTCATGATGAGAAAAGAAACCTAAAAAAAGTCATTCCAAAGACAATGATATTTTGAACACACAAACAATCAATACTATAATATTTTATGGTTCATTGTAGAACAAAATGTAATATGTTACACAGTACAATAATTTAAGTGAAAACAACAAAATAGTTAAATAATTGCCTAAAAATAAGTATACTTCTCATTTTGAAATTCAGTACAGTATTATCACTCAAAATTAGTGAAATTAAAACTACATCAAAATTAATTTCTCTACCAATATCAATAAATATTTGACATACATCTATAGCTTTTTCCTCTATTGGATCTTCCGACACGAGCAAGGACTGACTCAGCAAGTCTTCCGTTTTCAAAGTGGCAGTCTGCAGAGCATCCATAACTACTTGATCAACAACATCTTGCATGATATCAGTAGGAACACTCTGAGGATCTGAAATGACATTTACTTATAGATATATTTTCAGCTAGACAAGATTTAAAATTACAAACTATATAATAAGTAATAAAATATTTCCTGACAATAGAATAAGGCAAAGCCATCAATTATTTCATCATTGCTTTACTACTTAAATATTAATTGCGCAACTTTTCTTGAACAATGTCTTGGAGAAATGCAGGCAGAGTGTGGGTATTAATTACAACATCAGCCATTAGATTTTATGAAGCAATGTCAATCTCTGGAATATCAGTCCTGCTGTTTCAACTATCTCAATAAATTGAGTTCTAATTTTCCCAGGTGTTCGAGATATCTCCTGCAAAGGCTCTGGATCTATTTTGGCCATTTCTTTAGATATTGTTTAGAAAAATACGACCAGGAGTTATTGGATTCAACAGTAAGTATATTTTCTTACATGCTAATGAAAATGGGTTTGGAATGTTTTCATCAGTGTTCGCTGCGAGTTTGGTCTTCAACTATTCATTGCTCTAGGGAGGGGGGAGAAAGGTCATCGTTAAAGAAAAGTTGCATGGGAAATACATTTAATAATCTTAAGCTAAGAAATTTTGAAAGATAATTCTTAACTCTTACAAGAGTATATTTCCTTGCAAGAATTTCAAGTCATTTAAAATATGTCTGTAACACATTTCAAATGTATTTTCAATAAATAATCCAGAAGTGGATAATATGAAATAGGAAGAAAATGAGCAGAAGATATCAATTCAAAAATAATCATTACACAAGGAAAGTCAATACATGAGCTCAATCATAAAATGCCTTTTCTCTGCAGCTTTTTTTGACTCCAAAAAATGAAACACAAAATAATTTCATCCTATGATTTTTGAAGGTATACCCAAAATTTCCTGACTTTGTCTCTCTGGCACAGTACAATTGTGTTAATAATGCCCTTTTCCACGCTGCAGATACACAAATTCAAAAATAATTTACCCACAAAATCCAGTCAATTATGACCCACTGAACACTACCTTTCCATATCTATTTATATCTATTATTTCTATATCTATTTATACAGTAGAATCTCATTAACAAGTTTTTCAAGGCACCGGAAATTTTGAAAGCTGTAATCGGGAAAACGAGCCAATGAAAAATGCTCAATACCTACTACCTACTTTTCACATTTACATTTGCAAACCACAATAATAGAGAAAACTAATGGATACTAAAATAACATGAAAATACTCATGGGCTGCCTAACAGGCATCGCGTGTTGCAAGGTGGAACCCGTACGTTATCTTAACTTTGAATGTCGTGCTGTGTGTGTACAACACATGTCAAGAGCACTTGTGGGCCATATAGTTTAAGGGGCAGTGTTAATCTATGATGCATTATGCAACTCCAGGGCCATTTTAACAGCTTTGGGGACCCTTGGGCCTAAGTTAATTTGGGGGGTCTCGTACTCTTACTTTCACTGGTCTCCCCCTCCTTCAATTTAAACACCCGTTTTATTAAAAAAACTTAACTTCTCATCACTGAGTGACATTCTCACATCAATCAACAACATTACATATTATAAATATTGCTGAATATGATCAATTTTAGGGTCACTGGTGTACAAACTAGGAATCCACAAAGACATTTTATGTCAAGAGTATATAAACATACTTATACAGCAAATAACTCTTATCAGTAGAATATATCGTATAATTGACGAATTTGACGTTGATATCTTCATTGAGAAGGATGTGATCTTTGAGAAGTAATTGCGTAACAAAATACTAAAATTTGAACGACTGATATTTTACTTGTGAATTATTCTTGTTTTTAAAACTGTATAGCATTTTAGAGTTAAAACTATTTAATTTTTAATTAGTGTATGATGCACTGTATACATTTTATGTGTATATAATTGGACAAATTGTGTGTTAATAAATAAATAAATATTATCCAACAAAGCATGACACATCACTCCTTTATGTCAATTTTTTGCATACAGCTGAATCACACATCGTTTTTCTATACTTTTTTATTTTGTTTTGAAAAGTTTAATATTCAATTGTTTTTAGAACAATCTGGGGCCCTTGAACCATGGAGGTCCTGGGCTCTTAGGACCTCTGTGTTTACAGACCCAGGCTCTTAGGGCCTTGTGTGCCGGGACGCTTGACGCCGTTGATGTCATTAGTGTTAGGTGACATGTGCAACGCAACCCTCACGTCATAGAGAAAAAAATTGGCACGGAGCAGTGAAACATGTTTCTCTGGCACTGGAATCAAAGTGAATGTAGTACCCAAAAGTACCATGAAAACACACATTGAAAATGGCACTGGTGCATTGGAAAACGTGATACTCTCATGAAGCAAGTAACCTGCACAAACTTTGAACATACTAAGCAAGACTGTTAGACGTGTAACGGAATAATTATATGGAGTTGGGACCGGGACTTGAAAATATGCACGTACTAAGCAGGAAAATGTGATAAAGGGGAATGTGCTAATGAGATTCCACTAGTTTGGGAATGATAAACTAGAAGAATTTATTAGCAATCACTAGAAGAATGCTTAAGACTTCAGAAAGTCTACAGACAAATCAATATTGTAATCTGTCAATATTATATCAACACCAAATATGGTCTCTTTGAATTGAGAAAAATAAAACATCGATTGTTGCTCAGGATAAGAGATAATTCAATAAGAATGAAAAATACATTTACGAATATAAGAAAATCCTTAAATTTAAAGAGGCCTCAGTTTTTTTTGTCCCCATTTATAATTAATTTTTAATATACAGTCAAAATAAAATCTCATATTGTTATTGATTAGAACATTGTCTTGAGAAGGTTAACACATTCGATCTTAAGGGATAGCCACATGGTTAACTGTGTCCTGGGTAATATGGCTGTTATTCAGAATGCTGTCAAACAATAACTATCGTACACATCAGTTAGAAAGTAATAAAATCTTGCTATATTGTCTTTTCTCTTTAAGTCTGTATATATTTTAAGATCATTTTATTATAAGATGGTAGCGATAATGGAATTCAAAAAAACACATTGTCAATTTTATATTTTTGCAGAAAGTAAGAATGTTACAAAATATGGGGGACAGAGAACTTCATGTGTCAACAATACTGGTGCACTATAATTCAGGCTCTATAGGGGGGAGGGTACGCAGACGCCATTCTTGGTCATTGCTTGCCGACAAGCATATGTAAATATAGAGGAAAACGTCGCGTCTCGCTACTTTTCGTTATTTTCCAAACAAAAAAATACCCTGAAGCAATTTCGGTCACTGTGAGCAGTTTTCTGAGAAGTGTGAAAACGTCGTCGGTAAGTACAGTGCCCTGAATTCTCCACTTGTAAATAGAAACTGATATTTTAAAACGTTTGTAAGTTGGACTAAGGTTATGTTTTACATTTGTAAATAGAGAATATAGATATACTAGAGCCCTAAAAAGACAGGGCCTTAGTGTAACTACATTTTCCCTTAGTGAACTAAGTGAGAATTTGAAGTATAATATGGAGATAAATGCGACTTTTTACATCGTGGATAGCACAACTAGAACCATTCAAAAACATCCTGTGACCACCGTATTGATATTAAAAAGCTTATTCTAGGTGATCACAAATGTCTGAAAGAGCCTGTCAAAGACTATAAATGTAGAAGAATCTACGACATGTCCTTAGCACACAGCAGTAAAACGAAGATGAAATATCAGATACATCCATAGGATTGAAAGTGTTAAATCTTTTTGCCTCAACCATCACTATTTTCTTTGCTCATCATCATCATCATCATCATCGCTTTTATCACTACCATCTTCATATGTATCATTGATTCTTACTTTCTAGTCCTCCTTCCATACTAGGTCATCCTTTGAACTTTTAGGCATTCCTGAAACTCCCCCCCCCCCATCAGATTATCTTCTTGTTCTGTGCTTGCTCATAGACTGCTGCTATAACAACCAATAACTTGAAATTCGCATTGTTAAAGGTTTGTGAGAAAGAGTTGTAAACTATGATCATGTTCATCTCTGCATCTCATACCTCTGTTCAATAGAGAGTGTGGGAGAGAGTAGCAAAATTACCAACATTTGAGAATTTCTTACTAAGAAAATCATTCCAACTTGATGGTTGGATATAGAATGAGTACTTTTAAAAGATTTTTTATTCCAATCTCTTGCGAAACTCAGATTTGCATTTGCTAGGCATCAAACCAAAAGTTTGCACTGGCCACATCATATAACACAAAAGCTCAGCAACAATTTTTATTCATCTTCACGTTCTGTTTCACTTACTATATACCACGCATTTGATACATCTCTTTACTGGTCCATTAAAATATTTGTGCTCGCAAAACTAAAGTTCTTAATTCCAGAACTTTTACACTGTGGATACAGAAATGCAGTGTAAAAGCAGATCCCAACCAACTATGCTTAATCAGCAAATGCAAGCTACTCCCATATTCTTTGAATGAGATATATAGTAAAAATCTCTTATATTCGGATTAATTCAGAATATCATATCCACTAAATTTCAGTTACAAAGCAAGGTGGTCATTCACTTATGTTCCCATTAAAAAGTAAAGAAGCTGTACTTAATATAAAATATAAATTAAACCTACAATTATTATAGCATCAATATAAATGCGATTCACATAACCCAAAACTCATAATTAATTAGTGTGCTCTCACCTTTCTCGGTAGCTTCAGGAACCATTACTGTAATTTTTTCCTCCACAGCCATCTCAAGAGAACCAGCACCTGAAGCAGACTTTGTTTCTTTCTTCTCCTCTGAAGTATGTTCATGAATTGGTTTCTGTTCTGATCCTGTGCTTACACGTCTAATAATGTCAGGAGTAGAAAATAAAGCTGGACCTAAAGCCTCTGCCAAATGTGCAGGTGGTTTGCGATTTTCTCTCTTAGGATAATTCTTTCTTGAATCTCCACCTGCAAGTATTGGCAATGCATTTGGTGTGGTTGGTGTGGTAGGTGTTACAGGAGTGGAAGTTACAGGAGTTGCAGGAGGGATTTCAGGAGAGTGACGTTTAACAGGACTTTTCAACACAGGACTCTTTTTTTCAGGAGTTGTTAAAGGTGGGTGTTTGTCTGTTTTTTCAGCAGTTATACTTTCTGCTTTTACATGCACATCTTCCAAACCTAAGTCCGGGATTTTCTTTACACTTTTGCCATACACTTTTAGCATTTTCTTTTTTGAAATTTCAAGACTAGAAACACTTGAAGTATTGAGCTCTTCTTTTTTAACATGTTTTTCACGAACTTCCTGCACTGATTTTTCTGCAAGAGAGATGGCTCTTTCTGGAGACTTCTCCATGGCTGCAACAAATCCAGCCATTTCAGCATCCAATTTCTTGACTCTATCCATATCTTCAGCTCTAGCAAATCCACGTCCTCCTCTGCCCCTTCTATTTCCTCGCCCTCCTCCTCGTCCCCTCTACTCTATATCCTCCTCTTGATCGACCCCCTCTACCAAATCGCCCCCGCCCTTTGTTCCCACGCCCTCCTCTCCTCCCAACAGATGGATCCCTGTATTCATCATCAGAGCCAACATCTGATTCTTCAGATTCAGAATCTTCACTAGCCTCCTGAGGAAAGTCAGTGAAGTCTGACTCATCTTCTGTAAAATGAAGCAAGCAAAACAATTAAGATCTGAGAGAGAGAAAAAAAAAGTCAATGTGTGTGTGAGTGTTTTGTTTTCTTTTTAATTACTGAACATACAGTGGTTTATTTCCAAAATGAAGCAAAAATACCATGCATAAATAGATTAAAACTAGTGCACTGCACATGAAAGATTCATGATGATCAATTCAATCTTCTCTTTCCCTAATTAACTACAATAAATAAGACAATTCATCAAATCACCTTTCTGCAACTGTTGAGAAGGTTGTTCTGTAAGAGGCAATGTTGTTGGCTGAGCCCCAAGGAACTGATGAGGAGGCAGAATAGGAGGCATCTTAGCTACAACCACTTTGGCATTACTTGTATTCGATAGCTGAGTAGGTGCAGAAGAAACCCCTGAAAAAATATTAACCACACAGAAATGTCATCAGTGTTCATTATAATTGTCAATGTTCCAAAAAATAAAAATTGTAATATTCATTTCTTGACACATTTATATTTATTCCTAGAAGAATAACTTAATTACTTGACATTGTCCGTTTTCAAAGTAGCAAAAATCATATGGATTAACATTATTTAAAGAAGTTGGATGCACTCACTCACTGAAAATTTTAGTTTTTAAGAACACTACACTTCTAAGTATATAATTCAAATATTCTTCACTACTTTAGGATACACGCTACATCTGTCCTATGATGATTATCAGAGAAGAGGGGCAAGGTCACAAATAATAAATCAGCATATTTTCATGCAAGTCTACAAGGTACACCCCAACCCTATCATGTACAAGTCAAGCAGCAATGTTGTGCCATTGCACAAACTTATCAATGACTAATTTCGTGGACTTTTAAAGGAACTTACTTTTTATGGAAATTAACAATTTTCTAGGGCAACATTGACATCATTCTCCCAAAATAACACTAAGATTCTAAACAATTTTTATATCAGTATATTTAAGAGACGTCTTGTAATGTAAGTGACATCTTGTATTGTTGTGAATATATTCCAATGACACTTTTGGTGATTTTACATTAGTTATAACAGATTCTCATATTAAAGCTTTTATCAGATAACAAATATAATTTAATGGACTTCAAATTTCAAGACTAGTAAATAATAGGAGCATGGATGGAATGACTAGTTACAAGCCAATTATCTGAGATCATCTATGATCTCAAGCCCATATGGATCTCATTACTACACAATCCAACAACAATGATGCAAGTAAAATTTATTTTGAGTCACAATGCAAATTCATATGTATCAATGATGATCAGTGGCCAGTTAAACAATTTTCATAAGTCCAAATTGTCATACAAATAACAAAGTTTTCAGATTTAAATTAGATAATAGTAACACTATTGTTTGAAACTTACTCTATTGTATTGATCTATTTTGTATATTAGTTATTTCAGAAATAGTAGCCGAAAATTTAAAAAGTGGTTCTTTTTTTTACAAGAGTTTTAAAGAAAACTCTTGTTATTTATTAAACATTACCTTGAATCTGCTGAGTTTGCACAACTTGACCTGCAGCATTCGTCAAGAGAACAGTTTGTGGAGCACCAGTTTCACCAGACCCTGGCTTCCCTTGTACAGCCACCAGTCGAGCACCTTGAGGTACTGCAATTATCTGAAAAACCGTCACGTTTTACAACTGGTTATAATAAAATATAGGACTCAAAGAGGTTTCTAGGATGGACACTTAAGTATCATATCAAAATCTGAATGCTGTATTTACACTAATATAAACAAGGATTTTTATATTACTTAAAAAAATGCAGGATCATCATAATTTGCATGATTTATGATTTTACATGCCTTTCCATGTCATGAAATCCGTAAATGTTGACGTAACAAACTGTAGAGATGATAAAAATATCATCTGTATCTGTGATACTTATATTTGCAGACATATTAGCAGCATCCACCAAGAATTTGTCAGTAAATATGGGCTATGAATGGGTCAGTAGAGTGAATCTCAACTAATGGAGTTTTATCACATTGTATTTATCAAGAGATACACAATGTGAAAATGAATAAAAACCATTGGCAAGATTTTGTCACATAATGCTGCACGCAGCAATCAATATGGCTGTACAATCAATTTGATACCCAGTAAAATGAAAAATCTGACATCGATAGAAGTACTCATTCTACATCCCACCAAAGCTATCTCCCATGTTACTTGCAAAACAGAGATGTAAGAGTTCGCAGTTCAAAGCTTAATCATACAAATTAAACAATGAGAATTTCAAGTATATTTTGTTAAGATATTTAAAGAACAATTAAACAAACAGAGGACCCAGGACAGGAAGAAAATCTGGTGACACAGAAAAGAATGTAGGCGATGTCAAATAAACGTGAACACAAATTCAACGTCCAAAACTTTTAGATGGGCCTAAAAAGTCTGAGGAGGACCAAAAAGAAAAAATGAGCATATGAAGATGACGAGGGTAATGATAAAAAAAACAAGATTAAGATGAAGAAAGAGCATGAAAATAGTGATATTCTCAGGCAACCAGTTGTAACATTCAACAAGACGATTTTCCAGTCAAATAGACAATTTCCCATTTTATTTTGACTATATAGTAAGAATTAGTTGAAATTTTTTAAATAATTTTTGAAGACCTCTTCAAAATCAGGGGACTATCTCAAATTCAGTCTACTTATAACTGGGTAAATATGGTAATTGTAAAACATACTTCTAACAATCAACTTAAAAGATTGTGTAACCGGATTATGAGATATTTTAAGTTTCATAATTTAATTATGGTAGAACCCCCATTTAACGTGACCTCGCTTTAATGTTTTGCTGCATTTAATGTTAATTTCTGAAAGTCTCAATGATGCCTTTCTGTAATTAATACAAAATACTTTCGATTTAACATCATTAGCTTTGATACACGACTTTCATTTAAAGTTCAAAATTTTTGGAATTTTATTTTTATTTGTTTTTCCTCCACAAATGGGGAAGCATTGACAAATATGCCATCTGTTGTGCACTCCAGCCAACTATAGTGTACAAAAACCATTAACAGCTGCAAAGACATCTGTATTAAGGTGGTGTTATACTAAGTTTGCTACTCTGAATCAGAGATGTCTTAGCGAGAGCGCCCCTCATCTGCTTAAATTTCTCACTCAAAGATAAATCTTGTATGATAATATTATGATTTAATTATGTCTGGGACCATCCATAAATTTCATAATGCAAATTTCCAGTATTTTAAATACACCCACTTCCCCCATAATGTCTTTGTAATGTGCAGTTCCCTAAAACGCATCTGTAACATGCACTTCAATCACCCTAAAATAATTACGTAATGCTTGCGACAATACCCTCCCTGCCCCCAATTTACAATAAGTAAAGTAGAAACAACATATTGTATAAATTTTATTTCTGTTATTTATTAAAATTTATAATAATGTCAAAATTAGTTGGCAATGTGGACTGCACCTTACAATAAGATTGGGGACAATTTTTGAAGTAAGTATGAATAGACGAAAAAATTTCTGAAAATACGTCATGCACATGTCAGTGTTGTGGATGACACATGGTCCACCAGTGTACCGTGCCAATTTAATTGGATTTTTAAAAATAATTTCTTCCAATGAAAAAAATTGAAGAAGAAAGGTTTTCATTGTATAACAATTTATACATCATAACTTTTTAATTTTTTCACATTTTTTCATTTAATTTGGGAATATTTTAATGTTTTAATACAAGACAGAATAAGAGGAATTATTTCAGCAAATGTTGAAAAATTTTAAAAATAAGATCAGCATGACATACCATTACACTAAGATCTCCCTACATCTATGTAACACAGGGTAACGCTGCATCAAACCCCCTTCCCCTTCTTTAGTGTTATGTACTTTATGGACAAGCATTATTCAAAATAAAATCGATAATTTCAGGTTAATTTTAACTGGTTTCTTCAAAGAAATCCCCAAACCCCCATTTAATGTAAGAATTTTAGGCCCCCCTGAGGTGATGCTAAATAAGGGTTCTACTGTAACAGGAAACATCCAAGGGAAATCATTTTTAATCCCGCTGGTTGCCATGAAGACTTGCAAGTTATAAATCTCTGGTTCCCACAATGACGCAGCCACAGGGGGAATTCTAGTACTTATGAATTAAGAGCAAATTAGTATACTAAGAGAACCATGTAAAATTACCAGTGTTGTATATTGAAGAAAGAAATGTATGACATCTGTGAGCTCTTGTTAGCCCACAACTTGTGGTTTTTGAACAATATATGGATGAATGATCTCAACACACAAATAGATTGTTTGTAAATTCGTATTTGAAAATTCTCAAATGTTTCTCAGAATTTAAAATTTGAGAATTGAAATGTCCTATCTCCAATTGAAAATGTTCATTCTAAAGAAATTACCTGCTTCTGAACTTGACCAGGAGCAGAAGTACGAACAATTGTACCTCCTGGTACTTGCCCAGTAGCCGATGGCGCTGCTAGGACAAGGGGTCGCACAACAGGCACCATGGTAGCCCCAGTATGGGTAGTGCCACCAGCAGCAGAGAGTGGAGGAGTTATCTGCTTGATCTGCTGCACCATTATCATATTGCCAGCTCCAGTTCCTGAGACAAAGGTGCCCCCCCTCTGAATTTTTATGCCACCACGTCCTAACCCACCACGAGTCATTCCACGAACAGTAGCAGAAGTAGCACCCCTAGTGGAACTTCCATCTCGTCGTGGTCTTCCTGGTCGCCCCTGCAACAAATTATGATTGGTTCAAACGAACATGTTTTTGCTTTTAATATTTTCTGCTGAACAATTATTTTTAACATCTACACTTCTGGATGTATCATTTCAATTGCATTAGGTAAACAAAATTCACTCTGCTCTATATCTTCACTTGGAACTATTTAAATACCTATGCAGGTGCCAGGATATCGAAGCTCAAAAAGAAATGAAATTAGCAGCAAAACAAAAAAATGCAGATTAAAATGGCATTAAATTTTCAATTTCAAAAAATCTTAATTAAAGAAGTATATTTGTATCATTTGACTCATTAAAAGAACATTTTCGTTACAAATTAAGCAATTTTCCAGGTATTTTAATAAAACTTTTTCCTTTTCTAGTTTTTCCTTACATTTCCTGATTTTCCAGGTATGTTGCAGCCCTAATGAAAACAATGACTGTGAAAACTTTCTGCAATGGAAGTCCAATTTGCAAACTGTAATTCAAATTGAATTTAGTTTTGAGTAAAACAACAATCAACTCATCCACAGCTTCAACCCAGTTTTTTTTTTTTTTTTGATCATTCAACAATATGATGAACAAGGGGGTTGCTGATGCCCTTCATGGTATTTGGCAACAGTTCCAAGGAAAGTTGAGAGTTAAGTCTCTAACATAAAAAGACCTTACCCTTCCTCGACCCCGAACTATGGTCTGCACCACAGGTGGCCCCATGCCTGTGGGTATAATTTGTTGCACATGGTCTGTCTGTTGCAACAATATGGACCCATCATCTCGCCCACTGTTTGGTGGAAATGAATGAGTAATTACAGGAGTGACAGCTGGAGGTGCAGCAGGAGCAGTGGAAGGAGATCGGTTGGTATAACAGTGGTCCATGAGAATTGAATCCTTTAGTTGTGTGGCCTCCTCATCCACACTCAGCATGTCTGTAACATTTAAAACAATGAAGTAAAATAAACAGCTAAGTATTAAAGATCACAAAACAGTTACTTCCCCATTAAAATATTTTTATTCTTGGCACATACTTGAATACATATTCAATTCTGAGTGCTAATTACTAATGCACTTCTTCTTGTTTTCCTCTTCCATGATAATGTTCAGTGAACACAAATAGTTAGTAAAGAGATTTGTATGACAATATTGTTGAATTATGACAGTTCTCTCTTTCAATCAAGTGAACAGAGTTTGACACACAGTTCAATTAGGATTTTAGAGTGGTGATTTTTTTTTGTTGCGTCTTCATTGACACAAGCGTTTTTGAACCCTTACTGGGCGTTCAGTGCTTGCCAGGGAGTAATCCTCTGTTGTTATCTTTGTCAAGTCTCGTCACTTCAGTCTGTCAGTGTCTTTTATCCCTTTGGCCAGGAGCTTGGCACCGTTAGATTCCAGGGCTCCTAGATAGTCTCCCAACTAGGAACCCGTGAATTCTCGAATTCACTTAACCTCCGTGACTTCACGGAGCATAGTAAACGAATTCAGCTAGTGATGCCCAGTTTAGATTACATATTAAATTAATCAAAAATTTCACAAGCAATTTTTCCAGACAATAGTGTTTATGCAAGTTTAAAAGGCAATTACATATCATTTCCCAAAACAAATTAAATTTCAATTCAAAATTATTTCTGTTATTTGTTTAAAGAACTCTTGTTCCTTCAATATTTCACATATATATTACTCAAAATAGTCATCATTTATTAAATAGTATGTAACAAACCAGTAAACAAGAATGGATCTACTTCTTGCCAAAAGTAAATTTACCAAAAGAACTGAACAAACTCAAGAGACTTGATCCCCACTATCAACCCATAACTGTGAATAAATCAAAATGAAATGTCTGCTCTCTAATAATCAACATGAGTGCTAAGTGCATTCAGACCTTAGTTAAATGTCAATGTTAACTCTCAAATGTAAAAAGAAGCTGTCATATCCATTAGAAGGTACGTACCTAACATTGCAGTAACATTTTCACCAAGTATTTGTTTGGCTTGTTCTGACTGCAATGCTGTTTCAAGTCTCTCCAACTGCTCTGGATCCATCTCAAGAAATGGATCAAGGGATTCTCCTGAGAACAGACATCAAAAGACATGCAAATTCACATCCAATTCTGCAAACACATGCACATTATAAAAGTACTTCATTATTTTTCTAATATGTGGATTAGTTTAAGATCTCGATTTCAAATGCAAGTTTTGGAGATGTTATTTTTAATCAAAACTAAAAATTATCAATTAGAGAGAATATCAACAAAGAGACTTAAAGAAAATGTTTACTATGTCTAATATTATGATAATTTATAACTATCAACCCCATTTTATCTCCATTAGATCTACAGGGTGAGAGGGTGGTGAAAATTTCTCATCCCAAAAGACAATACAATTTTACAAATAATTAAATACAGTTGAATTTGTAAGCAATTAATGAATAAAACATTATGTAATGTAAACAGAGTCTCTTTCGTACCAGTTTCACAAACTGTCAGGAAAAAATGAAATTCTTTTACCATTCACAAGACGTAGAAGCAAAATTGAATCCCATTCATCCACATTATAAAATTAAATACAAACATCAGAGCATTACCCTACAATACTCTAGGACAAAATTTCACCCTTTCCTTCTCCCAACCAACACAATATTTGGCCAACAATTTACACAACATATAATTCTTACCACAATCTACTTCATCCATAATGAATTATATATAGAAATACCAAAACATTCTCTAAATATACTCAGTCTGATCTAAGGGGGGAGAAAATTTTCAATGACCTAAGATACTTTGTTACCATAGCAACAGTTATCTTAAACCCAGGCAATGAATCAGTACCAAGCAATGAATATGACCAATCAAAACATGCCTAATCCTTGTTACCACGGAAACAATTATGCTAGGTGCTTTATATAATTTACAAGGATTGCCTAGAAAAGGCAACACTAGGAAGTTAGAAGATTCAAAAAGATAATTAAAATAATATCCAATAGAGTTGATGGAGGAATTTTTAAAAATTCAGAATTTGAGATATTGAATTTAGTATACTATTGTGTTACCATGGCAACAACACCCTTCTACAGAATGCTACATTTTTTCTAACCATCAGTAAAAATTACTAATAATTATTATCTCATTAGTCTCACACAATGTAAATGCTTCTGGATATCCTTAGAGATTAAAAATTTGCGTTTTTGGTCTGAAACTGGTTTTGATCACACTTTTCTTATTTATTTATTAATTTTTACAAAAAAAGTAATAATTAAAATATTTATTAAATTCTCAAAAGTAGTTTGAAAGAGAATAAATAAGAAAATAACTGTAACAGAACTATTTATGAAAACAAGATATATCCAATAATCAAATAACTTTAATATTCTAGCTATTCTTGGGTTTTTCTAACCTGGACGATGACACTTCATCAGCTGTTACGGTATCATCCAATCAAGAGCTAAAATATCATGATGGTGACATCAATTTGGTGACGTTTAAGCACCGGATTGGACGAAACCGTAACAGCTAATCAGTTGTCATCAGCCAGGTTTATAACTTTTCACCTTATTTAATTGTGAGAGTGAATGGGGCAATCAATATTCACAAAATAAGCAAATTAAATGCATTAATTCATAATAAAACCATCTTCATATGGATCAACATTTGCTGAAAAACTCAAAATTAAAACAATTACTTAATTTTGGGTAAAAATGCATGATAATAAATAAAATGTAGTTTTATCAAATTTTTTTGAATTCAATTTGGAGGTGGACAAAACCCTATTTTAGATATTAAAATTTTCTATTTCGCCAAAAGTGGAAGAATTTATTCACTTATTTCTAGAAAAAAAACTTCCATTTTTACTGATTTCTAAATTTTCCCTATACCTTCAAGAGAATTAACTGAATTCTGTGACCTGAATATCAAAATTAAAAACAAAAGAGACTAACATACCATTTTTCAATAACTGATCATCTTTAATTTAAGTTAAAAGAAAATTTGATCAAAATCATGCATTCTAGTATTTTAGCACCAATCTCTTCCTTTGAAAATTTCAATCCCTACATCATATTTTTCCATGTACCAACATTACCTGAGATTTCATCTTGAAAGCAGTGCATACCTTCAGCAGAACTGGTTGGCGGCACAGCAGTAACTGCACTAATGGCACCAGCAGTAGCAGAAGGAGGGACCATGTCAGAAACCATCTCAACATTGGAAGCAGGAGCTGCCACAGGAGCAGCTGGGGTAGGAGTAGTTGCTGCACTGACAGCAGCAACTTCTCCTGGATCTGAAGTAACAGGGGGAGGATAAAATCCTTCCACTGTGAGGTTAACATGTGGGTTGCCATCATTCTGGCTGTCACAAGTTCCACTTGAATCCTGACTGCTGTCATCTCCCTGAGAGGGACCACCAACACGTACAACACTTACTGCTGTATTTTGTTGATTGGCTAAAAGAAATTAAAAATTATAGCATTATAGAACATTTTTTTCAAGAAACGATGTGAAATGCAATTTTCATACATCAAATAAAAAAGATTGTTTTGTTACCAAAAAGCACAATGCTATAAATATTAATGATATTGCTTATTCAATTATTAACTAAAAAAGTACGAGAATTTGAACAAATGAAGATATTGTCAACAATTCATGAAACACACAGTCATCCTCTCGATAGTCAATTTGAGGGCCTTTTCTCAAAAGAAATACTTTCATCATTAACACAAAAGAATTTCTGGAAAATGTCATCTTTGCCACACTAATGACTAAATGCTTTAATATAATAATTACCATTAACAATTTTAAATGCTTTGCGACATAATATATTCCAACACATGCAATATTTCATTGTAACACTGTGTTATAAAAAACATAAAGAAATAATCAGACAAATCATACCAAGTATATTCTGCAGAGTTTCTTGATCCACAGATATTGTACCATCATTATTTACTATGATAATTAGAGTGTTGTCAGTTTTATGATCATCAGATGTATCTGCCACAAACGTACTCGACATTTCAGTGCGCCTGTATTGAAACAAATATACAAATTAAGTACATATTTTTAAATAAAAAACAATGAAGCGCATAATTTTGTCTAGGAGGAGAAACATGGCATGTTTATGTCTAAGCATTTCATGCTTGCAGTTCAAATCGATTAGATCTAGCAAAGGATAATTAAGAAAAAAGAAAATAAAATGAATCTCACTATTTGCATACATTTAGGCTGGATAAACAACAATAAATATACAAATACAGCATCGCAACGCGTCAGGTTATAGCCATTCGGCCATATTGGATTTTACCCCAACAAAGCGCATAGAGCGGCTTGCGTCGCAACTTCAAGGACTCCAAGTAGTACGAAGAACACAATTATACCTTTTAAAGGTGCATTAACTTCAGCAACAATGCACTGCGAAGAACAATTCATGCATCACAAATGAGAAGCATTTCTTGATTACAACACAAAATCACTAAATAATCAAAATAACGCCGACACCCATCGATACCCCCTCCTCTCATGTGCTTCAGCTTCTTCCCATGATTCTTCACCACGTAAACACAAAATTCAGTTCATATTACTCTTAGTGTTCTTGCAAGATCTCTGCGAGAGTATTTTACCGGCAAATACGAAGTGAAATTATTAAGTAGCAAAAGATATTTCGAATTTCATGTGGAAAATAAAAATTGCATTATAATTTATGTTAGTATGATTATGTTAGTTCAGCTCTACGTTTCAACGCAAGAAAGCTGATGAATTGCAATGAAAATATTCCCTTAGGGTTGGTCCATAAATTACGCTAAAGGGCGGAGGGGGTTGAGCCAAGCCTCCTTGAGAGTAGAGACCATTAGTTTTGCGTTCGAAACGCTGATATTTTTTTCGTTTTTCAATATTTATTGATTGACAACAAATAGAACACTCTCGTAAAACTGAAATAATTTAAATATATTAACAAACACAGTCTTTATTAATATATCGCAATAACACAGGTTGGTTTACTGTATACCGGTGTCCCACAAACCCTGGGCCATCCCCATAACTTCTTAACGGTCCACAATATCGAAATGTTTCTGTTCGGAATCATGGGGCAGGTAACATACCGTAGAGATATTGTTATGTTTGAAAACTTTTCAGTTTTCAATAAATTTAAGCATCTTTAATTTTTAAATAGATCTATATCTTTTTCTCACCGACAATGGATAGATAACGAAAAAATAAAATGTTTCATTCTGTTTTTCATTTGTTAATTTTTTGATAGTAATTTGAGTATACAATTTTTCATGTGATTTGAAGTTAAGCAGATAATATATCCTTTAGCAGCCCTACTAACTGTCACCCTTGGGGCAGGTGACCTTCACTGCGACGAGATGTTGCGAGGAGAGGGTGACAGGGATGTAAGCATTGGCGGGTGGTATCCCAACAAACTGAAAGGGGCGGATCCAGCCGATCACTTTGCGGCGGGGGGAGGGGATTATAGTTTTTTATTAAATAATAAACATATTTAAATTATATTAAATATAATTTTTGTAGTGTGTATACGATAATTATACAATATTATGTTTTAAATAATGTTATAATTATAACAAATATTGAAATTAATTTTGCCAAATAAAGAAAGGTCACAAACGAAAACTCTAGGTCTCTTGGGGGTGCCATGTCCACCCTGGATCCACCACTGCAAACTGGATTGATTGATTCCAGGCGCGTCAATGTTAAGGTCGTTAAAAAATATGAATAGTTCCATTTGAAAAAACACAGTTACCTCAATACCTCGTAAAATACAAGTGATAAAATAGAAATGAATACATGTATCCATACATGTAAGTGAATTGAACACAAAATTAAGTTCATTATACTACGCGTTCAGAATTCTTGCAAATTCAGTCAGCCTTCATACTGCTCGTTGTGTATATTTCGCTAATGTTCACTCCCGCCTGAGATATGGCATACTATTCTGGGGAAATACATCTTATAGCTCCCAGACTTTTAGATTACAAAAAAGAATTGTACTAATAATAACCAAATCCCACCCACGTGATTCATGTAAGCCTCTCTTCATTAATCTAGGAATTTTACCATTACCTTGTCTGTTTATTTACGAATCAGTGGTTTTTGTCAAAAATTACTTGCTTAGGACGGGAATATATTTTCAAAAAATGCCGATGTCTATTACTATAACACTCGACGTAGAAATCATATTCATCAGGTGACAGTATCAACAGCCCATTACAAAAAATTCACATACAATACATGTACATTATTTTCCGACCCTTTGCCAGATGACATTAAACGATTAAATTCGATAGAAAAGTTTAAATCCCAAGTGAAATCGTTTCTGCTGCATAACTGTTTCTATACAATTAGAGACTATACTGAGCATCACAAGAAAAGTAACATTAATTTTAACAATTATACAGAATGCATTATTTAACATTTGAACTGTATAAATGTGTATAAACAACCTGTAACAAGTATTGCATTGCAGCCTCCGGGTCAATGACCCCCATCTCGATCAGGTTTTCCGTCCAGTTTCCCTGATCCATTGAGCAAATGCTGAGATCCCCCCTTTGTTTTGCTTCTGGACATAAATGTAACTTCATTTTCTGTGCACGTCTTCTAGAATTCAGTGGGAAATACAATTATTCAAATTATCGTTTCCATGTTGTCGCGTCAGGAAGTATTATTCCGAAGGACAACATGGATAAGAGCCAAAATTTATTGTCATTTTATCCTTGAAAATAGATTTTATTACATGGGAGCCTTTTTTTTCTTTCTTCAATTTTAAGTAGTATATGACAGTGTAGAGATCACAGAATTTTGAAAATGTGCTTACAATTCATTTTTCCCCATAGCACGTCATTCGCAGTTTTTAACTGCTTTTTTGACGTAAAATAAATAAATAAATATCGATTAACCCCACTCCCTCATGCACTTCCCAATTCCTCATGCAAAGTATAAAAGTTCTGTCATTGACGATATTCAATGCATTGTTTATACTATTTGGAAAATTTGTTTTCATTTGATATTAAGTTTCTTGATTCAAAACTTACATCTGATGAGTTCTTTGTGTAAAGGCCGTTCTGAATGGAAGTCACTTAGTGTCTCGCGGAAGCCAGTGTACCTGCAGTTCGCTAGCCAGCAGTTTGCGAGCGTTCTTGGGAATACGAATGTGTGTCGCAGCTTGACATATATACCAGGTTAGTGAAGTTTTCAAAATAGAATAATTTTATTTGTGTGAAACGTGTCGAAGCAATAGCGCTTGTTGCAATGTGCTAAAGTGCAACTGAAGTGCCCATGGAAATCAAAGCCAGAAATCGTGCTCTGGAGGTGTATATAACTTACACGGACACGACGCGTACAATTAATAATTAAATTAATGTTTCAATATAGACTTTTATCTAACTTATTTTTAAATACTTTACTTGAATTGGGTACATTTTTATTAAATATTCGTATTTTGAATTTTGGAAATTATATTTCCGTCATTCGATTGAGGTGCAACCTCCAGTCTGTTGGGACACCAGCCGCCACTGGTATATAGGACCAGGTTTGATCCTTCTATAACATTTTAGTCATATTTTGGTTCTGTCATTAGAGGACCGAAAGATTGAGGAAATGTGAAAAAATGTCATTTAGACTGCAATAGATGTCAGCTGGAAAGAAGGTGGGGGTAAAACAGAAAAAGTAACCTAGATAAAAGAGATTAGATAATTTACTAGTATGAGAAATTTTGTGGTATTCTGTAGGACCAGTTATCCTTGGTTAAGTGAAATAGAACGTGTTACATATTTATTCCCTTGGCATTAAATAGTTCATTCAGTAGAACATTTTGGACATTCTTCAGCACGTTCTTTCTCCTTCGTATTTTCTCACAAAATTATGCGAAAAGTAGTACTCTAACTTTCGAAAAATTGTACATGCCCTTATTTCAAAATCTATCGTTAAGGAACAGGTTTCGTTAAGGGAAAAATCTCTCTCTTCATAATTGTAGTATTAGGAAAACGCCGAAAAAATTTGAACTTTTTCAATTTTCAAAAAATTAGAGTTTTCAACGAACATGAAAACCTGCACCATTCTCTTAAACGTCCTTCACATTATACAACAACAAAATTTAATGAAAAACGATGGAGAAATTGTTTTTAAATTTAGAAAACGTCCTAGGGGCTTCATGTAAAATACCCCCCAAAATTAAAATATCGGTTTTAAATTCAAGGGGCAGCGATAACAGTCAGATCTATTGCGGAAAATCAATTTCGGAGAACATTGGCTCTAGGGTTTAGCCGCTAGCGTTGTTCACAGACGGACGAACAGACACACGTTTTGCTGTCAATCGATTTTTCGGTATCTAGAACCCACAAAACATGGATTCCGGCTGCACCATGTGTTCGAGGATTTTGTTTTCTAAATGTAGCAACTGGATTTATCCACTTTTTCATTACCTGGACCCTGTAATAAGAGTTTTCTGACGAAAACGCGCCGTCTTTCCGCGTAGCATTACATAACTTTACTGA
This sequence comes from Teleogryllus oceanicus, assembly GCA_964035755.1. Lineage (NCBI taxonomy): Eukaryota > Metazoa > Arthropoda > Insecta > Orthoptera > Gryllidae > Teleogryllus > Teleogryllus oceanicus. The sequence goes on from CAXIVR010000004.1 coordinate 52,208,440, forward strand.
GTAAGCGGTAGCGAGAAAGTAAAACATATTTTAGCTTCATAAACTATTGAATAAATGCTAAGTATTAAGAGTCCGAGAAAGCCAACTCTAAGTCTTTAAAATGTAGTGAAAATGTAAAAATTTAAAAAACCGTTTTCGATCGAAAATTCAAATTGATTTTTCACGGCGAAACTGTTATGTGGATGTACAAAGACACTTGTTTTCTCAGTAAATTGTTTAGAGGTAAGGAAACATAGTCGAAAATAGGATTTAAACCGTAACGAATACCATATAACAAATTGACACTGACTTTGATAGTCCATCAAGAAGCTAGGAAACTCGTAGGCATAATGGTATGACTAAATTTGAAGTCGTTTGGGATGACATTTGGGGATCTAAATTCATTTTTCAAAAAGGGCCAAAAAAAAATTATTTTTTAATTTTTGTAGAAACAAACCATTATGCAGAACAATCAATTGTTAGCAACATTCTAAATGAAACGTAGCAAACACTCAATATTGCCATATTCTTATGATATTAATAAAGAAATAAACGTAAATTCCTGGATATTCTTTTGTGGATTTGTCTGGACAAAAAACCAACACTTCAGAATTATTGCTCTCGAAATATCTTGTGTTAGATTAAAATAAGAAAGGAAATGCCGTGGAATCATTTTGAATTCCCACATAGCAACATTTGTATTTCTGACAATGAGATCCCGTTAGTAAGCTGTATAAAAGCCAGATATTGATTGATTTATTGAATTAGAAGTTTTCAAATACTTACATTACTAGTGAATCAAACTGCATCGATGAAACAATGACACCACGTAGAGGTAGATTTTGTTTCCTACAATACATACTCAGTAAACGCCACAAGCATTGTTTGGAACTTTTCAAATTATCTGTTCAAAGTGGTTATACCTCGAAAGGAAACATCCAGTCAGAAATAAATGACATTGGGGGTTGTAATGGTGCTAATGGCGCCTTTATTGAATTCGGAGAGGACATTGGTGTAATTGTTACACCAGTAAACGTTTTAGCACGTAAAATAAACCAGAAAGACCCTCACCTTATTGGAACACTAAATAAAAAGAGAAAAATCAATCCAAAAGTGTCGTGTGTGCCAAAGTACCAAAAAGGGAAATAACTGCGTTACAAAGCAATGCAAACGCTGTTGGAAAATGGAAAGTCTAAAGGAACGTTATTTTACTTACAACGAAAGATGTACCTAAATGGTTGATGTGACAACTAGACGTGGAATATGCAAGAAACCATCCATCATTTTAGAATAAAATAAAGTGAAGTCACAGGGACCCTACATTGATGTTTCTGACCAGTTATCATCAAATGTCACGACCGAAAAGAAGTAAAATGGTACGGGAAAGTAGCCATTGATTTGCTGACAAATACCCCTGTTGTAAATGCTTACACTATTTACAAGCAAGTAATTGGCAATACCAATATACAATATCTGGCAAAACCAACATTCATATCACAAGAGTTTCGTAAAAAAAACAGTCTCTTTGATTTATAGTCAGTCACCTAAGAAATTCAGTCGGCCGTATGTATGGAATTGGGGAACTAGGATGCAAGAGAGATCGTAACGAATGTTAAACAAAATTTTCCGAAAAATATGGAAGGAAACAAGTAAACACGAACTGTATAGGATGCACTGATACTTATAACCTGAAGGGATAAATATAAAATTGTACTTTTATTCTCTTCTATCGGAACCCGGCAGAAGTTTTGCCCTTTAATTCCCTCTTCCTCTTTCCATCTCTCTCTCTCTCTCTCTCTCTCTCTCTCTCTCTCTCTCTCTCTCTCACACACACACACACACACACACACACACACACACACACACACACACACTCACTCTTCGTCTCTCCTCTCTGTCCGTCTGATTCACATTTAGTTGCAAATTCTGCATGTCTCTGAACAGGTGGGGTAATATTGAATCGCCGGCCCAGCAAAAATGTAATAGAATGTTCAAGATGATCTCATCCTGTAGATTACGGTCAGAGAAACGTTTTTTCGTGTCCTCCTCCCCTTAAAAATGTATTCGTTTTCCGTAATTTTTTCTGTTTTTAAGAAATACATGTATTACGCAGATTTTATCTTTGGGATAATGAATGGTATTTAGGCGTTTAAATATTTAGATATTAATCGCTCATGGATAGTTTTTCAACAGTTTCTTGCTAACTTGATGCAGTGTCAGATGTCGCTGTATATTTCAAAATGCTCGAAGTTTGGAAGAAAATTAACTAAAAATGAATAAATATCACTAAATAACATTTTAAAAACTTAATTTTTCAATGACAAAATCCGCCCATAAATTTTGTACCGGCAAACAATGTATATAACGTGTGATAATTGAAATAAGCGTTAAGAATATTTCATTAAGTTTGATATAAGAAAGGATTCGGAGGAGGTAGCCGCAAATTCAAGTTCTATCAACAATTTTTTTTTTCTGAGCGTATGTGCACCGCATGTCCGTCGAGTCACCGACGCACCGGACTTCGGAACCCTCCCTCTTTCAAGCGCAGTGGCTTGCGGCGGTGGCTAGTGATGGTGGCTACTGGCTACGTGGAAAGGGCTCTGCCTCTTCTCGGTGGCTCGTGGCTGTGTCTACGTGTGAAGGAGCCCTACACGCTCACTGTCCTGTGATTCACATGTGTTTCATAAGACATAAACACTCGATGGTTTTACAACTTCCGTGAATCACGTGTGGGTCATAGACGTTTACGATTTCTACTGCAAACATTTCCATTGAACCCGTAACTGCACAGATTTTGGCGTGGACTTGCGAGGACGGTTGTAGAATTTAGAAATGCGCCGAGACGTGTGGAAAATATTTTTATTTTTGAGAATATTACAGTAATTTTTTTCTTACAGTCAGGAAGGTTTGGACGTGGGGAGATATTTTACGGATTCGTAATGTTCTCATTGGGACAGGGAACATTACAATTCTTGCAAATTTCTAAATGTCAGAGGTTTTAATGAAAATCGGAACTATACCATACTTGCACTTTCTTCTATACGAGCAAAACATTTCAACAAAATATTTTCCATATACTATGGATCAACACCACTTTTATATCATTCTTTGACACATACGAGGAAAAAATATAAAGAAAAACATTTGGCACTGTTTTGGGGAAAATAATTGTTTAAAAGTTGGCTAATTTTGAAAATTGGCTTTAAGACTGTCTTGGAAAAACATTTTATTTCGGAAATATCTATCTAAAATTTGAACTTTCGCAATTTTCGAAACTTAAGAGAATTCAAATTTACTTTCCCCATTTATTTTTATTAAACTTTGTCTTCAAATAGAGTAAAGAATACTTAAAAATGGCGCAGGTCTGTTTTTCGTTGAAATTTCTGAATTTTCGAAATTCCAAATGTTATTTTTTTCTGCGTTTCGTGCAACTGCAATATTGAAGAACAAATAATGCGAGAAAATACTAGTTGTTTAAGCGGCGGGAAAGCTGAATATGGCCATTCCAGCGGTGGTGTAGTGGTAATGTGTTTGGCGACTTTTCTTAAAGGACCTAAGTTCAAATCTTGGTGGGAAGAGAAAAATGTTGGTGATTGAAAAAACTTTTGCAGGTTAATATAGTACTATAATATTGCGTATCCGTTACCAATGATGCGAGTAAGTATGTGCTGTTGTAGCACCACTACCTGTTGTGGTTTTTCAAAACATCCGCCTATCTGTGAACAACGCTATCGCCTAAACTATTACTAGGATTTTTTGCCAAAATGAATATTCCCCGATCGATCTCGCCCGATCTTGCTCTGCGATTTTGAAAAGATTTCTTTAAATTTTGGAAGTACTTCACATGAAACTCCTGTGACATTTTCTCAAAAATATCTTCAAATTTTCCCTTTAAATTTCTTGTAAGAATAGAGAGAAATACAGCTATTAAGGTGACGTTGGTTTGATTTTTACGGTTAACTCTGAATTTTCGAAAATTTTTAAAAGTATCCATTTTTTTGGTCCTCCTAGTACAACCAGGAGCGGCTATTCAAGATAAGTAGGTGAAATGGCACTTCAATTATTTATATAATAATTATATTTCAAATGTATTTATATCCATCCTATATATATAGCGCCGGCGGCGCTAGCTGAATTCGTTTACTACGCTCCGTGAAGTCACGAAGGTTAAGCGAATTCGAGACTCGCGGGTTCTTGGTTGGGTGACCGGCCAGGAACCCCGGGATCTAACGTCGTCGAGCCCCTGGCCGAAGGGATAAAAGGCACTGACTGACTGCGACGTGACGAGACTTGACTTAGTAATTAACGGAGGATTACTCCAAAAAATGCGCTCAACACCCCTTAAGGGGCTTGGAGACGCGTTGCGTCAAGATGTGGACGCAACATCACATACAGTATGTATAACTTAATAGAAATGCATTTTTGAATGGCACGTACGCAGCACTCTACTGGGGCAGTTAAAACTCAGGAAGAAGGAGAAGACAAGGAATTAGAAGGAAAGATAGCGCGCGTAGTCATTGGACCATTTGCTCCGGCATTCATCTAGTATTGATCAAAGAAACCACGGAAAACTTCCGATCAGAGCAACCGGCAGGTAGAATTCTCCTCCAGACAACGACAGAAGTCGACCTAGCTTTCTGGCTAGTGTCGAAAATCCTGCCACCGTCGGGACTCGAAGCTCAGGACCTCATGGTGAGAGGCACTGCTGTTACATCAGTTGATGCTCTGAGCCAGCCCCTCCGGTCTTACCGCCGAAAGACGGGCATTTGTGCACATTTCCAGCGCTCTAAACTTCAGCCAGCTTCAATGTTAAGAAGAAAAAAAAAATCTGAAAACACGTGGCGAATATTGGAATACGGAGCCAATACAATACTAGACTGCTGGCCAGCTAAAAAGCCGAACTAACGGGACAACTTTTGAAAAATGTCACTGTCGGATGAGAACATACATTTATACTCGATTTAGGGTAGTTTCGATTCGTTTTATGTTGGCTAAAGTTGTTGCCAACCATCACACAAATACCCTGAATATATTACCTTCAAGCGGTAGGGACATTTTTTAAAATTTAAGTTTGCAATGAAACAATGACTACTTCCGTAGATACCGCCAACATTCAAAGCCATCCAAGTGAAATTGTGTTAGTTTACGAGTGTTGCTAAAGATTTGCATTTTGCGTTTTGGTGCTCTTCGTTCTTTGCGTTTTATCGTTCAATTTACTTATTTAGTAGTACTAGGCGTTTTTGAGTTTTATTTCTTATTTTCCAATTGTTTTCTTTAGTAATAATAATAAAGTTAATTGAAATAGTTATAGTAGTTCATTATTTGTTGTTGTTGTTGTTAAGTGTCCCTTTAGTATTTCTTGTTTTAAATTAATTATATTATATTTATTATTATTTTTCTGAATTCATTTTAATTATAACTGGAAAATAATGGTAAGCCTAACATCTGGGTCTATACTTAATACTGAACCTTTGAAGATTTTCAACACGTTTTCAAAGACTGTCTCTGGTAACAATGGATAGGTTATTGAAAACTTACTTACTCTAATGATGATTTTCATTATTTTTTTGAACTTACTTTTAAAAGCTAATGAATAATTGAACAGATAAATTAAATGGATGTATTTGCATTGATATTGACATAACTGGACTGTTAGGAACATTTTATTAGATCACTTAAAAACTACCATGTATATCACGTTAATTAACTTCAATAATTGTGGTATGTATTTGCGTTCAATAAAACTCATTACTACCACTTCAAAACGCGAAGGATCTGTTGTCACACATCTCAAAAGCATTAATAACATAGAAGTATGACCGCAGATAATTTTTGAGGTTGTATTTTTCATTTGCACTTGACACACTTTTTAATACTTCTTAAGCTCGCAATAGTTGATAATGATAATTCTTAATTAACTTAATAATTATTCACAGAGTTAATATTCGTTTATAGATCTCTTTTTAATTCTACCGAAAAACGAAACATGTATTATTGAACAGTGGACAAGACTTGAGACCGCGCGAGGATTGTGAATGAGACAATAAACAAAACAAAAGCGAGAGACTTGATCAGAGTTATAGTTTCATAAGTTGGCTATTCCGACAGGAAATCTTTCAAGCTGCCATATTGCGAATTTAGTGCGGCCTGATACACGGCCTGGAGTCTAACGGTACTAATGACCATAGAGTTGATGCCCAGAATCATTAATCAATCAAAACAATGGTACAAGCACGGACGCGGAGGCAGGGAATACAATGGGCAAATATGTAAAGTTACAGGACCGAGATAGGTCTATGCGATGTTCGGGGTGAGCGAAAGTGTTCTTCACTACACCCCCAAAGGGGCGGTACGTTCTACGAAAGGCACAGGTAATCTTTTAGACGCTTATAATAAAATCAAAATCGACACTACAATATACTTCTTGAAACCCTACAATTTGTTGAAATGCGATATAAATATTGTGCGTTATTTTTTGCAACTCTAATTTGATTTAAAAAATTGCCTAATACAAATTTTAGAGAGCTATAATGGTTGCGAAAGCCAATGGCTATTGTTGCTATGACTATCGACGTATTTTATTGAACATAATTAATAATCAAATGTTTAGAACACGCCATGCTAGTAACTTATCGCCCATATTCGGACCATTACGTATATTATTTTTTAGGGTACGAATTTTAAAACGCCAAGAATTTATCATGGTTGGGCAAGCCACATGATTTCATTCGCGGTATCCTGTTTGTGTCTGATTGGATGGCATGCGTGTACTTTGAAGTTCTTGCATTGTTTCGTCGTAAAGGCATTGAACAAGAGTCATCCATAGTCCGGGCCTGTTTTGTTTGACACATTATAATTCTCCGTCTGCAGGGTACGAGACATCTGAATGTTATGATATCATTATTTGTTTGTTTTTTGTTATCTTTTTTATCATAGCAAAATATTGGATATGAATATTAATGCATTAATTTTATGATGGATGATAGAAATTACGGTAAGAATTATATAATGTGACGGTTGTAAGCAAATAATCTGTAGACTAATCTAAATTAGTTTCATTTTTCGAGTGTTCCTACTCATAGGTCAGGCTACATTTTAACTTTATCGAATGTTAGGAGTGTTATAGAGAAGGCATTGAAATCGCGTCCAATTTCGACATTTTTCAGAAGTACAGGTCTACATTTCTGAATCTTTAATAGTGGAAGGTATATTTGCAAAATATTTGTAAATATGGACGTTTGACCTACTTTCCAAACCATTTATTGGATATTTTGAAACATTTTTAGCACAATTTGGGAAAATTTGGTGTTCAGGACATTCGAATAAGAGTTTTTTTTTTATTTTGGCGGTATTTTCATCACAGCTCTTACATTTTCAAATCTTCCCCAATCGATAACGTTTTTTGTTTTTATTTTTTCTCATATCTTCCTATAATAATACGATACAAGTCACATTCTCACTAAACTATGGTTTTCTCACTAAACTAAATGTTAGAGTTTCGAAATTAATAATTAGTTCGATTTCGTTGTACTTCTTGCGAGCCCTCAATATTTAAATAACTTTATTTATTAATTTAATTACTTTAATACATAGAAATAAAGGGTTTAAATGTCGTATAAATAGATTGGAACACTCTTCGCGCAGTTGAACGAACACTTTCTAAAAGTCCCGAAATATTTCCCTTTTCCTCCATTCCATATTCAAGATACATTCTTCTATTGTACGATGTAACCAAGGAACAAGATATTCATGTTGCACTTACGTAAATGTTACACCACAAATTTCTATGTTAAATATAAACAATTTGGTTATACTCTACTGCAGGGTTTCCCAACTTTTTTCGTTTTTCGACCCCTTTTAAAAGAATTGTTGGCTCCATCGACTCCCTCACGTTATTCTGTATAAATTATCATACAGATTATAACACAAGTAATAGCCATTTGATGACTTAAAGATAACAATTTCATACACCAATATTTTGATAAATATCTGGATTTTTAATAATCGAAGACTCTTTCGCTTCTGACTTGCTGAGTTTTTAATCTTCTTTGTTGTGCAATTGTTACAAAATATTGAGCGTTTTTTACCTAGCCGTACTGGTATTTCGCCAGTACTGTGTTGCAGGGAGTATTTTCTTTCGCGTTGCAATATCGTCAAAATATAGTTATAATTTGTTGAGTTTTGTAAACAACATAAGCCGTTGGGGAGCCATTCTCGGATGATCCGGTGCAGGAAATCGAAATGATGCTCCCATCTGCAATAAACGTGTAATCACGTTTTAAATCTAATTGGTGTAAATACAAGAATAGAGTGGAGAAAACAAACTTGAGGAGCAGTTTTTGCCGATATCCGTCTGCAGGGGTTCTTGTTAAGAGCCCCTTACTTCTGGATACCGCGGCGGTGCACCAGCCTAGCTACGCCTCTGCTCCTAAGAATGAACACGGTTACGAAAGAAGAGGAGCGAATTTGTAATTATTATTATGTTTTGTTGCTCGTGTCAGTGAGATCTTAGAAACGCGTTTAGAACTCGTCGAATGCTTGTTAATGCAAGCACAATAATTCTGAATGTCTTAGAATATTCAAAAATAAAAGAGGGGACACGTTCGACCCCTATGGAATAGAATTTCGGTAGGTTCTCGATTACATTTTTGTATATGTTATACCTTAAAAGCATTCCACTCGGAGGCACACCTTATTTGAGACTTCCTAGAAGCCAGAAAGAGTACACGGTGTCAGTAGCGAATACGGGGGGGGGGGGTCATGCCCCCTCCCAAAAATCTAGTTTTCATTTGTTACCTTCCTTTATTTGGCAAACTTGATTCAAATATTTGTTAGAAGTATGTAACATTTAAAAAAGTCATATTGTATAGTTTCATACATACACTACAAAAATAAAATACAATATACAAATATGTTTATTGTTTAACAAAAATCTATGATGCTGCCCACCAAATGATCAGCTGGATCCGCCCCTGTATGGTGTCATGCCTTTGCTGTTAATGTAGTATTACCATGGATGAATGTGGGGTGTTGTTTTATGGTATTTCTGTAAGATGACATAATTGAACCTTATGGCAGTTAGTTCTGTTTTATTCGTTCAGTAATACCCAATGCAATATTTAGCTCCATGCCAGGAATCAAATTTCTCTGCTTGAGACATTCCTCATTGGTTCCTACTTGGGCCACCACTCTTATTCTCTCTGATGACACTAGGGGGTCATGTATTATCCATTACTACTTTCATCCAAGATAATACCCCTTATCTCTGGAATATTATACTATTAGTATTACCAATATTATTGTGAAAGAGAATAGAGGCTTAAACTTCTGCTGACAAGGAAGTGGTTGCAGAAAGCAATATTTCAGCATTGAAGAATCACCATAAAATTGTTCATTTAGAAGTGTTAGTTTAGACTTGTGCAATGAACTTTTTTTTTTTTTTTCATCTTTAGTTACTTCTTTAGTTTTCATGTTACCTATTTACTGTTTCAAAACGTTATCCAATTATAAAGAAATATCAATTAGCAATATAATTTTATCATAAGAGAGATTTTGGAAAATCTTATGACAACCTGATTAATGGGAAATGTTTTATTCATATTTTGCAAAAAAATAAGGAGTTAGCTTTAAATGTGCAGGAAGAAATGTGCTCTTGACTATTTTAAGCGAAGAAATGAATACATTTTTCGAAACAAAAAAATTTCATATTATTGTATTAACACATCTGATTCTTATGGTAAACAGTAACTTAAAACCTTATTTTTAAAACAGTAGAATCCTACTTACCTATGCATTTAAAATATTATTGATAATTATGAGGTTATTATTTGATAATTGTTTGACCCTAGGAGAAACTCAACATCCTTTTTTATTTGAGTTTGATCCAGAGCAAATGGAGAAAATTGAAACAGCTTTACGGTCAGATCTCGCTAAACAAATATTTGGTGAAAACATTACATCAATCTTAGGTAAGAAATGTGCAAAAAGCAGGTATGCAAAATTGCTGTTAGTTAAATGAGTTCTTGAAGTCTCAAGTAGATGTTCATACATGGGAAAGAATTGGATAATATGTCTTACTACAAAAATCTGTGACAATTACAAGCACATTCTACATTATAAATGAAGAAATGTATTTTTTTGGTACTATCTCTTTTTTTAGTGAAAAGCATTTGTAACAATGTCTAAGAACATTTTACATTTACAAATCTGTTGAACACTTTTCACTCTTAGTAGAGGAATAAGGCTTAAGTGGATAGATACAGTTAGTTCAAAAGAAATTTTGATTATTCTAAAAATTTCCTACCTTTTAACAAAATATAATTTAACATATAAATAATAATTTTATATCAAAACTTGTGCATATTTTGCAGTCTTTCCTTTAATAGATAATAATAGTTTGAGTTAAAAAAATATGGCAAAATCAAATTTTTTATTTTGAACCAGATTCCACCAAAAATTACCCCTATTTTCAGTTTCCTTAAGATGTTGGAATAACATGTACTAGGTTTAAATAACCAGTATTTTCTAAACAATTTTTACTTCCTTGCATGTTATTATGTAGTACAGAAATAGACATAATGCAACAGCAGAAACAGTAATTTCTCGACAAAAGAAGCAGTGGATTCCTCATATCAAAGAAGGGTATAATTCTTAATCCCACACATAGCGCACAACTTCCTCTTATATACTGTGTAGTCAGAATCCATGTTTTGTGGGTCTTTCATACCAAACAATTTACTCTATGACAAAATGTCAGTTTATGAATATGCTAGTGTATAAACTTTTCACAGGATCTTTACCAAATTTTATATTTCCGGGATCAATTTGGCTGATGTCAAAGCCCCTTGAATTTGAAATGGATATTTTGATGATGATGTGATGATTATTGTTATTATTATTATTATTATTATTATTTTATTTTATTATTCCCCAATTTTATGATGCGGTTTTTTTGAATTCTCTTCATTTCTCATCATTCACTTCAAAATGTTAATTTTCTTCAATTCTTCATCTTCAATTTTTAAGAAAGAGATTCTTTTTGTAATAAAATCTCTTCAAAATCAGATCTTTTAGTAATGATGTGCAAAATGTCTTGAAAATAGGAGTAGTTTGTGCATAACTTCAAGTGAAATAATGACTTTTCAAAATTACATAAATGATTTTCTCAAATTTGCAAGCATTTTCTTGAACTTGTCGCATTTTCATTCAAACCTCTGAAGTTTTGAAAATAGAAAATGTTCAACTTTCTTTTTAAAGCATTGGGAAGGACATTGTGCTGACTGAGGCAAGTGGTTTAGTATTGTGTTGAATTCTCGCCAATTCTAGCAAGTCCTGAGTTCGAATCCCAACATGGGAGAACATTTTTGCAGGTTTGAAACCCATTTATGCTGATTCAATTGTATCGTTTAATATAGATTAGTATCACAAATAATGGCAGAAAGTATATTACAGCACAATAGTTAGCCTGTATAATTTATTGGATGTCATAAATTATTAATTTTTTCAACGATAAAAAAACATAAGTAAGAAATTAAATCAGAACTATAGATGTAGCAGATATTAATCCGTTTTATATATCCTGAAAATCAGCAATAAATTCAAACATTAATTTAAATTTCATCCAAAAGTTATGTGGGAAATTAGTGTTAATGCACATTTTGAGAAAATAGGGTTTAAAAGGACCTAGGGGAGTGAGAACATGGAAATTATTGGTACAAAGGTGAAGGCTATCCTTCATAATTCGAAACCAAATCCAGCTATCAATGTAAAACTTTCACAGACATCTAGATATATGTACCTGGAGATTATAAATTTGATTTTCAAAAACCGCATTGTTTTTTCACATAACTGTACTAACCTCAGCATACAGGTTATGTGATTTTGATATAGTTTACTGATATTTTAATTTATATCTAGGCATTAATATTCGGTAATGGCTTGGCAAGTGATAATTATAAGCCACACTCATACAGCTTTGAGATACAATTTGTTTCATGAAAACTGAAATCTTCAAAACTGAATGGAAAGAAGGTTGCCAAGAGAGAATCATGGTCTGGGCAAACAGACCTTGTCTTGAAAACCTGTAAATTGAGGTTTAAGACTATCTCTCACTGACCTATTCATATATAAATGGCAGCATTAACAAACACTGTTATATTTACCATGTTGCTTAAGTTAAAAAAAACAAAAAACAACATACATCATATATCATGTTTTCATTCTATCAACATTGCTGTAACTCTACATTTTAAATGTTAGGTATGTTGAATAAGGATAAGGAGGCCACACAATTGAAGGATTCAATCCCCAAGGACTACCAATATCCTAATGAAAAAACAAGTCACTTTCCACCAGCTGTTGTTCCAGTTGTGACTCGCCCATATCCATCATGCAGTGGGAAAACGGAGTTCACACTTTTACCTCAGAGAAACAATGTACATCGGATTATACCCTCGCATCTGAGACTTATGGTGCAGATCACAGTGCTGCCCTCACAAAGCGTAAGTCCATGTTATCCCAAGCATGCTTCAGAAACCTTGGCAAATGCCAGAATGAATTTTGTTAGGATGTAAACTTGTCAGCTCTTTGCTTTGTGGCATACTGAATACAACCTTCGATTTTTGTGAAACTATAACATGAAGGTGTGTGGTATCTCCAAACTCAGAGAATATTTCAAGCTACTCTAGAACTATTACAGTTGTTTGTTGTTGTTATTGGTTATTTGCTTTCCTCTTTTTTTTCCCTATAGAAGGTTTAAACTGGTTAGGGGGTAAAACCAAAATAGTTTAACTACAGTTGAACAATACTGATCTGGTGTAAATATTTAACAAATTCATGAAAGGAAGACATGATCTTGAAATGAATTTAATATGACGGTTTTAATTGAAAGATTCGCATGATCATTTTTTGTTTGATTCCACTACTGTAGCAGTAGGTGCACAACAGTAGCACACAATTGAAACAAAATTAAAAGCTCCTTTCAGCTGCTGAATTTGAATTCTCTTCATTTTTAAATGATAAATCTATATCATTAAAATGCTGGACAATTATTCGACAATAAGAAAAAAAGTTATTCGTAATAACACTCGTTTATGTTCATCCATGTCAGTTGAAGGTTTTCCGTTGCAGGGTTTTAAACCTTTGAGAGCTAGGGATTTATTGCTCGATGATTTGTTTAAAGAATTAGTTGTTTTAAAAGGAAATTTTGTTATAAGTTAAGATAGACATATTTTTATATCATTTTATATTTAAAGTGTTTATACATATATGTATATTCCAGTTATTGTTCAGAAATTTGTGTGACTGACAATTATAATATATTGTTACAATAAAAATATATAATTCAAAATTATTATATTTACTGTATTTTAAATACATAATGTGTATTTAGAAAATCAAAACCTAATATATGTTGGGTGTGTGATCCGCAAAGTCTGGATGGTGAGATCCGGTTATGACCAATATGTCAGCTTGCACGAGATTTCCCCCTCCAGGAATAACCCCGAGTAGGGCATCATTTCAGCTGGGACAAGCTGTAAGCTCCTGACATCTGTGGTGGTGTAGTGTATGTATATGTGTTTTAGTTAGGAGAGAGAACAAGAAAAGGATGAGGAAAGAAAGAACATGCTCACACCATGGGTCTGTTAGGGTAATGCTCTGGCATTCACCTGGTATTGTTAAAAGAAAATATGGAAAACTACTATTTAGCAACAGCTGCCTCTAGAAAAGAAGCTGAATTCCACCTAGCTATCTAGTTACTGTCAAAAATCCCCCACCATCAGGACTCAAATTAGGACCTTCCATTCAGTCGCTACACAGACAAGTGGTGAAACTGGTTCTAAGCTTACTCAGCCAGCAGTGATATGATAAGAAACAAATGAAGTGCCAGAGCACAAAAGTTACTGGATCATTTGGACTACAAGTGTAGTTTCACTATATGAATATTTTCTTGAGCTCTCGTTTGCTCATTGCATGGTTAGGGCCTGATGAGAAGAGGTGTATTTTGTCAACAATTCTATAAAATTAAATGGGTAGTAAACTTACTTCTGCAAATATTTTTTCTATCATTTGGTGCAAAACTTTCTAGTTTTCAAATGCTGCCATGCTTATTGATACCATTGTTCATAATTCACTTATGTACAGTGAAAGAGTAAGATAGGGGTTCCGGAGCTCCAGAAAATCTGCACAGATTCATACTTCTCATCCGATACACTAATACAGTTTTTACTGGTGTGTGTGTGTGTTGTTGTTTGTTTTTTTTTACGATTAAAAATCATATCAAATATATTTAATTATAATTTGAAAAATTCACTGAAAATTATGAATTCTTAAAATAACAAAGTTCTTTCCAACAAAAAAATCTCTCCCCCCTCAAGTACCAAACAAAATTGAAAAGGATTTCTGAAGAATCTTTCTTGTTTCTTTATTAACCATCTTCGATTAATTTCATCAGAGAAAGAAAAATTATGTTTTTAGTTAAAAGTGTTAAAGGTTTTCCAAAGGCACTACCAATTGTCTATAGTATTAACAGAAAACATTTACTACAAAAAAGTTTTCAAATTTTATTGCTGTCACTAGTTAAGAATACCCCAAATAGTAAATTCTAATATCCATCAACAATTTAGTTTTTATTTGTGCAAGAAAATTGATTTTTTTTCTTGTTTCTATTACTCACTCTAAACCATCTTGTTTCTATTACTCACTCTAAACCATCATAAAAAGTTAAATGATAGTTCTCTTATCATTGAGCTTCCAACAAACAATTCATTTTTAATTGATTTTTTTACTTTAATAAAACAGACTAATATTTTTTTATCAATTTATTTCTTTTTTGGTCTTTCTATTAAAGTTTCTAAAAATTCTTTAAAAAATGTAAAGACCTATTTTGGGTCTTTTTCAAAAATCTAATGATCAGGTTCGTTAAAACCCCATCATAAACAAATATTACAGACTCTGTTTTATTAAGGTCAAAAAACCATTGCAATTAAAGAAACAAGATAGCAGACATAAATATATTCTTTAAAACAATTCATATGCTAAAACTTTATTATAATAATTACATTAATTGGCTATTAACTAAATAAACTCATCAAGAAATCATCTCTTTCATTCACTTTCTCACTTCCACTATCCTGAAGTCCAGTTTTTTCATTTTTCTTCTTTTTCTTCTCCAAAATCTGATCCTCTGTTTCTCTTTGATGAATTGTCACCTGAGAATTATCATCATAATTCACTAACTTCTGTCCCTTTCCTAACTTCTTTTTCAGCTTCTCACTCTTGTCTACATTGAGAGAGAAATAATCAGCTTCTCGCTTAGCTTGATTAATTTCTGTTCGCATTCGCTGTTTATGGACAGCTTTTTCATAAGCTAAACGTTCACTTAAATGGGTCCACTTGAATCTTAAAACAAAGAATTACATTTGTTAACAAAAATACAATAGAATATGGCCTTTCACATATATTTTCAGATACTGAAAAAATGTATTAATAGCCAGTAATAAAACCGAAAACAAGAAATTCACGGATTACGTTCAGACACTGTCAATAGTAAAGGTTATTAAACAATATTATCCACAAAAATTACAAAATTAAATAACACTCAAAGTAATACAAAATTATTACTATAATGCAAGGCTTGGTATTTTAGATTCACAGAAGAGAAAATACTTAAGAAGGAAACCTAATTTAATTTAATCAAAGTAGAGAAATAAAATGAAATGTAAGATGGCCACTCATGTATATATTGCAAGTGTCAGAATAAAAATAATCACCTGGGTAAATACTTGATGGTCCATATATAATCATAAAATCGACTTTTCTTTCTTCCTCCAATTTGGGTGTTATTCAAGAGTTCAGCAACTTCCTTGGCAACACGTTTACTCTTAAATTCAACCCAACCTTCAGCATAATTCCGGGAATTTGTTTTCTTTTTTTTTAACTTCCTTTTTTTAACATCTGAAAAAAATCTTCACAATGATAAAAAATAAAACAAAATATAACAACAATAAAAATAATTGCAGTACATCTTATGGAAGTCGTTCTGTAAGGTAATAAATCAGTAACTGCATAAGTGATACATAACATTCCACCTTTTACTAAACAATTTATGTATAAACATAAAAATCTTAGTTGGTAAAATATTCTCAAGTTTACATCAGTAAAAAACGTTTACATAATCCAAAAGCAAACATTGTCACTAATTTATTTAGCCTTCATGAGGCTAAAATCAAACACAATAAATAAAGCAATTTGATGTATACAAGAAAATATATATATATATATACACACACACACATCATTGTTAGGTAATACAATTCTTTCTAGCATTCTATGTGAAATGTATAGGATTGCAGATTAAATAAGATAGTGAGAAATAGATGTTAATTTTTGTATCTAAACATCATTATTAAGGACTTTAAAATTTACACTGAATGAGCATGTTTAAAAAATGATTTCAATTAATCTAATAATGAAAAATATAAATTTTGTGGAAATGTAATAAAGAAACCAATGCAAAAGCTGAAACAATTTGTATTGGAGTCCCTAAAGGATGTCACACACAAAACTGCACAATATAGAAGCATTAAAACGAACATATGTTGCCATCAATGACATTTGTCCATTGGAATGCATCATTAACTATTTACCTCTAATATCTTCTTGCAGGTAGACTCTTCCTAATTCACCATACGGACTTAAAAGTTCTCTCAGACATAATGCATTCATATGCTTGGGAATTGTTGACAAATATACAATTCCTGGTTTTCGTTTCTTTTTTCTTGCAAGTTCCTTAGATTTTTCCTCATTTCCATCTAAAGATATTTGATCTTCCTCACCACTGTCACAGAAACTTTCAAAATTGCCTCGCATTTTGTTACAATGCTCACGACTATGCCCAAATATTAAGTTTAACGCCGAAATTGAAAGTCTCTACGCCCTTTACAGCTGCTTTACAGTCTATCATAACCTCAAACTAAGGTAATCCACACATTATAGCGTTGACAAACATGTGTTGCTTGGAACACACTTTTTATCAGTGTTACCACCACCAACGAAATAATGCTACGAGAAAAAATACTATCGTGGAGTGAAAATTATCAATATTGGAATACAATTATCTAACAATTTTGTACAGTCCAAAATCATATGTTTAAAGAATTATCTTTTACATTTCTATCATTCCCCTTTCTATGTTTTTTTAAACTCTTGTTCTAAAATTGGGACCCGTGGGGCAGGTGTGCCTGGTCAAACCACTCGCCTTCCTCCTTCCGCGGGTACCGATGTTTAAACTCTGGTCGATCCACGTGAACAGGTACAGATAAAAATCGATGAAACGCGCAAAAAATCTTTGTTTGAAAGGGTCCTGAACAGCTTGACCAAAATCATGGGGCTTGTAAGCGGGCTCAGCGTGAAACAAATGTGGGGAGCTACATTTCGGGGCCCCTTATTCAATTTTCAGTCTTTTAATAATTATTTATATAGGTACCGAGGGAGTTATAAGAGTTCTAATGATCGAGCGGCGACAAAAAGCCGGAGGGCCCTTGCCCCGAGGGCTTTTCGTTTATTTTTATTTATATTACATAATTTTTCAGCAGTTATAGGAGAGATCGACTCTGTCTAGGCGGCCGTTTTCGTGTAATTTTAGTACACCTTTTGACATATTTACCGGTTTTCGGCCGTTTCTGGATTTTTTTTGGCATAGTTTAAAAAGTTTGAAGGAGCTTGAGTCTAAATAACATTTCAAAGGTAGATTCGAAAGTTTCTTCAAGTTTAGCTCCGGATTCGACCATTATACTGTACGGACACTACAATTTCAAAATTTTCCATAGCTTTGGGAAAGTTTAAGGATATTTCATATATTTTCATGTAAAACATTCAATAAATATATGAAGTTTTCAAAATGCGCTCAGAATAACAAGTTCATCATCTTCGAGAACTGAAATTAACTCGTTGACTCTGCTCTCACAATACAAATGACACTATACAATTTCAGGTTACATCGATTCAAAACGAAAAATTAAAGAAAATGAAAGTAGATGCAAAATGTGCAATTATTTTGCGATTTTTAGGAAACTTTTTTGCCAGAAAATAAAAATCACCCAAAAATAAAACAATTAATTTTAAGGATTGAAAAAAAAAAAAACAGTCAAAAATGACTACAGCACAAGTGTTGTCTTTTACAACTAAGTAAAACAACCAAAGTTTTCAATTTTTTGCGTAGACAATAAAAGTGATAATTTATTTTAACACAATAGTATATGAAAAATATATACAAATATATATCAAATAATACACTATCAATTGATTTGTCTTCACTGTAAATTGTAAAATGTATTCATACGTTCCAAACTTTTTTATTACATTTTTTAAGTTATTTAACTCATTCACGGAAATAAATTGTTTTATTACGTGTGGGTTACGGGCCCCTTTCAAAATTTGAATATAGTCCACGAGCCCATTTCCCTACCCCCGTGTGCATACGACTATGTATGGCTGACCCCATAATGAAATTTGAAGACATGGCGGATATTTATTTATTTATTTATTTATTTATTTATTTATTTATTTATTTATTTATTTATTTATTTATTTATTTATTTATTTATTTATTTATTTATTTATTTATTTATTTATTTATTTATTTATTTATTTATTTATTTATTTATTTATTTATTTATTTATTTATTTATTTATTTATTTATTTATTTATTTATTTATTTATTTATTTATTTATTTATTTATTTATTTATTTATTTATTTATTTATTTATTTATTTATTTATTTATTTATTTATTTATTTATTTATTTATTTATTTATTTATTTATTTATTTATTTATTTATTTATTTATTTATTTATTTATTTATTTAATCAAAAACAATCAAAAACTGTATGTGACGTATGGGGAGAAGATCATCTGCGCACGCTTTCTTGAGTTTCAAAATCCTTCCCAACAATTTAACTATTAATAGTTGAAAGATGAAAAATCATAGTAATAATAATAAATTTAAAAAAGCGAGGATTAACATTTCAAAAACTAGATATTTTCGTTGCAAAATTACAGAAAACTTATTTTTAACAGTAAAGGAACAAACAGATTTGATTTTTCTGTATTGTTAACAAAATATAAAGTCACCCTAAGCTCTACTACCACTACAAACAAAAGGAAAGTTCAACAAAACGTGCGCATAGTGAAGCTACATTTACGTCCAGAAGCAAAGCAAGGGGCCATCTCAGCATTTGCTCAATGGATCAGGGAAACTGGACAAAAACCCGATCGAGATGGGGGTCATTGACCCGAAAGTACATTATTTGTTACAGGCATATTGAGTCTTTTTGTAAATTATATAATGCAAATGTAGACTAATTCATTATACTTCATATTGTTTTTGTTAAAGTAAACATTATTTTTCTTTTTGACGATCAGTATAGTCTCTAATTGTATAGAAACAGTTTTGCAGCAGAAAAGATTTTACTTTTAACTTAAATTTGTGTACCAATTTTAATTGTTTAATTTCATCTGGCAATGAGTTGTAAAGTAACGTACAAGTATTGTATGTGGATTCCTTGTAGTGAGCTGTTGATACTGACACTTGATGAACATGCTTTCTACGTCGAGTGTTGTAACTATAAATATCAGTATTACATGAAAATAAGTTCCCACCGTTAAGTAAGTTTTGACAAATACTACAGACTCATAAGTAAATAGGCAAGTCAATGGTAAAATTTCAAGCTCAATGAAAAGAGGCTTGCACGGATCACGTGGATGGGATTTTTTGATTATTCGGATAATGTTCTTTTGCAATCTAAATGTCTAGGAACTAAAGGATGAGCTTCCCCAGAATATTATGCCATATCTCAGGCGGGAATGTACATTTGCAAAATACACGCAACGAGCTGCATGAAGGCTGACAGAATTAGAAAGAATTCTGAATGCATAACATAATGAGCTTAATTTAGTGTTTAATTCTGTTATATGTACATTCCATTGTTTGATTGAATTGAGAGACCTAGAAATTTTGTTACCTTAATCATCAGCTAATTGCATATTGTTCAGTTTCAATGGAGCATACGACTGCCGATTTGAAGCGCAAAATTGCATTGAGACAGTTTTTCCTTCTTTAACTATTAATTGGTTATTACAAATCCAATTTGAAACCTCTGAAATTGTACTATTTATGGTTTCTTTTTTGCAATGAACATTCGTGTCATCGGCAAACAGAACTGTTCTTCCATTTTTAATATTGAAGACATGGCATACATATTAATAAACTATAACCTGTTTTCAATTTTGAAAAACAATGTTTTCACTTCTTAGTGATGCTTCAAAACTGAACAGACTTTTTCGGACTTGTTTGTTTGCTTTTTAGGCGTGGCTAACCTTTCGATTATGGCCCCATACGTGGACATTTACCAGCGCCCAAGGGACCTTCAATGCCAGGACCTCCCGTGGTATACATTGGTTGTTCAGTCATTTGCAACGACAAAAGACAAGAGAAAAATAATGCAAACATTATTTCTTATCTTTTTGTAAACAATATCTACAGTTGTAAAAGTAGGGCGAGATTGAGATGCCGCACTTATTATGGCAAGCATCGTCAACGTCTACTCGTTTTTTTAAAAAAAATGTCAGTTGCGAACAATATAATAAAATGTATAATCATAAAGCAAATTGTTGTAGCTCCCAATTGCAAATCCTTCCTCTGCAACACAATGTTACCCGAAAAGCGCAGGCGCCTCCTAAACTACGTTATGAGGCGGAATCTGCCGATATCTACCAATATTTCTCGTGCAAGACACTTTTCAACAACCATAAATAATAGGCAGATGACCAGCGTATTCGCCCTGCGAGGCTTAGTGAAAGCACGGGAAAACAATTGGTAATAGATTGGGAATTGCTCGACGACTATATAAGTAAGGTGCTAGTAAGCATTTCCCAGCTTGAATCTACCCATTGCATACCACGAGGCCGACAGTTCGCGAATGGGAATGCGGATGTAACTGCCGGGAGCAGTGTCAGTGCATCAACTGATGACACTCTAGTGCCTCTGACCGGGAGGTCCTAAGTTCCAGTCCCGACGGCGGTAGGATTTTCGACATTAGTTTTTCAGCTACGTCGAATTCAGTCGCTGTTAGGAGGAGAATTCTAGCCGCCAACTGCACTGATCGGTACTTTTCCGTGGTTTCTCCGATCGATACCAGGCGAATGCCGGAGCAGTACCATAACAAACTGACCACGGACAGCGCGCGATCTTTCCTTCCTCTTCCTTGTCATATCCTCACCCCTTAAACACACACCTACACTAACATTCACTACACTGCCACACATGCCGGGAGACCGGTCGGGGACTTAGAACGTCCCGGTTGGGGCGGTGCCCCGTTGGTGGGAGATACTTGGTTGAACTGTATAATTCTAAACAATATGTAAGTATTGTATCGCAGCTTCTCGGTCAATGACCCCCATCTCGATCGGGTTTTTGTCCAGTTTCTCTGATCCATTGCGCAAAATGCTGAGATGGCCCCTTGTTTTACTTCTGGACATAAGTGTAACTTCATTATTCACAAATTATCTGTGCACGTCTTCTAGCATTCAGTGGGAAATACAGTTATTCAAATAATCGTTTCCGTGTAGTCGCGGCAAGAAGTATTATTCCGAAGGACAACATGGATAAGAGCCCAAAATTTATTGCTTATTTATCCTTGAAAATAGATTTTATTACATGGGATCTTTTTTCTTTTTTTTAATTCAAAATTCATGTAGTATATGACTTAGTGTAGAGATCACAGAAATTTTTGAAAATGTGCACTCAATTCACTTTTCCCCATGACACGTCATACGCAGTTTTAACTGTTTTTGACGTTAAATAAATAAATAAATAAATAAATAAATAAATAAATAAATAAATAAATAAATAAATAAATAAATAAATAAATAAATAAATAAATAAATAAATAAATAAATAAATAAATAAATAAATAAATAAATAAATAAATAAACAAACAAACAAACAAACAAACAAACTCCGCTAGTGAACGGGAGGTCGGCATCGGATCTCGCCATCCAGCGGGGGAAGATCACCGCCACCTTCCGATGGAAAAAACATGCACTACAGTTACGGGAGTTATTAATTACCTGCTTAGTTGAAGAAATCGCTAACAATCAATCAATCGGACGTTACTGAAGATCTTTTTATAACTGTTGAATTTCACTTCGCGACGAGTCCGATTTCCGAAATCCGATTTCGATGTTTGATACTGCGTCAGATTTACGATTGCAGCTCGCCAATGCACAATTTGACCACTTTTACAGTGTCCGATACGTACGATTAAAAAAAAACAACAACAACATCTTCGGAAATTTTATCCTGGGAAAGGGCTTCAGAGGGTGAATTCTATAAAGGAGATAGACGCCATTTTCAGATCAAAAATCAAATGGTAGGATAGGAGAGCTCGTTTATCTTTTCTAATTTATTCTGGTAGTCTTACCACGGTAACGGATATTCTTTGAATTTTTCTTTAGTTTTTTTGGTGTATGTAGATGATTGTTTCAGATGTACTACATCCTAACCGAAATGTATTTTCTCTTCACAGATATTGGAGAAGAATAGACGTAGAACATCTGGATGAATGAATCACCTGTACATTTTGAAATATTAAAGGAAAGCAAGGAAGTGCGCGGTTATGCCCTAAAATGTTTATTTATTTTATTATATTTTTCTCCATGCACTTTATGAATGTTTTATGCAAGTACATGAATGTTTTCCCTCCAAGCAATTTCTGTAAATTTATAGTTTTTTTAGAAAATATAAAACGATTTTCAAAAAATATAATAGTATTTATATTCAGTACTTAACATGATAACACATGTATGGATTATTCTGCTCACTTCACAAAAACACACGTTTCCTTATTTATGCTGTTCCATGACAAATTGGGCAGTTGATCAATAAGCAGTTATTACTTTGTAGCCTACAAAGCAATTATTACTTTGTAGTAGTTTCGTAGTACAGAGAAAGTTATGCAACACTGCCGCGAAAAACCTGTTTTTCGCCAGAAAAATTCGTATTGTGTCTCCTGACACCGAAATAGTGAATAATTCGTGTTTCTACATTTACGAGTGGTATATTACTTCCCGAACACATAGTAGAAAAGTTACATAAAGTTATCACATCTCCCAGCGAAGAGATGGAATTCTCAAATTTCAAAATGCCGTGTCGCGGCGAGGTGCTTCCATTGTCGTATCCCAATCTGAAGACTAGCAAGCCGAGCGCTGGAAATGCGAATCTACAATTTTGAAGATTTTCAAAAAATACGCTAAACTAAGCTATTTTAAAAAAGGTATTACATGAACTTTTTTAAATAATTTATTTTGTATTTGAGATTTTTTAACAAAAAATCTACATCTTCAATATCGTACTTTTGCAATGTCAAGTTTTTAATTTTAGTGTCTCGCTACCGCATACGCAGTAGAGAGAAAATTATGTAATGCTGCGCGAAGAAACGGCAAATTTTCGGCAGAAAACTCTTATTTCCATGAAAAAGTGGAAAAATATAGTTGCTAAATTTAGAAAAAATCCTCTAACACGCTATGTAGCCACAATTCATGTTCTGTGGGCCCTTGGGACCGAAAAATTGAATGACAGTCCGTACGTCTGTCCGGCTGTGAATAACGCTAGCGGCTAAACCGTTCAGCCGATTTTCCCCAAAATTGATATTCTCCAATCGATCTGTCTGATGTGGCGGCCCCTTGAATTTGAAACCGATATTTTAATTGGGTGGGGGTACTTTACATCAAGCCTTCGGGACATATTTAAAATTTTCAAAACAATGTCTCTATCGTTTTTAATTAAATTTTGTTGTTGGATAGTGTGAAGGACCTTTAATAGTATGATGCAGGTGTCATTTTCGTTGAAAACTCTAATTTTTCGAAAATTGCAAAAATTCAAAATGTTTTTCTGGCGACTTCCTACAACTACAATTATGAAGATAGACATTTTTTCTCTAATAAAAACTTGTTCCTTAAACATAGATTTTGAGGTCTTGTACTACAATTTTTTGAAAGTTTGAATACCATTCACGTAATTTTACGTAAAAGTACAGGCTGATTTAGTACCACTGTTTTTTATCACATTATTGCTTCCGCTTAGGCAGTAGAAGTGTAATGCTTCGGAAAAAAGCGGTGTATTTTCGGCAGAAAAACTCTTATTGCCCAGTCCTGGTAACGGGAAAAGTGGATAAATCCAGTTGCTAAATTTAGAAAAAATCGTTATCACGTGGTGTCGTCACAATCCATCTTTGGTGGGTCCTTGATTCGGCGACTTAAGCGTTCCCAAAATTGATATTCCCCTATCGATCTGGCTGATTTAGCGGCGCCTTGAATTTGAAACCGAAATTTTATTTTTGGGAGTACTTAACATGAAGCTTCTGGGAGATTTTCGAAATTTAAAAAATGGCTCCAATGTTTTTGATTAAATTTTGTTGTTGGATAGAGTGAAGGACGTTAAAGTGAATGGCGCAGGTCTCATGTTCGTTAAAAACCCTCATTTTTCGAAATTTGAAAAAGTTCAAAATTTTTTCGGCGTCTTCCTACAACTACAATTATATGATAGATATTTGAAGATAGAATGATAGAATGAAGATATTTCCCCCCCGAAAATGTGAGTACTTTACGCATAATTTTGCGTGAAAATACAGGCGAGAAAATATGTGCTGTTTTAGCACCACTAGTTTGGCAGTAAAAGTATTGTAGGTCCCAGATACCGTAAAAGTGGATAATACTTGTTCATTTATGTGAAGTATTTTCTCCAACAACTTGCGGAGTCAACATCCACGTTTTGCGGGCCCTTCTTATCGAAAAATTGGCATTAATGGCAAAACGTCTTCCCGCCCGTCTGTGCGTCCATCTATCCGTCCGTGTGAACATATATTTTAGCAACCGAACATAGGTAGGATATTCACTAAAACCGATATTCCCGCAAATTAATGCATGTACTGTAGAATAGAGAGGACAAATATTAGAACCACCTCAAAAATACGGTCGGTCATGAAATGTGTGGTGTATGGGTTTTTTTTTTTTTTTTTTTTTCTTTCGTAATTTGCACACGCGTCAGGATGGTGGATGGAAGCATATATAACGCATAACTCGATTCGATTACAAGCCCTTAAACTGAAACTTGCTCAATACGTAGTGAGGAAGATCTAGTTATTACGTTCCGGAGATCATTAAGACATTTTAATTTTTGAGGATACGACTTTCCGTACTTTCCGTGAACGTGTAATATTTTCACCATATTCTGGAAAATGGCTGAACATTTTTCTTAAATTTTTTGTTTGAATAGAAGAAAGTAGATTAATAAATAAGGAATAATTCTGTCTCTCATTAATATTTTTGAAATTTTGAAAATTGCAAAAGTTCAAATTTATTTTAGAACTTGTTCTTCATCATCATCATATACGGTATGGATTAGGTCTTTAGGCCTGTTCCGTCTCCAGGAGTTTCATTTGGTCATTCCATCGCAGTCGTGGACGTCCTACCTACATTTCTTCTGGTTTGCGGTCTGTAACCAAAACTTTGAAGAGGGATGCGCGAACTAACCATTCTCTGAAGATGGTCGTACCATTGGGATCTATGTGAATCTAATATTTGGCTTATATTGCAAACTGGAAGTTCTGACCTAATGTCTTCATTTTTCTTGTGGTCCCTCAAAGGTCTCAGCAACCTCACTTCTGCTGCTTCAATCTTTTTTCTCTGTTGAGTTTTTATTGTCCATGCCTCTGAACCATACAAGAGTTGAACTTGTTCTTCAACTGCTATATTAAAGCCAAATATTACTTTATCCATGCGATTTATTTCTGAACTGGAAATCTTTGAGGCCATATTTTAGAGGAGATATCGAGCATCAGCAATAAGAGGAGGAAACATATTTATGTCGCACTTTCCCATTAGTTAACATAAAATTTCGAGAAACAGGCTGATACCATTTATGTACTTTTTATTTATTTATTTATTTATTTATTTATTTATTTATTTATTTATTTATTTATTTATTTATTTATTTATTTATTTATTTATTTATTTATTTATTTATTTATTTATTTATTTATTTATTTATTTATTTATTTATTTATTTATTTATTTATTTATTTATTTATTTATTTATTTATTTATTTATTTATTTATTTATTTATTTATTTATTTATTTATTTATTTATTTATTTATTTATTTATTTATTTATTTATTTATTTATTTATTTATTTATTTATTTATTTATTTATTTATTTATTTATTTATTTATTTATTTATTTATTTATGTGGTATATTGAATTTACGAACTATTGCTTTTGTATTGACAGTGCACTTGGATCCTTCAGAAACAGGTGTTTTGAAACATGATGACCCTGATCAAGGATATAGCATTTATTAAAATGGGAAACTTATGAACTTTTGTAGTAACAATTGGCGATGTTCAACATACTTCACTTCTTGATTTGCTCCACGACTAGTAGTTTCCATGAAAATGTCAGTATACAAGTGTCAATCGCGTTCTGATTTTAACAGTATCATAGAAAAAGATGAACAATAAATAAGCACCTCAAGATTGTAGCGAAAGGATGACGACGAACTCGTCAATCTTTCTGTCTCCACTTTCAAACAGGAGAGACCGCCTTGAATGAAGCCAGCGAAGAAACCTTTCTTACCGCCCTCGTCGGCAGGAGCGATCTGCACTCCGGTTGCCGCTCGGGGGCGCTGCTCGGCGCAGGGGCGTCCAGGCCGCGCAGCCCGGGGGCGCAGTGCGGCGCGGCGTACAGTCGTCAGACGACCGCCGAGTGGTTCGCGCGCTCCTCCCACCCGCTCCGCCACGCCGCCCGCCGCCACCGCCGCCGCCGGCCCTCACCGTCAGCTGTCGCCGCGGCCCGCGGCGCTCGGTGCCAGTTGCAGCAGCCATCTTGAACGCGAGTTGCAGGTGAGTGCGGAGCCTTTCGCAGGTGCGGGCCCTTTGCCCCGCGGCACCCTGCAGTTGAAGGCCTCGCCGGGCGAGAGGAATGACCCGGACAGGTCGTCGTTGGGCCTGCTCGGCGACGCCGTGCCCGCGCCGCGCGCCCCGGCTTTTCAAACAGTTGGCGGTTGTCACCTGGGAGCTACTGTTCGAGTTCTTCATTCTCTCGTAAACGTTTCTTGTCGTCTATATTGGTGTTCTTTGCGAACTTTTTGTCGGTGTTGGAACATTTTCACCACATTTTCGTGTTTTTTGACTGTCCATTGTTCGTGCTGAAATAGAAAATTAACACCAGTAGTGTCCGGAAAAAGTCAGATTGCCCACTTTTCTTCTCAAATTGAAAAACGAGAATCTCGGAAATACCACGTTCTGACTTTGATATCCTCTATATGAATCATTATGCTAGATGTCATAATTGTGACGATATGGCCCTTCTTACCGAAAAACATCAAGGAGGCTGAATGCCCCCATCACACCGCTTCTGGATAAGAGCGGAAATTGGCGCTTCTAGAATGAATTGCCCTCGTAACAATTATTTGCTCTAGAAATATTTAATTCAAATTCAAAAAAATTTTGTTTGCTATTGACAATTTTTGTTGCTGATCTCTTGCTGATATTTTGGAAAAAATGCTCTTTACCAGTTTCATAAGCTTTGATTATAATCCATATTTGTTAAAGCACCAGTGAATGTATTCTCGACGGAGTAATCAATAATGCTCTAAATTGAATGTTAGTAATATTTTGACAGTTTGTTCAGCTTTCTTGGTTCGTGCACTTATTCACGTTCACTTGTTGCGGGTGGTCTCCTGGTTTTATCGTTATATTGCTCACTTTTGCGGTCAGTGTTTCACATCGGTACACAATTTTCTGTTGGGTGCCCTTGGGCGGTAGCTGTTCTGTGGGTCATTTCTTTCTTTATGGCTAATGATTCATCTCTTCGCTCGCTGCATTACGAGTGTTCTAATCTCGTCGTATCGAAAAAGTTGATATATTTATTGAAATAATATGTAGTATATGCATCTTTCAGGAAAATAAATAACAAGAACCAAATATGCAGTCACTTTCTGAATATTTGATTATATCTGTATGTCGCATGCGAATATTCTTAGTGTAAGCTTGGACGAAGTATACGTACACCCTGTACTGCAACAAATGATTCTCGTGATTCTTCTAAACCTCATACAGGATGTATTCCAAGTAGGTTTTTCCCCGGCGAACTGACTCAATTTTACTCCTGGCAAATTAGATACGTTTTAATGTATTATTAGTATTAGTATTTTAAGAAGGGTAGTTTTGATGAACCTCATTTCGCGCTTCCCAAAAGCATAGGAGAAACTGCCCCAAAATTCGTAAATTATCTCCAAGGCCTTACCTGACAAGTAGTGTATCAGTAGCATAAGTCCTATGGGTGCGCAGCCAAAAGTAAGAAGGAGGGGGATTGCGTTTAGGTGCTCCTCTGCTCCCCCTTTGCCGTTTAACATTTTTATTAACATATGCCTTTTTACCAGGAAATAATACAAAAATAAAATTACAACTTTAATGATCTATTAATGAATACAATTGAATTTGTGCTGAACCATTTACAGGATTGTCAAATAATTTGGAAAGCCTCTTCCCTAAATGTCGTACATCGATTTCCCAAATTGTCAGCTTGAAAATGAAATATAATAAGGAATTGATCATATTAATGGAAATAAAATATCTTTGTAACTTTGGGTTGCGGGTCCCCTTCCGAAATTTTCAGGCGGGGCACAGCCCCCAGGCCCCTCGTGCGCACGGCTACGGTCAGTAGTCACACGTGTTAGTGGTAGTGTTGGCAAATTTTATCAAAACATTGAACTCGATGTTTCGATACATCGCTAAAGGTTTTCGATGTCATAAAACATGTTTTTAATTATAGATAATAAAATGTATTTTCCTATCCATTTTTAATTACAGTACGTAAAAGGAATTATTTTATTGTTGGTAACCAGCATGTTAGTAGTATGTAAAAATTACTATCGAATGTAAAGAATAAAATTAACAATAAAGAACATCGTGTTTTGCTATCGATTTCGTGTTTCACTGACTATTCAGGCAATGGCACGCCTGGCGTTAACATACGTTCATAACACGAGCAGCTCCCAAAATTCCTCAGATTGCACAGGCGAAATGTGCAGCGTGACAAAGAGGATGACACAAAACAACGATATTGCTGTGGATTGCTGCTACTCTTCAATGTGCTTAAAACCCTTTATTAAAAAAAAAAAAAAATAATTAAAAAAGCATCCATGTTTTCCAACAAAATATCGATGTGAAGAAAACATCGACTGATAAGTCAAAAGAGCTTAATTTTACAGGTGAGCAAAAACACACTTTAACCAAATGCTGTAAATCAGGGATTAATGATATTCAAACAAAACCTACACACAAACAGTTTCGTTTGAGTATTACCTTCGTATGAATATTATTAATCCCTGATTTACTTCCATTGACGGTTGTTTTTGTTCTTCTGTAAAATTTTTGACTGTTTCTGTAAGTTTTTTGACTTAACAAGTTATTCCCCAGGGTCAAAGGTATATCGATGTTTCTGGCGGAAAACATGGAGGATGTTTTTGCCATCCCTAGTTGGTGAACGCGCGCTGTCGGCGGCTTGCAAGCAGCCTCGCGCCACGCATGTGCAACGCGCTGGGCCTCACGCGTCCACGCACCGGAAGCGGATGTAGGTGCTTGCGTTACCCTGCTGCGGCGCCAGGTAGACGCTCATCCCCCAGGCAACGGGTGGGCCCCCGTTGCTTTCAGAAGGGAGGAGTTCTCTAGAACCATGTTACCTTTTGTTACTAGCTTAATAGGGTTTTCACAACATGGAATACTTTCACCTTGAATCTGAATTACTCGTCTGGTTTTGTGGTTTTAGTTGACGTGGCCGTTCTTCCTTTAAATTTTAATTTTCCTTCACGTTTTCCTTCTTATCCCCACTTCATCAGTTTGATTTTTGTAAGTTCTTTCCCACTGCCCCTCCTTCATTGTGTCATATGATTGTAATCTGATTTTTTCAATGCCAGTGGCGAATTCTCCGATACACCGTATACCGCCGGTATATCTAGTAATTTGAAGTGTATAAGAAATATCTCATAAGTTTGGTAATCCTCTGAAAAGTTATTGAGATTTTGAAAGCTTTTAAACAGATGCGAAAAAATCACTGTTTTGCTACCGAGAGCCAGTCCCTCTTCTACATCCGTAAGCGCTACAAAGTGCATGAGAGTGAGAAGTTTCAAACAGTTCTAAATGCTGTCCAGAGACCTCGCTAGCGCAGGCGAAGGCACCGCATGCAAGCGGCGAGAACACAAGGCTCCTCATGTTTCAAGGGTGGGGAGGAGGGAGGATGCGCGTCTGAACGGTCGGTAGGCACCGCAAAATATTGCGGTGGACAGTCCTCTGGTCATTCGTAAGTTACGCTTCTCCCAAGTTTTTGTGAAAATGGAGTGTGTTAATGATCCAGAAGTCAATGTTTTGTTTAATTGTCTTAGAGAACGATTATTAAAGACGGTGTTTCATAGTATTGAAATTTCAGCAAAGCTCAAAATAAAAGACAACGATGGAGGTAGCTCCCATAAAGATCGGTGTACTTGAAATAATGTCCAGGATTCGCCACTGATATATGCCTAGGTTGCCATGTGCGGGGGCTTATTGCCTTCAGAATTTCTGAATTACTTCCATTCTCAAACGTATAAGGTACACTTCCTCCAATGGGTCTCTGCATCTACCTGAGTCAAGCTCTCAGCCTCCGACTGGTCTTCGTACGTGTGTGGTAGTGTAGTACTTGTGTGTGTGTAAGGGGAGCAAGTAGGACAAGGAAGAGGAAGAAAAGATCGCGCACGGTATCTGGTGCGTTTGTTAGGGTACTGCTCCGACATTTGCCTGGTTTGGATTGCAGAAACCACACAAAATTACCGATCAGAGCAGCCGGGTCCTAGAATACTCCTCACCCGGCTGAATTCGACCTAATAGCTATCGACAATTCGCCTCCATCGGGCCTCGAACCCTAGAACCTCACTCTCGAGTGTGTGCGGACATCCTCACAAAACCAAGAATGAGGCCAGCGTTGTAATTTCGTGTGCAGTTGGGCCGTGACGGCGCTGAAGGGAGCCACAGCGGAGCGAGGATCAGAAGGGGGAGGGGCGAGGGCGGGGCGAGTCCCTCGCGTGCAAAGGATCTCCTGGCACGGGGCGGCACTGCAGGCCGACGCCCCGGACCCCCTCCCTCACCTCACCCCACATTCTGCCTGCACCAGCCCTAGAAATGCGCTAGGAAGAGTTGAAGCGAAGTCAACGAAAGCGTGGGGATGAGATCCTGATTGGTTGCGCTTTTTCTGGTAGAAGATTCTCTGGGCTCAGAAGAATTGTTTTTTATTTAGAGAAAATCATGTAGGTTGGGCTCAAACAAATAACATTAAGAACATTATGCCTAGGAATTGGTTCATTAATCACGTGGTTAAAGGTAAATATTTATTTTTTAATATTTGTTTAATGGTACATAACCTAATATTTCGAATATGAATACCGACTGTCAGAACAGTTGTTTTAACAATATATTTCTGTTATTACTGAACAATATTGAGAAATTTTTTCAAGCTAGGTATTTAAACGTGTTTCTACTCGTATTGCACAACTTTTTCTAAGTTTTAATGTGAGTCTTTGTAGCAGAAAGAAAGAACTACTGCTTTTCCCTCCGGAATTAGAAACTCGCGACTGGATCTAACCTTTTGAGCTACTGCAGATTTTAAAAATATTTTATCGTTGGGAATAATTGATGACGAAACATGAGGCAAGCACTAGCCTCAGTGTGTCATATTGTTTCACATAATGTGAAAATATTTAATGGGATTGTGCAGACTGGCTGGGGCTGGAAATATTTCAAAGTGAATGGATAAAATAGAAATAATCTTTCACAACAAAATATGTATTTTACATTACATTCAGGTGTTACAGTATTCATGTTTCGAGGAATTTTACCTAATCTAAAATGCCTCCTCTCGGAAATAGATAAAGGAAAACAAAATGTATACAAAAGAATTAATATAAAAGAATAAAAATGAATTAATACTATTAAATAAAACATCCAAGTAACGTGGTAATACACAGGGCTATTAAACAAGCACCCTTACCGGCGCCATTTTGTGCTCTGAGAAAACTTCAGGGTGGAGGGTGGAGGTTTTTAAGGATATTTCATAAAGGATTATGTTTTACATGAGATTGATCATCGAGGCTGGAGGTAGAAGGGTTTTTTCTACAAATTTTAGAATTTCGAAATGTTCTATTTTTTTAATTCTTCTTTTTTTTTTGTCATTTACTTTCAACATATACGATTTTACGATTTTGGTTGGGATCGAAAGTATATTAAGTTTCAAGGAGATGAGAAGGGAAAGTGGAGTTATTCTAATATGTTCCCTAATGCTCGAAGAATTTCCTGTCAGTTGCCCGGCGTAGGCAGAATTGCAGTCATTGCAACTCAGCATATATACCCCATTCTTTTCTTCTTTTAATTTTTCATTATTGGAGTGTTTGTACTTCATTATTTAAGTTTTATTGAATGATTCACTACAAAGTATTATTCCACTTATGTTGGTTTGCTTAGATGGCAAGTTACCTTGTTCGTTTTTTAGTGCTGGACTGTTCAATATTTATATTTGTTTCGTTTTTTGGCTGGAACAGTTTCTTTTCATTTGTAATTTCTTTTTGTCTTTCCACTCTTGGAGAGAATTTTAAGACGGTATCAGGGAGTTGTTTGGTCTGCAAATCATTAGGATTTTAGTTTTCACTTTGCGCCTCTTGGTCTATTTGTTTTAATGTGTCGGAGAGTGTTGTCTGCTGCAGAGAG
Organism: Teleogryllus oceanicus; assembly: GCA_964035755.1. Lineage (NCBI taxonomy): Eukaryota > Metazoa > Arthropoda > Insecta > Orthoptera > Gryllidae > Teleogryllus > Teleogryllus oceanicus. The sequence goes on from CAXIVR010000004.1 coordinate 52,241,274, forward strand.
TCTCGAAGCAGTAACTTTAACTGTATCAATTATTTTCTTCGGTGTTTGCAGGTTCATCGGTCGTTGACTACACTTTCCTCGCTCACTTCTTTCCCTAAGTACTTTGTCACGCGCATTTTGCTCAGAACTTTCGCTTCATCTCATCGTGAGCTTCACGCTGCTTAGGTAATGGACCTTAATACTTCTGATTCTTCTTCAAACAATTTCTCAGTCTTATCCAAGGTCTGAGCGGTAAACTTGTCGCGAAGGTGGGTTGATGAGCAAGGTTCACGACTGCTATCAGCGAACTGATATCTTAATCGGAGCTTTTTTCGAGGCCAAGTCAGGCGACAAATTGAAAAAAAAAACAGTTGTGGATCGAAAGGAAAAAAGGAAACTTTCAACAGCTTGTTCACTTAGAAATTGTAATGAAACACTGTTTAACAATTACTTTCGATTTCACTGAGCGTATCATAAAGTACTTTAGAAGATACTGTAAATTATCGTTATATCAAAATAATAATGTATTTAGCAGTTCTTGAATTGACTTTCTCTCTCTCTCTCTCTCTCTCTCTCTTGTGTGTGTGTCTCTTTTATATATATATAAGAAAAAGCACTGATTTTGTGAAATCATTATAGTTATATGTACGTGTCGCTTTAATTTATGCGTTGATGTATAGTCTTACGCAATGTTTACAGTGTAATCGTTTTACATATATTCTACGTAATATCACTAATGCACTTTTTTTAATTTAACGCTGAAGTTACCTCTTATTATAATGCTTTGATCGTATTTCGTGTTAGCCCGTTTCCTCTGATACGGAGGGCGTATATTTCCCAAGGCGGAGAAGGCGGAGTTGATTTCCCTCGCCGTTTTTTCGTCATCGATGTTCCTTCATCATCCTCCAATTCAATTTCCTTTCCATTTAGTTCCAATAAAGCGGACGCAAAGCTAAGATGATTTCACCAATTTGTGGTCATTCACCGAAAGGCTACTGGTTGAGAGTTCAGTATTATGATGCGAAAAAACCGTTTACGGTTATTAGGTTCGGTGCTATCACTATGATATTGGTTTTCGGCGTCGGTTGTGAGTATTGTGGTAAGAAATGTCATTAAACGATAATATGCCTCCCCCAAATTACTAATTGAAATTATGAACATATTAACTACATTAATACCTAGTTGGGGTTTTCCCAAACTAGGAATCTCTCACGAGAGAGGCACCGTCCCAGCCGGGACACGCCCTAAGCTCCCGACATATATGATAGTGTAAGTGTATTTAAGTTGAATTCTAGAGTCATTGAAGAAAATCCTAGGTCAAGACATCTTCATGACCCACAAATCTTATGACAATGCCAACACCACCTCACCAGAGGATCAATATCCTAAACACGGGGCTGAACCGCTCGCCGTCGCAATCGTTCGAGTCGGGCGGGGCGGTGGGCGAAGACCTTTTGCGGGGCGGCGCGCCGGGTGAGTCACGGCCCAGCGGGGAAGTGCGCTCACCGGCTGGCGGGGGTGGGGGCGGGGCGGACGGCCTTGGGGGCTTCCAGGTGAGCGTCGCGCCGCGCCGCGCCGCGCCGCGCCGTGTAGCCCAGTGCAAGCGCCGGCACGCGAATCCCAAGCGGATGGACGGCCCGGCCCGCCGCGGCATACGGCCACACGAGCAGTGGCTGAGACTTGGAGCAACGGTACTCGGATCGACGGAGGTCTCATAGCACTTTCTACCGGATGTCGAGGACGCGGACCGGTAGCAGTAGCTCAGTGCTTCAACTGATATCATTGCAGCGCCTCTGACCGGGAGGTCCTAGGTTCCCACTCCCCATGGCGGGAGGATTTTCGACACTAGCTTTTCAGCTAGGTCGAATTCAGTCGCTGCCTGTAGGAGAATTCTAGCGGTCGGCTGCTCTGATCGGTCGTTTTCCGTGGTTCCTCCGATCAACGCCAGGCGAATGCCGGAGCAGTACCCTACCAAACGGGCCACAGACCGCGCGTGATCTATCCTTCCTCTTCCTCTTCCTTGTCCTATCCTCTCCTCTTACACTAACATGCACTACACTACCACATATTCCGGGAGACCGGTCGGGAGCTTAGAGCTTTTCAAGCTGGGGCGGTGCCCCGCTGGTGGGAGAGTCCTGTTTAGGGGAAACTCCACTAACCGACGGTAGGTCGGCGCCGGATCTCGCCATCCGGCGAGGGAAGATCACCGCCATCTCCCGAGAAAAACATGCACTACACTAACGGGACTAATGACCAAAGCAGTTGACGCCCGGAATCACGAAAAAATCAATCAATCAATCGAGGACGCGGAACAGCACAACTAGACGACGTTGGAAACGCATATGGCAACACGTTTTGGGTTTGTAGCGAGATAATATTACGTCAACTGAATGGGTGTGCGCAGCGCAGTAAAACAAGGAGGGGGAGCTCTACATCTCTAGGTCCGTGTATCAAATTTTCAGTAGGTTTTTGAAATTAATATTTCGGCGGTGGGAGGGATCGACCGCGACTTGGCCGCACTTTTGCGGATTATTTTCATTTGGTATATATTTCGCCATTTTAACGGTTTTCGGCCGATTTTGAATTTTTTAAATGCAGTTTTAGAACGTCCTGTGATGGAACGAGTCTAAATTGGCCACCTTTCAAGGGGAGATTAGGAAGTACATTCACGTCCTTGCCCCGAATGCGTCCAGTCTCAGTGTACCTTTAGAATTTCTAATTTGTTCATATTTTTGGAAACTTTAAATTTTTTTTTCACATTTTTAAGCCACGTTTTTGAAGGGGTGCGTCTCCCTGTCGCCGCCCCTATGCGCATAAGGGTACTGGTTTGAGTGGGTTTGGCTTGCCCTGGTCCAGCACCAGCGGTTACCGGTGTCTCTCTGTCCTTTTGAGTCAGCCTGACCGAAGGATGGGCTCGGAGGGGAGGAGCTCGGGCGCGATAGGCTCAAGATTAGTGATAGCTGAGTGGAACGCGGGCCACTGCTGTATGCAGCCGTGAGCAGCCTGGCCGAAATTCCACATTTGAGTAGCCCTGAACTACATTATTTTGCAGTTTCAAGGCGGCAGGTCGATTCAAGGGAATGCTGCTTCTTGAAAGTGTCTGATTTTGAAAGGTAAATTGTACTATAAACGGAGAATAATAACCGAATAAAGAAATTGTGATGTAAGTAAGAACGATTTCGTGTTAGCATTTTCTTAGAGTTTTCTCAGCACTTCCGAGGTCAAGTTCGTGGAGCTGCTAACACGTTTTCGATGGTTTCTAGAAAGTGATGCTACATAGTATTTCACAGTGGCAGCTCGCTCATGTTCTTAAGAGGAGGAAATAAGCAATTGCTTAAAATACTTAAAATTCAGTATACAAAAAAATTATATTACATGCGTCGACTTGCTATGGGATTCAAGAGTAAGATTTATCAGTTGGGTTTTCCAATGGGTTCTATCAGCCCAAATTATACGATTACAATGGCCTGTTACTCTGACCCTCTGGTCTGACCTTTGTCTACAAGAGTGATACCGACTTTCCATCCGTGGCGCTTTATTCTGGTTCAAAATACGCCAATAGATAACATTTCAAGGGAGGAGTTTCTCGTCTTTTTCTATATAGCTCCGTTAAAATGCCGCAGGAACGGTGAGAGATACGGACGTTTAACACGAGATGAAGAAAAGCTGGCAGTTCCTCCTCAGGCCGTGTGATTGATTACGATCGTTTTAATGGAGCTTAAAAGCGCGTTTAAATTAAAAACTCGATCAAAATTAATTTCCTCATAGTTATCAACTCGAAAATTGCACATTTTCCCTCCAACACCAAAACACGTGTAATTAGCTAATTACACCCAGACGAAGAAAATAAGGTCGGAGGACGTTCATTCCTTCCTTTCCCTGAGAAATAATCATTGGTATTTTGTGCAAGTAAAGTGAAGTACATCGTATTGTAGCTGACACCACGATTAAATGCTGTAATGGTAGTTGAATGTAACCTGTTTTGAAAACGAAAGTGTGCAATTAACTGAAAATATTTTGCGGTGAATTAAATTGTACTATAATTAATGTGGTTTTATGTTTGTATATTTATTCAGATTTCTCCCTGGAATAGAAACTGTGCTGCCAGAGCCGTTCCTGCGTTCAGTTCCCCTTCCTGACTGTCTGTACTGGCACAACAGCTCCTTACGGGATCTAGGCCTACCAGCGGCGTCCCGACTTTGCGTACATGGGTTTGGGTACGTGTGGTTAGCGCACATACATCCCTTGCGCCGTATTCTGGTCTTCCCAACCTGAGAAGTGAACTTTCTCGTCGTCACACAGCAATATATACTGTGACATTGCAAGGAAAGCGCACACTGTAATCTGCCCCGACTGGGAATCGAACCTGGGATCGCATCCTGGAAAGCGAGCACACTGACCAGTGAACTACCCTGTTCCCTTACACCACTCTTAAATATGATCATTGCAAAATTACGAAACGCATAAATGCGGGGAGACCGTTTTTGAAAGTCATTGCTGGTTTTTGAGGAGATGACTGTAAAACTGTAGAAGTTTGACGACTTCCGTGGACTAGCAATTTAACATTGGTTAATGTCATATCTTTGCAAATACATGAGCGGTTGCAGTGAACCCAATCGATTGTTTGATGGGGACTGCAATATCACTAATTTGCAGAAAAAGAAGTTGAAGTGAGTTAAAATGTTAAACTTTCTTTTCAAGATCTCTTGCAGGTGTGTTTTTCTTTCCGTGTAAAATGCCGTCGATATTGTCCCCTCATTAGTCATATATTTCAGACGGATTTTAGTTGAAAATATAGAAATATACGCCATAAACCAAATCATATGTTGCATTGAAACTGTCGATGGTAATGAATGATCAGTTATGATTATTGTTATGTTAATTATATCATGATAACAATGATTGGAGTCGATTAATTTCGAAATGGAGTGTATGTTCGCGGATCAACGCAATGGATTGATTAGTGATTCCGGGCGCGTCGATAGCTAAGATCTTTTGTTCCGTTAGTGTATCGCATGTTTTTGTAGCGGGAGGTGGCGATGATCTGTCCCGGCGGTATCTGGCGATAGGCGGAGGCTGAGGAGGGTGGCGATATCCGGTGCCGACCTACGTCAGCTTACAGGGATTTCCCCAAGCATCTTCCACCAATGGGGCAATGTCTTAGCCGGACCAAGATCTAAGCTTCCCACTGACCTTTCTCCTGTGAAATGTGGTGTGGGGCATGGATGTAAGTTAATGAAAGTTAGAGAGGAAGATAAGACAAAAGAAGAAAAGATCACGTACGGTCCGTGGCCTGTTCGTTAGGGTACTGCTCTGGCATTCTCCTGGTGTTGATCGGAGAAACCACGAAAAACTACCGATCAGAGCAGCCGGCCGCTAGAATTCTTCTCCAGAGAGCGTCTGAATTCTGCCTAGCTGTATAATTTGTGCCGATAATCCAGCTGCCGTCGGGTCTCGAACCCTAGAGCCTCCCAGTCAGAAGAACTCCAGTGACATCACTTGAGCATCCCTGACCCACATTTGCCGATAGTTCAACGAAAGATATTTATAATTGTTGGTAGAAATACTACTGGACACAGAGTTCTGAGGAGGTATTGTAGTAATTATTAATACAGGAAATTTCGTTGCTGTATGCCAGACTGAAAATTTTTCAGCCAAGAGTTTCAACAGAAAACTTAAACGCCGGAGGGAAGAATTAGACACTTGACTTTTACTCGATACTAGGGACATGAAATTTGTTGGCTCCAGAATAATTTCACCCTAATTTCCCCCTCCTAATGCCAGTTCCTGATTTGTAGAAACAGACAACGGACATATTTTACAACTCTGACCTTTTCATGAGAGTACACACAATACTTTCTTGTTGGCGTTTCTGAACACAATTTCGCAATTAAAAAAAGCGAACAATTTAAATTTCAAAATTAGATCTCGTGTCATAAAGTCAATACTAAAATTACATTTTGCCGAGAACACAGCCCTAAAAGTTCCCCAACCGGGAATCTCAATCCCCTTGTGTTCATTTAGAAATTCGGGACTAACATTAAACGTTAGTTTTTTACCAGTTACGCACTAAAATCAATACACCCATACTGCTAATATTATTTTTAAACATATTAATACATTTTAAAAATTGTTTAGAGAACATCTATTTCAATAATTTGTACCTGCTTAATACCTAGATCAAAATTATAATTGGCAATTTAATAAAAACGAAATATTGAAAGGTCGTTTAATTGAAACCAAACTACGAAAACAATTACAAAAATTTTCTTGTGGAACATTAATGAGCCACGTACTAACGCGGCGAACGCGTGAAGGGTCTCACTGGTCCATACCAGCGCTAGGTCGCTGCGAACCTATGGCCATGCGCATGCGCAGATCGCGTGTCGGGGTGCACGTTTGTGCGTGCTTGTGCGACCATGTGTCGCCGCCCGTGACGGCTGCTGTGCGTGCAGAACGCTGAGACTCTGCAGGATAATCATTTCCAGGGGTGTCCAGTTCGACTGTCGTGCCATCAAGCACCTGATGCTCTCTGCGAAGAATGCGACTACTGTCATTCTCGCTGGTATTTTGGCTCATGTCCTTAAAAACAACGTATTTGTTCTTATTATATGAGCGATGCGATGTAGAAGATGTTTTGTTTCTGTGCTTTGTTGATACATCAAATTAATTTTAGGTGTAGAAAGCTACTTTCTTCAGTGATCACACCAGCTGATATAGCACAGAGCAAGAACTGTTGGCACTGGAGGGCCTCTGGCATAGAACGTCCTGAAGGTGACTGATTTTCGACATAAGCTATAAGAGGTAGGTCGAATTCAGTCCCTGCGTGGAGGAGAGTTCTTGCGGCAGACTGTTTTATTCGGTAATTTTCCGTGTATTCTTTTCGAAGAATAGTATGAGGCGAATGCCGAAGTAATATTCTAATAAACAGGCCACGAACCGGCCGCGACCTTTCTCATTCCCCATCCTTGTCTCCTCTTTTCCCATTACATTCATTCACATACATGCTCTTCAGTACCACACAAATGGGGAGACCAGTCGGGAGCTCATGGCTTACCCTGGCTGGGGCGGAGTTGGGGTGAGATATTAGGAAATCCCACACTCCCACGTACAAGTTGGCCCGGTTTTAACGTTTCAGCAAGGGGAGATCACCGTCACCTCCCGGGATACAACATGCACTACATCTACGGGACTAATAATCATAGCACTTGATGCACCCGGAAACAACTGATCAATTCAGCGATAACCTACTTTTCCAACAGGTAATGATAAGAATGAAGTAATACTTGATTATAAGGGCAAATTCTTGTCAGTAATCATGGTTAGGCGTAAATTGTTAATTAACATGCTCAGGTGAAAATTTTCATCTTTTTATTTTTCATATTTTATTACTTGAACGTTAACTAGTGAAATAGCTTACGTAGAAGGTTGTGAACGTTTGTGCCACGAACTTTGTGGTAACGAACACAATACACATCTAGTTTGCTGGTTAAAGACATACGATCGTAGTATGTGTGACGTGGGAGAGTATGACGTGAATGGCACCTCATATCTCTCGTCAGTACATTGTATTTAATTCTTATCATGCTTGTTGTCATCAACAATACCTGACGTCGGAAGACTACAACTGTCGCAATGAATAACACACTAGATATCCAATTGTTTTATTAGATATTTGATGAGTTAATCCTTTTAATAGAACCAGCGTACATTTTTGCAATTCCATCTCATCTATTCGATAAACGTAATATAACAAGATTTCAGAACAAAAATTATTGAAGATTTGTTAGATCCCATTCGTATTTATGCATCTTTAATGTCGAAGGAACTTGCGCGTTGCTCCAAACGTAAAATGACCATGTTATGTGTGTGTATGAAATAAGTTGTAGATGATTTCATTAGTAGAAATATCAATTCTCTGAATAAACTTATATCTGATATTTTACACCTCAGTACGTGCGCCGGCATACCAGCTGCACCTTTGACCAATGACCACGTTTCGCCTGACTTCCTTTGTTTGTTTGTTTTTCATTTATTTCTGCTTGGCCCGAAGGCCCTCAGCATCCGCGTACGATACAGTGATGTTACATTGAATTACATTAACATTGATTGGGAAAACGTATAGACATGAATACATTGTGTGCATGTGAATTAAATGTGAGAAGCCACATCGGGTACATGATAATCAAGGAGGGTCGAAGAACTGTCGCGGTAGTTTTCGCTTTAATCTATTGTGGTGAGGATTTTGTTTTCCGATTTTGAAATGTACGGTTGAGGGAATCTGGGGAATTTTAGGGTAGAAGCGAGAGGATAGGAGGGAGAAATGGACGGAGATAGGAGTAATGCCGAGTTCGTTATGTAGCTGGGAGTTAGGTACAAACCATGGAGCTTTAGTGATGGTTCGGAGGAATTTATTTTGGAAAATCTGCATTTTTTGGATGTTTGATTTGCTGGCTGAGGCCCAGATAGGAGAAGCGTAGGATAAAATTGGGCGGATCATTGACTGGTATAGGTGAGTAGCGACATGGATTTGCAAGGGTGATGACTTTTTGAGTATGTGACTTCCTTTGTTGCGGGCAGTCGTGTGGGCGTGGGGATGCTCCGAGAACCTTCTCTCTGGTTCTTGGTCGACGCGCCCTGTCCCCGCCCAAGACGCGGCGTCTCCGTTATCGCGAGCGCAGCGCGAGCCTTGACATTCCAACGAGAAGCCCCGCGGAGCTGCCGATGCCCAACGCGAAGACGCTGGCGGCGAAGGCGTCAACTGAACATGCACGACCTCGAGAGAATATTTCTTGGGAATACCAATAGCAATATTGCAGGTGTTGGAAGTTCAATTGATTGATTAGTGATTCCGGGCACGTCAACTGCTCAGACAATTAGTCCCATCAGTGTAGTTCTTTTTTTTTATCGCGGGAGGTTGCTGCGATCTCCGCCGCTGAAAGACGGTGATCCGGCGCCGACCGACGGTCTGTAGGATTTTCCCCATATCTCCCACCTGCAGGGCATCGTCCCAGTCGGGACAAGCTCTACGCTCCCGACTGGTTTCTCGGCACGTGAAGTACTGTAGTGCATGTAAGTAAAGTGTGTGTAAGTAGAGGATGCGGGTAGGACAAGGAAGAGGAAGGATAGATCGCGCGCGGTGCGTGGCCTATTTGTTAGGGCACTGCTCCGGCATTCGCTTGGCGTTGATCGGAGAAATCACGGAAAACTACGGCACAGAGCAGCCTTCCGCTAGAATTTGGAAGCTCAAAAGGATTTTCAATATACATATGTCTCGGAATAAATGTTATAAATTTCTTGGGCTTGTGGAAGAGGTCGAAGATGATTCTATTTAACCAGTGAAAATAAATTATGAAAAATCCCAAATAAGGAAGTTCCACGTGTGAGGATTGTGCCTTATTGGTAGACAACTCGTCTTGCACTTCAATTTGACAGGTACATGAACTTTCTTACGATAGAATGTGCACCAACCAAACACTAGTGCACTAAGAGTGGTCTACCATGTCGCATGAGCTACTTCGTTGTATGAGATCCCCCACCACATGTTCATTCAAAGAAAGTTATAATTTTGACCCCTGTACATACCACACAAAAATGTAACAAGTATTCTGAGACCCTGTGTATATTTAATAAATACTTATATTACGAATCGGGAGCGGTAGCTCAGTGCATCAACTGATGTCACTGATCGGGAGACCGCCTCTGACCGGGAGGTCCAAGGTTCGAGTCCTAACGGCGGCAGGATTTTCGACACTAGCTTTTCAGCTAGGTCGAATCCAGTCGTTCTCTGGAGGAGAATTCTAGCGGCCGGCTGCTCTGATCGGTAGTTTTTCGTGGTTTCTCCGATCAACACCAGGCGAATGCCGGTATCCTAACAAAAGGTCCACGGACCGTGTGCGATCTGTCCTTCCTTTTCCTTGTCCTATCCTCTCCCCTTACACACACACTTACTCTAACATGCACTACACTACCACATATTCCGGGAGACCGGTCGGGAGCTTAGAGCTTGTCCCGACTGGGGCGGTACCCCGCTGGTGGGAGAGTCCTGGTTAAGAGGATACCCCACTAGCCGACGGTAGGTCGGCGCCGGATCTCGCCATCCAGCAGGGGAAGATCACCGCCATCTCCAGAAAAAAACCCGCACTACACTAATGGGATTAATGACCTAAGCAGTTGACGCCCAGAAAGACGAAAAAATCAAATCAATCAACTTATATTACAATATACTATTTTTTTGTCGAGTTGGGAATACAAAGTGTAAAAGAAAAAATTGGCGTCAGTACCCTAAGACTTACGACCTGTGTGAACCAAGAGAATTTCAATGAATTTAGTTTTCAATGAATTTAGTGGGTGCGTCATCTGATATTTATTTACATGTATACGTAATTGCGTTCTTACCCGAAATGTATTCAATTATTCATTTTTTTATCTAATGTAATTGTTTAAGATACATTTTCGATATCATTATACTGATACAATAAAAAATAGAATAGTTTAGAAAAAACAGAGGCATTCGTATTGTTGTCTCTGTACCCCGTGGTTCGATCACCTTTGGCACGCTTTGGGGCTGGCGAGTAGCGGTCAGCGAAGAGAACGAGTCTCCGCCCCAGGCGATCGACTCGTGAACCAGGAACCGATGGGTCCCCCGGCACCGCTACCGCAGTGCAATTTTCGTACCTCGATCCGGTTTCGTCTCCGACGGCTTCAGGTTTTTAACAGACCAGGTTTCATCGCCTCAAATGCTTATAATGAATTGTTTCGTTTAGTGCTGATGGAGGCATTTTTTTCATGTTACAGTTTGTTTTGTAAAGCACAAACAAAAATAGTAGTGTACTGCAAAAGTTTCTTTAGCACGTAGAATAAAATATCATGAACTCGTGGTAATGTAAACACCACTTGGTTATTATCATTTTGCTCTGCTGACACGTTCATTTTCTCGATTTACTTGAGGGCCTTGCGTAATGACATAGTGGGATCTTTGAGTCAAAAGGTGAATTTTTGGACTAGACACATGATCTAGTTGTAAGACCCAGAGCACCGACCTGAAATTCGATAAAATCACGCGATTACGCTATTAACGGCCGTGTTTGCTTTATAAATGTAAGAAGAACATTAGTTAATGTGGAAGAACAATACTAGCATCAAGTTATTTACATACAATACTCGATATTAAAAATTCTGAATGGTAATTTCATTCCATTTCTTTATGCAATATTTCACAATACCTATTCAATTCAAGAATTAATTTGAGTGATTCGTATTAAATTCAATGACTTAGTGGATATGAAGGATATTTGGCAATACTTTTGGAGTTAAGCCTTGTTTTATTTCAATTCAATGAAAAAACTTCGTAAAACAGAAGGTGGAATATTATTACATTTGAGTTGTTGAATTTGATTTGTGAATTTCTGGTATTTTGTTGTACATTCTTCGACCTTCTCTCCACAATTTTGGTAAGATGTGATACATGACAATGGCATATGCATGAAAAGGTAAAATATCTTAACTCATCTTTTCCTTGAGGCAAGTTTCCAGTTATGCTTTACGTTTCTATTTTTCCTTTAAGTGTGCTTGAAGCGAAAGGCTGCGAATATGTCGCGAAACAATGACGATTTCCTCTATACATTGTATCCACTCGCATCGGATGTACAGCAGATGTGTTTTGTTGATTGGAAGAGTTGTTGAAACAGAAGTAACTGCTCCTCGTGGGCAACGAATGACGGGTCCAATCTATACACTGTGTTGTTACTGGGAATGAGACGGTGCGTAACGGCGTTAAGAGCTAAGGTGCAAGCGCTCATTCGAGTAATTGGGCCTGGAGCCTCGTTCGGAAATAGGCCTGGCCCCTCGGGGTACGCATCAACACGTTGGGCGGGCGAGGCGAGCCGGGACAAGAAATCGCGAGACGAGGTGTTGTGGGGGGACGCGGCGGGATGGGGTGAACTGGTGGGGAATGGCGAGACGTTGGTTGGGGTGGCGCGACGTGGTTGAGCAAGGACGGCTCCAAGAATTTGTCGAGGCGAGGCAAGTCAGAGCGAGACGTGGCACGACGGGATGTGGCTAGGAGTGTGGCAAAGCATGGTTTGGGGCGGCGGGCGTGGGAGGAAGGAGAATGAAAAGCGTGGGTTTGGCGGGGGGGGGCTGGGGGGATGTGGCGAAGCGTGTCTCGGGGGGGGGGAAGGGGGGAAAATGGCGAGGCGAGGCGACATAAGTTGACGCGTGGGGTGGCGTGGCTGAGAGTATGACGAAGCATGGCTTGGGGTGGCGAGGCGTGGCTGGGGTATTGAAATGGATCGCGAGAAGGTGAATCGGTACGAGGACGCCCCCCGCTGGGTGAGGCGAGGCGGGGCTGGGCTGGACGAGTCGGGCTGTTGAACGGCGGGGAAAGAGCGTGGCAGGGCAGATCGGGGCTCGGAAAGGGGGCAGGTGTGGAGCTGGGCGGGGCTGAGAAGAAGAAGAAGTCGAAGACACCGGGAACGGTGGCTCAGTGCGTCAACTGATGTCACTAGCGCCTCTGACCTTGGTTCGAGTCCCAACGGCGGCAGGATTTTCGACTCAAGCTTTTCAGCTAGGTCGAATTCAGTCGCTGCCTGGAGGAGAATTCTAGCGCCCGGCTGCTCTAATCGGATGTTTTCTGTGGTTTCTCCGATCAACAGCAGGCGAGAGCCGGAGCAGTACCCTAACAAACGGGCCACGGAGCGCGCGCGATATTTCCTTCCTCTTCCTTGTCCTATCCTCTCCCCTTACACATACACACACCTACACTAACATGTACTACACTACCATACATGCCGGGAGACCGGTCGGGGACTTAGAACTGGTCCCGGCTGGGGCGGTGCCCTGCTGGTGGGAGATATCAGGTCGAGGAAAACCCCGTTTGCCGACGGTAGGTCGGCGCCGGATCTGGCCATCCAGCGGGGAAAGACCAGCGCCTCCTCCCGGGCAAAAGCACGCACTACACTTACGGGACTAATGGCCATAGTAGTTGACGCGCCCGGAATTACTAACAATCAATCAAGAAGAAGAAGAAGAAGAAGAAGAAGAAGAAGAAGAAGAAAAAGAAGAAAAAGAGGGCGCGGTGCGGTGCGGTGCGGTGCGGAGACGGTAGGACGGGAAGGAGGAGGAAGAGAAGGCAAAGATAGCGGAGAGACAAGGCGGGTCGGCGCGCGAGGGGAGGGAGGCTCTGCCCCAATTACGCGTCGCCGGCTGGGAGTTCCGGTTGAGAAGAGGGAATTACGGGCCGCAGGACGCGCGCTTCAATTACCAGCGCCGGGCGGAGGCGGTGGCGCAGCAAGCGGCCGCGGCGGCCACGAGACGCGCCTCCGCTGGCGGACTCAGTCAACGCCTGCCGCTCCTCCGTATCTTATCTTCCTCCTTCTCCTCGTCCTCCTCCTCTTCTTACTCCTATCATTCCTCTTTTTCTTTCTTCCCTTCTTCTTCAGGTCTTTTTCTTCTCCTACCCCTCTCCTGATTTCTGTATGTTTTTAGTTTTTTCTGCTTTATTCCATTAACGCACCCTCTGTTTCTTCATCATTTTAAAAATTTTCTTTTAATGTAATTTTCTTCTTTTTCTCCTTTTTTATTATTTTCATTTCTCGTCTTTTTCTCCTCATTCGCCTTATTTTTTATCAACATTATGTCATCCGTTCTGCTGCGATTTGCTCACATCCCTGATTTGCTCATAAATCTGTATGCAGAAAACCCATCATGTGTACCATCATGAAAGCAAAAAGGACGTTGGAGAAATTCTTGTTTATTGAAATCTGTAACCCTTAATCATTGAGATTGAGTAACGCAGTTGTTTAATTTCTGGTAGGGTTGTGCGAATGTGAATACTAGTCCAAAATTCATAGACCGCAAAGAAGGCTCAGGCAGCGGATATATACCACAAAATTAATAATGATGCTGTGTTTGCGTGTGGAAAATTGATAAAAAATCATATGAAAAAGCAGATGAGAACATGTGTGCGTGCGTATTACGTCATCTGATGGATAAAAACCGACAAGTCGTAAAAATTCAATTTCAAAGAGCTGGTATTTTTTCATTTTTACGGCTCGAACACGTGTGATTCAACTTTAATCACAGAATTACGAATGTACGACGTAAATAATAGGTGTATTTCTTAAAGTGAAGTTTTAATATGTACTTTTGTTGCAATTTAACTTCATAAATTCATTGATATCAGGCAGTTCTCCAGTTCGTGGAAAGGCAAGAACAATGCGGAGTAAAACAGCTGAAACACAAGGTAGCCAACGTCTGTGAAATAAATCTGAATCATTTATACGTGTTAATCACAAACCACGTCCACAATTTGGTTTGGACATAATGAATGTTCAAACAAAAACAAAACCAAAAAAAATCGCTCACGTGACGGAACAGGCAATATAACGCACTCCATGAGTGTGCGCCCCGTTGCCGCCCCTCGCGTGCTGGATCAGCGGTGGGAGATGGTCAAAGCAGGTGCGCCATTCCGTTGGTCCCTCGCGTCGTCGTTGCAATGGTCAGCACTATCGCAGATGGCTGGGCACGGCGCAACAAAGACACTCGAATACCTGTGTGAAACGGACGCTACAACAGCCCGTACTTTCTCGCGTTATTAGAAAATTTTGCAATTTTCGGCGATTCAGGTAGTTCAATGATAGTATGAATGGTTTATACGCTGGTTTTGAACACGCACAGTTTTGTCGCCTATCACTTTTCCGGTATCGAGGACTCACAAAATGTGAATTCTGACTTAACAAACTTTCGAAACCGGGAGTGGTGGCTCAGTGCGTCTCCTGATGTCACTGCAGTGCCTCTGACTCGGAGGTCCTTGGTTCGAGTCCCGACCACGGCAGAATTTTCGACACTAGCTTTTCAGCTAGGTCGAATTCAGTCGCTGTCTGGAGGAGAATTCTAGCGGCCGGCTGCTCCGATCAACACCTGGCGAATGCCGGAGCAGTACCCTAACAAACGGGTCACGTACCGCACGCGATCTTCCCTTCCTCTTCCTTGTCTTATCCTTACCCCTTACACACACACCTACACTAACATCCACTACTCTACCATACATGCCGGGAGATCGAACTTTTCCTGGCTGGGGCGGTGACTCGCTGGTGGAAGATACCTGGTTGCGGAAAACCCCGACGGTAGTTTGGGGACGGATCTCGCCATCCAGTGAGGGAAGATCACAGCCACTTCCCGATGAAAAACAACGCACTACACTTACGGAACTAATGACCTCAGTAGTTGACGCGCCTGGAATTATAAACAATCAATCAATTGAATTCGAATTAGCTAGGAAAGAGTCAGAGATATAAAACATAACAACTAGCTGGAGAATTGTATTAATGAACACCATGGACTTAAAAAACTAACTGAAATGAAATAATATCGTCATTTCGAATGATTAGGGGTGCTACTAATCGAATTCATTGAGATTCGCTGAGATTTGAATTCAATGTAGAAAAAAATTCTCTCTCTACAATAGATCATTCATGGTCGTATGCATGTTTCATTTTCAACATTTCACGAATGTGCTGGTCATTCGTTTGTAGTTTGGGATTCACGTTCGTCGCCGTTGCAGTCGACAGTTTCCTTTTCAGATAATTCGCATTTGAAGTCAGCAGACTGAAGGCCACCGGAAATAAAGGAATGTGAGCAACCGACGCCTGTCATGTTGAACTCTGTACGTACTAAATCAAACGTCAGCCACAACACTCGATCTCCTCCCGCTAAGGTGAAATGCTTCACTGGTTTCCACTAGTATTGTGATTATAATAATTGAATTATTTAGTCAGCAAGCTGAAGGAAAGTCATCAAGAAAGATAATCGTACCGTAGCTATTGACAGAGACATTTAAAATGGATCTTTAATAGCATATTCTCAGAAGATATTAATCAGCGTATGTGAGAATAAATACTCGCTTATAACGTATGTTTATAACTGTTACTTGGCTGACTGGTGATTTGTATTAAACCATTTCTTTCATGTCCACATTTTATCATTATCACTTTCTTATTCAAGTTGCATTTCACTCTCCTTTAATGTACCGTTCGTAAACAGTTCTCTTCCACATTTCGCTTCTCATTTCTACATTCCTTTTCTTCGGTCTTTCTCTCTAATATATTCCCAAATATATTCTTATTACTAATATATTCCTAATATAAAAATTAATTCCGAATTCCTAATATCAAATAATTCCTATAAAAATATTCCTAAATATATTCCCAAATTTTATGTTAGTTTTTTTGTTGTTTCCAAATAACCATTTTTTCTTCAGTGCAATATCTTCGTATAGTAATCGGGAATCCTGGATGTGCGCGTCCGTCGCTCACAGTTAGCGCCCTTTCCGTTCGCCGGTTAGTCGAGCGAGGAGTCGATTCGACGCTTTTCGGTCTGCTGGTGAGGAACTGTTAATTTTTGTAATCTTTACTCTAATTCACAAATCTCAAATTAATAAATATGAAAATACTTGAAAAAACTGTTGAAATCGTTGGAGACGCCTCACTAAGCTTGGTGATTCACAACATAATAGAATTGCCAAAAATGTTAAATGTAACGTAACACTTGTACTCAACTTTATTGTAGAAACATCACTTAGGAACGAGATTATTCAACCCCTGTAAAAACAACTATGTGCGCGGTAGCATGACTCTCACTGCACCGCTGCACTTGCGCGAAATTAAAGGAAAACATTGCTCATATCACACCCAAAGTAAATTTGCTTGTATATTTTTCTTCTCAACCTCTAATTAAACACTAGTGTAAAGAAGTGTGCTATTCTAGTAAGGGGGTAATTTGAGTTGTTTTACATATTTGAAGATTATATTCGTGAATATCTTACTAACAGAGACAAATAAAGCAAAGAAAGGCTTTATACCATTATAAACATGACAAGAATTCCTTTTTGAGGATGGGATTCGTGAAGACATTTTTTAAAATTCTGAAATAAACCCTTTTTTAAAGTTGCTCTAAGCCTAAGCCATAGGCTTGAAATTCAGTACCACTTTTACACGGGAAGGACATATTCGTATAGAAAGTTTATATAGTTCCTATAGATCGTTATAAGTTCCTATAGATCGTTTCCAAACCATGATCATCAAAGAACGAAAGATAAAACAAGCAGTAGGTCAAATCTGACTCGGTGGTCGGTCTAATAAAACAAGTAGACTATGGAATGTATCCAATAACACAAGAGCAGCCGCGTATGTAAGGCGGAACTCTCCTAAAGAAATCGCCCCCAAAAGAAATTCAAAAATATATTTATAAAGTATTTATTTATTGATTAATAACGAATTTATGAGTTATATTGTGTAACAGCATATCAAAAATGTTCCTTCTCAGTTCGCTAACTGCCATCCGTAACGCGAATGAAGCTGTTGACAGGGAAGAGAAAAGCTTTAGGCTCCCACTTCATTCCGCCTAAGGTCTGTGTTAAATGAGGAGGCGTGACGTCATGCATCCACTGCAGAGGGATCACCGGCGCACGAAAACTGCAGCCATGCAGCCTTGAAGAGTAGGGCCTATGGTCTGAAGAAGGATGTGCTCACTAGATATGCTTGGGTTTTTCTAACGAGGCATCTGAGGGTAGTATCTCCATGATGGAATATGGCGCGTCTTTTCGCGTCTTTCTCGGTCGTTCTGCTAGTCGCTTGATCTGCAGCACTGCTTGATACGGTCGCGATCATGCGACATCTTGCGGCAGGGCTGAGAAAGACGCAAAAAGCCGTGCCATATTCCATCTTGGAGATACTACCCTCAGATTTCACATTAGAAAAACCCAAGCTTAGTGTTACTTGGCAGCTTAGCGAGTAACATTGAGCAGCAACTAGTTTTCTTAATATACGATAGGAGCGCTACTCCTTTATACATGTATGGGAAGAGATTATTATAAAAATACAATATATGCAATGAAATGCATTTGCAGGATTCTCCATTTAGAAAACCAGGAGCCTCGACTGTACGAAAGTTGTAAAAGGAGAAGGTCCAATTACTTCACGAATTGGAAAAAACACATCCAACGCCAGCTCAGTAGCCAACTTTTCATGCATCCAGAAGTTTTTGAAGATTTTTTACCAATACATACGAAGATCGTGATTGTGTGGAACCCAATTGGCAAGAACGTAACTGTCTTTAAAATGAGATAATGCATTACATAAGGCGTGTGCCTCAAAGAGAAAAGAGGGGGAACTATTCTTTTTTTCATTACACACGTCTGGGAAATGATGAATTAAAACACATCTCTCCCTAAAATAAAAATGGATTGAACATTTAATTGTATGAGACAATTGTTGACGATTGGAACAAATTCAGTTCACATGTTTTCATCAACCTGTCATTAAAATAAATAATGGACCTTCTCTCCTAACCTCTAAAAGAAATAACCTCTTAACGAAAAATCATATACTTTGAGTTCCCTATATTCTAGAGGTAATGGAAGATTTTTCGGTAGGAAGAATCCTCATGTTACTAGTGAGATATGAAACCATTGATATATTACCGTCTACTTCGCCAAACTGCAAAAAGATTCCAAAACAGATAGAAATATATTTATCACGCTTTTGTAGTTAGATATACATTTTTAATGGAATTTCATACTCTGAAGATGATAAAGAAAGTTCTGTGATTCTTAAGGTTGAATATTAGATCTCATTTCGCTTTATACAGCATTATCGATCACGTATGTAAAATTTGAATTTGAACCTTGAGAATATGAAATATAAGTTGGAAGACCATTGATCTAAATGATCTAAGGACATCGATTGCACATACTGAAGAGAAGATCTTTGGTAAATAACCCACCGCAATTCCCTGGAATTAAAATACTTTAAGAATAAAATTTAGATTTCTGTGAAATATTTGTGTTATGGTTAAATTGCACTATGTATATAATATTTTTATTGCTCATGGTTCAATGTTATTGGGTTCTGTATGACTTCGGTTCCTATTATCTGTCTTCACAAATTTCATTCTTGTTTTCGAATTCGAACTTCCTGAAGGTGCTACGCGTTTCATGCTGATAACCCAGATAAATAGGAAAAAATCCAGCGAGTAAACTAAAGGACGGAAGACCAGTTAAAATAATTTTAAATGCGCGTAGAACCGGTTGGGATCTCCGCGGAGCGCGCAAAACTGCCGTTACGTGAACTTGTAGCTTGACACTTTTTCGTGATTTACACCACAGGTTCCCAAACATTTCGTAGATGTTCTATTGCCACACTTATACGACTCAACGGAGTGGCTCACGGCCCATTTAAACGTATTGTTTCCGCTTAAGACACGGCATTTCATTCGCAAGACGTCGGTAATCCTGTCTCCATAGAGAACTGCTGATGTTTGTCTGTTCCCAGAGCTGTTTGGTTGGTGTAATTTACAATGTGCAACTTTTCCAGCAAATTCGTAGGTTTGTTGAGCAATTAAAGAATATATTAATTAATAGTTGCAATTTTTTATTGAATACGTCTCTAAAACCGGATACAGAGTTATTTTCTGAAAATGAACGCTATGGTGGTTCCTATTGTCATTGAATGGAGGGATGAAATATGCTTAGAGATGACCGATTATGGATGGAGTGATGGTTCAGTTCTATTACGTTGCAATAGGAGAAGTCACCCACGCTACAATCACTTGATGGAAATAACCGCCTTGCGCCAGACACAGTCCTCGACTCCGTGTTCAAAGTCCGTGCAACACCGTGGCAGGCGCATTAATAACCACGTCATAAAATTGAAATCCTCAAAAAAAGATTATTGTGAAAGAACAAATATATTTTATTTTCTTTTTACTTTCTCGAACTTACGAATGTATTTAAACATATTTAATTTTCGGCATGCAAATGAGATATTTCATAGGACATGGCATATTATCACTCTAGTAAACTCTCAGTTGTGGGTTATATCTTTATTCATTCTCACGTATTTCCTCTTGAAGGTATGCTTTTTTAAAATGGTTTTCTACTTTCTCTTTTGGTGTTTGATGGGATATCTTTTTATGCCCTTCCTTGAAGAATAACTCATTTTGCTGTAGCACAGACGATTCTTTTGCTTTGAAAGGTACAATGAGAAAGATATAACTATAAATCAACCGTGTCGCGATGAACCCAGTTCATAATTGCTCGTTCTTTGCGACTATAATTCCGAATAATTCCCCATTTTTATTGCATTTTTTGCATTGGACAGTATTCAATCAGTAATTCAGGAATTGGCAATCACTGTGGTTTCACATAAAAAATGTTTTTTAAAAGCCTGAATTGTAAGTTATCAAGTTATTTTTCATTGGTGACATTTAAATCAAAGAGGAAGAATCAATGAAGTTCAGTTGAAGAGATTGTGCTAGATAAGCGTGTTTTTAAAGGTGCAATTTGGGAAATGGTATGGGTATAAGATTTTACGAGTGCGGGCGGCTGTTAAGATTAATTTCAATTCATTTTAATGCATTTTTTGCTGATTTCATCGATTTTAACGTCATTTTTATTGAACCTTACTTCAAATAATATATATGAGATGCAAGAAATGTTCTTCACAGAATTACTCAGTAGCCTACTCGATTTGTTTGCTCAGAAATTGTTTTGGTAGCCGTATTGACGTAATTCTTGTGTCGTATATCAGCGCCATTGCCGGTCCGACCGATTTCGGGATAACTCTAAAGATAGAGATTTCTTGATAAAGAACAATCCAAACCAAAATTTTCAAACTGAGTTCACTCGAACGAATGGAAGAAACCTCGATTACATCAGTAACGTATCCAACAGCTAGAGTCCTTCATACGAACTGATTTTGATAAGATTTTTTACGTAATTTTTCTTTGATTTTTAGTGCATTTTAAAAGCATTTTAACAGCATTTTATTGATCATTTTTGGCGATGTTTAATGTCATCAAAATGCTCCCCCTACTGATGACTTTTCCTCGCGGCACGGCGGATATCGCTAGGCTGTGCCAGTCGTGTGCTTCATGTTGCCTTCGTAGAACTCAACGCAATTTCTTCCGCGGAATAACAAGTAACGCCAGAATTGAAACTGAATCACGCGTCGCCCCCGCCAGTTGGAGACCACGCAGGACACGACCTTCGTTTCCGTAGTGAAAATGAGTGGCATAAGGTCATCAGTAAGGTCCTCATTCCAGATCCGCTACCGTCACTTCAGGGGAGACTTCTTCGATTATCACCTTTGGCCGACTACATTTTTTTCAAGTTGACTGTGTTGGAATTTGTAGCACTGAGACGATTTATTCTTTTCCAGGATGGAAGTAATTTCCAGGACGTTGTATTTCCTACGTTCACTGTAGCCGAGTTCCAGATTCACTATAACCAAATCTTCTTATGCTTATTTGTGATGTAAGTGAAACGGGACCAGTGACTTACGTTCACTATAACCGAGGGTTCCCTATATCCGAGTTTACTATAACCAGAGTCGACTTAATTATGTATGTGTCGATTGTCCGACATTGCCGGCCAGCTAACGGTGTTCCTTATGTCTGGGCCTCGTTAATTTCCCACGCTTAGGGGCTAAGAAACACATATGTCAGACATGATATCCCTGACCATAACTAGCAAACTTCGCCTGCCTCAGCATGTCTTCGTCACGTATCTACAGAAACTGAGACTATTTTTAGAGGAAAGCTACAACTGTATTTTTCCCTGACGACGACGTATTTTCCCCGGAATCGAACCCG
The DNA here is from genome assembly GCA_964035755.1 of Teleogryllus oceanicus. Classification (NCBI taxonomy): domain Eukaryota; kingdom Metazoa; phylum Arthropoda; class Insecta; order Orthoptera; family Gryllidae; genus Teleogryllus; species Teleogryllus oceanicus. The sequence continues at coordinate 52,262,904 of CAXIVR010000004.1, forward strand.
GGATCGCACCAAGGGAAGATAGTACACTTGCCCGTGAGCCTCCTTAGGGCCAACGTAATTATTACGCATAAATTTAACTAGCTCCCGATAGTCTGGATTTATGGACTTTGGCTATGTTTGTATGTCACTCTGCTCCGGCGCTGCTCTTTGAGCTCGTGAATTGAGTTCTTCGCGAGGGCGTCTGGGCAAGGGGTGAGGGTGAGGCATTGTGTAAGGGAAGCCTTGGAGCCTAAACACTTTCAGGGCTTCCCGAAGGGTACGTTAAGAGTCGATCCGTGTTCTGTAGAATTCACGTCCAGGAGAACACGGCCGCTTACAACCAAATATTTCAAACACCCACTACGTGCGCTCATTCTCACGAACATGGCCCAACGTCGTGGCCGGCAGAACGCTGTCAAATAAATTAACATTATTCTACCGAGATGAGTCATTTAACATGGACATTCACAACTTGTTTCGTTAGTTTACGAACCAAAAGCACTGTGGAAGACTTCCGATTCTATTCTCCGAAATGTACAGGAAATTACCGTACAGGAAATTGCAAATGAAATCGATACGGATTGCTGGTAGTTTCTGCTAACCATGATCCTCGCTAATGCAATACGGATATGAAGTTTATTTTACAAACATATCTCAGATATAACAATTTTTTAAAAATTTATTTCTCGTTCGACATTTCTGTCTCTCGAGAAGTTTGATAATAGTACATATACCTATAACATTTTGGATATGGCCATCCATAGCCAGGAGTATTCATTCCTACTCGTGAACATGATCTATTTTTGAAGGGTGTTCAAGCTTTAAGGTGTTGTCTGAGGTATGTTGGAAATTAGGGTAGCGCTAGGAAGGTGTAGAAAGTACAAGTTACGGTGGTCTGAGTCTATCCTTAGGGAACCTTGATTTGATACGGGGCCATGAAGCAGGACGACCCAGATTAAATATTGTGCAACAGGTATAACAAACAGATATAACAAACACATTACATGGAGCTCTCAGCGAGAAGTTTTATCTTTTCGATTCTATTGCGTGTCGAAATTCTATTTCAAGGCGAATGCCTGGCGTAGTTGAATGCCATATGACTACCACCGTTCGGCAGAAAGACTCGACCGTTCCCGCTCGAACGTTTCTGCGATCTCACACTAATCCACATCGAATGTACCTTCCCTAGCTGGAGCGGCTTCGGGCTTTGGCAAAGCAAACACTGCATGTGGGGGCCATTTTCAACATACTTAATAGAGGTGTTGCGATATATACAGTACTTTTAAGTAACTAGGGCATTAGTTTCAGAATTATGGGTTACCTCATCAGCACTGAAGAATTGATAATATGTATTCGATACAACTGTATTACTGTCTTACAATAAATCAGTTATTACGAGCGCTATGGTTGGGTCACTCATTCGTCTTATAAGTACTACTGTTCTAATTTTGGTAAGAGGAGGAAAGATGTTCTTAATTTGTTTCTTTTTTATTGAAAAAAATAGGTGTTTTTTACGGAAAATAAATGTGAATTAAAACAAGTAATTTATTTAAAATTCATCTTTAAATTTTTTTGAATTTTAACAAGTGTTATTCATTTTTGCAGTTTATATAATGTATCGACACCAACCGATACAGGAAGTACTGATACTGAAGGTTCGACAGTATCAAGGTCTCGATTATCCGTTCAGCTGTTTTTGTCGTTATCCATTGTATCCACACAAGAATTGCCGAATCACTAGTTAAAAACACTGTTCTTGGTTCTTTATCGTGTTTTTATTGGATGAAAATTAATTCGAAAATGTTATTTTTCTGGAAAGAATTGAGATCGACTTACATCTTCAGGATTACTGAAGAAAGAAATGAGAAAGCTGATATTGGATTCTATAACTGGTCTGTATCAGGCCTTCAATATTGACAGTGTTGACTGTGGGGAAAAATACACTCCGGAATAAACGGTAGCTGATTCGAGTCCATTGTAACACCTGGATATATAAATTGTAGTTAATGTTTTTACCAATATTAGTATAGATGGCATCTTCTTGAATATTATACAATGCCAATCACACCTCACCAAGAGATGAATAGTATTTTAAAGTAAGACGTGGATGCTTTTATTCTCAATGATGTAGATGACGCCAATCACATTAACCATTAATGTTTATAAATTTTGCAGGTCATCTTTTCATGAAATTGGTTAGTGGCGTTCTACTTCTCTAACGAGCTGCAGTGCAAAAGTGACTGTTTCAAAAACGGCAATTGGAGGCCAGCGCAATTAGTGTTTTATTTTTTATGTAAAGAACAAAAACAAAATGGGCAATATACGCTACACTAAACAAATCGAAAATGTATCTTGCGTAAGGAAGTGAACTACACGTTCGTATTTGAGAATAAGCTTTTAAAAATTACCCCTGAACGGGAATCTCACCTAAGCATGTATTTTTTTAGTTGAAAAATTATTCAGTTTTTCTCATCCTTGTGGTGTAGAAACGCACAGAATTGTTCGCCCTGCTTTGCTCCGGACTAAAGGCGACGTTGCATTAGCCCTTGTTTCTCCACCTAAGCGGCTGGTTCCGCTGATTCATCGTGCGAGGAAAGCGATTGTCAACCGCGCTGCTCGTTGAGACAAACGAGGAAGTCGGCCAGCGAGAGGAAAATAGAAAAGAAACTGCTGGTCGCCTCCAACACCTTTTTAACCGAACGATCGCGTTACATCGGCTTAGCATTCGATCGCCGATCGCGTAAGTACGAGATCGGCTTACCATTCGATGTGCAAATCATCGACATTCAAAAGGCTACCTAGTACAGAGTTCAATTCATCGAAGGTTGTTAAAATCCGCGTTTGAAAATTATTTCATTTGCAATACAAATAATTGATTTAGATATCGTATATACTACTAATATTGCTGTAGCCTATAAAATATGGATTCTTACTCGTGTATTGGACGACAGGGATGTCCATTATTGTGAAGCAATATTGTTCAACTTCTTCTTTGCAACACCATTCAAGATTCATTTCAATTCAATCAGTATGGACTTAATTAGTAACTCCTTATAAATACCTAGTTATCAGCTATGTGTTTAACTACGGATTGCGTGTATCTTAAAGACAGATCCAGTAAGAATACTAGCTTGGTGTCGAGAGAAAGATATGTATGGAGAGAAAGAGTAAACTGCACAGAATTGATGAAGTGTTTCCGTAAATCTTAGTGGTAAAGATATTTTAAATTAACATGATACATTATTACTTGTGAAAGCATTTAGTGTAAAGGTAATAAAATAATTAATCGAAACCATTTTAACTAAAATAGGTGCAATTTAGCAACAAGGTACAAGGCATCATTTAAGCTTTTTTTCTAGAATTATCAGTGAATCTGAAGAAATATTCAGTTCATTATTCTTCGGTGCATTAGAAATAGGTTCAATTTATAATTTTATGCACTTTCGGCTTTCTTCTAGTTCGTGCTTAGCATCGCGGCATACCATTCATATAAAACAGCCTAATGCATTTGAATGAGTCAACACAGGAAGAAGAAAAAGCATTTCTTTCCAGCTGGTCTGCCTGCCGCGCGGGAGTCAAGCGACTTGCGGGAAAGGCGGCGACGGAGGTGGAGGCAAAGGCAAAGTTGCATCGGCGTAGGCGGTCACGCTGCAGGCACCCGCCGCGCCCCGCCCCGCCCCTCTCCACCCCGCCCCCCCCCCGCCCCTCCCCCCGCCCCGCTCCCCCGCCCCCGCCCCGCTCCACGCCTCGCGACAGAAGGGCCAACGCCCCTACGCGCGCGCCCGCCACTTCGACTCCGTCAGAGGCCGGCGCAGCTGGATTTATACGCGCACGCTAGGACGGTCGCCGCGCGATCTAGACACCGCCGGAGCGCTGTTTCTTCGATGTCTCTGGAAGAGGAACATGACGAATCCGCTTGCTTCGGCATATGGAGTTGAGTTCGTGACTGCAGCTTCCTAGACGTAGGTCGTAAGAACGAGAGCCAATGGAATTTCGACACCTGCTACTGGATGATTGATTGATTTTTTCGTGTTTCCGGGCGCGTCAGCTGCTTCGGTCATTAGTGCCGTTAGTGTAGTGCATGTTTCTTCTCGGGAGATGGCGGTGATCTTCCCCCGCTGGATGGCGAGATCCGGCGCCGACCTATCGTCGGCTAGTGGGGTTTCCCCCTAACCAGGACTCTCCCATCAGCGGGGCACCGCCCCTACTGGGACAAGCTCTAAGCTCCCGACCGGTCGCTACTTGATGAGTTGGCTACGACTGTTGTCTCTGCAACGCTGTGAAGACTAAGAGTACGAGACTCAATGGCGTCGGATTTCCAGTACTAGTTAGGTCGAATTCACCGTGTGGAGGAGAATTCTAGTGATCCTGGTGCTCTGATCGGTAGGTTTCCGTGGTTTCTCCTATCAATAACAGCCAATGCTGGAGCAGTACCTTAAACGGGCCAAGGACCGCGGGGGAACTTTCATTCTCCATCTTTGCCCCTTTATCTCCCCTTACACACACTTACATGCACTACTCTACCACATATAGGGAAAGAAGTCGGGGTTTAGAGTGTGTACCGGCTGGGATGGTTCCTCGCTCGCGGGGATACCTCAAGGAGAAAACCTCACAAGCCAACGTATAGATGTGAGCCGGAATACTGCACAAACGCACCCAAGAGGGAGCAACTCCCCCACTTCGAAGGATGTAAAATGTAATTGTATTACAGCATTTTACACGTCCGAAAACGCTCAGTCAATCGACACCAGCTAAATTGCGTGATGGTATCTTCCCACTGCCTTGAGAGTTGAGACCCGTTGTTTCTGCGATTTCGTGTTGTCAGTTTTAGGCGGATACCTAAACAGAATCCTAAAAAGAAAAACTGCGTTCCTTCTTTTGCTAACATGTGGTCTTTCGTATTATTAACACCGGACGATTCCTTATGTGTATTTGGCCGATCCACCTGCATTCTCCTCTACAAATGTAATATGTTCTTCATTTGGAGTTGTTTGCTCACATCGCTTAATGAAGTAGATCTGGCGAGGATACGTAAAAAGAAGTCTGTCGTCATGGGAACCTTTGGAGGAAAGACTGTCGACATTGATATCTCGGAAGAAGCAACATGTTTTTTTTCCTACTCGCGATTTGCTCTTATCAGATTCACATCTCAGTGTGCTATTGCAGGAGCCCCGAATACTTCCCGGAAATTGCGACGGTCGAGTCATGATTCTGTTCATATTAAGTTTATCCCCCAAGTAATATGCTCAATATAATTTGCAAGATCTCTTCGCTATTTCTTCTGACGGCGCTACCATTGATATCACGCATCTGTCCACTTTAAAGAGATAAAAAATCCCTGTAACGTGTGTTACGGTACTTTGACTTTTCTGTGCGTATTTTTTCTCCAATCTCACTATCTTCCATCTCTGGACTCATTTGGTCATTCAATGATGTTTAGCTCATTTGAAGCGCAGTATTATGGATTGGTTCATCGACACCTACATAGATATCTGATCGATATGGCATTGTGTTCATAGAACTTTACTAGCTTTATTGTTCAACGTGCGTTTTCTAATATTGAAAATCGATCTATTAGTGTGGGATACTTTCGTTCTCGTAAAATATTATCTTGGTCATTTTGTTAAAATACGTGTCATATTGAAGTGTTCCATCTTTTTCGTTTCGTTTGAAAAGTTACACCTATTACGTTGCTGATATTACCACATATATAACGAAGAAAAAAGAGAATACATAGAACAGTAATCACTCTCAAAAGTAAACCCCCCAGACAGTGTCTAGCAGAGTCTAGTCCTTTTTCGAAAAATTCAAATTTAGCATTATAACACATTCTACTTATTTTTTATTGGATAATATTTAATCTTTATAAACTTATTCTAAATGAAATGTTCATTTAATTTTAAGTAAGTTTCCATATTCGTGAAAACTTGCATCACCATTACTAGGGAAATTACTCTTTTAGTAATGCATAGACGTCGGAAATCTACCCCTGAGTCTGGATGACGCGAACGTTAGCGTTTTCCTCGCGTGTGTGGAAATGCGTCTGTGACGGTCAACCGAGGTTTTCTTCCGTCCTTTCGTTCAGGGGCTTCGGGGTTGCGTTATGTCTGGCGGCTCGGTGCGGCGCGACGCCAGATAAGTTACGTGAGCGGTTATCGCTCGGCGGTCGATAAGATAACTCGCCCCCTCAACCGCTGCCGCCTCCTCTCCGCCCCGCCTTTCCTGACGAGCGCCACCTGCGACAACCCCACTCGGTGGTGACACTAATGGAAGGTGCTCTCGGAGGCAAAGAGGCTGGGTGTGTTCAGTGGCGTACCTTCAGTTAGTGTCACCCGGGGCAAAACTAATGTAATCATCCCCCCATAAATTAATTATCAAAATATCTATTACTGAATAGTTCATACATTCATTAATAAAAATAGGAGTATATTTGCACAGGACATTTATTTGTAATACATTTTTAAAAAACTGTATGAAATTCAGAATAATTTGAATATAATTTTTAAATAAATAATCGAAAACGAAGTATTAGTAATTAACAAATGCATGTTTGTTATAAAACCACTTTTCGAGATTTAAGGGCGGTAAATGTATCAAAATTTTCTGATAGGTGTCACCCCTAAAATGATGTCACCAGGGGCGGGTCCCCCCTCCTCCCTAACTGCGTCACTGCGTGAGTTACTTTGAGTGACTATGGTATGTTATAAACATGTTATTAATTACGTTATGTTATAAAGACTGTAATTGGGAAATGTATTAGGAATCAAACGATTTAATGTCTGTTTATGGAGGAGCAATATTTAATTAAATATTTTCAAGAGTTTTTCTACAATGCTGGTTGGACAAAAATTCCTTGAAAAAATTGAAGCCAATATTTTTAATAACTAGAAAGTATTTTTATACTCTTTTCTTCTTTGAATTACATTGTACATTTAGTTATTATCAGGCTCTGAGTTACACAGGCCAGTAAAATAAATAGCACACAGCGTGTGCAAAGTATGCGCTTGCAAACGTCTTAAAAGGGAAATCCAAAACAGCTTCGAGCGAATTACGAAAGACATGGTGATATTTCATATGGTAGGTTTGTGATGTTCTGTGCATAAGTATTTTCTCCACAGATATGCACGCTTTATTAAAATAAACATTTATAAGACTGTAAAATTTTACCTTCGGTGAAAGTGCACGACCGGACATTGCTTCTGTGACGTTACGTTGCTTTCTACTATTGGCGTGGGTGGGTGCAGAAACTCGTCTCTTACGTACTTACAATTAACGATCTATCCCTTTCGATGAAAGGTCAAAGTTGCGTTATGCAAAACATTGCTGCCTGTCCGAAAGTTTCCCAGGTGAAATGGAAATAGCGGCATACTGCTATCATAGCAGAATTAGAACGTTGGATTTGTTGCATTTGCCTGTCAGTTTCTCTCCGAATTATTGCGATATATCGTGATAAATCTACTATGCTGAATATGATGGTGCTACCATTAAAACAGCAGACGAAAGTTATTTATTAACTTTTCAACGTCTTCTCTCTTTTATCTCTTGGTTAGCTGAGAGAATTCTCATCTTTTTTTGCATCTATTTAAAAAAGCTGTTAGATGTTTATCTGTTGGTAATAAATGACAACTATAATTAGATGATTGTATAAATCAAAATAAATATCGATATTTAATCTTTCATTAAAAAATCTTTCGTTCGTCGGCAGTGAAATATGAATGTATGATTGATAAATATAGCTACACTGGCTGAACAATGCAAATTATTCATATCTGTTATTTGGATTCGATATTTTGAGCATTTTTCATCGGATATTTGATAACGTACGATATTATATAAGTGTACGGTGTCTGCGTTGGTGTCTTTGTACGTCGAAATGATACGATTTCCCTCTATTGAAATACTGAAATATTTCATTAGTACTTATTCATTAGTTCATTAGTACTTCATTAATATCGTCACCAAACAGCAGATAGCAAAAACAGTTGTGGGAAAATATTGATGGACCAATATCTTTGGTTGAAACATCAGTCGATTGTTCGCGTACTCCATTTGGTTGGAACGATTTATGCAAGAATGACTGACACAATTGTAAATCGTGCTTGGTTGCAACGCAGGCGAGGCGAGAATGGGCTGTAAATTTTATTCTGAAGGAAACGCGTGGGAAACGCAGTCTGCGAACGCTTCGCTGCGCATTTGTTTCTTTCCTTCCCTTCGATTCCGCAAGCTGTTGCACAGTTCCTTCGCGTGCGTCGGACAGATCGCGCGCTCTTGAGGCCTTTTTGAAACACGCGCACGCCATTTCGGCGCGTTTCGTCAGGTTGTCGTGCATTTAACAATTGCCTGTAACCCTGATTCGTTCACGCTTGCAAGGAATCACGAGAGCGTTGAGTGAACTTTCGATCATTTATGTGCTTTCTAAATCACTATTGGAAGCGCTTTGAAAGCGTTTTCGAACCATTTGTGTTGTTGAGAAAAAAAAGGCCAAATTCATGATTTGTCGTTTGGGTTCATTAGTCATGGGACTTTCCAAGCGTGTGCCTCTTTACGTTCTGAGAGTACTACATCTCTCACCCGAAAGGAAACGGACAGCTGTTGGGAGTTCTCTAGCTCTCCGATTGAGTTGTGTTTCCGCGCGTCAACTGCTAAGGCCGTTAAACTCGTAAGTGTAATACATGGTTTTATCGGGTGAGGAGGCGGTGATCTTGCCCCACTGGACGGCGGAATGCGGCGCTCGTCAGCTTGCGGGTTTTTTCCAAACCAGGTATCTCCCACAGCGGGGCACCGCCCCAGCCAGGACCCGTCTCTCGGCATCTGTGATAACAAGGGAACGGAATTGATTGTAATAAAAAAGGTAAAATATGTACATATATGTACTTATTTTTTCCAAAATATGTAAGAAAAAATATAAAATATGGAAAATAAAAATTCATATTCAGTTAAAAATTGTTCTCTACAAGCATTTTCCGAGCATAGAAAGGCACCGAGTTCTTAACAAGCATTTGGAGTGGCTGAAAGTAGGTTATACCTCTACAGAAGTGATTCTACATTAGATTTCACCACACATAAGAATTTCATGCGAAATACAAAATACATGCATAGTACATATTACAATGTTTACGAGAAGCCGGTTTCCTGTGAATTGTAGTACCGTGTAGCCAGTGATGGATCGAGGGGGAGAGGTTGAAGGGGATACTACCCCCTCTCAATCAAACAACGCAGTAGGGCAAATTTTCTAAAAAATATTTGTTAGTTTTCGAAAAATATGCTGTTTGAAGAGTAGGAGCAAACACGTGGTTGAAATTACTTTTGTTCACAGAAATCCGCTTTTTATTGACTCGGAGTACGCAGTAAGCGGGGGAGGCGACAGGATTTACAATTATGGTAAACATATGGTGGTCATATGAGCCCAGCAACATTACATTTGATTTTTAAGAAAGATGATTCCCTAACATATAATGCAAACGCGCATCTGAAATGTTCCGTTTCGACGTATAAATATATTAAAATAAAACGAAACATGTAGTAGTAGGTAAAATATGTAATTATACCAAAATATGAAAAATATGTCAAATAAAAATAGTTTCAATGCATTCAGATGTCTGTAAACTCTAAAAAATATTATTGAATGCAGGTATGTAGTTCCTGTAAAAACATGTAATTACATGTAAATCCGTTCCCTAGTGATAACGTAGTTTATGTAGGTGTGTAAGTTAGGGCTGAGGATAGGACGAGGAAGAAGACGGAAAGAGCGTTCGCGGTCTGTTTGTTAGGATACTACTCCACCATTCGCCTGGGGTTGATGGGAAAACCCAAGGAAAACTACCGATTAGAGCAGCCGGCCGCTAGAATTCTCCTCCAGACAAGATGAATTTAGCTCTCGGAATGGATGCGAGGTCGTCAACGCTTGGAATTTGCCTTCTAGACAGGTTTATAAAAGTTAGTGATATTCCAAAATCCTGTTTTTCTATCAGAAAGTAAATAATATAATTAAGCAAGCAGCCACAAATATTCAGACATACGTACAGAAAACGTAAGAGCGTGGATGGCATTTAATACAGATATGCAGATGATATTTGTGAGAGTTAGACTTTCTAGCCTTTTAAAATTTGTAATTTAAAAACCTCATGACTAATTTCTGGGAGACTTTGCAGAGATCATCGTCTCAAACCACTGTTCGCCGGGAAAAATACAAACAGTTCGGAGTCCAAACTTGGGAATCTAGGAGACTGATCATAAATTTTGAGTGTTTTAAACTTTTGATTGATTCTGAATGTAATAAGACCCGAGGTTTTTTTATATTTAAATTCAGAAGCCCTATGAATTCTTGAGGTGATTCAAGAATTTCTCGTCTTTACTTCTATTTACTACACTTGAGTATGCTAATATCCTTCCATATTTTGGTGGTATTCAACTCTTCACATTCATTTTCACCGAATGCTTGAATTGCCTGAAATGATTTTGAACTAAATAGTACGTTGTATTTCAATATCAAGCAGTACTTATATATATAGTAGTAGTTTTCTAATTAGTACTTACACTAAAAATCAAATAAATACTTCACCAATTTATTATTCAACGTCTGATTTGTTTTAGATTTTTATCTTCGTTAAACAATACCTAAAATTCAGTTTATTCTTCAGAACGGTACACATAATTGAAGATCTTTGAACTAGACATTCCTGCCAGAATCTTCCTCTGTACCTCTTGTATGAAGATCATACATGGCCACACTCCGCCTTCACGATGATGATGCTTTGACTCCTGGGACGCGAACTGGAAGGACAGGATTTCCACTGGCCGCACGGGACCTATGTGTGTTCTTTCGTGGTTTTGCTTTGTCGCTCGAAATTACTCTGATATTTTCATCCACAATTCTTTAAATCTCTCTTCTGCAGCAAGAAATTGATCTCAGTGTTGTATAATTTCTAGAGGTGAAAATAGTGTGTTGAAAATTTTGTCGTGGGTAAAGCTCCGAGATGTCGAATACGATTGGAATAGAAAATGAAATATTCACGTTAATGTGTTAATAATAATAATAATAATAATAATAATAATAATAATAATAATAATAATAATATGTTACAATGAAGAAGATATTATCAAAACGTATTTGTGAATATACCGTATTAAATGAAAACATCAAATTAAAGAAATCGCTATAAATACGTTACAATTAAGAATTTAATGAAAACGATAAATTCGTATGATCCTTGCTAATTACATGGAGAAAGTGACACGATGATTAACTGCGTACGCGACACCAACACTTAATGGCGTCATCGATATACGCGGAGAATATCCAATTTGCTGGAAAAGTTCTTCTTGTCCTTTTCTGACAATCGCGTCGCCTCGCTGGGCGCTGGACCACACTGCGCTTGACGAGGCATCAATTAACGGTTAATAGCTGCATTCCAGCACTCCTTCATGCACCCGATGCGATGTGGCGTTTAGCCAAGTAATCACCAGCGGGCAAGTTCCATCACTCACATTGCACGAGTCAGCGTCTTCCCGCCGTGTCTTCCCACACTCGGCCAGGCGCCCCCGCGCCCGCCACTCAGCGAACACCGTACGTCGGACCCGAGCCTCTCCGCAGAGTTGGTCTGAGCATGGTCGCTGGACGCGTTCCGTGCGGACAGGGGCCAAATGAAGGCTGCTAACTAGAGCCCCAGCCTCATTGATTATTTTGTTTCCGGGCGCGTCAACTACTGAGGTCACTGGTCCCGTAAGAGTAGTGCATGTTTTTTATTGCGGCGGTGATCTTCCCCAGCTGGATAGTGAGATCTGTCACTGTCCTATACGTCGGCTTGTGGGGTTTTCCCAACCAGGTATCTCCCACCAGCGGGGTACGCTCTCAGGTCCCCCATTGGTCCTCCAGGTGTGTGTGTGTGTGTGTGTGTGTGTGTGTGTGTGTAAGAAAGGGGTGAGGATAGGATAAATATGAGGAAGTAAAGATGGAACGTGGTCCGTGGCCCGTTTGTTACGATACTGTTTCGGCATTCGCCAGGTGTTCACCGAAAAAAACTCACGGAAAACTACCGATCAGGACAGCCGGCCGCTAGAATTTTCCTCCAGGCAGCTGCTGAATTCGACCTAGCTATGTAGCTGGCGAAAATTCTGTCACCGTCGGGACACGATCTCTAGGACCTCTCAGTCATAGGCACTGCAATGATATCAGCACAGCCTCGGAGAGTTTTATCCGAACAAATTGGTAGATCCTGAAAATAACCAGCTTTTTTATAACGAAAATAAATGAATTTTCTTATTTGTTTTAGATTTAAAGTCTTAGCAACGCCTGTGTTCTTAGAATGTCACAATGTGACTTTCTGCATCTCTCGCTATAAGAAGAGGTGCTCTATGGATTAATGTTCCCGAGGCAACAGACATTTGCTGTGTTATGTACTCTGTTCGAATTCAAATAGCATGTAGTGACGATCGGCAAGTAGCGAGAACACTGCTCAAAGGGAAAAAAACTTTATTGTAAGTTCAACATTGAATCGCACTACAAATGTCTTAATGCAATACTATTTTGTAAAGTTTTTTACTAAATTACCAAAAACGGCACTTGCATCCGTTAGCTGCATAGGGATCCTCGACTCTGCGTTGCAATGGCTGAGAGCTCGCTCCTTCGAGAAATTAGTGGTAACGAGACTTGATCTCACTCTGCCTGCGGTATGATATCTACATCACATGGCCACGAGTTCAACTGCCACAATCACAAAAGTGAATACGAGAAAGTAAAATCCATAAAATCAGTATATCTTAGGAAGTTTATTATATCCAATATTATGTAGTAAGTATTGGTCAAAGAAGTGAAGTAACATAATAAACAAATATCATCTTCAAGTATATTCTCAGAGCAACGTACTTCTGGAGAAGCCGTATGTTTTTCTGGGCCAGATTTCCTTACAGTAGCAAGGACGTGACTGCTCGATTTGAAGCTAGGAATTTCGAGGATTAGCGTGACTGTGATATTTGTGATGGCATGCGCGGAAGATGAACGGGTCTTAAAGTGGATACTGAACAGAAGTGGGAACGAGATGACTTGTCGATATGTAAAAGGCACGAAATGAACATCTTATCAACGAAAATTGACAATTATAAACATCAATACAATCTTACATTCATGTTTCATACATGAAACATGCAATAGAATGTCAAAAAAGCTTCGTTTCGTAGATAGCGGCCTAATAAACCTGACTCGGGGTCCCATAATCTGTTTATTCTATGTTGGAAAAACAGTGACTTCTGAGGAGTAGGTGCAGTACATATTCTTTTTTTGGAATAAGATATCTGGCGAACAGTTTTTGTGTTTTATATGCGAATTATAAAATTGTAAAGTGGAATATTTATTTTAAGTATTGTGACCTGTTGGAACATTCAACAGGAATACGCTAGCACACTTATACTAATCCTTCAGAAGCTCACATTTGTTTTCTCGACGGAAGATAACTTGTGCATACAGAAGCTACCGTCTAAAACTCGGCAGAGCTACAGTACAAAGCTTTATTCGCATTTCTATGCATGACCAAGTTAATCTAGGCAGAGTCTTGCATCTGAATTAAGAGATAAGATTAATCGTTTTTGTTCTTCTTGTCGATGTCCTGATCAGTTTTATATCATTAACCAGAACAGTGTATTGAATTAGTACCATGACATTGTCTTTCGTACCTGAATCTCGAGGATTTTTATTTGGTTATTTCCTGCGTAGAAATGTTTATCATTCCTACTGTATTGCATTGCTCGCTACATTCTTCTTTACTTTCTCCTCTTCCGTGCTTCTACCCGTAAGGCGTGTTAAGTCGAGGTTATTCAGTCATTTTCGCTCTTTCAACAGAGATAGAGGTTGTGATGATAATGCTGGATGAGGATGGGGATGATGGGTGAATAAAGACGTAACAATGGTGGAAAGAAAGACAGTCGCGTAACGCTTGTCACACGAAAATTTACCCTGTACCAGATTGGTCCTCCGGAAACTACATTTGAATCGAACAAAATCGAATTGCGTCCCTTTCGATGGCAGGCGAGCGGTCTGTCCGCTACATCACGGGTCGCCCTTCATCAGGGGCGGCAATTGGTGTTTTGACCGAGTAGGTAGTTGACCCGGGTGAAGGTCCGTCCTCCATCTCCCAACGAAAATGTATGTGAAGGGAAAATACAAAACAGATTCTTTTTCAAATTGTTTTGTTTATCAATAAATTTTCATCAAATTATTACATTTATTTTACGTAACAACAGTTTATTTTTGCAAGGAAAAAAAGTACTGCGCTTTGCATTTTTAAAATAAACTCATTTAACAATTTCTACAAATCAATTTTGTCAGTCATGTTGCTATAAACATGTAAAATCGCAGTACTGTTGAGCCGATTTTGCAATATCGTTGATCGCGTATATGTTTTGAGCGGAAGCAATATCTATAAACCTCGTTCATTTCTGGAATTTGAGTGGGTATTTTACCCACTCGGAATTTTTTGTTTGGGTATAGCTACCCACCATAGCTACATTATTCGTCGAGCCTGCTCTTTTGCACTGTTTTATCGCATCGCCTGGTGCCTCCTCGGAAAATCTTTGTGCATTGCCTTGAGAAAGAAAATAATGTTTTTAACAAAGGTATTTAATGAAATAGTGAACATTTTTATAATCAAAAAGACTAAATAAGTCTCACAAATAATGTACTTCAGCTTCTGGATCAATGATCTCTATCTCAATAACGTTTTTCATGAGTTTCCCTGATCCATTGAACAAATGCTGAGATAACTCCGCCCAGCCTCGCCCCGCCCCCGTTCCACGCCCTGCATCGCGGCGGCATCCTCCTGCTCTCCCCTTGACCTGCTCTGCATGAGCGCCTGTGGATCCGGGATCGCTTCCCGGCCTCGATGCTGTGCCCATGGTCATCACTTTCCCTCTCCTAACGCCGCCTCAAAACGCTCGACTCAGCTCCAGCACTTAGGGTCAACTACTCTGCTTAAAAGATGACACTGGTCATTTCACTTAATATGTATGTATTTACTGTCTGCACTTAAATCAGAACTAAATTTGCGGTAAATATGATATAACTTTCATAATTACAATTTGCATCAATATTCTTCTAATATTGTCCATTTTTTCTAACATATTTTTGAAATTCTCTGAGCAATACGTTGTAATTGCTATTGATGATATTTTTTACTCCATTATAATACGAAAGGTGAACGTCTTAATGTATCCATTGCACTAGAATGCTTAAATGTGGACTTGAAGATAGCTCCAGTTCTGATGAGTGTAAAATATATCATAGTATATGTCTCCCTCATTAATATCAAATAATATATAAGGATTGATCTTGGTTCTGTAGCAATAAGCAAATTGCGGCGAATGTTTCTTTTTTGTCTTAGGTCGAAAAATTGTGACACGTAATCGAATGTCAAGAGGCAAAATTGTGTAACTATATTCCGAATGATCGCACTGAGAGCTAGAATTATTTTCTGGGTAGGAATAGCTCGTGTCCAGCGTCCTCCCCGAGTCCCCGTTTTGGAGTAGATATTGAAGCTGCTCTCGCGGCAAACTCAATCTTCCCACTCCCGCCCCCGCCCCCGCCCCCGATCCCACCCTACAACCGTTGCGACCCTTCTTAAATCAACCGGAGCCTGAATGCACCCAATCGCAAGGAGAGTGGATGACACACTCTACGGGAAAAAACCTGTTGATTGCTAGGAAAGTTCTAGCACAGCTGATTTCTAGCAGAGCAGCGGTGAACTGGAATGCACCGGCGTTAAGCAGAGATTGCTTTCTGTTCATCAGTAAACTGCGACTTCCTGTCCGATCTCTGGTTGCACATGGTAGTTCAAAATTTGATGTTCATTTTGAATCTGTGCAACTGAGTTATTCCATCTCATACATTATGATTGTTGCTTTTATGCATCTATATTACTAATTTCGAGCACACGCATAAATTGACGGAAAACTAAGGCTCTAACCATGTGAGAGGAGTCGATGTTTTCGTAAGATACTACGCAAGGCTGGAAAAATACAAAACAATGGAGCAGCTTCGATTTTGGCTGAAAAACGTAAATATGTGATTACCTTTTTATTAAACGTTTATTTTTTTCATACGTGTGAACAATACGTCAATTTGTTGACTTCACACTAAACGTGATTGACTTCACTCAAGTATCTCTTCATTGGAACAGTTAATAAACGTATAACATCATTTCAAAATCTGTGAGGCAAATCAGGAGGCTTGACTGTTTTATCACAAAACTGTTATGTAACAAATTTATGGCTAAAGTATTAGTATGGCATTTTAATTTTTGAACATGCTTACAACTATACCTTTATATTTCTTCATAAACTGTTGGATCTTGTTATTACGTGCATCCACATTTTCCCATACCCTTTGTTACGACTATATTCTCGTTCTGTGTCACTGATTACGACACAGCCAACGTCATGCGACGAGAAAAAAAGAAACTACTCTTTCAGAAAAGCCAATTTTTGCTGCTCGAAGTCTCCATTTTCACACACTAGACAGCAGCATTTTTGCAGCTGCAGGGCAATAGTACTGAACAATTTTCTGTTAAAATTTATCCTTACCGTTGATGTTCAAGGTGTGTGAAGTATTCTGTTCCTTGTTTTGTAACTTCAAGAATAGCGTATTATTATTATTATTATTATTATTATTATTATTATTATTATTATTATTATTATTATTATTACTGTTATTACTATTATTATTATTATTATTATTATTTTTTATTTCAAGAGTGAATGTCTGCAATCACTTTTGTACTTTAACAAATATTTTGTGTGTGATTAAATTGTACATCTAAATAATTTACACGTTAATGTAAGTCACAAAAGGTTCACTTATTTGATTTTTTGTTGGCTGAATTACCGAATTCATGCTGTGGCGTAGTCATTCTATTTCTTAAGACAAGCTTGTACTTGGTTATTTCTTTGTTAATCAAAAGATCAGTTACAACTATAGGTTTTTTCTAATCCTCGCCTTTTCTATTCCAACGAGTTTTGAAATTTGTATGATTTTATGGTGTTCAAAAAATTCGTTATCCTGCAGGGAAGAAAGATACGTCTTTGCGTAGACCGGACGCCGTCGATCATTAAGAGATGTAAGAGAGCTTTCCAACGCGGCAAAGAACTTGACCGTCCTTCCGGGCGGCATGAGAGTCGGTGGGGAGGGAAAGGGAAGCGATAAGCATTACGTACGCCACGCGCCACGACACGAGGGCTTATCATTGTCGATAGAGCGCAATGCCATCGTCCACGTATACCTCCCATCTCACTCACTCCCGCGCCCTTCACACGTCCTGTCCTTCATACCCTCCACTTTGTTCTCCACTAAGGGATGCGACGTTGCCAAAAAAATGGGTATAATCTAAACACTGATGCTCAAAATTAAAATATGCATGTTAGTAAAACGTCGTCCAAAAACCATCGATATTTCTAAGCATCGATGTTCAAAATTAAAATATCCATGCTCGCTCCAAAAACATCGCGTTCAAACCATCGATTTTTTTGACCTCCATGTTTTGAAAACTTTAACGATAACTTTTGGTTGTCATTAATATGACGCTGGTCGCGTTTATTAATTTTTAATTGAGTTTTAACGTACAAAATAAAATAAAAATACGATCATTAACAAAATTTTCATTATTTGATTCCAAAATTCAGAAATAAATTTGGTAGTAATTCGATAAATAAGGTACATTTATCTACGAAACCTGTATTTTAATTAATTTTTCACCCTTACTCACTTTGGTCTGAAGAGTGTCCAATTTATGGATATCGCAAAATTATTACAAATTTTTAGAAAATTATTACAAAATTATTATGTTACATTCTTTTCGCTCAAAAAGTAAAATATCACCAAGTAAAAACATCGAATTTAAAATATTGATGTTAAAAAAACATCGGCCCAAAAAGTTGATGTTAAATAATCAATGATTTTATTTTAAAAAATCGATGTTTTGAAAATATTTATTTTATTTAATAGGTAATTATTACAGCCAAATTAGAAACTTGATCCAATGTGGCTAGGCCGAAGGCCTTTAAGCCATTACAATACCTACATTCTACCGAGTTCTAACCTTTCGCCTTCTGGTATTCACCCCAAATGGTCTCGCCATCGCCTCAAAGCCGCGGAAACGAGACCATAAGGTACGGCTGAGGGAAAAACCCCTGAAGGGGGAAAAACCTGCCGTCAGAAGCCGAGTACATGCTACTCTATCCGGTTTTTAGACTATTTATTTATTTGGCGCGGGCGTCAGGCATTCTCCTTCCAGTGTTTGGCCTCCACCGCACCTGAAAACAAACAGCACCACAGAAAATCGTCCGCACCAACGCCTCTGCCCTAACATTACCGATTCCCACTTCCCTTCGCCCCCTAATGTGTTTATTTTAGCCTTTCCTTTTATTTAATTTTTTTTAATTTTTTAATTTTTTTTTTTTTTTTTTTTTTTTTTTTTTTTTTTTGTACTGTTTACTAACCTAACATAACTTACTGACTAACTTAATTATTGTTAGTTTATTGATTTATTACATATTTCTCTCCAGTCTAGGCTCTGCTCGTACTAACCACTGCTGTTTTCCCACTCCTTAATTTCCGTTTCTCTAGTGGTCCGAACCTTTCCGAGAAATGTTCCTAATTCTTTCATGAAGTTAGCTCTTTTATCCCCTAGAATGTTTTGGGCGAGCGTTACGTTCCTATGTTGGAAGTAGTAATTTCCCATTCCCATCCATTTTCCTCTCCAAGTTTCGGTCGCACTGCAAATTAAAAGGATATGGATCCAGTCTTCCCTATCACCGCAAAGCACACAGATGCCATTACCATTCGAGTCCTTTAATCTACGTTGCATCCACCCCCCGACCCTGAACCAAGCGTATCCCCCTCTTGCGTCCTTCTGCAGTGTGTTTACGTAACGTTCGCAACCCCATAACGGACTCATGTTTTGAAAATATGAACATCGATGTCGCATCTCTGTCCTCCACGTCTGCTACCGCCGCGCCTCCACAGTTACCGACGGCCCTGCCACTGCTCCTTCGCTGCTACCGCATCTATAGTAAGAATTGTCTAACCGTGCCTCTGGCAGGTATCAGCTGTTGACGGTTTCTTCCAATCGGGAGCTAGAACGTCACCATAGTGACGTCAGTGTAGCGACACGTAAGTATACTAAATATAGTATAAGCTCCTGATTGGATGAAAGCGTTAACAGCTGATACCTGCCAGGGACACGGTTAGATAAATCGCAATTTATATCTGCTGCGTTCTCGTTCGTCACCTTCCCGATCCTTCTCTGCACCGCCGCCACTAATACTGCTACAGCTTCCATTCTCGTCGCTAACACGGACGCCGTCATCTCCATTTTCACCGTCGCCACGTCGCGTCACTCCTCCACGTTCGTCACCTACATCTTCGCTGCCCCCACCGTCACAGATACCATCAGTTCTGCTCCAGCTGTCAAAGGTTTTTCACCAGCGGCCTCCCCACCGCGGCCATCGCCTCCACCGTCACCAATTCCGATCCTACCGCCTCTAAACATACTCCAGTGGCATCATGTGTGCCTCCATCGTCGATGCTGCTACTGCCAGCCCTGCTACATCATGGCCTTCTCCATCCCCACCTTCACCACTACCTCTGTCTCCATCACTACTTATCCATTGTTGCCAACTCCACCTCCAACACTGCCTTGGTCACCACCAGTACTTTTCCATTATTGCTGTTCTACCTCCCATGTCACGGCCTTCATTGTCATCAGTTTGGATTCCACAGCCTCTCACACGCCTGTCTCAGTTCATCTCCCTCTCCATCTCTCCTACGGCCGCTAAAAGCAGTCTCCACTCGTTTCGTATTCGCCACGCGTCGACGCCGGCCGTACGCAACGCGAAGCTTCAGGAGTAGTTTCTCGCGCCCTGCAACACCCCTGTCGCTCTGGTACCTTGTCATTCTGTCGTAGCGCCTGCCACCTGTCTTGACAGGTACTTCAGTCTGAAGTGGATACGCGGCCGTTGTTCATGAAACTCTTCAGGCGACACGTCTAACAGCAATCGAAATTGTGGCAACTCCGATAGTATCGAGAGGATAATAATTATTGAGTTCCAAATCTTAGACGTGGAATCAGCAGAAAACTTACGTAATTAGTTGTTTATGATGATCTGCTAGATTAAGCTGGCCCCAAATACTGAAGAGTGCAGAACTGAAATGTTTGAAACTGGTTGTTGAGCATGTGAGTGTGGTGCTCAATTGTTTTTTAATGTCTTTTCACAGTCTAACTGTAAATTTGAGGTATGCTAAGAGTAGTACAAGATAGTACTTAGCAACCAAGGCCAATGTTTGGTCCAAATCCGAGGCTCTGTGTGGTTCCACGAGCTGTGGTGTGTTTTTACGGTTGGTAGATTGCTAGTCTGCCCCACTAACCCTCACGGGCTTGGGACCGGCGAGGGCATCAGCTAGGCTACTCGATCTGCCAAGCATCCGCCCCCCGCGGAGGCCAATGGAACTGCGAAAAATGCATAAATCACTAAGTATGGGTATGGACATTACCAATTAGTAAGGTTTTTTTTTTTAGAAAAAGTGTGCATCTAATCCGCATGTGGCCTATTTGTGTGTTACAAATTACGAACTCTCATGATTACTCTCAATGTCACTTTTATTTGAGTTTTATGAGCAGTATTTTAATCCCTTTGCCTCTGTTACATGCAGTTCTTTCTAAAGTGCTAGGGTTAAAAACTAATGTTCCACTTAGAAATAATTTCCACGGAAGTCTAGACTTGTTTTGAAACACTTTTTTATCATTCGCTCGATAAGATTTATACCAGTTGATGTCGATATTATCAGCACAGGTAAACAATCGACGGGATTGTCGGACTGTATTTTTGAGACTTTTGCGTGGTATTTGCTGTGAACAGTTACATAAAGCACCTTTATCGAATTCAGGATAGTTGTAAGAATGTGCGGTCTAATCGGGCTGCGACAAATCCATAACGCGATTACTGCACTTAGTCACACGTAGATAAGATCATTACGCAAGAAAGATCGAAGAATGTTCGCTTTGAACGAACCACGAATCTCTTTTGGGATGAATCTCAAGTTGCATTCTAATTATATTACATGTTCTGTTTTTTTCTCACATCTACCTATTTTCTTAGATGAATAATTTGTACTAAACCGAAATTGTCTATTCAGAAACCTAAGCCTAAAAGAAAGTACTCTCTTTTTCTACTAGGTGCATATAAATCATATTTCAGACATCCAGTCACGGACATACATTTTATTCAGTAACTTAATTTTGTATACTATTTATATTTTCCTAAAATGGATATCAGTGAGTCAGTTTCTCCTTTGTAAGATATATAGCAAACATTTTTTACTTGAGCGATCAACGGAAAACAATGACAAAAATTTAGCGACTTTCGCAGATTGGGATCCCAACTAGTAGATTGGCTGTGTGATATTTATTGTTCCTTCGAAGTATGTCAGCAATCAATATTTTCTGGTGTCCAATGAACGAGAAACAATATTGTGAACATTCCAGCCGGATGTTTCGGCCGGACGTCTTTCCTAGCGGCACCCATTGGGATGACTGTGCAATCCACTGGGCCGTGGGAGGCCACACCTGTCCTTGTCCGTCCCTGGACGCGACGTTCCGGCGCGCGACTTCCGGTCGGGGGCGCCTTCGCCCTTCCGCCCCGTCGCCCTTCCGTCCGCCCGTGTGGGGGCGTTCCGGCCCTCCTCTCGCCCGCGCCACCCGTCGCGTCGCCCGGAAGCGGGTGTCCGCGAGCGCGGCCGCCGCCGCCTGAAACAATGCGGGCGGGCGGGCGAGCCGCGAGCGAGCGGGGGCGGGGCGGACGGGCGGGCGAGCATGAGCGGGCGGGCGAGCGTGAGCGGGCGGGCGGGCAGGCGAGCGCCTGTGACTGGCTGTGACTGGCAGACGCTTGAGGCCTGCAGGCAGGGGCGCGCCCTGCACGCCGCCGCCTACTATTGTTGTCGCCTGACACCCCGCGCCCGCCACGCCCTCTTCCTAGCAGCCCCAGGTCGCTTTGCTGTGACGGATTGACGCGCTGATGGAGGTATGCGGGGCTGGGCCAATAGATTTCCAGTGGTTCCTGGGGCTACAAACCGACGAAGAGTATTCGTTGATAGTCGGTTGTTGGATGTTGCGTTAGCGTCATTCAATACAACGAAGCTAATATATTGCTATTATTATTATTATTATTATTATTATTATTATTATTATTATTATTATTATCGTTGTTTGTATTATAGCTGAAAAATTTTGGCAGAGGTAATTTGCTGCCTGATGACGATCTTGTATGCCATTAGGACTCTTCCACGTCCTTAATAGCGCGGATTGCTCTTAGGCCTTCTCTGACTGCTTCTAAACGAAAATTACAAGTTACAGAAAGATGTAAGTGTTTTTGACTTCCAGAATAAATTGTAGGCGGTGTTAACCAAAATTGTTAAAAATGTAGCTCGAATTGTGTAATGGAAGTTGAATATGTTCAATGTACAAACTTATGATAAATATCTACCCAGAAAACAAACGTGTATTTTCGCGCAAAAGTATCACCTCCATTTGGTATTTAGATGTAACATTGTGTAAGGTGGATTGACAAGGATACCTGTTACGAGGATTGATACCACCACTATCAAATTGCAATTGTCCGGCCGAGTAGTTAACGACACACTCTGGATAGGGAATACATCAGTAAAGTTGTCCGTTTACACTGGGTGCAATCCATGTTCCAGTGAATGTGTACGTAGAGGGTAGAAGCTAGGGTTTGGCTTAATGGGCTACAGCTCCTGCATAAGTAGAAAAGAAATCGCCGTATGTTGTACGATCCCGCATCATTGTGGTTTTTGTGGCAGCTGCAAGGTTAAATTTTACATTTAGTTTGAGTTGTTATCGCTTAGGTAAATTATTGTAAAAATTGAAGAGACGTTGGTTTATAGTCAGCCTCGGGCATTGATTTTTCCTGGTGTTTTCTGACTTGTTGAAGTTATCACAACCACTAAGTAACATCTTCCGTTCTCAGTCCAAATTATTGAAATCCTATATTTGGTTATTTAAATAGCCGAGTACGCCTTGATAACCCGGAAGGGCCCACGGAGTATCTCGGCACAAAAAAAGTAACTGCGAAGACTGGACTAGAAAGGTCTACGGGCCATTTCTGGCAGCCGAGGACGGGAGAGTTCTCACCTTCGGAAAAAGTGTGTGAAACAAAGGCGTCGGGAGGGAATTTTCTGGGAAGTCGCGAAATAGGGAAGACAAGCCGGAAAGGGGGCTTGGCATAAGATTGAAGTTTGCAGCGGTCTAATAAAAAATTAAAATGTAATATCATATATAAACGATAGCCGATCCGGATAGGCGAGGGCGCGAGAGGGGGAAAAAGAAAGGAAAGAAAGGAGAGGAGGAAAAAGATATCGACATTTGCATCCTATTGAGATAAAAATGTCAACATTTCGTTACCAACGTTTGAGAAAAGCCCATCCGGTAGCCGAGATCACTAAGGCAGTAGTGTCGTAGCGATCTCGGACCGAAGGATTGCAGGTTTGAGTCCCACCTCGGACATGGTTGTATTTGATTTCGTCCTTTCACCCGTTATCATCATATCGTTTCATCTTCCCAGTTCCCATATAGTGAACTCCAATAGTGGTCGCTAATAGCCTAAATGTTGATGCCACCTTAAATTTTAAAGAAAAGAAAAGTTACGTAAAAGTTTAGTATCAGTTTTGTGTCAAACATTCTTGTGCTCTGTGCTCACTTGAAAAGCTCCTTTGAAAGAAAATCTGCGCCAAGTCCCTATGAGAGTGTTTCGTCGCTGTACTCCTATCTTTCCCGTAATCAAAGAGGCCGCCTCGGGAAGGAAATCCACTTTCGCTTTTTGTTTGCGCAACGTCGATTCCGTTGTTTCGCTTTCTGTTCTCTCGGACGTGTTAGGAGAAGGCAGAAGCCGAACTGAAGAAAAACGTGGTTTGTTTTCCCTTGGTTTGTAATTACAATTGCGGCACAGTTATTAAAACGTTAATTTTATCCTGAAAAATAAAAAGAACTTTCGCTTCATTTTCAGAGAAGGAAAGAGTAGTTTTGTCTGTTCTGCGCCAGTGGATCAAAACCTCAAGTATTTTGAACTGTGTGACTTTTGACATTTCTAAAGAAAGTTTATTTATGAAATTAACCGAATTAAGGTTAATTGGATATGTTGTGTAAATTATGAGAAAGGTCGTAATTTCGCAACCTGGATGTATTTCCTGGAGAAATTTCGCGTGTCTTTCATTATTTCGTGCCCGTGATCGACCAAAAATGGAAGGCATTAGATAGCCAAGGAAATTTAATTTATTTATTAAATATAAAATGTTTGTAGTGCTATCCTATTTAATTTTCTTTTCTTTTGTTTCTTTTCTACGCTGCGTACTTAATTTGAAAATTTTAGAGTTTATTTGAAAGTTAATTTGGAACATTTTATTGTATGTATTTTGTATTTTTTCATTCACTCTTTATTTTTTCAAAATTATAATTTTAGATTTATTAGCATTAATTTTAAATTAAGCCAAAAATACAAATGTAAAGTGTGAATTGAACTTGTAAAACCTTGAAGCTATTATTCTAAAATTTAATAATACAAGCTAATCATCAATAACATTGTTCAAAATTAAGTAATGAACAAGTAACAATTTTATGAAAACCTTAAAAAGCTATGGAGTCGTTGATGAGAAATTAATCTTCTCTTTTCTGGTATTATACCATATCTTCTTTATCAAGTGACCAAAACAAGATGATTCCTTTTTCTGAGGTTCAAATCAGTAGTTTCTCATCGCGTCTATGAAGAAAGAGCCTAAACAACTTGATCTCAGGTAATGACACGTGGGTTTTGAAAATTATACATAATTTCTGTACTCGGGAAGCGATCAGCCCATCTACAAGTGCTATTTAGTGGAATTGATTCACGAATTACAGTATAGTTACTTTTAAGTAAATCTTAAATTCAGCATCATATTATAACAATGATTTCGATAAAGCGGATCCGGATAGCCGAGGTCGCTAAGGCAGTAGTGCCGTGGCGATCTTGGACGGAAGGATCGCGGGTTCGAGTTCCGCCATGGGCATGGTGTGTTTGTGTTTGTATGTTTATGATTGTCCATACATCCTTCATCTTCATCATCTTGTACTTATTCCCCAGGGCTAACAACCCTGCAGGGTAAAAATGGATTCGGCATAAAGTACTGACCCCCCCCTAAAAAAAGGGTTGTGTACTTGCACTGGAGCTCGGTGGGTACACGTGGCGTGTGCACGATGTCCTTGGATGACAAAAAAAAGTCAATAAATTTCTATCGTTTTAAAAAGCCCGTCCACGAAAGCGAAGACCAACTATCGAACAACTGGGCGAAAGAAGAACAAACTGTTTCGGTACTTTATGTTAAGTTAGTAAACAGTTAATAAAATAGGTCGTAAGTTGTAGTCAATTGTTAAATGTAAGTACATAAATAAGTCAATAAAATAAAATGAAACTGTCAAAGTAATAAGCACGTTAGGGGGCGAAGGGAAGTGGGAATCGGAAATGTAAGGGCAAAGGCGTTGGTGCGGACGATCTTCTGTGGCGATCTTCTATGGCTGTTTGATTTCAGGTGCTGAGGAGGCCAAACACTGGAAGGAGAATGTGTGACGCTCGCGCCAAATAAATAAATAAATAAATAAATAAATAAATAAATAAATAAATAAATAAATAAATAAATAAATAAATAAGTAAATAAATAAATAAGTAAATAAGTAAATAAATAAGTAAATAAATAAATAAGTAAATAAATAAATAAGTAAATAAATAAGTAAATAAATAAATAAATAAGTAAATAAATAAGTAAATAAATAAATAAATAAATAAATAAATAAATAAATAGTTTTAAAAAACAGTCGGATAGATTAGTGTGTACTCGGCTTGTGACGGCAGGTTTTTCCCCCTTCAGGTGTTTTTTCTCAGCCGTACCTTATGGTTTCTTTTTTCGCGGCTTTGATGCGATGGAGAGACCACTTGGTGTGAATACCAGAATTCGCAAGGTTAGAACGCGGTAGAATGTAGGTATTATAGGCTTTCGGCCTAGCCCCACATAGCATCAAGTTAGCTAATTTGCCTGTAATAATTACCTATTAAATAAAATAAATAAATAAACTCTGTACCTGAACATACAATTCATTAAATTTGTTAAAGGAGAACAATAAATACTCACTCAAAAAGAGAAACTGAAGAAACAACAGTAAATTATTTGAATGTACACTAATTAAAAATATTTCTGATTCTCATATCTTGGTGTTTCGTTTCGAAGCTACTTGTAATTTCTTCAGGAATTTGATTTAGAATGTGCGATCGCTGCACCTAATTTAATTACAGGAACAATTTTAAAGATGAAACATTTACATGCCTTATTATTTTGATACCTTCGTGCTATTGGATAAATACGTACGCCGTATGAGAACATTAATAATCGCCATCTAGTCCTTTAAAATGTCAGCTTTCTCCGAAATACCCTGAAGTTCATTACCTTAGGCAGCACAAAACTTCATAAATTGTTTCCAGATACATTTTTGGCTTCACTGAAAATTCACTGACTATTCTGAATTAATAATTTCGTCAATTTCATCGAAAGATATTTTCCTCACCTCTTATTGGCGGACAATGCTGCTTTCATTTGTACTATCGATTGAACATGTAACATATAACAATAACACATAACACATAACAATGAACAAGTCGTTATCCAGATCGATATGTGTTACCAAGCATTGTTTGTTTTAATGCAGTAGAAAAAAGTGCCCGTGGCGGTGATAAAACGACGGTGATAAAATGAAAATGATAAAATATCACGGGTAAAGTGCATCTGATTGGATGAGAGTGATCGCATTATTGCATTTCATTGGTGGGCATTTCATGAGTGGCATAATCAGTTGGCAATATGGCTCACGCGGCACCCAAGCAATCAATTTATTCCGCAGCTAAACACACTGATACGTATTGGGGAGACATTAGCATCCTTTATTTCTCATGTGGCAGGGTGACTCTCCTTGTCCAAAAAATTGTTTAACCAAGGCATATACTGAATGGGCATGGAGGAAATCACAATAACGCCTGCGAAACTGTGTCCGGGCAACATTCTAAATTTCCGCATCGATTTTGAATTGCCTTTCTCCTGAGTACTTCAATGGCCAAAGGAGATGGAAAACAACGGCAAAGTTTGGACCATAATGCGATGTAATGTAGAACGTAGTGTTGGCATTACGGTCTGCAAAGAAGATATCTTAGTTTCAAATAAAAGTTTGCGTTGGCATTTTGTTCTGAAGAAGGCTTCACCGTGGTGATGAAAACGTTAACAGCATTTAGAGGCGAATGTACCATTATGCGAAGTAAACTAGAGTTTAGGTTTTCAGAGTTCACGGGACCTCAAAAATTATTAATTGATAGTTTTGAATTATTTAGGGACTTTGCTCAACATCCGCCTCTGGCAACGGCGCGGCGTCATCCGGTGATCCCAAATCCCGCGTGTCCGTGAGACCGTCGTGGTCGCTGCTTTGCATCGCGTCTGGGAGCAGTGCGGGGCGACGAGGCAGGTCGGGACGAGACGGAATGGGGCGTGGCAGAGGAGGGGGGCGCTTCTCTGGCCATGGGCCGTTCGCAGAACCGGGCGAGGCCGCTGCGTAGCCGGCCGGCTGACCGGCCGGCTGCCCCAGCACTCGCCCGCCCTGTTCCAGAGCAGGCTCCGCTGCGTGGGCTCCCGCCGCCGTGCGCCACTTGCACGCATCCTGGACACGTGGGGAGCCACGGTGGCGACCGAGCGGCTGTGCTCGTCTTGAAATTGAAGCTGTGAAAAAGAGCACGCGAAAATGCTCCTCTGAGAAAATCTCTGTCGTTGATTGATTAGTACGTTTTCGGATATACTCTTTCTTAGAAATATTCTTTCATCATAATGGCGCAATAATGCAATTTTTTGGGCTTGTCACGCTCATGATTGTTTTTATTTACATGTAAGTGGGAAAGTCATATTTTCTTTCCTTGAAGATGCCGCTTCATCTATGAACCTATTGAAATATTTTTGGATCTTCTAAACGTACTCTTCTAATCCCCCCCCAATCTATAGGAGCCTATGTGTTCAAAAGTCACTGTCATTGATCATAACTAGGGCTGTGATTTATATGCAATAAAAACAGTGAAATATGCACGTATATATGTAAATATATTTCATATTTTGCTCATGTATTCATAATTCAACTTGATATGGGTTGGGGTAGAGATCCCAGAATT
Source organism: Teleogryllus oceanicus (assembly GCA_964035755.1). NCBI lineage: Eukaryota > Metazoa > Arthropoda > Insecta > Orthoptera > Gryllidae > Teleogryllus > Teleogryllus oceanicus. The sequence continues at coordinate 52,291,161 of CAXIVR010000004.1, forward strand.
TGAGAAAACTTGTACAGCAGAGTCGCGATAATCCGAAGTAATTGGGGTTGATGGTATCTCGAATTACAAATTCTCGGATTACACGAAACAAGGGAAAATATATAACGCAATTTTCTATTACAATGTATAAGGAAATCATATTTAATGGGCAGATACTATTAAAATTAGTGGTACATACACACATACATAAACGCGAAGCGATCACAACAATTTAGCGGACAGATTGACACTTGCACCTCACTCGTGATCTTCGACACGGGGTTGTCAACCCATGAACAGACAGCTCTTGATTATCGCCGCTTGTTTGCATGTTTGGAGACGGCGCTCGTCAGGCCATCCTGGATTGCACGGAATCTCGGATTAGTGAGGCTAGGATTACCACGACTCTACTGAATTACGTTTCTAATAGGGTCGAACCGTTAGTGATCGACAGGCGGACGCAGCCTACTCGAAAACTGTATAAGAAAGATTGATAATGGAATGAGGGCGAATGGAATCAGGAAAACTCAGAGAAAACTTGCTCCAAACTCGAATTGTCCGTCACAAACTTCACATTTTATGTAAGTATTTGCATTTAGGGGGTCTTCAAATATATTAACATCCATGCGTGATGATTACTTGGAATATGTTAATGATAATGGAGTGAATGATATTGGAGAAATAATCGAATGAGAGGCAAGCAAAACGGCAGAATACCTAGAATATCTGCAGGGAATTCCCTTAGTCCACAAATATCACACGGATTGATCTGATGACAAGCAAATACGGTAGCCATTACACCACGACATTCCTCCACCAGACTCCAAATGGAGTGTTGGGGATTTGCAACGGTCACCCCGACAAGAAGGATGAAATGCTAGAACTGTCCACGACGCTTCGGACCACTCCAAACAAAGCCCCTTCCCCTGATCCGGGCGGTCGTTGCCGCTTCACAGCCTCGCGAGGATTTCAGCTCCCTTCAGCGTCTTTCCTTCCGCCCCCGCCCTGCCCCCCGCCGTCACGCACGCGCTGCACGCACGACGTCCCGGCCGCCGCCTCCGTAATGACGCAATTATTTGCATCTGCTACGTGAGGCGCTTCTGGCGCCGCGGCGTACCGCATTCTGCCACGTTCGCCTGCCTTGTGGCACGCCCGAAGTGTGCGTCTATAAAGTCGCACCAGGAAACCAAATTGAATACGCAAATACGCAGTACTGCTGGCTGATATGGCTCATAGCAACACTTGTTGATACTGCGGCATATTTGCAGGAGATCCTTGGGTTGGATTCTCGACGGTGGAAACTTAGAAACTTGCTATAATACGATTTTTATTAAGTCGTGTTAGAAGTAAATCAGCTGTTTCGGTGTCATCCAATCGGAAGGTTTAACGCCACCATAATGACGTCACTGTAGGGTCCTGATTGGACGGCACCGTAACAGCTGATCAAATGTCAAACTAGCAATGTAAAAGCCGAAATATAGATAGCTATATTATAGGTCAAATTTAACCTCTGCCTGGAGGAGAATTCTAATTCTAGCGACTGGTTGCTGTGATAGGTAGTTTTTCATGGTTTCTACAATCAGTAACAGGTGAATGCCGGAGGAGAATTTTATCAAATGGGCCACGTAATGATCATGATATTTTCTTCCTTTTCCTTGTCCTTTCCTCTCTCCCTGCACACACCCACACTAACACTAACGTCGGGAGATCATTTCGGAGCTTAGTATTAGAGTTTGTCGTTGCTGGGAGCAGTGCTCCATTGGCGGAGATATCTGGAAGCGAGAAACCTCGCAAATGCCCGTGCAGGTCAGCGTCGTATCTCACGTGTAAGCGAAGGAAGAACGCTGCAATTTCATAGGATTCCATCTGATGGAGTTGAGATAATTTATAAATTTTAGTGAAATGATCTCTCAATGTTTTGTTACGTCAGTAGTCTATGTAATTTGGCGTTGGCAATTATGTCATCTTGTTGTCATCTTCTTGTGGGAACTTGACCAATTTCTGAGTGTTACTTAAAGAAACTGATTAATTTTTTGTTCGTTTATAAGACTGCAAAGAATATTTCATCCTTAACTTTATATTTGGCTACATTATTCTGTTTAAAATGCTTACATTGTTTTATGAGAGCATCTGAAACTAAAATTAAATTTTTCTTTTAAACTCTAGTGAGCCTCAAACGCACGAACATCGGTTTCTATATCAATGTGTACATACTCTCGGAGTTTGGAATACCTTGCTCTCTAAGATGTATTAAAAAAATAATTTCATTTCAAGCAATGTTGCCCTTGTCATGATTTCTCGCAAACACACAACACCATTTGAGCGAACGTTCAGACAGTGAAACTATGAAAGAATCTGGGTCAGTTGGCCTCTTCTCTCTAAATATTAAACTCTAGGTGGTGTATTTTTCTCTCTTTGTATATTCCTAAAAGTGCACGTATGATGGACATTGAAACTCACCTGCCAGTTTCTTGACGGTTGTGGCACATAAACGAGAATGAAGAATGTCTCAGTAAGGAAAACAAAAATATACCAGTGTAGCTGGCACAACTGTATGAAATCACGAAAGACAACAGTGATACGCACTTTTTTTTAATCTGCAACATCTGCTTCGTGCTAGAAAGTGACCAGCCATCCAAAACAGCATGTCATGTACGTGCATAGGAGAGTATTGGAGAATAAGAGAAAGTGTGGTGAAGAGTATATGTATATTCATCACTTTTAGTCACGAATCGGGTATTTCACTTTCGCTTTTCCGTTATTAGTTGAAAACACTTGAGCGTGTGTTTAGATTCCCGTGATGCATTTCATTTGCTATCAATACTGAATATACCAAGGAAGTTACATATACAGAGAAATCCACATTCGTATATGTTTTCATTTTAAAGTTTTCTTACATTATTCTTCATCATGCTGAAAAGATTCTGAAGCTTTGAAAATTTTTATTTTTATTTTTAATTATATAAGTTTTTGAGGCAATGCATCAAACTAAACATAATTAAATCTAATGAACGATTACATAAATGCAAATTCAATACTCACTATGATTTTTATTAAAAATATTTTCGGTTAGTTTTGTTTTCTCTTTTGAAAAAACTTTTATGTTAGAGAGGAAAGGTTCAATTTTAAGAAATAAATAAACATATAACATATTTGTTCACTTTGTATAGTTGCTGTTACAACCAACTGAAATGTGGCGGCTTCACCTATGAGTTTTTTTTATCCCAATTGCAAAAGCTATCTTTTTCGAGCAGCGAATCCAAAGAGAAATTATGATGAAATCATGTAACGTTAAATGATGAACTAACAAGTAGTAAACGCATCTATTCCGAAAACATTGAAATTGAGGTACACATATTCTCGACATTCCTAAAACAGTCGAGCCCGCCTTCCCGAAAAATGCAAGTTAATATTAAGTGAAGTCTCCATTTAAAATAAATTTACAAAATCAATGTTCAGTATCTCAGTAAAAATTATTTGTGGCGAAGAATACATAAATTTCCTAATATTTACGTGAAACGTAGCATACGTCGCTCCTTAGTGTCCAGCAATCTTCGGGTGCGTTTCTCAGTTAAAGTTCGGCAGTTTGGAAATTTGTAGCAAGCAAAATGGATTTAAGACGTTTTTTTTAAAAAGTTTTTCTTGTGTTTCTTCTGCCTCTCATTTCCCCATACACCATCATCTCTTCTTCACGGCGTAGACCATCGGTCATATCATTTCTGTTCGAATCCGAGCAATAAAATGAATGCATGCCCATCTTGCGTAAACAATAATGTATATTTTTGAAACAACGTTTTTTGAGTCTTCCCGAAAAAAGTCTCTTTGGCGCTCACGTCTGCGTAACGTTTACAATGCGGTAAGTTCTACTCTTTCACGGGAATCAAACTCGAGCTTTCGAGGTGGGTAAGAGCATTAGTGACGGTGTGCTTTAAAGAACGAATTATTCGAACGAACATTAACGAATTTGTCAAGAAGCATCCTTTCCTGCAAAGAAAACAAACAAATTCGTATTTCCAGCAAAATACGAACTCATATTTCTAGTAAAAAATAGCAAATAACCTTTTCCAATGTATGCACTAGGTCTATAGTGCTTGTCAATCTATGTTCGGGGAGGTCTTTCTTGTTTAATATTTTTAATGTAGTGCGGATGAGAGAGTAAAGTAACACGTTTACTTATTTTTCTTTAAGATGAAAAGTGACAACCTTTTCTTGGTCTCCTCTGTCTCGATGGAGTGACTGTTCAATGTTCTTTGATTGATTTTTTTCGTGTTTCCGGGCGCATCAACTGCTTTGGTCATTAGTCTCGTTAGTGTAGTGCACGTTTTTTTTCGCGGGAGTTGGCAGTGATTTTCCCCTCGCTGGATGGCGAGAACCGGCGCCGACCTACCGTCGGCTACTGAGGTTTTCCCCTAACCAGGACTCTCCCACCAGCGGGGCACCGCCCCAGCCGAGACAAGCTCTAAGCTCCCGACCGGTCTCCCGAAATATGTGGTGGTGTAGTGCTTGTTAGAGTAAGTGTGTGTGTAAAGGGAGAGGATACGACAAGGAAGAGGAAGGAAAGATCGCGCGCCGTCCGTGACCCGTTTGGTAGGGTATTGCTACGGCATTCGCCTGGTGTTGATCGGAGAAACCACGGAAAACTACCGATCAGAGCAGCCGGCCGCTAGAATTCTCCCAGCGAGTGAATTCGATCTAGCTGAAAAGCTAGTGTCGAAAATCCTGCCGCTGTCAGGACTCGAACCTAGGACCTCCCGGTCAGAGGCGCTGCAGTGACATCAGTTGATGCACTGAACTACCGCTCCCGGTTTGAATGTTCTTCTGTCAATCGTTCACTTGCCGAGCTCCTCCCGAAAGAGAATGTGGTTCCGGCACTGATATAAAAAAAATAGCATGGTTCCTTTTTGGGGTGCATCTCTGGCTTTGTTCGTACGTTTCGCGGACGCGGAAGTTGGCGCATTTTGCGTGCGGAAAAATCTCACGGCGACGCGGCGCGTCGTGCGTGCACTTGCTTGCGTGCTGGCCGCCTATATGCGTGTGGGAGTTTGCGCTCGTCGTGGTCAGCCGTCGCCAAAGCGTGAATAGCGAGCTGCAGGGATGTTTCTCTACCCGTGCGCTCTTCTCGCTTCTCAAGAGACCTCCTCCTCGGTGCCGCTGGAAACGCATGTGCGACGCTGAACACGTGATGTGACTGAGAACATGTTTTTGCTATCGAGCGTACCGATTGTTATGGAGGACTGTGATCTCAGCAACAGGATGATAGCGATTCAAGATCTGAAAAGTAATGTAATAAAGGCATTTGAAATTTAAGTACTTATTTCATCCACGCACTTTCCAATAACTTTATTTACTTAAGACATAATATAGATGATAGTTATGTTTTGACGTACGGATTTGTCGTATCATTCTATATTAAAGGAAATGTTTAATTAAGATATTCCTAAAGAAATGTTATAAGATATTTCATTCTAATCATTTAACAGAAAGTGGGTAGTAGATAAATAACAAACAATAAAATGGGGAATTTACGCGAGGGTGTTGCATTTCAGAAATTAACAACTTTCATGCAAGTCGTACATGGATGCGGGTTTCATCTCTTCTGTCTTATTAAAGTACATTGTGGCGTTAGCTGACTACACTGGCTATTGTTTTTTTTCTCCAGAGGAAAACCACGGAATGTAGACTAGAGAACTGAAGTAAAAGTGTACATATTATCACGAATGAAATTGTCATAATTTTCATTATGTAAACATTCTATTTTATGATATCTTCATTATTTTCTCTATATTATTTATCGAACGGATGGTGTTTATATTAAGGTAAATATTTAATTTTGTCAAAAGTTCGCTGTTTTTCATCTTTCGTTTTACTTGATATTTACAATAGGAGAACTTTATATTTTAAGATATGTACTTGAATACATTTGACTAAAGCTTGTCCTCCTGGAGATGAAGAAATGTTATGAAAATAAAGCTGGTTCCTGATTTCTTTATAAATCGAGACCTGACTGATGCATGTTGAACGCAAAGCGTGGAATAATTACCATTAATGTTTGCGGCCGTCATACTCCGAAACTTTAACACAATGTAAGATCCGGTATTTATTGAAAATTAGGTTTTCTTGCACGCGAATATTGGATATTCGACATGCATAGGGGTAGTGAATGAATTTTTACCACCTCAGTTCTTTCATTTGAACTCCAGACAGACTCCAGTATGAAGTTCATTTACAAGTTATCGTTCTTACAAGATCTAGGTCTTTGTGTGTGTATGTGTAAAAAGAGAGGGAGGTGACAAGTATGAAGAAGAAAGAAAGATTTGCCTGTTATCGGAGAAACCACGAGAATCCACCAATCCGAGCAGCTCGGAAGTATAGAAGTCTCCTTCAGGTAGCTGCCTACCTTAAATAAAAAAAAAAATCTAGAATTTTGGGTCTATTTTGTAATTGAACAACTCTTTTGAAATTGTCCTGTAATTATCTACCGTATGGTGAAAACCGTCAAACAACACGTGCCATACGAAGCATTCTCTAGTAGGATTCAATTAGACAAAACAGATCCAGCTGTCGGGAAAGATCCCACTACCCTGAAATTGTTCTAATATAAAAGAAATTGAGAATCGGTTTGAAATAATGCGAAGTATACGAGATGCATTAATAAAACGGGATACACGTTTGTACTGCATGTTTATTAATAATGCTGAAAACATTAATTGACTTTTAACACAGTATCGTGAAAGGTATCTTGTAAACAATTCTTCCCCATAATATTTTTAAGTATTCCTGTAAGTTGAAGCTGCATTTCTAATATGCACCCATCCAAAAGTATCGGAATCATCTCGACTATACGATCTCAAAATTTTGGGCTTGAAACCAGTGTTTAAACTTCTTTTGAGTTGTAACATTGGACACATTTATGGATTAAAGCTTATCGATTTTCAAAAGACGTTTGAAATTGTTGCAAGTGCTGAGGAAATATGTGCCATTTTGAACCCGATAATCGGGATGTCTGTCTGCCTGGATGGGCAGATGGATGGCGGATGGATGTATATATCGCGCATAAGACTTTAGATTCAAAGCTTTTGAGCCCAAACTTGGTAAACATGTCAGTCCGGTCCTTACAATATTAAGATATTTTAATATTTGGGGAACTTTACGTGAAGCCCCTGTGCCCAAACTTTTCTCAAAAATGACGGCGACGTTTTTGCTCGAATAGACGAAAGTGAATGAATGTATTAATATGTTCTATTGTTTAATTTTAATAAAAAAATCTCTGGAATTTGGAAAATTGTGAAGGTTCAAATATTTTTCAAACTTCTGCTACACTTAGAGACTGTCCTCTACAGTGTTAAAGCCAGAGATTTCACTCTCGATTTAATTTATCCCTCTATTTTAGGTCTGTAAGTGATGCCATGCATTTAAAATAATATGAGTAACTGCTGAGTAAAAACACTATACTTGGGTTTTCTTAACGTGGCGGATGACATTAGGTCATTTTTAAACCTCCTGCCTTACTTATAAATAAAATGAATCTTTATAGGAGTGATAAGTACATGTTTGAAACCATGAGCCCTGTTAAGAAGGACGTTCGCGAATTAATTAAAAATATTCGTTTTATAAGGCGCGAGGTGTAAAAACGACCTACTGTCATCCACCACGTTACGAAAACGCAAGAATAAGAGGAGGAAGAGTTTCGGAATGCCGTGCTTTCCCACTAGTTTCTCTTGTTTAAGGAAAGAAATACTGATAAGTTGTGTTCTAACTGCTTCCACGTGCAAACAGCGGGCGCTCATTTTGCATGCGCTGCTCAGTGAGCGCCGGGGGTCCATTGATGCTGTGCGGCGCTCTTTGCGGTCGGCCGCACCGGCGAGGGCACTGTGCGGCGTCAGCGAGGGGCGGGGGGGAGCGGGCGGGAGGGGCGCGCGCGGATTGCCGAGAAGGCCGCGCGCCCGGATGACGCATGCTCGCAGAGCGCCTCCGCTCTCACGAGGCGCACCGGGGGCAATGAGGGAGCGGGGCGCGGCGGGGGTGGGGACGCGCGGGGCGGGACGGGCAAGGCGGGACGGGGGTTGGGGGGACGGGTGGGCGAGGAGGGCGGGGCGGGGCGAGGTGGGACGCGGACTGGGAGGGGAGGGAAGGGCGGGGACAATGGCGAGCACGGCGCTGGAGGAGACGGAGGCTGAAGAGCCGGGGTCGGCCGGGCTGGTGTGAACGCGAAACAGATTAGGGCTGAACAAAAACTAGTGCAAGAATAATGTTGACATACTTGTAACGAAAAAAACGCACGTTTCTTTAGTTGGACGGAACAAGTTTGTATCTTGCCAACAAACATTTTCTAGAAGAAAAATGAATCAAATGACTATCAGAGAATGTATTTTTACACAAATTTAACAGCAGAAACGAATTACTCTCGGCTACTTTAGGAGTCGGGAAACATTTTTCTCAAAATGGCTACCGAATAGGAAAAATTGGAGATTAAAATTCTCCGTGTTCAATTATATGCCTGAACTTTGATGTATTAAAGAATGTCAACATATAAAATTCATGCGGTTAAAAAGAGACTTCAACCCGTATGTTTGCCGACCAGTGACCTCATTTTTGCTCTATTTATGACATAACGAATATTCTGTACCGTTGAAAGTCATAAGAAACGTTTACAAATTCCTTGACTTTTGGAAGAAATAAGATAGAACGTGAACGAAAAGGTCTTTCGGACTCAACTCACACCCATTTTGTGGGCCTCTCGCGTGTTCCTTCTCGTCTGTGTTGACTCACCTGGTTGACTCTTTAAGTGGACAGGCATCCCGTAGCGAGCTTTACCGCTCTCGTCATTCTCTCCTCTCCCTCCCTCCTTCATATCCTTCTTCGCTAATTACGTGCGTTTAACTTGACACTCTTAATTAAATCGTCCAATTATGGGTGTGCAGATGAGAAAGGGGCTAGGAAGGGCAACGAGATAGGGTGCTGGAGACTGAATAATGAAGAAAAGGAGAAGTGTAGGAAGGAGTGAAACAACTGTGGGAGTGGGGGAAACGGAGAAGAGGGAGGGAAATGTGAGACAAAAGGGACGTCGAGAGGGTGAGAAAGAGCCAGAAGGGAGGAAGAGTAAGTGAGAGAGGAAGAGAGAGAGGAAGAGAGGGAGAGAGAGGAAGAGAGGGAGAGAGAGGAAGAGAGGGAGAGAGAGGAAGAGAGGGAGAGAGAGGAAGAGAGAGAAGGGGGACGAGTAAATGAAGAGAGAGAATGACGAATGAAAGAGTGTGTGAGAATTGAGAAAGTCGTCACATATTTTAAAATGAAGTTGTTTAGTATCGTGTTACAATAGTTTACTTCGTTTGACAAAATCTGAGATGTGTTAATTTAATCGATCAATTTTGTAGACGTAACCAGTCTCAAAAGATAATACTGAAGTATTAAAGAAATGCCACCGTTGACTTTTCATGATTTTTTTTCTAATTTTGTGAACGCAATTCAGCCCATTTTGTTAGTAAATATCAGCAACTAGCGCACCGGTGCGATTTGTAGCAAACGTCCGCGCCTGTCCTTTTCGCTTAGAAATTCCAACTCCGCGTCAACGCAAAAATAAATCGGGTACGCCTTTCGCCGAGACGTTGGTACCTCATCCTGCTTGCAGCAGACGACAGTGCCTGCCCCGCGTGCATCACGAAAGGCGCGGCCGCCGAGTCGAGGCTGGAGGCGCGGAGTCGTTGCGCGCGGTTGGGTCGGGTCTCGCTTGCTACCGCTGCTGCGCTGGCGAGGGTGGGTGTCGCAAGCGAGCCCGAGCGGTAGGTCGGTGATTGACGCTAATGGCGCCAGGGGAGGGGGGAAAAGGAGGGGAAGGGAAGGGAGAAGAGAGGTCGGGGCGGTCGTGGGTGGGGCTCCAGTCGGGAGCCGAGCCATCCCTTCACCGCCGCTCATCCCACGGCGACCTACATTCAGCGTACTTAGTGAGGTTCTGCGGTCGACCTACAGCCAATTTTTTGTTATTATTATTATTATTATTATTATTATTATTATTATTATTATTATTATTATTATTATTATTATTATTATTGTACATCGTCTTCGTACATTCTGGAATCTAGCTCTTTGGATTCGGGTCCTACCGAAAGAAATAAAAATCGTACAGGTTTCTACGTAGGACATTAATGGTTACCAGCATTGCTTCTCACTCAGACTAGACTCGTATTGCATGAAGAAAAAACTCGTATCGGATGATCTCAAATATTAAAAAGAAACAATTAAAACTGATAAATTTAATTTATGCCGTGATCTAATTTAATTTTAATGTTGTAAAAAGCGTCACCAAAATACAAAGGGGTTTTTTAATTTTCTTCACTTTTTGTGGAACAGTAAAGAAAATTTCGTAACATTCATTTTTATTTCCTTTGCTTGCTCCCTCACCCTTTTCGGCATTAACCTTTACCTATTGCTGTATTTGAGATTTACTCAATATGAAACAGCTTCATCAATAAAGAGTAGTTCTTGAATAAATTGGGCTGATTTGAATGGAAATTCCTCTCGCAATATGTGAGTTTCAACAGTGGATGTTTCGGTTACAGCATTTATTTTAAAACACTCATAGAAGAACACATGTTGCACTATAAGCGAATTGGATAAATTTTACTTCATAAAAATAACACAAATGAGTATTTCAGGAAAGGATAAAGTTTATAAGCACATTCTGTTGAGATTATTTTGTTTCCCAAAATAACCTCTACGACATGAGGTAGGGATTAGAAGTTCCATTAGTAGGGTTAATCATTTTGATTTAGAGAACCGAAGGTTCTTGAAGTTAACGAAATGAGATTCAGAGCAACACAGAAAAAAAGAAACCTTAATGTAAAACTTGGAGAATATGAATATATATCATAGAGATTTTCAAGAACTTCATCAAGCAGTTGACAACCGGAGTTAAAGAGCTCCTGTGTCATAAATGGACTTTGGCAAATCGAAGAAGGCGCATGACAAGGAGGCAATATATTACGTGCTCGCGTCGAATTGTGACTTTCACAGGCGCACATATCCTCCCTCCTCTTTCACAAGGTATTTCTGACAGGTCTCATAGTCATAGGTTTTTCTTTTAAAGATTATTCAGGAGGGTTTTTTTGTTTTGGTAATTTTCGATAAATCTACGAGCCCAACGCGTGACTCTGGGTGTTTCCGAACCGATGGGTTAACTGTCAACATTTGTATATAAAGATATTTCCCGAGTAAAAATGATCAGTAAATGTAAAAAGTACTGTATCAGAAGTACATGCTAATTAAATTCATTCTTACACAAATCCATGTCAAGTACAGATGCACAATTCAACTTCAAAAAAAGTAAAACCCTTCCGTTAAGATCACTCATTCGTCAATCGACAATATATAACAGAAATATTCATACATCTCGTTGGCTTAAATTCCTCGTGTGGAAGATTCAGACATCCAATGCGTGCTCCCTTTGGCGTCGTGCATTTACATTCTTTATTCCAGCATCGTGCCGGCGTGGCGTATACCCGTCAGGGCGGATTGGCCAGGGAGGGACCTCCTGCCCCTCCATCCGCCAGTCCGGACTAAGGATTTGGTTCGGTTCGGTTTTTCGTGTTTCCGGGCGCGTCAACTGCTTTGGTCATTAGTCCCGTTAGTGTAGTGCATGTTTTTTCTTGGGAGATGGCGGTGATTTCTCCCACTGGATGGTGAGATCCGGCGCCGACCTACCGTCGGCTAGTGGAGTTCCCCCTAACCAGGACTCTGCCACCATCGGGGCACCGCCCCAGCCGGGACAAGCTCTAAAATCCCGACCGGTCTCCCGGAATATGTGGTAGTGTAGTGCATATTAGTGTGTGTGTGTGTGTGTGTGTGTGTGTGAAAGGGTAGAGGATAGGACAAGGAAGAGGAAAGACAGATCGCACGCGGGCAGTGGCCCGTTTGTTACGGTACTGCTCCGGCATTCGCCTGGTGTTGATCGGAGAAACCACGGAAAACTACCGATCAGAGCAGCCGGCCGCTAGAATTCTCCTCCAGGTAGCGACTGAATTCGACCTAGGTTAAAAGCTAGTGTCGAAAATCCTGCCGCCGTGGGGAGTGGTAACCTAGGACCTCCCGGTCAGAGCCGCTGCAGTGACAGCAGTTGATGCACTGAGCTACCGCTCCCGGTCCGAACTAAGGAAGGTAGTGATAATGATGAAAATTGAAACGAATGAGAAGGAAATATGATCGTCGACATTCACATGGAAGTGCTCAGGGAAACCACTCGTCACTAACCCGACCTACGAATTCGACTCCGGCAGACTCCACAAGCTGCCCGCCGTCATCAAGGAAATTTCTGGCACCTTGCCTCCCTTTCTGGCCTCCTAATCACTCGTACTCTCGTGCCAGAAGGCGTTTTCGCTGGTTGCTATGATCCTCGACGTGCCTCGTTCGTCTGTTCGGTCAGCGAAGATGGAGTTGTAGATGATGCCGTGCGGTCGGTGCGGCGGGCTTATTCCGACTGCATCCCGCGGTCAACTCTTCCAAATCTGTTTACCTACCCTCCCCAAAATGTCATACTCCGACTGCATCCCGCGGTCAACTTTTCCTAAGCTGTTTACCTACCTCCCCAAAATGTCATACCCCGACTGCATCCCGCGGTCAACTTTTCCAAAGCTGTTTACCTACCTCCCCAAAATGTCATACCCCGACTGCATCCCGCAGTCAACTTTTCCTAAGCTGTTTACCTCCCCAAAATGTCATACTCCGACTGCATCCCGCGGTCAACTTTTCCTAAGCTGTTTACCTACTTCCCCAAAATGTCATACTCCGACTGCATCCCCAGTCAACTTTTCCAAAGGTGTTTACCTACCTCCCAAAATGTCATACTCCGACTGCATCCCGCGGTCAACTTTTCCAAAGCTGTTTACCTACCTCCCAAAATGTCATACTCCGACTGCATCCCGCGTCAACTTTTCCTAAGCTGTTTACCTACTTCCCCAAAATGTCATACTCCGACTGCATCCCGCGGTCAACTTTTCCTAAGCTGTTTACCTACCTCCCCAAAATGTCATACCCCGACTGCATCCCGCGGTCAACTTTTCCAAAGGTGTTTACCTACCTCCCAAAATGTCATACTCCGACTGCATCCGCGTCAACTTTTCCTAAGCTGTTTACCTACTTCCCAAAATGTCATACTCCGACTGCATCCCGCGGTCAACTTTTCCTAAGCTGTTTACCTACTTCCCAAAATGTCATACCCGACTGCATCCCGCAGTCAACTTTTCCTAAGCTGTTTACCTACTTCCCCAAAATGTCATACCCCGACTGCATCCCGCGGTCAACCCAAAATGTCATACCCGACTGCATCCCGCGGTCAACTTTTCCAAAGCTGTTTACCTACGTCCCCAAAAAAGACACAGCCCGGCTCCATCCCATTTTGTTTTTCTCATTAGTATGAGGATTGATTTCTACGTTTCTCATGGTCTGCTTAAAATCACATTGATCGATTAGAATATATGTACATCTCCCCGTTTTTAAGAAACATTTGCACGTCCTTTTGGAGCACTTCCAACATTGAAAACCACACATTTAAAGTTTGTGGAAACAAAACATGAAATCATCTGTTTCGATCATCTTCTTACCTCGCTGACTTAACGTACACAATTCCGAATACACTGTCATGTTCACCCCGCAAGGTTTTTCTAGATTGGGGCGAGAACATCTATATGCGCTACTTATGAATGCAAACTTAACTAACATGCTTACTCCTTCCAAAACACCGGATGAACGATTGATTGGTTCTTAATGAATCCGGGCGCGTCAACTACTATGGTCCTGTAAGTGTTGTGCGTGTCTTTGCTCGGGAGGAGGCGGTGATCTTCCCCCGCTGGGTGGCGAGATCCGGCGCCGACCTACCGTCGGCTAGCTGGGTTTTCTCCAGCCAGGTATCTCTCACCAGCGTGGCACCGCCCCAGCCAGAACAAGCTGTAAGCTCCCGAAAAGTCTCCCGACATATGTGGTAGTGTAGTGCATGTTAGTGGAAGTGTGTGTGTAAGGGGAGAGGACGAGGAAGAAGACAAGGAAGAGGAAGGAAAGATCGCGCGCGGTCCGTTGACAGTTTGTTACGGCACTTCTCCTGCATTCGCCTTGTGTTGATCGGAGAAACCACGGAAAACTGCCGATCACAGCAGCCGGCCGCTTGTATTCTCCCGCAGACAGCGACTGAATTCGGCCTAGTTGACAAACTAGTGTCGAAAATCCTGTCACCCTCGGGACTGTAGCGGAGGAACTCTCGGTCAGAGGGACTGCCGTGACATCAGCTGATGCACTGAGGTATCTCTCCCGGTTCGGATGAACGAAACGGGATGGAGTCGGGCTGTGCCCTCTTAGGTCACAAGGGATTAGCAGGGAAACGAAGGTGATGGAAAACTGACCTCGGGATGCAGTCGGGCGGTTCCCCCTGCGGCGGGTCCGTTCTCTAATGATGTCAAATTTTACGAAAACATTAATACATCGATGTGTCGATACATCACTAAAGGGTTTTCGATATCGATAAAACCTTGAGAAAACACCGATGTTTAAAACATCGATGTTTTAATTGTAGATTAATAATCATTCTATTTTTCTATCCATTTTTAATTACAGTACTAAAAGGGATATAGTTTATTGTTTGGTTACCGCATTTTAATAGTATGTTATTAAAAAATATTATGGAATATAAAGAAAAAAATTAATAATAACGAACATCGTGTTTTGCTACTTTAACCTTTAGTCACCATTCGTACACCATCGAAGTAAAACAACCTAAAATCCTCGCAGATTGCCCAGGTGAAATGTGCTGCGTGATAAAGAGGATAACACAAAAAAATGATATTGCTGTGGATTGCTGCACTCCTAAACCCCTTTTTTTGAAAAAAAAATTAAAAGACATTGGGGTTTTTGCAACAAAATATCGATGTGCAGAAAACATCGAAAGCAAAATATCGATGTTAATATATTGATGTTAATACACGGATGTTTTTTGCCATCGCGACCGTTGTCCCCCGCTGCGGCGGGCGTGCGGGTGAGCGGGCGGGCTGGCGCGCGCAGCGGAGCGCTGAGAGACACTTGGGCGACCGAGCGGGGAGGCGCCGCGCCGCGGAGCCACGGAGGAGAGACGTCCCCGCCGTCCGCCATCCGCCAGTCATCCCAAGTAACTGGACTTTCTTCGCCTCCCTGCCCCGCCCCCGCCGTTGTGCATAATCACCCGCCGCCGTCGCCAAATCCGCCGCCCACATCTCCTACACCGCCGTGGTACCGGTTTAGGTGCCACAGGGCATCAGTTGATGTCACTGAAGTGCCCGTGACCGGGAGGTCTTAGGGTTCGATTTCCAACAGCGGCAGGGTTTTTGTCACTGGCTAGATAGCTAGGTCGGGTTCAGTCGCTGTCTCGACGAGAATTCTAGCGGCAGACTGCTCTGTCCGGCACTTTTCTGTGGTTTCTCCGATCAACACCAGGCGAATGCCGGAGCAATACTATAGCAAACGGGCCGCGGACAGCGCGCGAACTCTCTTTCCCTTTGCTTGTCCTATCCTCAACTCTTACTTGCACACGCTTACACTTACATGCCGGGATACCAGTGGGGAGCTTCGAACTTGTGCCGCCTGGGGCGGTGCTCTGCCGGTGGGAGGCACCTGGTTGGAGAAAACCCTGGGTGACGGCGTGTAGGTCGACGCTGGATCTCGCAATCCAGTGGAGATATATCTCCATTACTTCCAGCAATAAACATGTACTACACTTACAGGACTAATGTCAGCAGTTGCCGCGCTGGGAATCGCTAATCAATCAAATCCACCGGCGTGACCGCCATCATCGCCACCGCCATCGCCTCCGCCGCGAGTGTCTTTAACACGAGGTTGATGCATCCGATGGGAACGTAGCGGTCACGGTCATCCTGTTTCTTATGCGTGTTGCTTTCAACACCTGGAAGGCTTACGTCTCAAACGTATCGTAACTGCAGGTCTTGCACTTTGAACAAGGTATTCTGGTTGGATTATTGTGTCTGTAGCGCCCGACATATCCAGAGATGAAAATGGTTAAATTACATAAGTACTTCATGCATTTTATGGTTGCGTAGCAGCCGCTGACATTCCTCTCCTGCATATCGTCTCAAAATCTGAATGACTGAGTCCTTTTATCAAAACACAGATTTTGTCTTTTAGCCATTTATTCTGGCTTCAGTGCCCTACATTTCCGCATATCAAGATGGTTTAATTTCAAAAAGCACTTTATGGTTACGAGGCGGTTGCTGACATTTCTGTCTTGCTTGGCGACTCAAAACTTGGGTAACTTAATCTCTGACATCTGAGATACAGATTTTTTCTTTTAGCCATTTATTCTGATTTCAGTGTCCATCATTTCCCGGAGATGAAGATGGTTCAATTTCAGCAACGCTTCACAATATAATGGTCTTTAACGATCGTTTACAATCTTTTCTTTTCGATTTCGATCTTGAAAACATGAAATACTTTCATTTAAGTTCAAAGGGCACATTTTGGATTTAAACCGAAATTTCCGGCAGCATCGAATTGCTTGTCTTGGAATTACCTGCAAGAGCAGAATATTTATTGCTCCAATAGTAGCACATACCAAGAGCCAGCTGCATACATGTAATGGCGATTTCAATGGCACTTTGAACAAAATCCTGAAAAATATGTGTTACCTTGTGATTTACAAGGAGATACCGTACGTATCGTTACCTTATTTAATTGTAATAGTATCCATACCTTCTTAAAAACTGAAAATAAAGTTTTGTTTTCTTATGCCCTACTTCTCGTACGAATCTGCTTTCGACAACTGCTGGAGGAAGGTCATAGGAATGGGGGGGGGGGATCTTCTGATTCCTGAGCCCACAACTATGTGTAATGTTACCTGAAGTATAATTAGAACAAAAATAAAGGCCAGTTTGCCTGCTGGAAAATAAATTAGTGTGCTGTCTTTTATTTAAGTTACTAACACGCGTGCACTCCTACTCTTTTCCCCGAATTTTATCGAAATTGCCGCCGTAACTGAATTTGTCACTGCCTTCATTAGCTTAATGCCGTTTTTCTGCCTAATTGGCCTCGTAAACAATCTTTCAAAAGTTGAAAGCAGCAAGCTAGTTATAAAAAAGCAGCATTTCAATTTTAATAGAAAGAAATCAGTAATGCATTCGTATGACGCCTTGATACATCTGGAGTTACCCGTTAAGGAATCGTCCGCTGCCATCAGCCTATAAACGGACGCATTAAACAAAATAATACATTTTGATAGTCATGGAAACTCTGTCGTTTGTTAGCACGTTTTCGGCCACTACCTACGTGCTTTTCTCGCTTTTAGCTGCATATTTGTTACCCGTTATTACTGTAACTTCGGCGGATTCCCGCGTTGCGACAATGGAGCTTTAAACGGTGGCTGCGGCTGGACAAAGCGCGTGGCGGTGCCTCGCGCGAGGACCCGCACGACGCGGCGTCCCCCGCGTCAGCTGCACCCCACCTGCGTTCCGCTCCGCGCCCGGCAGTTCCGCTTCCGGTCGCCGCCGCCTCCTCCCCCCTTCCCTCCCTCTCTGGCCCTCGTGCGCGCGCGCGCACTCGCGTAATTAGGGCGTGCGTACGCGCTGTTCTAAACACGACGACAAATTGCCGTTGGAATCGCGCGAAGGAAACTCCCACCGACGCCGACGCCGCAGCTCCCGCCGCCTCGGGCACGATCACAGCCCCAACAACGCACCCGCCGCTTTCCACCACCACTGCCACCCCACCGCCAGCGCCACTGCTTCCGTGACCCGTCTCCGCTATCGCCTCCACCTTCGTCACCGCCACAACAGCAACGCCACACCATCATCACTGCCACCACCGCACCGCCATCACCAACCCTGCCCTGCCCCCGGTTTTGCCCCCCCCCCGCGACCGTCGCCACCACAGCCGCACCGCTGCAGTCACTGCCATCATCATTACCACCGCCGCTCCGCGCGCTGTTGCCACCACCACTGCTATTACCACTGCCTCCGCCGTCACCGCCTCGTCTCAAATAGCGACGCGTTTCCTGGAGAAATCCTCATGTGCGCTCGTTTGTCTCGCGTTCAGACTATCTTGCGAGATGGCTGTCCGCGAGCCGACGATAAGCGCTGAGGCTGCGAATGCATTGCTGCTATAAACATTCCCATCCGACTCGCAGTCGGCGTGGGCGGAGGAGGAGGAGGGGGATGATGTGAGAAAAGTGGGTCGCCGTGATAGAGCATGCCTAATGCGCTTCTTTTTTTGTTCCAGGTGAGTGCGGCCCGGTGACCTGTTCCTAGGCGGGGGCAAGGACCTCCTGGACTCCCGGGGTTTCCAGAGAGTGAGTTTCCAAATACCGTGCAGATTGTGCGGAGTATTTTGTGTTATGTTGCCATCTAAAGGTTTGAATAATGTCTCAAACAATGGAGAACGAAGAAGGAACTTTCCCTTTTGTGTTTGACGGGTTCACAGTGGCTATAATGATGGCGGTTATATTCAAAGAGTGCGGGTATAATGCTGACTAGAGGAAAAGGTATTCTGAATAACGTAGCCGTATGTTTGGAACTTGGGTACACAGCTGCTGCAAATATTTGTACTTTATTCTGACGAAACAACATCGATCATTCTCAGATTTTATTCTCATCTTCCACAAAGATAAACGGGCATGGTGCTCCTTACATTAATCTTCAGAACCATATATTAATAATTAGGGGGCGGATCTTGAAGACCTTTAGGACATAGCCAAAAATGATCAATAAAATGCTCTAAAACCAAAGAAAAATGACGTAAAAATCTTACCAAAACCAGTTCAGATGAACAACTCAAGCCGTTGGATACGTTACTGATGTAATAGAAGCTTCTGCCATTCGTTCGAGTGAACCCAGCCTTCACACGTTTGGTTTGAACTTCTTTTAACACGGAAATCTCCCTATTTAACTATCCCGAAATCGACTGATCCGACAATGGTGCTGATATACGTCACAAGAATTGCATTCTTATAACAGATGTCAAAACACTTTCTGAGCAAACAAATGGAATAAGCAACTGAGTAATTCTGTGAACAACATTTGTTGCATCTCGTAAACATTATTTGAAGCAAGTACCATTAAAAATGACATTAAAAATTATGAAATCAGCAAAAAAATGCATTAAAAATAACGAGAAAACACTTATTAGTCGAAATCGACAAAAAATGCAGAATAATGACCTATAAAATGAGTCGTTTCCTTTTGTCATAACATAAAATTAATTTCTAAACTAAATGGCAATGTTCTAAAGCGAAAAGAAAAAAATTAGATATCTTTAAAATCCGCCCCCTATTAATAATTCTTGCTTGCGGATTTTTCTAACCTTAGAAAGGAAATTATTTTCACTGTTGAATGATAAAAAGTTCCATTTGAATTCATTTCTTGATCATTCCACAAACATAAGTAGATCATCAAAATTACATGTCCCAGAATTCGTCAATTTTTACTTTCTCGCTACAGAGTAGAGAGAAAGTTATGTAATGCACCACTAGTTTTATATTAACTTCGTTATAAATGAATGTGATTTCTGTGAAATATTAATCGAATATCAGCCATTGTTGCGCCACGATGCGTGGTTGAAGATCTACACCTGATAAAAATCAGAAATTGATTTTCAAAACCCCACGTGTTAGAGTACAGACACACCTGCGTTTTCACGTCATAACGATATTTAAGAGTCGTTAATTATCAAGTTCGATAGTTCGAAATGTTGTCTTCAGATTTTATGCCATCAAAACATAAGATGAGACATTAATGCTATGACTGAGTTATCATTCATTTCATTTTCATTCATTTCATTTATTCATTGTCCCGAATCGTATGTAAGGTGTGTTATTTTTCCTTATACTCTAAGTAAAATTTATTGTTCAGTTGGATATTTGTTTGTTTTTGGTAGGTAATAACCAAGGATGGCTTTTTCGCATGTCTCGTTTCGAAATCCAGTGTTACCCAGCCCGCAAGTAGACTAAAGATAACGGTTCTTCGCGTTGTTTCCCAGCACACTGCCCTGTGCTGTGATTGTTCAGTATGCAAACAACGCGGAACTCGAGGAACATTCACGCAGAAGGAATTCTTGAGTTTAACAAGCGCGCACCGCTGAGTACACTGAATATCTTACTCATAACCTCCTCCACCTTCTACTGGACACCTGGGTACCTCCATATTAATTTGTGTCGTGCCTTATCACACTACGAGGGGGAAGAGGATCAAACACTTCGAAATGTGGGCCAAAGATAAGATCTGTCTCAAATCATACGTGCATATTCATTGGTTCAAAGCGCGTAAAGTACTGCAGTCATTAGTCCATTGAGTTGGTGCATTTTATGTTTATGTGCATATTATTATTTACCTGAATGTGGTGTTTTCCTTCTACCCTGGAATGTGGCCGTGACCCGTTTCTTACGGTTCTGCTCCGGCTCCCGCCTCGTATTTATGCAATAAACTAGAGAAAATACCGATCAGAGCAGCCGACCGCTTGAATTCCCCACGCGTCTTCATAAAACGTCTAATAACACGATAGAAAAAACTGACGTTCAGGTGAAAACACCAGTTTTGTGGAAATTGTCTCGTTCAATCACAAACTTCAATAATTCATGTTCCTTATATACTTACTGTTACTCCTCTTGTTTCAATCAATACAAATAAAATAGAGCACACTTTGGTTGACACATAAACGTGAAAAATGCTAACAATTTTTTTTCTGAAACCAATTTCCATTTCTTTATGAACTTCAATCTGCAAAGAGTTGACACCTGACATAATGTGCCAGATTCGAACTTGGACTGACGGCAGTAAGACTTTCGACATTAGCTTTTCATCTCGGTCAAAATGAGTCTCTGTCTGGAGGAGAATTCTGATGGCCGGATGCTCTGATCGGTAGTTCTCCGTGGTTTCATCGATCAACACCAGGCGAATGCCGAAGCAGTACCCTACAAAACGAGCCACGGACCGCGCGCGATCTCTCCTGCACATTCCTTGTCCTATCCTCTCCCCTCTACACACACTTACTAACATGCACTACACTACCACATATTCCGGGAGACCGGTCGGGAGCTTACAGCTTGTCCCGGCTGGGGCGGTGCCCCGCTGATAGAAGAGTCCTGGTTATACGGAAACCCCACTAGCCAACGGTAAGTCGGTGCCGGATCTCGCCATCCAACGAGGGGAAAATCATGGCCATCTCCCGAGAAAAAAAACACTACACTAACGAGACTATAGACCAAACAGGTTGACGCGCCCGGAAACCAGAAAAAATCAATCAGTTAATCAATCAATCGAACTTTGAATATTCTGATCCGTAGTCAGACGCGTTAACCGTTGCGCCGCAGGGCCTGGCCTATGCCCTGCCTTCAAGCTAATTTCCGGCAATATGCAACATAAAAAATTGAAATGAAAGGAAGCGACCCTGCCAGGGTTCGAACCTGGAATCTTCTGATCCGTTGTCAGACGCGTTATCCGTTGCGCCACAGGGCCTTGCACATGCTCTGCCTTTAAGTTAATTTCCGGCGATATGCAACATAAGAAATTGAAATGACAGGAAGCGACCCTGCCAGGATTCGAACCTGGAATCTTCTGATCCGTAGTCAGACGCGTTATCCGTTGCGCCACAGGGCCTTGCTAGTGTCGTGCCTTTAAATTAATTTCCGGCGATATGCAACATGAGAAATTGAAATTAAAGGAAGCGACCCTGCCAGGATTCGAACCTGGATCTTCTGATCCGTAGTCAGACGCGTTATCCTTGCGCCACAGGGCCTTGCAAATTTTCGTTCTTTAAGTTAATTTCCGGCGATATGCAACATAAGAAATTGAAATGAAAGGAAGCGAACCTGCCAGGATTCGAACCTGGAATCTTCTGATGCGTAGTCAGACGCGTTATCCATTGCGCCACAGGGCCTTGCAAATTTTCGTTCTTTAAAGTTAATTTCCGGCGATATGCAACATAAGAAATTGAAATGAAAGGAAGCGAACCTGCCAGGATTCGAACCTGGAATCTTCTGACCCGTAGTCAGACGCGTTATCCGTTGCGCCACAGGGCCTTGCACATGCTCTGCCTTTAAGTTAATTTCCGGCGATATGCAACATAAGAAATTGAAATGAAAGGAAGCGACCCTGCCAGGATTCGAACCTGGAATCTTCTGATCCGTAGTCGACACGTTATCCATTGCGCCACAGGGCCTTGCAAATTTTCGTTCTTAAAGTTAATTTCCGGCGATATGCAACATAAGAAATTGAAATGAAAGGAAGCGACCCTGCCAGGATTCGAACCTGGAATCTTCTGATCCGTAGTTAGACGCATTACCGTTGCGCCACAGGGCCTTGCACGTACTCTGCCTTTAAGTTAATTTCCGGCGATATGGAACATAAGAAATTGAAATGAAAAGAAGCGACGCTGCCAGGATTCGAACCTGGAATCTTCTGATCCGTAGTCAGACGCGTTCTCCGTTGCGCCACAGGGCCTTGCTAGTGTAGTGCCTTTAAATTAATTTCCGGCGGTATGCAACATGAGAAATTTAAATTAAAGGAAGCGACCCTGCCAGGATTCGAACCTGGAATCTTCTGATCCGTAGTCCGACGCGTTATCCGTTGCGCCACAGGGCCTTGCTCATGCTCTGCCTTTAAGTTAATTTCCGGCGATATGCAACATAAGAAATTGAAATTAAAGGAAGCGACCCTGCCAGGATTCGAACCTGGAATCTTCTGATCCGTAGTCAGACGCGTTATCCGTTGCGCCACAGGGCCTTGCACATGCTCTGTTTTTAAGTTAATTTCCGGCAATATGCAACATAAAAAATTGAAATTAAAGGAAGGACCTGCCAGGATTCGAACCTGGAATCTTCTGATCCGTAGTCAGACGCGTTATCGTTGCGCCACAGGGCCTTGCTCATGCTCTGCCTTTAAGTTAATTTCCGGCGATATGCCTCATAAGAAATTGAAATAAGATGAAGACCTGCCAGGATTCGAACCTGGAATCTTCTGATCCGTAGTCAGACGCGTTATACGTTGTTTTAAGTTAATTTCCGGCAATATGCAACATAAAAAATTGAAATGAAAGGAAGCGACCCTGCCAGGATTCGAACCTGCAATTTTCTGATCCGTGGTCAGACGCGTTATCCGTTGCGCCACAGGGCCTTGCGCATGCACTGCCTTTAAGTTAATTTCCGGCAATATGCAACATAAGAAATTGAAATGAAATGAAGCGACCCTGCCTGGATTCGAACCTGGAATCTTCTGATCCGTAATTAGACGCATTATCCGTTGCGCCACAGGGCTTTGCACATGCTCTGCCTTTAAGTTAATTTCCGGCGATATGCAACATAAGAAATTGAAATTAAAGGAAACGACCCTGCCAGGATTCGAACTTGGAATCTTCTGATCCGTAGTAAGACGCGTTACCCGTTGCGCCACAGGGTTTTGCCCATGCTCTGCCGTTAGTTAATTTTCGGCTATGCAACATAGAAATTGAAATAAAGGAAGCGACCCTCCAGGATTTGAACCTGGAATCTTCTGCCGTAGTCAGAGCGTTATCCTTGCGCCACAGGCCTTGTTAAATTAATTCCGGCGATATGCAACATAAGAAATTGAAATGAAAGGAAGCGACCCTGCCAGGATTCGAACCTGGAATCTTCTGATCCGTAGTCAGAGGCGTTATCCATTGCGCCACAGAGCCTTGGAAATGCTCTGCCTTTAAGTTAATTTCCGGCGATATGCAACATAAGAAATTTAAATGAAAGGAAGCGACCCTGCCAGGATTCGAACCTGGAATCTTCTGATCCGTAGTCAGACGCGTTATCTGTTGCGCCACAGGGCCTTGCACATGCTCTGCCTTTAAGTTAATTTCCGGCGATATGCAACATAAGAAATTGAAATGAAAGGAAGCGACCCTGCCAGGATTCGAACCTGGAATCTTCTGATCCGTAGTAGACGCGTTATCCGTTGCGCCACAGGGCCTTGCACATGCTCTGCCTTTAAGTTAATTTCCGGCAATATGCAACATAAGAAATTGAAATGAAAGGAAGCGACCCTGCCAGGATTCGAACCTGGAATCTTCTGATCCGTAGTCAGACGCGTTATCCGTTGCGCCACAGGGCCTTACACATGCTCTGCCTTTAAGTATATTTCCGGCAATATGCAACATAAGAAATTGAAATGAAAGGAAGCGACCCTGCCTGGTTTCGAACCTGGAATCTTCTGATCCGTAGTCAGACGCGTTATCCGTTGCGCCACAGGGCCTTGCACATGCTCTGCCTTTGTTAATTTCCGGCGATATGCAGCATAAGAAATTGAAATGAAAGAAAGCGACCCTGCCAGGATTCGAACCTGGAATCTTCTGATCCGTAGTCAGACGCGTTATCCATTGCGCCACAGGGTCTTGCACATGCTCTGCCTTTAAGTTAATTTCCGGCGATATGCAACATAAGAAATTGAAATGAAAAGAAGCGACCTGCCAGGATTCGAACTTGGAATCTTCTGATCCGTAGTCAGACGCGTTATCCGTTGCGCCACAGGGCTTTGCACATGTTCTGCCTTTAAGTTAATTTCCGGCGATATGCAACATAAGAAATTGAAATTAAAGGAAGCGACCCTGCCAGGATTCGAACTTGGAATCTTCTGATCCGTAGTAAGACGCGTTACCCGTTGCGCCACAGGGCTTTGCACATGCTCTGCCTTTAGTTACATTTCGGCGATATGCAACATAAGAAATTGAAATGAAAGGAAACGACCCTGCCAGGATTCGAACTTGGAATCTTCTGATCCGTAGTAAGACGCGTTCTCCGTTGCGCCACAGGGCCTTGACGTCCTCTGCCTTTCAGTTAATTTCCGGCGATATGCAACATAAGAAATTGAAATGAAAGGAAGCGACCCTGCCAGGTTTCGAACTTGGAATCTTCTGATCCGTAGTCAGACGCGTTATCCATTGCGTCACAGAGCCTTGCAAATTTTCGTTCTTAAAGTTAATTTCGGGCGATATGCAACATAAGATATTGAAATGAAAGGAAGAGACCCTGCCAGGATTCGAACCTGGAATCTTCTGATCAGTAGTAAGACGCGTTATCCGTTGCGCCACAGGGCCTTGCACATGCTCTGCCTTTAAGTTAATTTCCGGCGATATGCAACATAAGAAATTGAAATGAAAGAAAGCGACCTGCCAGGATTCGAACCTGGAATCTTCTGATCCGTAGTCAGACGCGTTATCCGTTGCGCCACAGGGCCTTGCACATGCTCTGCCTTTAAGTTAAATTTCCGGCAATATGCAACATAAGAAATTGAAATGAAAGGAAGCGACCCTGCCAGGATTCGAACCTGGAATCTTCTGATCCGTAGTTAGACGCATTATCCGTTGCGCCACAGGGCCTTGCTCATGCTCTGCCTTTAAGTTAATTTCCGGCGATATGCAACATAAGAAATTGAAATGAAAGAAAGCGACCCTGCCAGGATTCGAAACTGGAATCTGAGCCGTAGTCAGACGCGTTATCCGTTGCGCCACAGGGCCTTGCACATGCTCTGCCTTTAAGTTAATTTCCGGCGATATGCAGCATAAGAAATTGAAATGAAAGAAAGCGACCCTGCCAGGATTCGAAACTGGAATCTGAGCCGTAGTCAGACGCGTTATCCGTTGCGCCACAGGGCCTTGCACATGCTCTGCCTTTAAGTTAATTTCCGGCGATATGCAACATAAGAAATTGAAATGAAAGGAAGCGAACCTGCAGGATTCGAACCTGGAATCTTCTGATCCGTAGTCAGACGCGTTATCCATTGCGCCACAGGGCCTTGCAAATTTTCGTTCTTAAAGTTAATTTCCGGCGATATGCAACATAAGAAATTGAAATGAAAGGAAGCGACCCTGCCAGGATTCGAGCCTGGAATCTTGTGATGCGTAGTTAGACGCATTACCGTTGCTGCACAGGGCCTTGCACGTACTTTGCCTTTGTTAATTTCCGGCGATATGCAACATAAGAAAGTGAAATGAAAGGAAGCGACCCTGCCAGGATTCGAACTTGGAATCTTCTGATCCGTAGTCAGACGCGTTATCCGTTGCGCCACAGGGCTTTGACATGTTCTGCCTTAAGTTAATTTCCGGCGATATGCAACATAAGAAATTGAAATTAAAGGAAGCGACCCTGCCAGGATTCGAACTTGGAATCTTCTGATCCGTAGTCAGACGCGTTTCCGTTGCGCCACAGGGCCTTGCACGTCCTCTGCCTTTCAGTTAATTTCCGGCGATATGCAACATAAGAAATTGAAATGAAAGGAAGGGACCCTGCCAGGATTCGAACTTGGAATCTTCTGATCCGTAGTCCGACGCGTTATCCGTTGCGCCACAGGGCTTTGCACATGCTCTGCCTTTAAGTTAATTTCCGGCGATATGCAACATAAGAAATTGAAAAGAAAGGAAGCGACCCTGCCAGGTTTCGAACTTGGAATCTTCTGATCCGTAGTAAGACGCGTTACCCGTTGCGCCACGGGGTTTTGCACATGCTCTGCCTTTAGTTAATTTCCGGCGATATGCAACATAAGAAATTGAAAAGAAAGGAAGCGACCCTGCCAGGATTCGAACTTGGAATCTTCTGATCCGTAGTCAGACGCGTTCTCCGTGGCGCCAGAGGGCCTTGCACAGGCGCTGCCTTTAAGCTCATTCCCGGCGATATGAAACATGAGAAATTGAAATTAAAGGAAGCGACCCTGCCAGGATTCGAACCTGAATCCTCTGATCCGTAGTCAGACGCGTTATCCATTGCGTCCAGAGCCTTGCAAATTTCGTTCTTAAAGTTAATTTCGGGCGATATGCAACATAAGATATTGAAATGAAGGAAGGACCCTGCCAGGATTCGTACCTGGAATCTTCTGATCCGTAGTCAGACGCGTTATCCGTTGCGCCACAGGGCCTTGCTAGTGTCGTGCCTTTAAATTAATTTCCTGCGATATGAACATAAGAAATTGAAATAAAGGAAGCGACCCTGCCAGGATTCGAACCTGGAATCTTCTGATCCGTAGTAAGACACGTTATCTGTTGCGCCACAGGGCCTTGCACATGCTCTGCATTTAGTTAATTTTCGGCGATATGAACATAAGAAATTGAAATGAAAGGAAGCGTACCTGCCAGGATTCGAACCTGGAATCTTCTGATTCGTAGTAAGACGAGTTATCCGTTGCGCCACTGGGCCTTGCAATCGTCCTGCCTTTAAGTTAATTTCCGGCGATATGCATCATAAGAATTTGAAATGAAAGGAAGCGACCCGGCCAGGATTCGAACCTGGAATCTTCTGATCCGTAGTCAGACGCGTTACCGTTGCGCCACAGGGCCTTGCACGTACTCTGCTTTAAGTTAATTTCCGGCGATATGCAACATAAGAAATTGAAATGAAAGGAAGGACCCTGCCGGGATTCGAACGTGGAATCTTCTGATCCGTAGTAGACGCGTTACCGTTGCGCCACAGGGCCTTGCAATGCTTGCCTTAAGTTAATTTTCGGCGATATGCAACTAAAAATTGAAATGAAAGGAAGCGACCCTGCCAGGATTCGAACTGGAATCTTCTGATCCGTAGTAAGACGCGTTACCCGTTGCGCCACGGGAAGTTAATTTTCGGCGATTGCAACTAAAAATTGAAAGAAAGGAACGACCCTGCCGGATTCGAACCTGGAATCTTCTGATCCGTAGTCAGACGCGTTATCCGTTGCGCCACAGGGCCTTGCTAGTGTCGTGCCTTTAAATTAATTTCCGGCGATATGCAACATGAGAAATTGAAATTAAAGGAAGCGACCCTGCCAGGATTCGAACCTGGAATCTTCTGATCCGTAGTCAGACGCGTTATCCATTGCGCCACAGGGCCTTGCAAATTTTCGTTCTTAAAGTTAATTTCCGGCGATATGCAACATAAGAAATTGAAATGAAAGGAAGCGACCCTGCCAGGATTCGAACCTGGAATCTTCTGATCCGTAGTAAGATGAGTTATCCGTTGCGCCACTGGGCCTTGCACATGCTCTGCTTTTAGTTAATTTTCGGCGATATGCAACATAAGAAATTGAAATGAAAGGAAGCGACCCTCCCAGGATTCGAACCTGGAATCTTCTGATCCGAAGTAAGAAGCGTTATCCGTTGCGCCACAGGGCCTTGCATTCTTGCCTTTAGTTAATTTCAGCGAAGCAGCATAAGAAATTGAAATGAAAGGAAGCGACCCTGCCAGAATTCGAACCTGGAATCTTCTGATCCGTAGTCAGACGCGTTATCCGTTGCGCCACAGGGCCTTGCACGTGCCCTGCCTTTAAGTTAATTTCCGGCGATATGCAACATAATAATTTGAAATGAAAGGAAGCGACCCTGCGAGGATTCGAACCTGGAATCTTCTGATCCGTAGTCAGACGCGTTATCCGTTGCGCCACAGGGCCTTGCTAGTGTCGTGCCTTAAGTTCATTTCTGGCGATATGCAAATAAGAAGTTGAAATGAAGGAAGCGACCTGCCAGGATTCGAACCTGGAATCTTCTGATCCGTAGTCAGACGCGTTATCCGTTGCGCCACAGGGCTTTGCACTTCTTTGCCTTTAAGTTAATTTCCGGCGATATGCAAAATAAGAAATTGAAATGAAGGAAGCGACCCTGCCTGGATTCGAACCTGGAATCTTCTGATCCGTAGTTAGACGCATTACCGTTGCGCCACAGGGCCTTGCACGTCTCTGCCTTTAAGTTAATTTCCGGCGATATGCAACATAAGAAATTGAAATGAAAGGAAGCGACCCTGCCGGATTCGAACGTGGAATCTTCTGATCCGTAGTCAGACGCGTTATCCGTTGCGCACAGGGCCTTGCACATGCTCTGCCTTTAAGTTAATTTCCGGCGATATGCAACATAAAAATTGAAATGAAAGGAAGCGACCCTGCCAGGATTCGAACTTGGAATCTTCTGATCCGTAGTAAGACGCGTTACCCGTTGCGCCACAGGGCCTTGCATATGCTGTGCCTTAAGTTAATTTTCGGCGATATGCAGTAAGAAATTGAAATGAAAGGCGTACCCTGCCAGGATTCGAACCTGGAATCTTCTGATCCGTAGTAGACGCGTTATCCGTTGCGCCACAGGGCCTTGCTAGTGTCGTGCCTTTAAGTTCATTTCTGGCGATATGCAACATAATAAGTTGAAATGAAAGGAAGCGACCCTGCCAGGATTCGAACCTGGAATCTTCTGATCCGTAGTCAGACGCGTTATCCGTTGGGCCACAGGGCCTTGCAATCGTCCTGCCTTTAAGTTAATTTCCGGCGATATGCATCATAAGAATTTGAAATGAAAGGAAGCGACCCTGCCAGGATTCGAACCTGGAATCTTCTGATCCGTAGTCAGACGCGTTATCCGTTGCGCCACAGGGCTTTGCAATCGTCCTGCCTTTAAGTTAATTTCCGGCGATATGCATCAAGAATTTGAAATGAAGAAGCGGCCGGCCAGGATTCGAACCTGGAATCTTCTGATCCGTATTCAGACGCGTTATCCGTTTCGCCACAGGGCCTTGCACATGCTCTGCCTTTAAGTTAATTTCCGGCGATATGCAAGCATAAGAAATTGAAATGAAAGGAGCCCTGCCAGGATTCGAACTTGGAATCTTCCGATCCGTAGTAGACGCGTTACCCGTTGCGCCACAGGGCCTTGCACCTCAATCTTGCCTTAGTTAATTTCCGGCAATATGCAACATAAGAAATTGAAATGAAGGGAAGCGACCCTTCCAGGATTCGAACGTGGAATCTTCTGATCCGTAGTCAGACGCGTTATCCGTTTGCCACAGGGCCTTGCACATTCTCTGCCTTTAGTTAATTTCCGGCAATATGCAACATAAGAAATTGAAATGAAGGGAAGCGACCCTTCCAGGATTCGAACTGGAATCTTCTGATCCGTAGTCAGACGCGTTATCCGTTTCGCCACAGGGCCTTGCACATGCCTGCCTTTAAGCTCATTTCCGGCGATATGCAACATAAGAAATTGAAAGAAAGGAAGCGACCCTGCCAGGATTCGAACTTGGAATCTTCTGATCCGTAGTCAGACGCGTTATTGTTGCGCCAGAGGGCCTGGCACATGCGCTGCCTTTAAGCTCATTTCCGGCGATATGCAACATAAGAAATTGAAATGAAAGGAAGCGACCCTGCCAGGATTCGAACCTGGAATCTTCTGATCCGCAGTGAGACGCGTTATCCGTTGCGCCACAGGGCCTTGCACATGCTCTGCCTTTAAGTTAATTTCTGGCGATATGCAACATAAGAAATTGAAATGAAAGGAAGCGACCCTTCCAGGATTCGAACTTGGAATCTTCTGATCCGTAGTAAGACGCGTTATCCGTTGCGCCACAGGGCCTTGCAAACGTCCTGCCTTTAAGTTAATTTCCGGCGATATGCATCATAAGAATTTGAAATGAAAGGAAGCGACCCGGCCAAGATTCGAACCTGGAATCTTCTGATCCGTAGTCAGACGGGTTATCCATTGACCACAGGGCCTTGCACATGCTCTGCCTTAAGTTAATTTCCGGCGATATGCAACATAAGAATTTGAAATGAAAGAGCGACCCTGCGATTCGAACCTTTAATCTTCTGATCCGTAGTCAGACGCGTTATCCGTTGCGATGCAGGGCCTTGCCCACGCTCTGCCTTAAGTTAATTTCCGGCAATATGCAACATAAGAAATTGAAATGAAAGGAAGCGACCCTGCCGGATTCGAACCTGGAATCTTCTGATCCGTAGTCAGACGCGTTATCCGTTGCGCCACAGGGTCTTGCTAGTTCTGCCTTTGTTCATTTCCGCGATATGAAACATAGAAATTGAAATGAAAGGACGACCTGCCAAGATTCAACCTGGATTCTGATCCGTAGTTAGCCGCGTTATCTGTTGCGCCACAGGGCCTTGCATGCTCTGCCTTTAAGTTAATTTCCGATATGCACATAAGAATGAAATGAAAGGAAGCGACGAGATTCGAACCGGAATCTTCTGATCGTAGTTACCGCGTTATCCGTTGCGCCATAGGGTCTTGCCCATGTCGTGTCTTTAACTTAATTTCCGGCAAAACGAGGATGGCGAGGAAACTTCTAATTCGTATTCAGACGCATTATCCGATGCGCCACAGTCCCTTTTTCATATTGTGTTTGTATGTTAATTTTTGGTTGTTTTCGTCCTAAGAAATTAAAAGGAAGGGAATTGAATCTTCTGCTTCGTAGTCAGATGAATCATAACCTTAGAATCTTTATTATCGTTGTTTAATGCATTATCCGTTGCTCATAGTGCCTTACTTGTGTATACTTTACACGTCTGCAGAAATGATTGTACAGGGAAGCTCTCTGTCCTGGATTACGATCCTCTATGTACTCGTGTATAATAGTTACTTTGCTGCTTGTGAAAACAGAGGTCGTGCAAATCTTACAGACAAAGGTGTGGAGGAAAATGAATTTATTACCCCTGGCATACGGGAATGAGCTGCTCGCGTAATTACTGATTGAGATTTTTTTTTTTTTTTTTTTTTTTTTTTCCCTGAGGGGGAGATAAAACTATTTACACCTATGCAAGTCGAATGTCTGATCCGCATAAGAGTTTAGGGTGTTTAATTGGATAGGTACACCATTCCATTGCGGCAGTGTGCATTATTCATTAAAACATCTATTGAATTTTAAGGGATGTGTTTTTTTTACGATTACTTTCGTTGATTAGATGTTCATCTTTAGCAGACCGTTCTGGTGTGATCAACGCTCCCTTTAATGTCAAAATGCCGTTACTTTATTGAAGTTTCTTGTTGTTAGCCTTGTCGTTTTGCAAGTCGGATACTCCTGATGTGATGCAGAGCTCTACGAAGAACGCACCTCCACTTTCGCCCTCAGTGTGTGCGTGAGATTGAGCGCAGGCGGAATTCTTAATCTGCTTCCCGACCTGCCTTCCATCGTTCTGGGAACGCAATGTGACTGGGAAATGTGTCCATAATCTCAACGGGTTTTGTGTTTACTTTCAGTGAAGTGGAGAGTTAAGAGAGGATGCACAGCTCACTGAACGGTAGCTTTAGGATCTCTTTGACATCACCTGTCGGGAAGGAAGGTATGCACTCGTTTTCTGCGTTGTTATTATGACCAGTTTTTGTTACGTTCTTGTAACTTTCTATAGAAAATCTATTATCATTTTCTATCGACATATTTCTATCACGTCGACTGCTTACGTCAACTCGTTATACTTGTCACTCCAGGGAATGTTTTTTCTCGAAAAGTGGCGGTGGTCCTCCTCTGGGATGTTGATGTTCGGCCCCGACCTCGCCGACTTGCGGGGAGTTTCTCCTCTAACAAGGAATCTTTTAACAGGTTCATGTCGAAATCTAGCCTCGTGTTTTTTCTATAGATACATTTTCACTGTTTCTATATGCTGTGAAAAAACTAGCTGTCTTCTCGCACGGGAAGTTACTGAAGAAAGAAAAAATCCACACATTTCACGACGCAAATCGTCGTTTGCGCGTGTTTTGTATTACCCTTCCTTCTGTGAAAGAAATTTTAAAAATTAAACTGAATTGCAATAATCGAACTGTATAATCGTAAATAGTAATTGTTGCATAGATTCATTGGCGTAAATACGAGTATAATCTATTTAATTTTGCCGATTAATGTAAAATTATAGAGTGTCATAGAAATTGTGACGAATCCCTAGTATGAATTACCAAACAAAATAAATCCACAGATTTAGTTACACTGACTTACAATGTTTCTAGAAATACACTATTTTTTTCCAATTAGCAAACTGTCAGACGTAACCAGTAAGCAGAGATCCTACAGTACCGGCAGCGTATAAGCGACTCTGACAGTTCTCTAAACACGTGCTGTGGTATGTCAAATGACCGGCTCTGAAGCAATCAGCTTGCGAGGATTCGTTTACTTTCTCACAGCCACGGTTCAGCGTTGCCGTTCATCTGACTCATACGAAGTCGCTCGAGAAGCGCGCAGATCCCCGTCATCAGCAGAATCAGTGCGAATGAAATGTGCCTCTACCGGTGCGTGTCAGGCCAGTTGGTGTGTAACTTCCCAGCGCCTGGTTCAATGGTCCAAGGCTGAGAGTTTTGAGGGCTACATAGCGAAAACCTGTAGTGTTAAAGAGGATTTCAATTTTTGTTTGATTTCGCGAATATTTCGAGGTAGAAAAGATAATCAGCGGAATATTATTACATCCCTACAATGTTGTGGGTAGAGTTGTAGCTGCACTGCTGAATAGACCCAATAAAGAGCGAAGCCCTCAAGTTTTCAACGCTGTTTGAACGGCGATAAGGTTCGGTTGTGGCAAAGATTACGAACATGGTATCAAGACGTGTCGCCGCCAGTCGGTAAGTGTTAATGTTTTGCGAGTTCATTTATCTCTCATGTAGGTGGTGCCATGTGCGTAGCAATGCGTGACAACTGCGCATCGAACTGCCAGAGTCGCTTATACGCTGCCAGTACTCTAGCGAGCAATAACAGTACAAACGTGAGCCATTCGCAGTCGCTCTCCTTGCTAGCAAGGATTCCCTTTGGCGTTAGCCAAAACAGAGCGGTCAATACTGATCAAGTACTTTATTATTTCAGTAACTTACAGTGCGCGACGGCAGCTATTTTTTCACAGCACATATCAATATTGGATATCTTTCAGTAGAATAAAAAAGCAGGACAGATTTCGACCTGAATCTGTTAAAAGGTCCCGTTAGAATATCCTCCCCAGCAGGGCACCGTCCCAGCTCTATGCTCACGACTGATCTCCCGACATGTGTGGAAATGTACTGCATATAAGTGTAATTTTATGTGTAAAGGAAGATGAGAGGACAAAGAAGGGAGAGGAAAGATCGTGCGCAGTCCGTGACCCGTTTGTTGGAGTACACTTCCGGCATTCGCCTGGTGTTGATCGGAGTAACCCCGGAAAACTACCGACCAGAGCAGCCGGCCGCTAGAATTCTCCTCCAGAGTGTAACTGAAGTCGACCTGGCTATATACTTAATACATATCGAGTCTGCTGAGTCGCTAGCTGCAGAGGCAATGTCAAGGCTAGCTCGGAGCTAAACAGCCGGTAAGACGCATGAATAATAACAAAAACAAGTATTTAAATTAAACTATCGAAAAAATACAATTATATGGCTTAGCGGGAAAAAAGTAGTTTTCGATCCAAGAACAACATCGGCATCTAAAAAACAGTTTTTAAAATCTGTCTAGGGGTGCCACAAACCCCTTGAACGCCCCCATTTTCCGTTTTTTCGCTGCTTTTTAAAAACTAACGAAAAAATATTACTTAATAGAATTTCTATTAACAGATTTTGGGCGGTGGTTCCCACGTTATCCCGCGACATCACTGTTAATGACCCACAATGGAGCCCAACAACTGGGTCTGATTTCTTTATTCACTGTATCGAACATATTTGAGGCGAAATCAAACGGGTTTCAAAGTTACCAGACTTTAAATAACACTATACGGAATTTGGAAGCTCATGATGTATTTTCCCCTCTGTTTCGGTGCGTACAACAGTGTTCATGTAATCTCGACCGCTAGCATGCCCCACGCGCTAAGCCATAGAATTGTATTTTTTAATGTAAATAATATATAGTATATGCGTAAATATATAAATAATATAATAAAATATAATTTTATGTGGGTATATATATATATATATATATATATATATATATATACACATACATACATACACACACACACTCACTTCTAGCAGTAGCTACTAACTCATCTAATATAAAAGGTACGAACACGACTTGCACAAATGAAAGCCGGTTTGGAGTGATCCGTTGGAGCCAAAACACATTGACAGTTCGAGGGTACAAGTCGAGCAACGCCGTGCAAAATGCGCACCGGTGCGCACAACATTGCAAACGTAATCCCCCGGCTACGCGCACGGAGCGGCGGCGGCGGCGGCGGCGGCGCTGAGGAGGGGACCAAGTGGAGCGGCGGCGGTGCCGGGCGGAGGGGGAGCGCGCGATGGAGTCCGCCCTCGCAGCTGTTCGGCGAACGCTCACGCGTGACTCACGCTTACGTAACGCGGGAGGCCTCTCTCGCGCTCCGCTTCCTGCGCGCCCGGGTTCGCTCCTCGGCGCCCCGCACGCCGCCAGGGACGGAGGGGCCCCGAGACTACTCGTAATACTACCGAATATAAATGTGTCATCCAAATTATTATTGCAATATATATATATATATATATATATATATATATATATATAAACATTCGCAATTTAAAAATTTAATTCTATTTAAATATTTTTTCTAGGGTCCATGACACCCTTAAGTTTTAAATACTGCGAGGAGAGTACCTCGAAAACAGCCAAGACACGCTAAACACGCACATAAGAACCGATGTAAGGAGAGTACTCGGAACTCTCCCTCTCTCTGTCTCTTTCTCTCTATTTCTCCATCTCTCTTTCTCTATTTATTTATTTCTGTCTCTCTTTCTCTCTCTCTCTCTCTCTCTCTCTCTCTCTCTCTCTCGCTCCTCCTGCTTTCTCTCTCTTCTCTCTCTCTCTCTCTCTCTCTCTCTCTCCCTCTCTCTCTCTTGCGCGCTTGGGTGATCATCAGCGTCATTTGCCAGCAGCGACTGTACTGTAACAAGATAGGCACACACGAATTTTGGTTTTTGATAACTTCTTTCATCTCTAACACTCATCCGCAACCAATAAGCTCTTTTCATAAATATCCTGAAGCCAGCAATCGATTTGGCAGCTATTAATAGTTTTACAACACGTGTCCCTCAAATTTTCGCTCTGCGATTTTTCTTCATTTTGCTACACATGAGCTACATCTGTTCAACTGATGAACAACATCACTACACAACTACATCTGAACAACATCTGCTAATTTTCTTCTTCTAGTGAATCGAAAGTTATAGTGCGCATCTTGTATCTTGATAGACGTCTTTGTCAACTCAACAAATCGTAATAAATGTGATTACATGGGGTAATTTCTTTTTCACGTGCTTTCTCTGTATCCTCACGCATGGTTGTTTTCTGCTGCTGCTGTGATCATCGGTAGATCCATCAGTGAAAGTGTGAAATGAAAATGTGGTATAATCGAGTGAGTGCAACAAAGCGAAAGGACAAACTTGGTTTCCAAGAGTTTCTTGTATTTGTAATGGAAATCAGACAATTTATGTCAGTTACTAGTCTGTTGTGATTGTTTTATTTAAACGCGAGTACGCATACATAAGTTATTAATGAAGGGAATATCAGTTAACCTTATGTTAAGATAAAATTAAAGCAAAAATTGCATGGTAAAAATTTGAATGAAAGATTTAAAAATGCTCTCTAGATAGGTCCCGTTAACTTTCAATGTTAATTGCAGATGTTTTTCTTTATGTGCATGACAAACATGTGCATTAAAGGAATAATATATTTCGGAATGTTTAAAGACGCAAGTACCTGAGCACGCTGAAAACATTAATGCTTTGCGGAGTACCGTTGGAGTGCTTGTAAAACGTGACCGTATTCAGTGTTCAAGCCAGACGTGAGGTTTTGAACTTTCTGAATACAGTATGGGCATATGCAGAAACATTTTAACGTGATTCTGGGTTAATTTTTCAATTTTGGTTTTCAATTTGAAATCTTGTTTTCGGTAATTTTTTTAAACTCAATTTCGCTTCCAGAAGATAATCTCCAAGGGGGAAAATTTCGATTTTCTTTTATAAACAGAATTTTCTATCAACATAACTGGGACTGCTGATTTCGTTGTGAGTTTGCGCACACGAGCGTGCGCGCGTTTTTCTGTGTTTTTTTTTTTTCTGAAGGAATGATATATTGTAAAATGCGCCGCAACATGTTTATTTATTTATTTATAACAGGTTGTACAAATACAAATAATGTAAAATAACATTACAGGTTGTGCAAATACAAATAATGTCCAAGAACATTATTTCGCGGAGGACAAAGTCCTGTAAGGGAACCTGTCGTGACTAAACATAGATTGGTGATCTAAAAATTAGTGTTCAATATTCCGAAAAGAAAATACAGAAAAAAGTATGACTATATTTTAATTTTTATGAATATTAATTTTATGTTTATTAAATGTTTAATTTTATGTTTATTAAATGCAACTAACCCATGTCATGCTTGGTCAATGTATTAGTTGATAATACGACAGTTTCTTCATCTCATTGGATAATGCAACTTCTGATATGCCTTCTATACTTTGGTTTAGTCATATCATAGTTCTTCAGTTCAGTAGTCAATGAATTGAATATTTTATGGCTTATGCAGTAATGACATCTACTCATTTGCTTATTAATTATATTTGGAATGACGTTTGTGTTCCTCTTTGTTGAGACTAGCTTGTTGTATTCATCAAGTAAGAACTTAAAGGTGTGGAGTAAAGCTTTTTCTAAATAGAATTTTTTAACACAAATTATATTTTCTCCTTTGAATATAATGTCTGATGCTCCAAACAAGCTTCCCTTATAGATAATTTTAATAACCCATTTCTGAATATCAAAGAGTGGTCTCATAGTATTATCATAGGCTCCACCCCACTCAATTATGCCATAAGTCACTATAGACTTGAATAACGTATAGTATGGTATAATCAGTTGCTCATCACTTAAAATTAATCTTAATTTATACAAAATAAAATGTGCGTTCAAATAAATGTTCCATCTTCTTAATGTCAAGTACGAAGAAGAAACCGGTAGCGGTAGCTCAGTGCATCAACTGATGTCACTGCAGCGCCTCTGACCGGGAAGTCCTAGGTTCGAGTCCTGACGGCGGCAGGATTCGGCACTTCGAGATCATTCAGTGTTGACACGAAGTTTACTAACGACTGAGTAGGCTGTTGAATGGGAATGGCAGCCTCTACAACTTTCGATTGCACTAAAAGATTACATCGCCATATTTTGCGGTATCCTTCATATCCTATACCTTGCATTTTTAGATTACCATATTTTTGGATTCTGGTAGACCTTTTAAGCCTTAGAGGGAACAATTTGACAGGAATGAAGAGGTCATAGAATCGTCACAAGAAGACACAAACTGAAATATTATTCTCTAATGTAATAAAAACATTGGTGTGAGAAATGTATTGAAAAGTAAGGCGATTATTTCAAAAATGGCATATTGTTAATAACTAATTGAGGAAACTCTCTCTAACGAACTTCTCTTTAACGACGTTTTCCCTACAACATCAATATTACTTAAGTTTGGTTGCCATTCATTATAAACCCACATATCCATACATTGCATCCATATAATGACAACTCTGTGACTACAAATCACAATAAAAATGTTCTCAGTCCCAGAGTTTCGTTATTAGAAGTTCGCAGAGTATTTTTCAAAAACAGGCTTTAAGTATTTCGAAACACTGTCGTTCACCGTTGTCTCCGGAGCCAGCTCTGAAATGCCATTTAACACTTCACGAGCGTCAGCATTGACCAATCGGTTTTCCTCAGTGGCAGTGCCTGCCCGGCGCGGGCGGCGGCGGCCGGAAGTAGCGGCGCCGCACCGGAAGCGCGGCGGGCGGCGGCGAGGGCTGCGGCCTTGAGCCGGCGAGGAAGCGGCGATGTGCCTCATTGGGGGCTGGGGATGCTGCGCTTGTGCCCTCGGAATGCGGAAAACGCGGCGCGAACGCCAGGTTATTTCGCACGGGCGGAAAAGAGGTCTGAGGAATTGAACCGTGTCTGCAGTCTCTCGCAGAAGCACTGGAGACCCACAGCTGTTACGCCGCCGATGACTCAGAATAAAGAAATCCTGTAATATTGACAGTAATGAAAGTTATTGGGATTTTCATGCTGCGATTAAGGACACGAAAAATGATAGGTTGTCTTTCGATATTTACACTGAACTTTAATTTATCCCAATATGATTATGATAAATCTAGGCATAAATACGCTCGTTTATATTTAACAGGAGAAGTGGCAATATTGCGAAGTACCATAACCGCAACTGTTCGTTTTTGTATATTTGGTGAACTTTTGTTCGGAAGTGGAGATTCGTGGAATACTGTTCATCATGCTTGCCTTTTTTCATTCCTACTGGCAGCCTACATTCCGAACAAAAGCTTTGCAGTAATAATAATAATAATAATAATAATAATAATAATAATAATAATAATAATAATAGAATAAGAAAAGTGACGTAATGGGCTGAATTCACCCTTATCACAGTATGTTATCGTGAGTGAAAAGCTCCCTCAAAGAAACTATTGCTTTGACCGCGACCAACGCCCTTTCTGTGTGGTATCTAAATGCCTGTGCATTTAGAAACGGACATTTTCGCCTACACAGTGACTTGCGTCACAGATACGTTCTTAATTATTGATATACTCCCACTGCAATATGACCTCCCACAACACCAATTAATTCTGAGTCCCATATTCACCACCTGGAACTAATAATTAAAATTTACGGAAGAGGCAACAATGACGTGAGTTCCAGTGAAGTGATTGACTTTTCGCCAAACTTGAGGAGAACGATAGACTAACTCAAGGATTTACAAGTCCCCTTCTGACCAAGGAATTGTGTGGAGTCAGATTCATTCCGAGAAACGTCTTCGTCAATTCTTTATCTATGACATATATTTACATAGTTAATATATACTTGGATAATAGTCCGAAGTTTGTGTCATTATATCAGTTTTGTTTCAAGACGTATTGTAAACATTTCAGTCTCCACTACGTTCCAAAAATTCCCATGGGAACGTCCACAGAAAACTATCGATCAGAAAGGCCGAGAGCTTCAACTGCCCTCCACAGAACGGATAAATTAGACCTACACTCATTTTCAAGTCGAGAAGGCACAATGGGTTCTTATGAACAAGTTATTCGTTCTGTTGCGAAATCAATTGTCGCTAAAGTAAGGTAGAAAATTATAGACCTATAAAGAAAATTACGAGGAACACAATGGTAACACAATACTTCTAGAAAAAATACGAGGTACACAATATTTCAGTTACTTCAGCCGGAGAAAATGCATTCATTTTACCAAAAGTCAAAATATGTCCCTTAAAAAAATTGTCAACGAAAATGTGTAAAATTTTAATTTGTGCATTATAATATATCGCTAGGGTATTTCCTTTCTTGAAGTTCAATTACATACTCACAGCAACAAAATGTTTGGGAAAATGATGAAATTTTTTTCTAGGATCATCCGAAGGTCTTCGGATACATTCCTTCTATGTAGTATTTGCTTTTGTGTAGGGCAAGCGAAGGTGACATGTTGCCAACAACGATCGGATTCTCCATAAGACACATTGCACCTTTACAACGAGTACCGACGGAACTCGAAGTGTAGGATCTCCCTATCAACAATGCTGCGGAGGCAACGAGTGAGCCAACGCAACAGATCAGACTGATCTAAGCGGTTTGTCCCAGTCTGGGATTATGGCTGTCACGAGAAAGGAAGAAAAGAAAATTTAAAAAAAAGTAAATGAAAAAGGCTTCCACCACTAAACTCACGCTGTCGTCGCGCCGTAGACGCTGGTATTTGAACGCGCGGCGCAGCGGTCCCGTTGCGCAGCGGCGGCATTCGCGCCCTCGGGGACGTCCCGGCGGGGCGGCAAGTGCGCGTCCCGCAGAGCGGCGTTCGCGCATGCAGAGCGCGCGGCACTCGCAAAGGTCGCGCCAAAGGCCACAGGGGTCAGCGTGACCGAAATGTCGCTTCGCGCGCGCCGTCCTCGCCGCCGCACACGCTCTCTCCGACCACACGCCACGCTCTGCGCCTGGGATCTTAAAGCGGCTGCACAGTGACCGCACACCGAACCCCAAGTACTGAGGACGGGTTGCTTGCTATTTGCTGAGCGCCAAACATTCGGTGTTCGCATTTGATTGATTGATTTTTTTCGTGTTTCCGGGTGCGTCAACTGTTTTGGTCATTAGTCCCGTTAGTGTAGTGCATGATTTTTTCTCGGGAGATGGCGGTGATCTTCCCTCGCTGGATGGAGAAATCCGGCGCCGACCTACCGTCGACTACTGGGGCTTCCCCCTAACCAGGACTCTCCCACCAGCGGGGCACCGCCCCAGCCGGGGCAATTTTTAAGTTCCGACCGATCTCTTGGAATATGTATAGTGCATGTTAGTGTATGTGTGTGCAAGGGGAGAGGATAGGACAAGGAAGAGGAAGGACAGATCGCGCGCCGTCCGTGGCTCGTTTGGTAGGGTACTGACCGACATTCGCCTGGTGTTGATCGGCGCTAGAATTCTCCTCCAGGCAGCGACTGAATTCGACCTAGCTGAAAAGGCAGTGTCGAAAATCCTGCCGCCGTCAGGACTCGAACCTAGGACCTCCCGGTCAGAGGCGCTGCAGTGTCATCAGTTGATGCACTGAGCTACTGCTCCCGATTCGGTGCTCGCTTGAAGACGGCTCCATACATGCATTATTCCGCGAGTAGTAAGCATCCACTCACCGAATCCCAAGTATTGTCGACGCGTTGCTTGCTATTTGCCGAGTGACGAACATTCGGTGCTCGCCCTGTCCACGGCGTGTCGGTCTTTTGGGCACATCAAAGGAAGCGAACATTCGACGAACACATCACTTGTTTGGAATTCGGTTCGCTGTTCGGCGAATTCTGAATGTATGGAGCCGCCTTTAAGGTCAAGTAAAGGCCCATAAGCGCTAATTCAGTGCACACGTTAAGGCAGCTTCCCACATTTGGCGAGCAGCAAGCGACCGCTCGCCGAAAGCCGAATATTGAGGAAGGATTGCTTGCTATTTGCCGAGCCACGGAAAACTGGATACTCACCTTGAGGCTGCTAACCCATTCGGTGAGAAGCGAGCAACCGGTAGTCAAACCCTGGGCATTGAGGATCGCTTGTTTGCTATTTGTCGAGCATCTAACATTCGGTGTCCATTTTAGAATAGTTCCATGCATTCCGCATTCGGTGGAGCGATCACTCTTCGAAACCCGAGTAAAGCGGATGGGTTGCTGAGCGCCAAACCGTCGGTATACCTAGTAATTCGACTTATCAGCTTATTCACCGGGGTCAAAGGTATATCGATGTTTTTTGCCATCCCTAGTTGGTGAACGCGCGCTGTCGGCGGCTCGTAAGCAGCCTCGCGCCACGCATGTGCGAACGCGCTGGGCCTCACGCGTCCACGCAACGGAAGCGGATGTAGGCGCTTGCGTTACCCTGCTGCGGCGCCAGGTAGACGCTCATCCCCCAGGCAACGGGTGGGCCCCCGCTGTTTTCAGAAGGGAGGAGTTCTCTAGAACCATGTTGCCTTTTGTTACTAGCTTAATAGGGTTTTCACAACATGGAATACTTTCACCTTGAATCTGAATTACTCGTCTGGTTTTGTGGTTTTAGTTTAAATTTAATTAAACTAAAATCTTTAAATTTTAATTTTCCTTCGTGTTTTCCTTCTTTTCTGCCCATCATCAGTTTGATTTTTGTAAGTTCTTTCCCACTGCCCCTCCTTCATTGCGTCATAGGACTGAAATCTGATTTTTTCAATGCCTACAGTAATGCCAGTGGAGAATTCTCCAATACACCGTATACCACCGGTATACCTAGTAATTCGAAGTGTATAAAAAATATCTCATAAGTTTGGTAATCCTCTAAAAAGTTATTGAGATTTTGAAAGCTTAATACAGATGCGAAAAAATAACTCTGTTTTGCTACCGAGAGCCAGTCAGTCTTCCGCATCCATAAGCGCTACGAAGTGCATTAGAGTGAGAAATTTCAAACAGTTCTAAATGCTGTCCAGAGAACTCGCTAGCGCAGACGAAGGCACTGCATGCAAGCCATGATAACATGTTTCAAGGGCACAATATTGCGGTGGACAGTCCTTTTCTGGTCGTTCGTAAGTTACGATTCTCTCAAGTTTTTGTGAAAATGGAGTGTGTTAATGATCCAGAAGTTAAAGATTCGTTTAATTGTCTTATAGAACGATTATTAAGGACGGAGTTTCATAGTATTGGAATTTCAGGCAAGGTCAAAATAAAAGACAACGGTGGAAGTAGCTCCCATAAAGTGCGCTATACTTGAAATAATATTCAGGATTCGCCACTGAGGGGAGATGCAGTCCCGGCGCGGCGGCTCGTGTTGCTGCTTCGGATCGCGCGCTCTCCTTCTCGCGCGGGCAGCCGCGCCGCCCTCCGCCGCCTCC
This sequence comes from Teleogryllus oceanicus, assembly GCA_964035755.1. Classification (NCBI taxonomy): domain Eukaryota; kingdom Metazoa; phylum Arthropoda; class Insecta; order Orthoptera; family Gryllidae; genus Teleogryllus; species Teleogryllus oceanicus. The sequence continues at coordinate 52,334,169 of CAXIVR010000004.1, forward strand.
GCGCGACCACCTGCGCCGACTTACGTAACAGCGACAGCAGCAACAGCAGCGACACGAGGTGCGACGGCGCAGGCACCGGAGGCGGCGACGGCCAGCGGCGGCCTCGCTGCCCCTTCGCGCGGCCTCTCCTACCCGACTATTTATTTATTTATTTATTTTTATTTTACGTCAAAAACAGTTGAAACTGCGTATGACGTTCTATGGGGAGAAGTGAATTCTGTGCACATTTTCAAAATTCTGTGATCCCTACACTGAGTCATATACTACATAAATTTTGAAAATTAAAAAAGAAAAAGCTCTCATGTAATAAAATTTATTTTCAAGGATAAATAAGCAATAAAGTTTGGGCTCTTTTCCATGATGTCCTTCGTCGAGGAATAATACTTCCTGCCGCAACAACATGGAAACGATAATTTGAATAACTATATTTCCCAATGAATTCTAGAAGACGTGCCCAGATAATGAAGTTACATTTATGTCCAGAAGCAAAACAAGGGGCCATCTCAGCATTTGCTCAATCGATCAGGGAAACTGGACGAAAGACCTGATCGAGATGGGGGTCATTGACCCGGAGGCTGCAGTACAATACTTATTACAGGTTGTTTATACATATTTATACAGTCCAAATGGTAAATAATTCATTATGTATCATTGTTAAAATTAATGTTACTTTTCTTGTGATGCTCAGTATAGTCTCTAATTGTATAGAAACAGTTATGCAGCAGAAACGATTTCACTTTGGATTTAAACTTTTCTATTGAATTTAATCGAATTTAATCGTCTAGGGATGCGACATCGCCAGCAGAACATCGATCTTTTTAAACATCGGTGCTCAAAATCAAAACTTTGGTTTGAAGAAAACATCAACCCAAAACCATCGATGTTATTAAACATTTATGTTTTTAACACTGGATTAGTAACAATTGAAGTTCACACAAAAGGATTTAATTTGAAGGTGGTCTTGTTTATTAATATTTTATATGACATTTAAGTTGCAAAACGAAGAAAAAAATTCTTCAGGACAATTAACTAAACTTGGATTATTTGATTCGATAATTCAAAATTAATACAGATTTCTTTACTTTCTTAAAACCCGCTTTTATTTATTTTTCCCACTTCAATGTTAAAAAAAACATTTGCTTCGAAAAATGGACGTTAAATACTTAGATGATTTTATAAAAAACTCGATGTTTTGAAAACATCGACATTGATGTCGCATCCCTAGTTTGACATTTTCACACACGCGCACACTGAGTCACATACAATGACGCACTCTCACAAACGCTCTTCCTCTCTCTCTCTCTCTCTCTCTCTCTCTTCAGACACACATACATACACATACATACGCGCGCGCATGCACTTGTACTTCCACTCACACACTCCCTCTCACACGTTGCAAACAACGCGCTAGCCATTTACCGCTCTTGTTCACTACAGGCTTCAACACACTCTGACGACATTCTTTTTCCACATGAGTCTGAATTTGCACTCGCTTAAGAGTTCAAAACAGATTGTCCACTGCATGTACACTCTCAGAAATTCATGCAATACTTTTAATGTAAAAAGTATATGAAAGTAATTTTCATGTACGTAATTTAAATTTAAGGTACACGTACGGTAACTTGAATGTACATATACAATTAAATTTAATGTATACAAGTTAACAATTATTAAACCTACATTGATTTTAATTTAAGCATTAAATTTAATTAATCTCTCTTTAGTGTACAAGGTATCGTAATTTCTGTGGGTAAAGCAGGTTTGTGTCAAATGTATTCTGAATTCTCCCGTTTACGTGCCTCTTTATACCCAAGTGTCATCATGAATACCATATAAAGATCATATTCATCACAAATCTCAAGTAAGGTCAAAGGCTTCGGTTCTAATCTTATGTATTAAAGTTAGTCAAATCGCCACAGTTCACGTACGTTGCCATCCCGATTTTCCTGCTTTTCTTTCGGAACGCTCTTGCTTCACTGTCGTATCAGTTCTCATTACTCAGGTATCATTTCTACCGTCGGTCCGTTCTGCTTCAACTGCTTCGTTTTGACCTTTACTCCCGGCGACCGTTCCCATCTCTTCGTTCCGATGTCCAATGTTGAATATAGACTGTGTGTGATAACTAAATCTTAATCTATTCGAAGTCAGATTGAGGTGTGAGGAGTGTAGCTCTGGTGTCTTGAAAATGAGGAGGAAACTTGAGGAAATCCATAGAAAAATTAATTTAATTATTTAAAAAATACATTTTTTACTTTCTCGCACCTACTAACGTAAAAAGAAAAAGTATTGTAATCGTACGCCGAAAAACGGAGAATTTTCGACACAAAACTCTTATTGCCGGGCCCTGGTAACGAAAAAGTGGATAAATCCAGTTGCTAAATATAGAAAAAATCCTCTAACACGCGGTGTAGCCAGAATACAGAATTATTTGTGCTTCCTTGATATCGAAAAATTGATTGACAACAAAACGTTTGCCTGTCTGTTCGTCCGACTGTGCACAACGCTAGTGTATAAACCGTTCAGCCGATTTTCTCCCAAATTTATATTTCTCAAAAGTTCTGGCTGATGTCTGGAATTTGAAACCGATAATTTAATTTTGGAGGGATTCTTTTCATGAAGTCCCTCGTTTATAAGTTGAGTAGTATTGTTTTGTTTAAAAGTGTGTGTTCTACCCGCCCAGCTGCGGAAAACGCTGACTGAACCGCCCCTAGCGGCCAGACTCAGCGGTTCAATCACGGTGGCACAGGGCCCTTTATTAACCATTGCGGCCGCGCGCGCGCGCGTGTGTGTGTGTGTGTGATGTGTGTGTGATGTGTGTGTGATGTGTGTGTGATGTGTGTGTGATGTGTGTGTGATGTGTGTGTGTGTGATGTGTGTGTGTGTGTGGTGTGTGTGTGTGTGTGTGTGTGTGTTGGGGGTGGAGCATGCGGCATTGTAGCGGCCGCGTTTCCGCGTCGCGGTTCACAGCCGGTGCCCCTCCCCCCTCCCGCGGCGACGAACTGCAGCGCGCGGGGCGGCGTCGTTTCCAGTGTTGCGCGCGCTGCCTGCGGCTGGCAGGTGACTATTACACAAACGTGGCGTAGCTGACATATTTGCCTCTTTCTAATTGTTTTAATGCATGTTCTGCGGAGATCCGTCGTGGAACGCCTGGAAGTTGCTTGTCAGATGCAAAAAGAAAGGACGCTGAGGAGTTTGAATGTTACTACTTGTGAAGTACAAGGTTGCAGTTTGGATGAGTATGTGTTCAGCGTCAAATTACATTTTTGAACTGAAGACTTATGTTTCATCGTCAATACGAAAAATTGAAAATGCTATGTGTACAAAACTGAGAACAAAATTGTCACATATTTGTAGAAACATTCCTGTCTTGCGAATGTAATGAAATTTTCTTGGAAAATCAAGGTTATAAACGAGTAAATTATAAATTATAATTAATTAGTCAATGGAATAAACTATTTTATTTCTCAATTAAATTTTTCGTTATTTTCAAAACGATGAAAGTCGTAGCGTGTATTTATAGTATCTGATTAAAAAGTGATTGTTGCAAGGAATATTTGCAGTAAAGATAATTCGTGAAATTAATTTTTGCCTAAGCACAAGAAAGCAGGCTTCAGGCGATCTAATCAATTTGCTCTAGATGACGTAACGTTACGCTTAGATTGCCTGTCAAGTGGCTGTAATAGTTAGTGAGTGGAATAGGAAACGATTGCAAAGTCTTATTATAAAACCAGGAGCTTTATTCCTGTGAAATAAGCGTTGCTGATGAAGAGAGATAAGGAAATAGTGTTGTTTCTAGCTTAAAGCTGCTAAGGTTTCTTTTGTCAGTTGGACTCTCGAAGCGTTAATGCTTAAGAAATAGAAAGACCTTAGCTTGAAGAAGGTTAATTTACCTCGATTGATAATAGTTTCAGAAATATTAATAAACCACACATTTCCATTATTTTAATTGTGCAATTGTCGGATGTTAAGTAATTAGTCTATTAACAAATGAGGCTTTTCATGCTCTGTGATCCACCAAATAAATAGTACCGGGAAATCCAAGTGTCCTAATAACAAGGTCCTAGAACAAAAAATACCATTTTAAATCTCGCATTAGGAATTCAGGAACAGTGTCTTAATTGAATCTGACAGTTTTTGTTATAATTAGGAATGTTAGAAAAACTATTCTAAATTTTAATAAATCCAATCCAATTGTCTGCCAAACGCAACTAATATTACATGTTACTTTCTTGCACAATGTGGTTCTGAAGTTCGTTTTCTAGCTCGGGAGTTCATTTCTTCAGTTTCCATCACGCGAATTTAAATCAGAAACTCATGTAGGAGTTCTGTATTCATTGCTATTAATTTACAACCATCAGCCCGCCATCAACCGTCAATCAACAATTTCTCAGACTAATTTTTCTGTCGTTATATTCCTCTCTAATCATTCCCCCATTCTCTACTAATTTGCTGAGTTTATTACAGCATATGATTGAGTGATGTGTGATATAATTCTCGATCTCATCTTTAGCTGTCTAAAGCGTGACTCCCATATGCTTTTCACTCATCGTCTTTGGACGTCCAAACCAAGAAATAACAGGTTGTTTTCCTTCCGTCAGGGGAATTATTTATGACCAGAATCATTATGTGTAACCGCACATCCTAATGAGGTGGGGCTCGTGCGTGCCGCCGTCCCGGTTGGATTAAGAGGTCTGGTTCGCACTTTGAATATCCGAGCCACTCGAAACGGCTGGCGGAAAAAATCACTTCTTCCTGCCATCAGTCGTACAACGCTGAACAGCGGCCGAGGGCATATGCTTCGCCTACTCCCAGGCTTCTTGGGAGTTCGATGTCACGATGCCGTGTTTAGAGGCCAGTGGAGAAAGGCAGCATGTCTCTGTGGTGCAGGAGCTTGTAGCAGCGTCGAAGTGTGCGAAGCCAAAGACTGCAGTATCGCGGGTTCGAGTTCCCCCTACGGCGCGTGTGTTTTCGCTCTGAGGTTGTGGCGTAGTAGGCTTCAAACGCTACGTTTCTCTTCTGAACCATCGTTCCATCGTTAACATGAACTCACTTGGTGTCATTGGACTTCGGATTTGTGCACAAATGCTTATTCCACTTTTTTTGGTGTACACGTAAAATTAATGAATACTTCATAACTTTACAATATTAAAGACCGCGCTGTTAAGTATCAACTTCATTAGAATGACCCCAACGTATCTCACTATCCTGTAAAGATTTCAAATCGGTAAAAACCTATGATCGGTGTGATTGAGAATAAATTCGAAAGCTTTCTTGGTCTGAAATCTAGACTACTGTTGAAATGTGTACCGAATGAAAATCCAGATTCCCTTGTTCGCATTCTGCATCAGTAGAGGGAGAGTTAATGGATGCACAGCATGTTATTCACACATTAAAATTTGCACCAGCCGCAAATGTTGAAATAAGATAATTTGTTACGTAAAAAATATTATGAGTAAAATAATAGATATGTTATTGACACTTTTCTCCCTTTTTTTTTTAAAACCGTTTAAAGTAGTGTGAAATGTATGTAAAAATATTTTCGTGTTAATTTATACTAATTAAGATATTATGAACGATATTTCGCTTTTTAGAAGTGTCTTTTTTGTACTTAAAATATGAATTTTTTAGTCTAAAAACACCAAGTCAACTCATCAGACCTCTAATGATCACCCATCGTATATCCAGTAGAAAGCGATGCCAAATCACCACTGGTGATGAGCCACTCAGATTGATTGATTGATTTTTTCGTGTTTCCGGGCACGTAAACTGCTTTGCTCATTAGTCCCGTTAGTGTAGTGCATGTTTTTTATCGGGAGACGGCGGTGATCTTCCCTCGCTGGATGGCGAGGAACCTACCGTCGGCTAGTGGGGTTTCTCCCTAACCAGGACTCTCCCACCAGCGAGGCACCGCCCCAGCCGCGACAAGCTCAAAGTTCCCGACCGATCTCCCGGAATATGCGGTAGTGTAGTGCATGTTAGTGTAAGTGTGTGTGTAAAGGGAGAGGATAAGACAAGGAAGAGGAAGGACAGATCGCGCGCGGTCCGTGGCCCGTTTGGTAGGGAACTGCTCCGGCATTCGCCTGATGTTGATCGGAGAAACCACGGAAAACTACCGATCAGAGCAGCCGGCCGCTAGAATTCTCCTCCAGATTCGACCTAGTTGAAAAGCCAGTGTCGAAAATCCTGCCACCGTCGGGCCTCGAACCTAGGACCTCCCGGTCAGAGGCGCTGCAGTAATATCAATTGATGTATTGAGGTACCGCTCCCGGTATGAGCCACTCAGGAAGTGGGTGGGTATAAGGATGTAAGATCTTCTCGTTGAGCTCAACCACAGAATTTTGCACATCATCGTAATCAGATAAAAGTAACTCTGCGAAGATCGCTGATCGCTTGAATTTTAGTTTTTTGGCGTCGATGTTCTGTATATTGAAGATTGATTCCTTGAGAGAGTCTTCTAAATATAAAGAATTATGAAAGGGAATGGTGTTGGAATTTAATTTCGTAAAAAATTCGATCTCTTGAAAATTACCCTATCGATGGTGCAGACAACAAATCGTCCAGAAAAAATAGGACTTTTCTCTCTTAAAAACGTATGCTATTGTTAACTTAACAACAGAACAAAGTAAGTTAATAATATAAAATATTGTTAACTTAGCAGTTTTCTGAAAATAAAGGTATGCACCGTTTTGTGAATGTGCAGAACATACTGAAATGTATTGTAATTTCATACCGAGTAACCTTCTTTTTCTGTTTGTTTTCAGGTATGACTGTTCTCTTCTCTGATTTGCTGCTAGCAACAGCAGGTTTCTGCAGTTTTTAAGGTGCAGTATATTTAGAGAGAAACGCCAAGATCTCCATGCTCGACTCAGAGTATATCTTGTGAGTCTAATGCTGTCAACATATGAGCAGGAAGTAGTATCCTACTAGTATCAGAAATAAAATCGCTTCATTCATAGAAATAGGGTACAAATTTACTTTATATTATCTATATTACTAATTTCCAATGCACGATATTAAAAGGAAACTAAGCAGCGATCATCCATTTGAGAGGTGACTATGGTTTCGTTAGAAACTCAGAAACTCAGGAAAAAACGACAAAAAAACAACAACCCAACAATGAAACTGTGGGGACTTTGACTCAAAATGTAAATATCTGATTTATTATACTGAATAATTTACTTTATTAGACTGAATTCTCATACTCAGAGTGCTGCTACTTCGGGCTCTTATGACTTAATGCAACAGCAAGGGTCCAAGGAAGAGACCGTCCATCCTTAAATATTTTCTATTTACATGCTGGGTTACGCAACATTTTCTGATATTCTTGACATGTAAAGAACTATTATCTTACCGAATATATACGCTATATTGTTATTGTATTGCAGTATTCATGTTTGTTTGTTTATTAATTTTAATTTATTGCAGTGTCACACGAGATTATTTTATTCGTTCTTGAGCAGTGTGCGTGCTACTTTATCGTAAAACATTTTGAGTGGTTTTGAAAAACCATGTTTGTTGCTGCAGGTCACTTGTTTAGTACTAACAATATCATTTTTCGAACTCGGGATGTCCTAGGTTAGTCTTTTCAAAAATATATCAGCCTAAATAGTATGTAAAACTCGTTTATCTCCTGCGAGTGCTGATACAAAAATGTACCATAACAGAAAATCGCTGTCATTTCCTCATCGACCACGGAACCGACTCACGTGGCCTGGTGGCGCGACTGCATTGCCAAGCGGTCGTTCATCGAACTCGCAGCATGCGTCCGCGTATTGCGCAATCCTCACCGGGAGTTTTTTTGTAGAGGCGAGGTCTCTGGAAGACCGAGGTGAAGGGGCGAGGAGTACTTTCACTCCGCCCGCGATGAGAGCGCAGGCCGACGCCTCTCCCCCCCCCCCAAACCCACACTTCAACCGGGAATCGCCCTGCTGCGTCCCTTGCACAGTTGTCCCTTATGCCTCATTCACAATGCAAACTTAAACGTAACGTAAGCCGTAAACGTATGCAGTAAACTTTTCACGTAAAAACGAGCATTCACAATGGCAAACGTAAGCTGGAACGTAGGTTTTGCCTGAACCAATCAGAATTCAACATATTGATCGATGCGTCTCTTGCATTTTTTTCGACTCTCCTATCGATTTCACCTTTTGCATTTGCGAGCAGCTGTTGCGCCCCTACCTATTGAGGTTATATGCGAGCAGTGAGCTTTAAATTGTGTACCGCTAATATATTTAACGCAACGTTCAGATTTTGTCATGGAGAGAGATTTAGGCATGCAGCTTGTGTTGTTGCAAGCTTCTGCAGCATTAATTTTAGGGGCGCTTTATTTAAAAAAAAAGGAGGCGCTTTATTTGCCATTTTGAATCAACACTTCGCAACTCGTACCAAAACTCCCCAAACTTCTTTGCTCTACCTTTTAACTATACACACCAATACACACGCATAAACAAGAATAGATCTGGAGTCGACCTTCCTTCTCGCGGATTTTGTTGTGCATTTGTTTTTTTTCATGCTGCTCTCTGATTGGTCTTCGGTAGAATTTCGACGTAAACTTAAACGTAATTGGAGCTTTTTACGTCAAGGATTGTGAATGATCTCGCTTTATAACCCATTTCTAGGTTTTGCGGCTACGTTACGGTTACGTTTGAGTTTGCATTGTGAATGAGGCCTTACCCTCGCTTCCCATCTATAGAGCGATTTTCTTAAGGATGAGCCAAAGTGACAGCTAGTGCCGGCAACATAACTGAAGGTTTTGTGGTCGTGCCCATTAGACTCCCTTTCTCGCATTCGTTCGTTTGCAGTTGGCTAACTTGTAAATAGCTTCGACACTTCCTTTTGTGGTGTCCTTGTCCGACAAAAATATAGTGCGCAGCGAGAAATAATTGATATTAGTAAGTGCAGTGTAATGTGTTCTTCTGTAAAAATTCTTTTTTCTATTAACATTACATTGAATTTTTAAATTTATGCGTACCTCTGCATGTGTTCCCGGATTAAAATCATCTTTCTTTCTATTTACATTCGTGGCAGTTTTCTTTTACTGATTGTGAGAGCATGTTAAGAGATTTTCTACATACGTAATTAAATTTAAATATTTCCCGGACTCATGTACGTGCCTATACCTCAGCGAAACTCTTAAACTTCTGCATAGGGATGTTTTCTCGTGCGCCATTAGCACTTTACGAAGGGGCGTGACTGAACAGCTGCCGCGGCGAAGGGATACTTCTCTGACATACATGTGATGTTCACTTGTTTTCGCGAACTGTCACTTTGGCTCATCCTTAGGAAAATCGTTCTATAACACCCTTTCACTTTTCGTTACCTGACTGGTTGATTGTTAGTGATACCGGGGGCGTCAACTACTATTGCCATTAGTCCCGTAAGTTAGTGCTTGTTTTTGCTAGGGAAGTGGAAGTGATCTTCCCCCGCCGGATGGCCAGATCCGGCACCGACCTACCGTTAGCTAACGGGTTTCCCTAACCAGGTATCTCCCATCAGCAGGGCAAGTTCTAAGTCTTCGACCGGTCTCCCGGCACGTGTGGTAGTGTAGTGCATGTTAATGTAGGTGTGTGTGTGTGTGTAAGGAATGAGGATAGGATAAGGAAGAGGAAGGAAAGATCGCGCGCGGTCCGTGGGCCATTTGTTAGGGCACTGCTCCGGCATTCACCTGGTGTTAATTGGAGAAACCACGAAAAACTACCGATCACAGCAACCGGCCGCTAGAATTCTCCTCCAGATTCGACCTAGTTGAAAAGCCAGTGTCGAAAATCCTGCCACCGTCGGGCCTCGAACCTAGGACCTCCCGGTCAGAGGCGCTGCAGTGACAGTTGATGCACTGAGCAACACCGCTCTCGGTTTTTCGTTACCTGAACAACCATAACCTGACTGCATCCCGTTTCGCTCTACTGGTGTTGGAGAAGGAGTAAACATTTTAGTTAAGTTAGCATGTTCTCGCACCAGTCCAGAGAAAACTTCCAGAGTCCAGAGTAGAGGTGAACATGGCAAAATCTTCGGAATAGTTCGTCAGCGAGAAAAGATGTTCGTGATTGGTGATTTAATGTTTTGTTTCCACACACTTTTAAGCGGTGGTTTTGAACGCTGGCATTGCTCTAAAAGGACATGCAAATGTTTTTTGATAACAGACTGAGGTAGTGAGTGATCCGACATCGATGTTAATAATACATTGACCAAATATCATTGATGTTTTTAAACATTGATGTTTTTAAGCTGGTTTAGAAACCTCTACAATGCGCAATAACTTTTAATTTGACAGTGGCCGTGTTTATTATTTATAACTAATATTTAACTGAAAACCAAGTTAAAAATACTGAAAACGGCGGACGAAACTAAACGTGATCGTTCACGGCCACCTTAAAATGTAAGTTTTCAGTTCGCTGATTAAGGGCACAGAAAGAAGGAGCAGGCCATATGTCTAAGCCCCGTGCGTTGCCCACCTCTTCAACTGCGTTGTACAAAGAAAATCGTAGGAAATCCCAGGGTATTAGAGTCATATCCAGCGAGAGAGAATTTGTTCGGACTATGAGGTTAGTACGAACTGCGCTCGTTTAGTTTTCTAACACACAAGCTAACAGAGTTACCGCCAGTTATTATTTCGTATTTCAATTTTCACAAGATTATGATAATGAACATTTTTCATTCCCCCCCAAAAATTAAAAATGTACAAACGTCGACATCGATGACGCATCTCTAGACAGAAGTGGATAAACAATAATCGATCAATGTGATTCTAAGCAGTTCACGGGAAATCAACCTTACGTAGAAATCAACCTCATACACTTAGAACGGGACGGAGTCAGGCTACGCCTTTTTGGGGAGGTAGGTAACGGCTTGGGAAAAGTTGACCATGGGATGCAATCGGTAAGCGCCCCTGCCCGTGCCGGGCGATGACCTCGTGAGCAAAGATTCTCGCGGAGCCTGCAGGCGAAAGGCGGTTAAAAGGCGGCAGGCTTGTTAGGGTTTTAACTGTTAGGCTTGGGGATTTAGCTGTTAGCTTGTTAGGCTTGTAAGCTGTTTTTTTACGTTAAATACATTATTTAACGTAAAAAACAGCCAAAAACTGTGTGACCTACTGTGGAGAGAAGTGAAATCTTTGCATATTTTCTTGAGAATCAACCCTCCCCCCTCCCCAACTGACTATTTCCAATCGTTTTTCATGGATTTCATTATCACTTCTTCATTGATTTCTCGTCGCCCTAGTATTTCTGTGCAAGCTGAGCGATTGAGTTTGGAGCGTAGAACAATTGAGCCTTTACTTTGGATTTTGAAGCTCAACAAATAATCATTGTTAATAAATTGAAACTGTCATTAATCTATAAGACAACCATATTTGTACTATTTTCTCAGATTATATAATGGTTTGTCCTTAACTTAATATGGTGGAGTTTATTACGGAACTGGAAGACAGATGCACACTTTGCCGCTAGAATATGGGCATGGAGATAGTTGTAAACGACGAGACGGCGAGCTGTACATTAGCCTTGCGAAAGCGGGAACTGTGTGCTGTCTTCATGTCGGTGTTGCAGAAGCAATGAAATGTTGTCCCGTTTCTGCATTTTTTTGCTGTCCAGCAAAGTAGAGATCTGGAGGTTTCAATTTCGTGCACAAATCGATTGAATGGTTGATTCCATCGATATCACCAGCATTATTAAAGTTCCGTCTGGATGTCGGAATAGGTCCCCGCCTCTTTGAGACAAAATTATATCTGATCATTGCCCTGTACAATTTATGCAGGTTTTATTACTAAATGGGTAGACTAGGTTTATAAGTACATAATACTATTTCCTTCGGAACCTTCCAACAAACGACAAAAGGAAATGAACAAGAAAGCTAATGAAAATATTCTCATTACGACAGTCCTTACATCACAGCTCACTATATCTTTAATAGCGAATTGAATATTATAAATTAATGAAGAGATATTTCTAACCTTTCAGTATTACTTTAATATGTATACGGAAATATTATATACATACACTGAACTCGTAATATCGAAACACTGAACACCACAAAAATGTAAGTATATTAAATAAAATTGTTTTGGAAACTAAGGAAGCCATAATTATTTAACGTAATTTCTGTCGCTAAACCTCACCACGTACAGTGATGTCCTTAGTGATAATACTTATTCAATTCGGACGAGCAATTGCAGTTCAGTTAAATAAATTGTTTTGAAGCACTCGTGTAGAAGTAACGATTCGAATTACAAGAAATAATTTCCTGAAATTTTCTATGTGCGACGTGCATATTTTTGAAAAGCCTAGCAGAATGTCGTGTTGTACACACAGAAACCGGTTTTTCCGGAAGCTGCTGACGACATAGTTCTCGTAATGGATTGTCGCCTTCCTTTAGAAAACGGTAGAACTGTGGGTTAGGCCGCTCCAAGGAGGTAAGTTATTGTTCCTAGCACCAAAGTTAGGTTATTACGTAGAATTATCACCAACAAGTACGATTTTTTCTGAGATAACGTAGTAGTTTTGTCTGTATATAAATTTTAAAAGAAATCATCATGATATTCTGGAGAATTAACTTCAAGTTTATTAAATGCAAATGTGTGTCGTTCTTATTCCATTCGTTTGATAATCACGGTAAATGTTATTCTGTTCTTCCAAGAAGAAATTCAGAGGGATATGGTTAGTAAATGCGGGGCTTCATGACCTGGTATAATTGTCCCTAAACTCGACTTTCAAGTGATTTGCAATCTGTTGAAATATTTCAATATGCCGCTAAAACTGATCATTACAAATGCGCGATACATGCGCTTCCTTTTGACGACGATTCCAGTGTTTTATCGAAATTACGCGTGAAGAGTGTGCCTTAAGGAAACTCAGAAGCGATACCATGCATGCACGACTCTACGCATATTTCGGGATCGTTCGTCAAAATGGAAGCGTCTAAATCAAGTTTAATGGTTCAATTTAGAAAATTAAAAAATCTTGTTTTGTTAAGAAAATGAAAGGATGTGATTTTATACCACACAAAAATCATATAGTTAAGAAATTATCTTTTATCATTTATTGTCATTAGTACTTCTGCTTATAAAAATTTTTACGACTTACATTGCAATAGAATTTCAGCAAGAAGAAATTCCGTGTATTAAATTGGGGCAAGGACTCGAAAGTGAATGTATTGCCGCTAATGGTGTGTATGATGCATCGTCGGTGTTGGAAAGCGAATCGCATCGGGCGATGTGAACCAGTGCGCAAGAGGAGTTAGTCACGCCAGCCACACGAGGGCCCTACTCGGTTTCTCACTTGTGCTCTCATTTTGTACGCTGTTCACAGGACGCCATTCAGGTGCAAATTCAGAAAAAAGCTTATGTTTTGAAAAATTCTAATTCATTTAGTGGTCTAATGAAATAAAATGGTGTGTGACGTTGGAGAATCCAAATATTGTTATTTGTTGGAATTGATATCCACTTTAGCCCTTTCTCTATTTGACACCGGATAAATGGACAAAGTGATGATTGTGTAAAGTCGACCGGCTAGTCAATGTATGGGTTACAAATATTGTAATATTTTGAGAAATGAAATAAGGAAAAATTAAACAAATGTGGTTTTCGTATATTTTCTTAAAATGCAATACTTAAAATTTATTTTTGGTAGCGTTTGTGATTGTTTTCCGTGACTTAGTCATTTAGTGTTTTTTTTTGTACCTATTATACTCTTTTCCCTTTCCGAGGAAGTAGAAAAACTACCGCTTAGGTGGTTGTTCCGCACTCTTCGCCGGCAGAGACCGGCTCGTCCTGTAGGTGCAGCAACCAAGTTTCCAAGTTTCCTCTTTCCATCGCCTGATATGGCTCGTGAGCCCTTGTATTCAGCGTGTTTCGTGCTGTACATTAAGGTGGCTCCACACATTCGGTATTCGGCGAGTAGCTGATGTGCCAGTCGCTAATCAAACACTCAACCGTTTATTACATCCATGGATAGCTGCTTGTAAACGCAAACGGAGTATTTAAATAATTATTTGTTAATAAAAAGAGAAGTATTAAAAAGCTCGAGAAAGACAATGTTTAATAATAAATTTAGTCTCTCGCACAATTTTTTCATTTTCATAAGTTGGCTATTCTTAACACACGTTAGGTTGACTTCCGTCCACATTGCCCACAATGTCCACATTGTTTACATTGAAAGTGAATTATCCTCAAATAGTGTGTGGCATAAAATTTTAAGTTAGGTCGGTTTTCTCTCGTACCCAAAAAGAAACAGTGCTGACAATATCATAATTTCTACAACATAACCCCTAGGCTGAGAGTCAGTACTTCCCATTGCGATGAATTTCGCCAGAGATTTTGTATCAATTACTCCTCAGAATGCCCAGTGAGGTATGATACATTTAATATCATCTGATTCTTAAAAAAATGTACAACGTATTGAATAAAAGAAAAAGGTACTTTCACCGTATAACTTCTTCAACGACTTAAAAAAACGTATGCCGGCGAAAATTTTTCCTTAAGAGCCTGTACTAATTTAAACTTCTTTTATTAAAAAATTAGACCGGTAAGAGCCAATTTTTTCCCTTTCATCTTAAAAAAAAACAGAGATTTTTCTTTCGTTTAAAGTATTTTTTGGGGTTCACCATGGTCGATCTAATGAACATACTACCTTAATGATAAACACAAACAAAATCTTCAGAACCACGTGTTCGTTGCAGAATTCAGTACCATAAACAACCCTCTCTGTTCCGTACTGCTGAATGAACCGTATTGTGCATAATTCAGGACAGAAGGTCATCCCCGTCGGGAACCCTCGATGCGATGTGAAGCGCCGTGCGCGTGGGGGAGGGGGTGCCCGGAGAAAGGAGAAAGCGCGCGAGACAAAGCGTTTGCGGGGGCGGAGGATGCTCTCGCGTAGGCGCTAATTGGACCGCTTGCGATAAAGCCCCGCTCGGCTCGATCCGCTCACCGAGGCATTCGCGATCCGCCCCTCGAGTACGAGCGGACGCTCCGTTCTCATCAGATTTACGATCGTTAGCCTCTAAAATGCCAGGTTTACGGGCCTCGAATAGGCAATAAAGATATCTGAAATAGGATCTTTCACACCGAAACAGGTGGGCGCGAAACCAGCAAATGTCCAAGAGGGACACAGAGAGGGTAAAGCGTTTTTATGAAGAAGCTTCTTTTGTTGTTTGTGTAAGCATTACCGCTTGAAATTTACAAACACATTCCACTAGATTATAATGTAGTAATTATCTTCCATCTATCAAATGAAAAATAAGTAGATCAACAACTCACTTCGTTCTGATTAATGTTTAGTTTGAGCTATTACAGCTGTAATAGTATTTTACCAGCATGATGATAGTACCAATTTTACATGTTGAGTACACGTGTAAAAGGCAAAGTGTATTATTGGTGTATTTATTCTTAATTCTCTAAGTAAACGATGTTACTCAAGGCACACACATATTTAGGATGAAAAGCTGAGAAGTAATGAATAAACTGAAAATGCATTGGAATGTACAATTACAAAAAAAATTCAGTATTGAAATTTTAAAGCATTTGCCTGCTTTGTGAATCGCTGGAGGGAAAAGTAGGATTAGGAAGTACAAGACGTTCGCTCATTCGTTCGTTTGCTTTACGTTGTTCCAAAGCACAAATTAATGCACTCCTTGCAAAAATTTTGTCCTGTTTCATTTTAGTATTGAAATTCTAATATATGTGTACATTTCTTATGTTCTTCTCCCTCCCATCCATTTCTTGACAAGGCAGCTTATTTATTTTATCTGTTTAGAAGGCAGCTTGTTTGTATTAGCAACATATCTGACGCGCGCGCAACAGCTTGTACAGTTTTTAATCCAAATGGGACGTTGACCTACAAATACTTTTTACCATATATTTAATTTAATCTATGACAGTTGTCGGCGTAGCCAGAGTGATTTATCTTCAGTGAATGAAAGTTTTGACATCAGAACCGGCATTTTAAGATCATTTTCGCCATTTCCACCATCATTCCCTGCGACATCAATCGTGCGTCTGTCGACAGCAGAGCGCCGCCCGAGTGCGTCTTGCGAAGGCGCCGTGCTCGCGAGGAATTCGCACGCTCTCCTTCTTCCGGCGCGAGCGGCAGTGACAGCGGGGGCCCCACAAAGGCAGCGGGCAGCAGACGACACATTGAGCGCGGCGGCGGCGGAAGCGGGGGCGGTGGTGTGGTGCTGGCGGCGGCGGTGGTGTTGGATGGCGGCGGTGGCGGCGGCGGTGGTGAGGCGGTGGTGGGAGCGGCGGCCGGCGACAGTAGCGATGGCGGGGGCGGTGGTGGTTGCGACAGCGGTGGTGGTGGCGATGAGGGGGGTGACGGAGGTGGTAGCGGTGGCGGTGACAGCGGCGACGGCGGTGATAGCGGCGGTGGCGGCGGCGGCGGAAGCGGTGGTGGCAGCGGCGGCGGTAGCAGTGGTGGTGGTGGTGGTGGCGGTGATGACGGCAGTAGCGGCGGCGGGCGTCGCTGTTGCTCCGTGGATGGAGAGCGATTGCGTGGCGTGCGCCCACCGAAAAGCGAAACGAAGCGAAGGGAAGCGGCACAGTGACTCAACCGCGTGCTAGCGCACAAGCGACGAACCCACCAAGGCGGCCGGTTGTGGTCCGCGCTGGGGAAGGTTGCGCGCGCACTCCTCCTGAAGACAGGCGGAAGAAACCTGGTTGGAAATTGCCAGCGATTGCAGAACAATGTGTGAGCAAGTTCGTAAGAAAAAATGTAGGAAATATCTAAAATGTATGCGAAAAAATGTAAACAATACATTTACAATAAATTTGACAATACAATGTAGTCAGTCTCTAGGGCTCTCTACGAAACTGACGTGTTCCCAGATGACATTATCTCAAAAGTGCATAAGTGTTAATGATACACATTGCAAATTATTTTTCACGCATTCTTTGTGTATCAATAAAGTACATACAGAATCATTAATATTCTGCAATGTGTATTGTAGTGAACTTTCAGCTCTTCACAAGTCATCCATTACTATTCAATCTCTTCTATTATTTTTTCTTGTGTTAAACAATATACTTAAATTGTAATATGTAGCTAGAAAATATTTAGCGAACCCCTGGGATGGCCAACTCAGTGCGAACCAGGGGCTCCGGCACGGACGAGTATGTTATTCTGGGGGCTCATGAGCTTGAGCCGAGGAAAACTTACAATGAAATACATAATATACAATTATAGTAATACAAAAGCTAGTGGTATTAAAGAATTCAACTTAGATTTGCACTGATGCATGTATTTAGAGCAGAAATTACATTGACTCGAGCTGTGTCAATTCAAAAACGATTCTCATTGTAGTTTAACGTACTCCACTGGCAGAACGTCTTGTAAGGCCCTCAAGTGGCCCATGCTAGACATTTAGAGATCTGAGCTCTCTATTTGTGAGTGTGTGTTTTGAAAGGAAAGTCTCTGGGTTACGAGTATTTTAGGATGGTATTCGCCAAAATCCCTGTAATTTAAGTGGCATTCTATGACTTAGACTGGAAATCTCTGGCCCCCGTTAAAGCAAATAAGCAAACCCTGGAAATCTCGTAAGCTGAACAGGAAGTAAAACCTATCAAATTTCTTCAAACGACAGTGAATCGTCCGGGAGGTCCGGGCGATTGACCATCTGACTGGGAGGTTCAGTTGAGGCTTTAACTTACGTGGCGAGACTCGGGCCATCGGACCCACTCGTTCCTCTGACCAAGCAAATTTCGCTACGCCCCTTTCACCATCTAGTGGAGAAAGAAGGTATCACTTAAGTGACGAAACAGGGGATTTGAATTTAGTTTAGAGAATTCATTTAGGCTCGAGGATCTTTTACATGCAGAAAATCTCCAACAAGCTTTACTTCTTCTCCAAATGAAAGGCGAACGAAGGATTTTTTCGCCATTAAAAACTCATGTCTTCGATCGGGTTTGAGCGCGCAGACTTGTGTGCAACAGCGCGATACGCTAATCGTTGCTCCAACGAAGCCACTCGCGTTCGAGTTTCAACGGCGGCAGGATTTTCGACACTAGTTAGGTCGAGCTCATCCGCTGTCTGGAGGAGCAGTCAAGTGTCCGGCTGTTCTGATCCGTAGTTTTCCGAGGTTTCTCTGATCAATACCAGGCTAATGCCAGAGCAGTACCCTAACAAACGGGCCACGGCCACACTATCAAACATGTCGGGCGCTTCGAACCTGTCTCGGGTAATGGTAGATCTGGTTGGGGAAAACCCTGCTAACCGGCATTTAGGTCGGCGCCGGATCTCGCCATCAAGCTGTGGAAGATCACCGCCACTCCCGCGATAAAACACACACTATACTTCGGAATTCTCCCCTCCTCCTCCTCCTCCTCCTCCTCCTCTTCCTCTTCCTCTTCCTCCTCCTCCTCCTCCTCCTCCTCCTCCTTCTTCTTCTTCTTCTTCTTCTTCTTCTTCTTCTTCTTCTTCTAGCGCAACAGTCCATAAGTGAACTAGGGTCTCCTTCAGGATTTCTTCCATGTAAATCTTTACCGTGCTTTCCTCCTCCAATTTTTGCCTCCTATGCGTTTCACGTCTTCCTCAACACCATTCAACCGGCTTCGGGGTGGTCTTCCAACTGCGGGCGCCATGTCGCATAAAAGTCAATTCTTTACATACAGTTGATTCCGACAAACTATGGATATGGCCAAGCCATCTTAATATAGCCACGGGGTTAATGACCTCATCTGTTGTCGTACCCGGAATTTCTAATCAATCAATCAATCAATCGTAAGTCCATATTTTCTGCGTTCATAGCGTTAGCGATTTCCATGAATAGCGTTAGCGATTTCCAACGGACGGCGTGCTGCGGCGGCCCTCGCCGCCCAGGCGTTGCACCCGCGCCGGGGAACGTCTCGCCCAGTGACCCAGCGGCCCGCGGCGGCGGCGGCGGCAGGGCGTTCCGGTTTCACCTGTTCCGCTTTTTACGCCCATCCGCGCCTTCGCTCGTGGCAACCGGAGCTCGCGATCGCCCGTCGCCGACGTCTGTTGCAGTTTGCGCCGCTCCGCTGAGCGGCCGCCCCCGTTCTTTTCCCACCGCGCCCTCGTCGCGGCGCCGCCTCCGCCGACGCGCGGGCTGCTCAATCGTTATCTTCCGTTTATTCCGTATTTTCTTTTTAATATTGCAAAATGTGATGATAATACTCGCGCAGCCATGTGGCTTGTCAGTTGTTACGAGCGAGTAATTTTATTCAATGACAATACGAACGGGTAGTTATGGCATATACCTGCCTTAAAATTAGAATTTAGGGAATGCGAATTATAAAGAGAACGAGTGCACATTTGTTGATTATTGATGAAGGATTGTTAAATTTATAATCGTATGACTGCCAGATGGCGGAGGAAGATGTGGAAGTGGAGTCGTTTGTATATGCCAAGTTCTGTGGTTTGTCTACGTGGTTGAAATGGGATGCGCGCGAAAACTCTGGGTATATTTTGAGAAATGTATCGCAAAAGTTTGTACTATGAGCGAGGGGTGGTTTAATGGCTAATTTTTTGTGAAGATTCTTACTACTTACGTATCATGAGGCATTTATTCCCATTCTTTGAGAACCTTGTTTTGGAAAACTTGAATTTTGTTGGCAGTTCTGGGGTGTCGGGCTCAGTGGCGCAGGGGTTTGGAGAGGTTTTGGAGAACGCGGAGTCGAAGGCTGCGACTAAGTTCGCGGGAGGCATGATATGTTCACACCATGACGTTGAGGAGTGCTTTGCATCTCTTACATATCCTTTCCGAATATTATCCCATCCAGAATCATTCATTTTTCATCATCATTTTATTTCTATATCTTCACGCATTGGAAAGCAAAGACAAACCACTAATCATTGGAAAAGGAAGTACGTAAAGGTATAAGCTTCCTTCCTCGTCTACGCTCAGAAATCAATTGTGCACATAACACTTTGTTCTGCGCGTGATGTGTCACAGGTAATACCATGGACTAAGGAGATATGGATCTTTTCTTTATGGTAATACTATCAACCAGGAATTGCGAAAGTACTACACTGTCGAACCGTGTATATCTAAATGTGGTAAGAAAAATTCTCCAAGAATAAATTTCATTCCTTGCAGAATTGTGAATATGGTGTTTTGTTCCAGATTGTCGAAAGTTTGGAGACGTATTTTATTTGTTATTAGAGTTGTGTGATTAATGTTCGTACAATGCGTTTTGTTCATGATTACATTCTCAAGTTCCGATTGTTATTTGTTATCCTGTTAGGTGAAGATGAAATCATTCGGGGAAGAGTGCATGTCGTGAATAGGACATCAACACCGGAAACCTGTGGAGATTGCATTCACGACATCCATGAAAAGGAATATGATTTCAGATTCACAGAATTAAAAAAAAATAACAAAAAGTGAAGGTAGAGGTGAGAGCGACTAGAAGAGGTCTTCATTCGTTATTCCTGAGAATGAATGCACACCTGTGTTCCTGTCAGGCGTCGTTAGGTTGTGCGCCTCACGACTGACTGATGAATCGAATCCTGTAACACCGGCGACATCCCCGATGGTAAAAAAAAATGTGAAAGCCTAACGACATATAACATAGAAAAACGATAACTTCATTAATTGGAAAATAAAACTTGATGTCAACAAACACATCTTAGTTGACTTTAAGGCCAGGAACTAACGAACTGTGAAAAGTGCATTAGCGTCTCGAAGACTGCGTGCAACCCCTCTTGTGACCAATGGTTCTTGCAAAGTATTCTTTGCAGATTATGTTTTATAATTTTCTGTTGCTATCTGTATAAGAATATTCTATCTCCCTGCAGTTATTGAAAGAACTGCAACGAAGGTATTTAAATGTTTTTTATGCGGTAAATTTGTATTGCGTTTGCTGTGACATTTAATTCTTACGAATCACTCTTGTTTTAATGAGAATGCATTTCAGATTCATTTTCAGGTTCGTTTTGGTATTGTGAGAGTCTGGGATGTGTGGATCCTCAACTGGAAAACTGACCAGAACAATTTTGCAATTTTGTTTCCAACTTGTGTATCTCAAGGATGCCATCGATCGACAGAGTAGGAGCTCTTGGTACAGCTTTTGCATTCCCCATCGGAAATATTCCATTAAGAAGAAATAAAAGAAGTCATCTTCGTCAACATATCAGCTTTATTAAGATAGCCGGCTTTCGACGGCTTTGCCGTCATCGTCAGTCTAAAGAATACAGAAAGATACAAAAAATTTTTATAAATATATACACAATAAGATAGAAAAAAAAATTAAATTACAATTGATGGATAACTCTAAAATATTTAGTTACAGATAAAATTTCAAAAACGGTAAGGGGGGGAATGCAACGGGAGGATTAGTGGCAGTTCAAATTAAACAAAAAATCAATACAGAAAGACACATTGTATGGTTGCAAAAGTTAAGGAACATATAGCAGATAAAATTATAAAATTAATTGCGGTGGGGGGGGGCGGAGAGGAATTAATACCTATACAAGCAGTTCAAATTTCAGATTATAAATATTTGTGGAGAAATATACATTCTCATATTCAAAAGAAAAACAAAATTTTTATATATATATATATATATATATATATATATATATATACACACACACATATACATATACATATATAAGAAATGGGGAATAGTAATAATAATTCATATCAATGTTATTACAAATGGGAA
Organism: Teleogryllus oceanicus; assembly: GCA_964035755.1. Taxonomy (NCBI): domain Eukaryota; kingdom Metazoa; phylum Arthropoda; class Insecta; order Orthoptera; family Gryllidae; genus Teleogryllus; species Teleogryllus oceanicus. The sequence continues at coordinate 52,355,779 of CAXIVR010000004.1, forward strand.
ATAATTGAATAGCAAGTTGAGCCGTTTTTTGCTTACCTCGCTGCTGTCGGCAAAAGTCGAGCGACTGTGCCCAGAGAGAACGTGACACGGGGTTTTTATTGCTTTCCGGAGATCGGCGGGGGTGGGTGGGTCGGAGAAGGTCTGTTTAGTGTTCTCTTGGAAATGTCTTAGGAGGCGGGGGAGTCAGTTAGGGACGTCGGCTATTGCGTCGACAACTTGCTATTCAATTATTTCCCATTTGTAATAACATTGATAGGAATTATTATTACTATTCCCCATTTCTTATATATGTATATGTATATATATATATATATATATATATATATATATATATATATATATATATATAAATTTTGTTTTTCTTTTGAATATGAGAATGTATATTTCTCCACAAATATTTATAATCTGAAATTTGAACTGCTTGTATAGGTATTAATTCCTCTCCCCCCCACCGCAATTAATTTTATAATTTTATCTAACTTTTGCAACCATACAATGTGTCTTTCTGTATTGATTTTTTGTTTAATTTGAACTGCCACTAATCCTCCCGTTGCATTCCCCCCCTTACCGTTTTTGAAATTTTATCTGTAACTAAATATTTTAGAGTTATCCATCAATTGTAATTTAATTTTTTTTTCTATCTTATTGTGTATATATTTATAAAAATTTTTTGTATCTTTCTGTATTCTTTAGACTGACGATGACGGCAAAGCCGTCGAAAGCCGGCTATCTTAATAAAGCTGATATGTTGACGAAGATGACTTCTTTTATTTCTTCTTATAAGAACGTCAACAACATCCAATCAGAATTCCCACAATATTCCATTAATTACAAGTAGTAGATTAAGTTCATCGGGCAATATCTTATTACGAGAAGACCATCACAGAAAAAAATTTCTGATCCATAATTCATAATTGAATATAAGCATTCGACTTTAGTGCCTATGAAATAATTGGAATTGAAATCCTGATGCGAATGGACATATCAGCAATTCCTACGTCGAAACCTTTTGAACCGTCAATTAGGCTGCTTTAAAAGATTTTTATTTTTATTTATTTTATTTATTTTACGTCAAAAAAAGCAGTTCAAAACTGCGTATGACGTGTTATGGGGAAAAGTGAAAAGTGATAGGGAAAAAGAAGATATTTAATTATTTCAAGAAAAGCGGCGATGATGAGCAAGCAGTAGTGATGGTAACGTCTGTTCACTGAATGTAGATTTCAGGATTCCAATCCCTCGTAAGTCAGAGATGTTTAACCGTTTCTTTATTACATAGAAGACAATAACAAACGTCTATGAACCCATAGTACCACCCCTTAGGCATTCATAATTATTACGAGAGATGTACAACCCCAAACCACTCGTAAGGCTGCAGGTCAAAAAACAGTTCAAAATTAAGGCCCAAAAAATTGTGATCTGTACTTAACCCTATTTTAATGTTACTAGTAATCTTAATTACTTAGATTAAAAAATGTTTCATGAACCTTTGTCCTTATTTACTTTCTCGCCTATTTTTGCCAAATCTATCGGGTGTTTTCCATTTATTTACGACATATATATTTTTAGCTTTTGGAATGAGGTTTGTTGCAATGAAAGAACATTTCCCTGCGTCCGAGTAATTAAAACGGTAACTCGCGAGTCCCGGCCGGCGCCCGTGCTTTGTCTGAGTGCAGGAAGCGTGGCTTTGTACTCCCTTTGACTCTCTTCGTCGGCGCGCTCGCTTTAATAGGAAAGCCGTGTTTCTTAAAATCGCTGAGTCACATTCCTTGTGCAGTGCGATCTTCATTTGCCCACAGGCGGCGCACCCCATTCCAAGGGCGGCCAGTCACCCACCACGAAGTATTTGCTTTCCTTTGGTTCAGAGGGTTTTGGGGGAGAGGATACTGTTTATGTTTCCGGTTTCAATTCCTCAAAATTCACTCTGAAAAACAGATGCTACTGTAAGGATCATATTATTGTTTGCCGTCGTACTATAATACTTTCGTCGTGTTGCTTGAATTATAAAATTAGTTTCGCTGTATAATGTATCATTTTTGAGATATCTGTCGCTAAATAGGCGTGGTAAGAATTCATCTGTGAGAAATCATGAATTTTATTACAACTTTCTCACATACAATATTGCCCTATATTACGTTTTGCATGCTCATCTCCATTATATAGAACTTGTAAAATCTCATTTATGTGACATTTTTATTAGTCTATGGGCGAGAAAGCCACCGCTCTTGGCATTTAAATAACGGAGCAATAAGACGTCGAGGCTCATTTGTCAATTTATATCTTTATCTACTAGTATCAATTGAACCATGAATGCTCCTACTCTACTAGAGTTGCTTCTCATCTCGATTCGTTGTTTTTACTCCGAGCAACTGAGGAAGTAGGAGTCTCAAATATTCCGACATCGTTGAGCGTAGTAGCATTTATAGCACTGAAGGTAGTCTCTAATTTTCTCTTAATTCTCTAAAAATGTGATTTCCACATATCACAGATGAGTATAACGTCTGGAATATTCTTTGGTGAAAATATATGAAGTTTGAAAGATCAGGTTATTGTATCATCCTGATATTAAAGTATTCACAAAACCCTTTAATTGAATACATATTGAATGCCAATCATGTTTCTTAACAAGTTACTTCTGTACATGAAGGGATATTATGTCAGTGATGACATTTCAAAGCATAAATGGACGTGTTTCTAACTCGGAAATATAATTAGTTTCTTTGATAGTATAGTCGAAGCTAGAAATCTCTCCTGTTGAGAGAAAAATAAGTTTCCGTTATCCAATATTTCGTTTACGAGGTTCGAGTTACCATGGTTTCCGGAAAGGTGAAAGAGAATACAAAAAGAACAAAGAAACAAAAAGTCAAATTCGTGTTATTGAAGTGCGACTTTTCTCTTTGGAAATATGAATATATGATATGAGGTGATATGAGGTCCCCCTGAGGCACCGACTCTACGTGCTACGAGGGCACCTGCTGCCCGCCTCCTATGGAAGCATCTGCTGATCGCCTACGCAAGCGCCTTTTAAGTGCCGGCTGAAAGGAATCCTGTTTTAGCAAATGCGAACCACTCGTAGTGTCTCTGTGATGTGGGGTGATCAGCAGACGCTTCAATTGGAGATGGCCAGCAGGTGCCGCCGGAGCAAGTAGAGTTGGTGCATCAAGGGGACCTCATGTGGCCTCATATAATAAGAAATTCCCCAATCCCAAATTTCCACAGGGGAGTGTCGAACTTCAATAACACGAATTTGCCAGTACATTTTTGTTTCTTTGTTTGTTACGTTTGGCATTCTTCTTCACCTTTACTGATTGATTGATTTTTTCGTGTTTTCGGGCGCGTCAACTGCTTTGGTGATGTGTCCCGTTAGTGTAGTGCATGTTTTTCTCGGGAGATGGCGGTGATCTTCCGAGGATGGCGAGATCCGGCGTCGACCTACCGTCGGCTAGTGGGATTTCCCCCTCACCAGGACTCTCCCACCAGCGCGGCACCGCCCTAGCCGGCACAAGCTCTAAGCTCCCGACCGGTCTCTCGGAATATGTAGTTGTGTAGAGCATGTTAGTGTAAGTGTGTGTGTGTGTAAGGGGAGAGGATAGGACAAGGAAAAGGAAGGATAGATCGCGCGCGGTCCGTGGCACGTTTGATAGGGTACTGCTCCTGCACCGGTCGGGAGCTTAGAGTTTGTCCCGACTGGGGAGGTGCCCCGTTGGTGAGTCCTGGTTAGGGGGAAACCCCACTAGCCGACGGCAGGTCGACGCCGGATCTCGCCATCCAGCGGGGGAAGATCACCGCCATCTCCCGAGAAAAAAGCATGCACTATACTAACGGGACTAATGACCGAAGCAGGTGACGCGCCAGGAGACACGAAAAAATCAATCAATTAATGCAGCAGCGAAATGCTGAAAGAGTTCCAATTCGCAAGCGCAGGAAGCGAGAGGGTCTCTGCCATTTCCGGCAGAGTACCTGAGCGCTATCGTCAAGTGGCTGGGAGGAGTGGGAGCTAGATGTGGGGAGAGTTCCGAATAACTGCCTCGACTTGAAGGGTCGACAACCTCTGACTCACCTAAGTTCAAGAGTGCGAGACGGGAGACGGTCTTCGGCAATGGACAATCCGTGTTCTCCCCTAGCAGGGCAAGACCACTTTAGAAGCTACAGACTGAGACGCTTTGACATGTTGAAGCGATTAAAAGTTCTGCTGGATAATATGACCGAAAGGGGTGGCAGAGAACGTAGAAATGTGCTTGTCAATTATAACAAAAAATAAAAAATAAATTTGTAAGACGTGTAAAAAGGAAATTTCTTTTAGAGATCAAGATGTATGAACGACTTCATTAGGCACGTCGCTAAACTTAATTTTGATGTAAAGCCAAACATGATTTCACAAATTATTCGAATAATTAGTTACATTTATTTTAAAAAGTTTTAATAAAAATCAAAAATGGAGAGTGCGCTTTGTTCTTGAATTTATTGAAAGTAGAATTTAAAATCCGAAGCTTTGCAATTGCTCTCCCTTGACTTACGGCGAACCCACGAGGAGATGGTGTTTCACGAAAGTCAAGTCCGCCAAAATTGTCATTCTTATAGTTCTTCAGTTAATTAAATCAAACCGGGAGTGGCTCAGTGCATCAACTGACTGCTGTATCACTGCAGCGCCTCTAACCAGGAAGTTCTAGGTTCGAGTCCCGACGGCGGCAGGATTTCCGACACTAGCTTTTCAGCTATGTCGAATTCAGTCGCTATCTGGAGGAGAATTCTAGCGACCGGCTGCTCTGATCGGTAATTTTCCATAATCAACACCAGGCGAATGCCGGAGCAGTACCCTAACAAACGGGCCTGGTTAGGGGGAAAGCTGAAAAGTTGAAAAGCTAGTGTCGAAAATCCTGCCGCCGCGCCGTCAGGACTCGAACCTAGGACCTCCCGGTCAGAGGCGCTGCAGGGGAGAGACGTGAAACGCGACAGACGAGTCATGTAAGTCGAGAAAAGTGCCGCCGGCAAGTCACGGCGACGTCCTTTTATTTCTCGGGACGCGCCTCGAGGCGTTGCGAGGCGAGGCGGGGCGACCACAAGAAGCGCGGCGGAGAAAGCCCCCGGCAGGGAGGCCGAGCGCAGAAATCGCTCGCTGGTCGACCGCTGCACTTTCATGTCGTAAACCAAAGGCCTTAGGCCGATCGCCTGCCACTCTCCAAATTCGATCGGCTTAGGTGGCTGAGGGCATCAATTGGTGTCGCTACTAGGATTCGAGGATTCGAGTCCCGACGGTGGCAGGATTTTCGACATTAGCTAGACAGCGGCGTCAAATTCAGCCGCTGACCGGAGGAGAATTCCAGCGGTCGGCTGCTCCGAGTTTTGCGTGGTTTCTCCGATCAACATCAGGTGAATGCCAGAGCAGTACCCTAACAGGCCACGGACCGAGCTCTATCTTTCCTACCTCTTCCTTGTCCTATCTTCTCCCCTTATACTCACTTACACTAACAGCTCTACACTACACTGCCGGGAGACCGATCGGGAGCGTAGAGCTAGTCCAGGTTGGAGTGATGTCTCCCGGGTGGGAGATACCTGGTTGAGGAAAACCTCCCAAGCCGATGGGTAGATCGGCGTCGGATCTCGCCATTCAGCGGAGGAAGATCACCGCCACCTCCCGTGATAAAAGCATGCACTACACAATCAATCAATCCAAATTTGATTGCTGCTTTCGATGCCCTGGTCCAACTTTGGGCATCTTTTTTTGTCATCTTTGTTTTTTGTCTCTAACGGGTCTATTGACCATCCACCACCGACATGAACTGCGTATTATTATTTGGCGTCACAAACTAATTTTCATTCCAAAATTCGCCGCTAGGTACAGACACAACAATTGCCTTATGCTCATGAACCATTTATCATTAATGATACATCATGCATTCATCGTATTTATACGTTAGTTTAGTTTTAATTTCTAAAAGCAGAAACAAGTGGAACAATTATTGTGTATGTCTAATGAGTTACGTCTCTCTCAAATGAGCCTGGTAATAGTTCATAGAAAGCTCTTTTTTGCGTCTTGAGCTCTTGTTTCGCGATGTTGAATCAGCATCATGAAGCTTTATGAGATTGCCAAATTTAATGGTAGTGAAATTCCTTCATGAATGCCAAGAGAAATTCTTTGTTTACGTCTGACTCCCAAGTAAAAACAACCTTAAGTGAGATATCCTTATTTAAAATCCTCTGACACCGAACCTGAACAATTTAGGAAGGTACAGAGATTAAGAAATAGATGAAATAAAATAACAGAGAAGATCGTTTTGATCAAACATAGAAATTGGATGAGAGTGAGGCAAACATTGAAAGTGGCTTACACGTGCTTTTTACTTTCTAGCTACGGAGTAGAGAGAAAGTAATGCAATTCTGTGCGAAAAAACGGTGAATTTTAAACAGAAAAACTTTTATTATAGGGCCGTGGTAACGAAAAAGTGTATATATCCAGTTGTTAATTTTAGAAAAAAAAATCCTCCAATACGTGGTATAGCCAGAATTTATGTTTTGTGGTTCCTTGATATCGAAAAATCGAATAATGGCAAACCGTCTATATGTCTGTCTATCTGTCCATCCGTCAGTGAACAACGTTAGCGGCTAAACCGTTCAGCTGATTTTCTCCAAAAAATGATATTCCCCAATCGATCTGGCTGATGTCGCGACCCCTTGAATTTCAAACCGATATCTTATTGTTAGGGGTGACTTGAAGCGCCTGAAGCATTTAAAAAAAATGGCTGCATTGTTTTTTTATTTATTTTTGTTGGATTGTCCAAAGGACGTTTAAGAGAATGATACAGGTTAACCAAAATATTAAGAATAGAGGCTTTTTCCTTTAATAAAATCTGTTCCTTAAAAATAGATTTTGAAATATGGTCATGTACAATTTTTCGAGAATTTGAGTAGTTTTCGCGTAATTTTGCGTGAAAATACGGGCGAGAAAGTACCTGCTGTTTTAGCACCACTAATTAATGAAGTGTAAAGGCTGGTAAACTGTCGCCCATTAGGTTTGCTGTGATACACAATACGAGACTGGTAAGACAATTAAAATGTTTGATAGGTTTTATAAAAGTGTCTTATATTAAAAGGTGGTATTTATTCCATCTTTCTCCTTGTAGTATAATCCGTATAACAGTAGCATTTTGCTTTTTTCACAATTGTAAAATGCTGAATTCCTCTTTGTTGTACGACTTCGATAGTTCAGCGGCATCACCATTGCCTCTACGCCACTGTTGACAGGCAGTGTCTGGGTTCCAGTTCCGAAGGAGGCGGGTTTTCTGCACCAGCTACAGAGGGGATTCAAAATCAATCGCTGACTGGAGGAGAAATCTTGCGTCAGACTGCTCTGATCGATAATTTTGCAAGATTTCCCTGATCAAAATCAGAGGAATGTCGGAATAGTATCAGAACAAATTGGCCACTGATCGCGTGTGATCATTCCTACGTTATATTTTGCTTCTCCTCTCCTCTTACACAAACTACACTATCACATGTGTGCGGAAGCCAGTAGGAAAATTTAAACTTGTTCCGACTGGGACAACACCCCACTGAGGAGATACCTGGAGGTAGAAAAACCTGCAAGCCTCCATGAAGATAGGCGTCGTTCCCTCAGGGAAGTGAGATCATTTTCCAGAATATATGCCCTGCACTCATGGGAATATTGACCTTCACAGTTGCGTCCGGAATCAATACTCACGACGCACCCTTGTACGTAGCGCCAATATCGCAAGCTATTCTTGCTTTATTCTACGTGCGTCAATGATCAAAGATTCCTAGCTCAACTCTTTATATCCTATTCTTCTGTACATTTTGGAATATGCTCTCTTTTGAGCCTATAATTTTGTTGTGCTCCTTTACTTATCTCTACTGAGCAATGAATATGTTTTTGTCGCAGCAATAATTTCGACTTTAGTCCTCCCATACCTCAGCGCTTCCGCAAATGGCCTTCGCTTGTTTTATTCTTACAATGAAAAAGCTTTGGAAATCATTACGAAAACTTTCCTCATTGATTTTGAAACATTGTGTTGATAATCATGTTATTTTGCAAGTGAATCTGTGTATTCGCCAGAATTTGAACAGGAACATTTCTAAAACTCTCAGCAACTTAGAATATGGAACATCTTGATTTCATTCTTTACTTTCACTTATTTGTTTTCGCTTACACCGTGTTGAAGATTGCGAGAGTACTCACCTGTTAAGACAATGGAGAGTTGTTATAGTGAAGCAAAGAGAGCTGCACGAAGGTCGAATAACATCATCTTTCCTCCAGCGGCAAGCTTTCCCTTCTCTCCCTACGGGAAACAGTAGCATCACGAAGACTTATAGTGGAACTGTCTACCGAGATACGTAATAATCGACATTTTTAAACAATAGCTCTTGAATCGAGTTCTCTGTATGATTATACTGCACTGTTGGCAAGTGTGAAGACACACGTCTATTTACGAACAAGGCCATCTTTAAAAATTGATGGAAATTTTTGGCGAAATTATTTTATAGAAAGGCATTGAACACGTAAAAAATAGATATAAGCGTTTATTTCAAAATTTCCTTAATTGTTTATACTAAAAGATTCAATGAGCGAATGTTCAATAAAGACATTAACCTCTCCCAAGCAGATTGTAGAGCCTACAGTTAAATGTTGTTGTCGAAAATTCTCGTTAAAGGAAATACGCGAGAATGTCCGAAATTGTAATTTTTTTTGTGGTAAATGTCGAAAAAAATATGTCGTCATGTGGTGACGAAGTAGACATGAACCCATCGAATGCTACACGGTTTCGTCATAATGTTCTATATCGTTAGTCATTAATGATTCGACCAAAACAGTAGACATTTAATTATTTTTAAAAATGGTAATTAAAGCAGTGAGATATCTAAACACTGCCGTATCATTTTTGAGCCTTATGCTTTACCCCAATGGTGATCATGAATTAGCTCCCCACTCCGCGAGAACGGTAATTGAAAGCGAAGAACAATAAGGAAACCCGCGTGAATGAAGGTATTCTGTTCCGTAGTTCAAATGTAGTACGTGTTAGTAAATTAGTGTCCAAGGCGCGATTTCATTTCGTGCGGTTATGCAAAGTATAGTGATGAGACTGGGTTAAGTATAGTGATGAGATTTGGAATCCCCCATGCAATGAACATTAGTATGTGAGTGGGACATTAGTATGAAATGGGAATACCCCGAGGAAACCTGCCGCATATACACTACACACTCTATATGGATCGATTTGGATTTGAAGCCAGGGTCCCATCGGTGGAATCCGATCGGTCTGACCGGTACCTCATAATTCCTTCTACCCCCTTCACACAAGCATCTTGCTAAAGGTCGAGCTTCGTTGAATGAAAAGGTGAAGAGTGCATTGCGGTGCCCTGTGAGGCAACGTTGTATGGAAGAAAAAGTGTCGCAGACTTTTGCCTGTAAAGTATGTCAAAAATGTCAATTCCAACCTCCAATCACATTTTAAACAGCTTTTTATTAACGCTTTTATTAATCCCAGAGCTTGCCACTAGTATGTTATATTTTATGATGAACAATTCACAATGCAAGGGCTTCTCATTAGCTATCAGACTACAGGTATGCAAGGATTGCAACTCATATACTACTTCGTGCGATTTAAATTCAAGTTATTTTAGGTATGTTACGTCATTATGAATAAGGAGATTAGATACCGTCGTTTAGGACATTATGGAGAGTACAGGGAAGTGCAGGAGAGATCGCAGACATGTCGTTTTCGTGCTGTTATTCCCAAGACAGAAGAACAACTCTCGTGCGCAGTTGCATCACGTCAGAACGAGTTACATAAATGTTACATAGGGACACGTCTTAGGTATATAAAGGTAGTTAGAATTCAGTTGATAAGAATCACTTTGCTACAAGTTTTCACGTTGCTACAAGTAAGAAGTTTTAAACTATTCATAAGACTTTCTAGTGGTTAAGGTAGGTCGACGCATAGTTCTAGAGTTGAGTCGTAAAGGAAAGCACAAGTGCTCTTTTTTCTTGTTCTTTTTTGCCAACACTACTTCTCAAGGCATCAACTGATGTCACTGCAGTCTGAGGTGACTCCTAGGTTCGAGTCCCGACCGAGGCAAGATTTTTAACACTAGCTTGTCAGCTAGGTCAAATTTACCGGCTGACTGAAGGAGAATTCTAGCGTCCAGCGGCTCTGATCGGTAGTTTTCCGTGATTTTTCCGATCAGTACCATGAGAATGCCGGAGCAGTACCCTAACAAACGGGCCTTGGTCCGCGCGCGATGTTTCCTTCCTCTTCTTTGAATTATCCTTATCCCTCACACACACACACACACACACACACACACACACACACACACGTACACTACATTACCACACATGTCGGGAGACCGGTCGGGAGCGTGGAGTTTGTCCGAACTGTTGCACGATGTCCTGCCGGTTGCACGCTGTTGAGAGATATCTGGAGAGCAAAATCCCCCGCAAGTCGACATAGGTTGGCGCCGAATTTCACCTGTTAGTGGGAGAAGATCGCCACCGCTTCCAGCGAAAAAAACACTACACTTACGGTGTGTAATGACCTAAGCTGTTGACGCATCCGAAATCATCAATCAATCAAACCCTACGAAGCCTAAGCCCCGATTTGCACGATTCCTTTCGACGAACGCTCTCGGGAGTTTATCGAACGTGCTTATGCGCAGTGCAACTTCTGAGTCGGCAGAGCCGCTGTTTGCATGTCGGCGTTCGCTAAAACGTCCTAAAAATCTTTGTCAAAAGCAAGCGTGTCAAGAGTTCTTTCAATCGAATACGCCTAAAGTAAATCGGCCGGACTCAGTGGGTTAAAGAATAATGATTTATTTATTTTTGATTGTTAGTAAGGAAAACAATGAACATTCATTGTTTTTATGTTTATTGCATTCTTGGACAACAATGAATGTGAACTGAAATACTGAAAATATTCTCTTTCCCATGAAGAGTGTGCCGAATATATATTTCTTTTGCACGTATCACACATCTGTTTTTGCATTCTACCATCTTTTTTGTTTGTTTGTTTGTTAAGTTTGCAACTGGATTGTTTAAGAGTTGAATTAGGGAACCAAGACAAAACTTCGGCTCCAAATATCGTTGTAAAACTTGTTTAGAAAGTTTAAGGCACTTTATGTCCTTTGATATTCCTATGGTATAACTTTAACAATGAGATGAGAACAATTATTTTTATTTTTGTTTTGAGTAAAATACTTTGGTTTAAAAAAAACAAGAGAGTCGTGAAATATCGAAATCTTAAATCAGCAATGAGACCGCTGCCACCTGGACCAGATATTACGATTTCAAATCCACCAACAATATTCCCAGTTCTTCCTCCTCTCAGGGTGCAGAAATGATCTAAATTCAAGGGGTCAATGGGAGGGTTTCTCCACATTATCATGTTTCTTATATGAATGGGACTTCAAAGCTAGAAAAAGACATGAGCTTACCGCTTGCTGAAAAAATACGTTAACATAAGAATACGAATATAAGTTTAATGCCAGGAACAAAAATAAATGACCCACTAATTGACTGTTAGAAAATTTCACTTCTTTTGCGTATCAAATTTGTAATAATGAAGCAATTTGTTAAAGCCTTGGACAAAGCTGGCCATTGTTGTCAATATATTGTTCAAAAATATCAATTACTATCTGAAACAAATATAAAAGAGGACATTTTCGACGGCCTACTTATTTACCAATTAATTAAGACTGCTGGTTTTAGAAATAAAATAACTGGCGCAGAATTTTAATCGTGTGATATATTTAAACATGTTATCAACAATTTTATGGGCACTGTTAAAGTTGTTTGATGTGAATATATTGTTAAAACAATGCTCGAAGAGATTCAAGAGACTTGGATACATTTGTTGTTTGTTGACATCAGTTGATGCACTGAGGTACCGCTACCGGTCCCTTAGTTCATTGCTGTTCTTGATTCTGATCAATATTTTTGAATTATTGTGAGAAGAGAAGGAATGAGTTGTCCCATCGATCAGACACGTACATTATATTTCAACCTATTGATTTCTGACTGCAAACGAGAATATGAAATGTTTCCCTTGGCGAGAGATAAAAGAAGCATGTAATGCTACAGCATACAAAACACACGATAAAGTTTCTTTTTTTTATTGTAGTGGCTATTGGATTTTGGCTCCCTGGATGGTTCGTTGGTTAGCGTGCTCGCTATCTACAGCGCAACTCCGAGTTCGACTCCCGGCTGAGGCAAATTACACATGTGCGCTTTCCTTATAAATGCCTCAGTATCTAAAGGGTTGTCACGATGATAAATCCTACCCTAAGGTTATGAAGACCAGTATATACGGTGAAGGGAAGTTTTCGTCCAACGTGCTAACCCTTATCCCATGGCCGAGAGGCTGACTCATCGCTGGTCGGCCAAGGCAGGCTGTAGCAGGCTGTCGAGCCAAAGATCAGGAACAGCTGTTGGATTTTACCAAAGTCGTGAAGAGAACATTTCTGAAGGATTCCATTCAAAGCGTTTACGTAAAGTGAAAATGGAGAGTAGGCGATCACGAGTACTCTACCACGTGGCTTGTTCAGAATGTTTGGCTGCTGCTCTTAGGAGCTTAAAATTCTCCATGAGTTATGAGCCACAAGAATGGATGAATGGAAACATATTTAGAAATCATTTACAAACTGAATGATATTTTGTAACGGGAATTTAAGTCAAGGTAAAGGTAAACATTTATTTATACAATAAAGATATAATAATAAAACTTATCCTCCTGTTGACATTCTCATACCATGTTCGTCCAAGAATGGCATGGTATCCCTCAGAATATTAAGTTCGTTACTTTAAATAAAGAATAATATAATTATAACATCAGGAAATGATAAATTTTGTGACATCACTCCAATTAATTGATTGTTCTGTGAGCGTAAAATGTGTCCCGTAAGCGCAGTGAATGTTATATTGCAGGTGGCGGCGGTATTCCTCTCCCACTAGAACGTCAGATACGGCGCCAACCGACCAGCAGGCCTGATTGCAGGGGGAACCCCTCCAGCGAGGCACCACCGCCCCAACATGGCCAAGCTCTAAGCTCCCGACATGTGTGATAGGGTTTGAGTAGTGCATGTAAGTGTAAATGTGAAAGGGAAGAGGCGGGAACAAAGATAAGAAAGGAAAAAAATGTGCGCGAACTATAGCATACGGGGGTATGCTATAGTTCTGCTCCGGCATTCGTCTGGTAATGATCGGAGATACCACGGAAAACTACCAATCAGAGGTCATTGTGGCTAGAATTGTCCTCGAGACAGTGGCTGAATTAGACTGCCTATCTAGCTAGTGCCCAAAATCTTCCACCGACCGGACTCGAACCCTAGGAGTTGCTGCAGTAGCAATAGATGTTGCCCTGAGATAAAATCAGTTGGTAACACTTCAAAACGCTTTACATTTTGTGCTGCTGTAAATACGAGTACACATTACTCTGTCACTCCGTGTATTTGAACGCATAATCGAAAGCAGTACGTGCCGTAGTGTCCTTCCCGTCTAAGGATGCGACATTGATGTCGATGTTTTCAAAACATCGGTGTTTTGATACAAACATCGATGTTTTAAACATCGACACTTTAAAGCCTGTGTTTTTTAACATCGAATTTTTGTACTCGAGGTTTTTACGTTTTCGATGTTTTGTTTGTTTATGAAAAATTCCCATTGTGACAATTTTATAAACGTTAACATATGCAATAATAACTGATAGTAGCACTTTTTTGTCTCTTTATATTTCGAACCAAACGAATACGGGCTTTACTACCTTCATTGAGCACTATCTGACGCCCGAGATGACTCCGTTGTCCTGGTATTTCTTACGTCCTTTTTTTTCGTATATAGCACATATGCCAGAGGCGGTCAACAAATGAGCTGTGGGTGTAGGTCTCCTGGACGCTCATGCTTCAGGCTCAGATTCGTCCATTGTTCTAATTGTTTTTTACTTTATTTCCCATTAAATATTAATTATAAATTAATAAGCAAGGGCACTGTCAAATTCAACTTCGTTGCTCAGGAATATAGTTAGAAGTTTCTAAACCAGCTTTAAAATTTCGATGTTTAAACACATCGACAGTTTTTGGTCGATGTATTATTAGCGTTAATGTTTTGATTGATTTTTAGTGATTCCGGTCGCGTCAAATACTGAGGTCATTAGTCCCGTAAGTGTAGCGCATTTTTTTTCATCAGGAGGTGGCGGTGATTTTCCCCCACAGAATGGTGAGATCTGGCGCCGACCTACCATCGACTAGCGGGATTTTCCTCAACCAGGCATCTCCCACCATTGGGGCACCGCCCAAGCCGGAACAAGTTCTACTTCTCCGACCGGTCTCCTGGCATGTGTGATAGTATGGTGCATGTTAGTGTGTATGTGTGTGTGTAAGGGGTGAGGATAGGACAAGGAAGAGGAAGGAAACATCGCGCGCGGTCCATAGCCCGTTTGGTAGGGTACTGCTCCGGTGTTAGCCTGGTGATGATCGGAGAAACCACGGGAGTCTACCGATCAGAGCAGCCAGCCGCTAGAATTCTTCTCCAGACTGCGATTCAATTCGACTTAGTTTAAAAGCTAAATGTCGAATGTCCTGCCGCCGTCGGGACTCGAACTTAGAACCTTCCAGTCAGACGCACTGCAGTGACATCAGTTAATGCACTGAGCCACCGCTCGATGTTTGTTAACATCGATGTTCAATCGATGTTAAAATCGACTACTCCTGAATCAGAATTATAATCAACTATTCCCGAATCAAAATTTAAATCGACTACTTCCGAATCAAAATTAAAATCGGCCACACACCCGACGAGCTCTGAAACCGCGGCGCGGCGCCTACTGAGTGAGGCGGGCAGTTCCCTTTGCGCGCTTCCATACATGTTCGTGTACCGGAGCGCGTCCTTCCCACCTGCCTCCCACACCGCCCCGCCGGGCCTTTCCGGGCGGCGTCGCCAAATTTAGTCCGCACACGCGCCGCCCACGCTCAGGCCCCGCCAGGAGCACGCGCGCGCCGCGTCCACGGGGTGAGAGTGCAAATACTCGTATGGTCTGGTCTATCACGTGACCAGTTTTCTGACCCACAATGACACTCATTTTTTTGACACTCAATCCCAAACAAGTTAGGGGGCGTGGTCTGTAAGTAACTTGTAAAAATGTTTCATGTTCATTTCAAAAACGTTGGCTAACTTGTTCTGGAGCTGTTGCACTTCCTTTCAGTTTTGTCGTTGCACCAACTGGAGACTGGTTGCTTGAAATCAATGTATTTACGTAGCTAGTTTGCAAGAAAAGAACGCTTTAAAATTTAGTTTCTAAGAAATATTATTTTCATGCGTATTTTATTACTAAATTTTAATCTGATGGCGTCTCATTAGAAGCGTGATGAATGTAAACAACGCTCTCTGTTTGATATTCGGAATAGTGTCCTGTTTTTTTTAATATCCGATTGATGATTTAATTCACATGCCTACATCTCACTTTCCTTCCGATTTGCATCAATTCTCTAAATATTCTTATTAATTACTCGTATGATATCGGAACTATGTGTACGTAACAACGTGACCTGCATTGTTTGTTGTGTTAAAAGCGTTGTGCAACTTTCGTTGTGCCGACCTGGATGGCCGAGGTGGCTAAGAGCGAGTACCGACTCAGCGCTTCGGTCTGAAGGGTCGCGGGTTCGAGTCCCGCCTTGGGCATGGTTGTTTGTCCCTTGTCTTTGTATGTATGTGTTGTCGCGGGGGGCCTTGCGTTCTGCTGACCCCAGATCAGAGGAGCCCGCAAGTGTGTTGGTGTCTAGTGTATGGTCGAATATGCGTCCCATCAGGACGCAAGGGGTAACCGGCTGTCGGCTGGATAAAAACCCTAGAAAGAAGAAGAAGAACTTTTGTTGTTATTCGTTGCAGAGGAATAAGCATTAGAGTAGCTTTTCCTGGTTATTTTATTAATCTTGACTTTGTAAAGTAATGAGGTAGGGATCGTGAGGGTAGATCAATACAATACCCTTTGTTGTCACAGTGACGTTTCAGATACTTTTTTGGCCTTCTTCAGGGCTATAAGATACATCTTACGTAGAACCGTTTTTTTAAAAAAAAGGAACAAAACATCAAAACTAAACGAAACAAAACAAGCAAATATCGTACAGTATGTTAGTGCGTTCGCGCACATTTCTTAATTCAAAATTTTGTTATAAGAAACATCGAGTGACCCAGGACCTCTCCATTGTGTCACGCGTTGGTAACGACATGGAGACACTAAGCACGTAAATTGTCACCTTGTTTATTTGTAAATTAATACACTCCTGGCCATAATCTCCTGTACAGAAAAAGGGGAGGATGAATAGAAGTCTCTCTATATACCGCTATATACCGCTTGTACGTAAGAAAGGACTGGCGTTTCTCGACATGAAGTCAGCAATACACCATATTATGTAATAAGCAAGTGCCATATCTTTTTGTACATGCTGCGATAGTGCCATTGCCACTTACTGCGATATGTTTGTTGTGCATGAACGTCGCCACTGAAACTTCGTAGTCCTCGGTGAATGATTCCTCGATGTAATGATGTAATACAAGATTGCTTCTTGTAAGAACCGAATGTGAATACAGTCGATTCCGGTTATAGTGAACTCGGATATAGTAAACCCTCGGTTATAGTGAACTTAAGTCACAGGTCCCGTTTCACTTACATTGCAAATAAGCTTAAGAAAATTCGGTTTTAGTGAACCTAAACCTCAGCTATAGTGAATGTACGAAATACAACGTCCTAGAAATTAATTCCCTCTTGGAAAATAATATAAATCGCATCGCAGTGCAGTGCCTCAAATTTCAACTCCAGGTTGCATGAAAAAAATATCGTCGGCCGAAGGTCGTAATCGAAGAAGTCTGTCTTGAGATGAAGGAAGCGAAGCCGGAATGTCTCCGTAATCTTACTGATTAGTGATAGTCACTCAGTTTCATTGCGGAAACAAAGACCGTGTCCTGCGTGGGCTACAGCTGGCGACGGCGACGCGCAATTGCTTACTTCAATTACAATCTTGGTGTCACTTGATATTTCGCGCGATAAAGCGCGCTGAGTTCTCCGTAGGCGTCACGAAGCATGCGGCTGCCACAGTGTGGCTACATCCGCCGTATCGCGCGGAAAAAACGATCGGTGTCATAAGTCACTTGCACTATCCCACCACCCAAAGCATCTCGTATGCTATTAGGCAAGGAAAAGAGCTTTCAGAAAGTGGTACTGTGTGTCAACAGTGCAACAGGCATGAAGGGTGTCAACATTGCTTTATGATACTTATATACAGAGGACAATGCAGAATCAAGTACGGAGATAGCACGAACTGTGGAGAAGGATCTAGACTAATTACTAATGAAAAAATACGAAGCAAACAATTGAAATTAACTGATTTTTTAAGGACAAATAGAGATATTGAAGTGTTCATTTCGTGCTGTTAATGTATTTTGCTGTATCTCTGTATTAATAAAATCAATCGTTATAGAGCAATTCTATTTCATTTTGACGTCATCGGATATAGTGAACCAAACATGTTGGTCCCCGGAAGTTCACTATAACCGGAGTCGACTGTACTTACGTTGTTTGACTGACGACCCACAGTCACAGAAACAAACACGCACAATGATGCCTTCACAAAGCGAAATTTGAACTCACGACCCTTATAATCGAGGAAGTTGGAGCGTTTCCGCCTTGACGACCTAAGGTTCACGGGTCGCCTTTGCTTTTTTAAAAGACACTAAACGATGACGCGGCCACTTTAGCTTCACCAAAGCTACAATGCTACAATAGTAGCCACAATACTAATGTAAATACATAAGTATCGAGGCTGGGAGCACTGTTGACGGGGGTATATTAATAACGACGGAATTAAGATGATGGGTCTTGCAGTCTGTGTTTGCTAATGAGGATTTGGGAGTTGCAAAGAAGGCATAGCGAAGAATTCTTTAAACGTAGATAATAGAGTAGAAATGACTATCATTCTGCGCAGATTCTGCTTGCATTGTGGTTCTAAAATTACGAAACGAAAACTTGCATGTAGTTGTAAACAATATTGAACCTCATGACTTGAAAGGGAGCACCAAGAACTTTCTCTTCAGTCGGTGTTCTGGAGTTCGATGTCAGGGCGAGGTTTCTAACGACTAATGGATTGGGAGTGTACTCCATACAGTTGGGAGGGGTGGAAAGTTGTACTACTCACGGGAAGATTCAAAGTACGCATGCTACCGGTTGTTCTACTTGCTCTCCCCTGGGTAGTTTGTCCCCAGGGAAAAATGTTGCAGAGAAAGTGTTGAACACTTTCCCACTATCAAATTACTTGAGCCGAACGCTAATTTGTATAGTTCAAGCGGTTTATGTTTGTTATATAATAATAATAATAATAATAATAATAATAATAATAATAATAATAATAATGCAGAGTTCAGAATTTCTATATGACACTATTTGTATGAAAAATTCAATCGCCATTTTTTATTATTTCATGTCCCATATTCATGTTCCAAAAGCCAACTCTACGTTTTTAACGTCATGCTTCTGTTATGATACATTTTCATCTCAATGACCTGTCTTACATTTTATGCGATTGGATATGGAAGTTTCCGAATGTAAGTTGTCTCAAAGATATTTTACGTTTCGCATGACTTCTTTCCATTTTCCCAACGGGTCATTTAAATCGAACTTCCATTTCACTTTGTGAACTTGGTCCTTCCTCTCCCACCAGGCCGCAGTAGTTCAATTCATCGGGCGATGTACTTGAAATAATCAATGGAGGTCGCTGTCACCGGCACCTCAGCCGAGCAGGCGCCGCTCGTCCTTGCCCTTGGCCCGCTCGCCAAGGCCACGGGGTCGCCGCCGCCGCCGCCTCCTTACGTCACCGCGTTACGCGCTCGCCACAGCGCCGCGCCGCGCCGCTCGGCGTCAGCTGGGCGGGCGCAGTGGCGTCGACGGAGGGGAGGGGCGTGGCTGCGGCGACTTCCGGCCGCGGCCGAACAGCGGAAGCTCCGCCGCGCGCGCCCCACGGCCTTCACCAGCCTTGGCCTGCCCTGCTCGCCCGCCCGCGCCTCACCACGCTCGCTCGCGTCTACTGCTCCAACGTTCTCTGAGAACGCGAGCGCTCTGAGCGGATCTTGTGGCGTAAAATGTTTATAACACTTCAGTGACAAGACATAAACTTTGTGGTCATTCATGGCCATGGCTGGGATTCTGGTGACCTGAAATTCTTTGAATATGACCTGTTAAATGAACTGAAAATATGGGGAAAGTGGCCCCAGTTTTTTAAAAAAATACTCCTATATTTGTATGAAAACATTTATTATTTGAAATTTACAATTAAAAAAAATTAATTTTACAATTTTAAATAAATATGAAGTCTTTATTTTAGGAGGAAACGTCTTAACCTTTCCAACCGGCAGCTTTGAAGGGTCGAGAAAGTTATAGAAGAATCAGGTAATTTTTAGAGTTCTGAAAAACAACAGAGTCTACTGCAGTACTGAATTTCGTTGTGAACTGATGATACAATAAAATTTTGCTTTAATGTGTCATTGTCAATTCATGAAATATTTACTAACAATAGACATGAAAAGGAATCAAAATGGGTAGAAATGGCAAACATTACCAAATTACTATATATTTCGATTTTCTATATGCTATGATAAACATTCATTTACAAATTTGATACGTCTAGAACGCACCAATGAAAATATGACATGTCATTAGAATCCGAGACCTGGCCATATCTTCGATTTAATTATTTGGGGTTTGGAGGAGTGGAATAAGCACTTTCTACGCAAATATAACAATTGAAGTACTAAGTCATGTACTAAGTCAAAAAATTACTACTTCTAAGATTTGGATAGATGTAGTTATGATGGTTACCATAAGATATTTCCTTTTGATACACTCTGGTGTCACACTGTTGTGTTAGTATTGGTATTGTGAAATAATTTGACTACTCTTTCGTAGATTGAACAGATTCCAAATAAACCGAATATACGTAAGATAATATTGTTATTAAAAATATTCAATGATACGAGACTCAAAACTTAAAAATTTTAAGATTCGTATATTTTAAATGTTTGTACTATATTTAATACAGTACAAAGATTTGAAATATACAAATCATGTGTACTTTACGCAACATCCGTACACTTCATTTCAGGATATTTAAAGCAAGAACATATTGTTACAGTAAATAACATCGGGAAAAATCAGGTTGATTTTCTCCTTTCAGTAATCATATGAGAATATTCAGCAGCTGTAACAATGGTAATCATTAATATGTATTCTGGTAGCTGAACGGCGTCACTATTAATATGACAGTGTTTGTGAGATAGTAAAGCAACACTCAACGTTATTAAAAACAATTTAAAAAATCCAACACTTACTGTTCCTTGGTCAATTTTCACGCGTGCTTATTAATCTCCCCTCGATCTCATATTGCTAAAATTAAAAATAACTTTGGGGAGACGGGCGATCCTTGTAAATTATTTCACTTCTTTTAGAAGTGAAAGTAGCGTCATTAATGAATCCAACTTCAAATGGCTACGCCTTAATTGTACGTTACAGCATAAAGCCACGGTACTGTGCGGGAGTGAATATTCTAAATTGCAAAGCGTTCCGATTATTTCTGCCTCTACAGCTTTAAATGAATTTAACATGAAATTCAAGTTTCTACTATTTTTTGCGACTCATTCTAAAGGATGGGTGCACCCAGAGGGCTAAATCTCCAAAAATGCAATTCGTTGAAACAGAGTTAATGTGTTAGAATAAGACTTACGAAACAGATTTTGAAACAAAATCCCATGTTAAGGACCTAAAACCGAATATGTGGGTAATGTGTGTTGCGGCGTCATGTGCGTTGTGCCTTGCAAGAGCACTTGCGTTTCTTTATAGTTCGGATTCTTATGTAATTTCATATTTTTTTATCTTTGTATGATCAGTTCTCAAAATTGTGATCCTATCGAATCATGACAATGCTGATGCAAAACTCAAATTTTTCGTTATACACATTTTTAAATTTATTTTGTACTGTTTTACTTATTTTATACATTTAGTTGTTTTATTTTTACACATAACTTTTATTATTTTCTGCCGGTTTTCTTGAAATTTGTTTCGCAAAAATATTTAATGAATTCGCAAAAATAGTTTAACGACGCATGTAGCCCCAGCTTGTGGCCTGGAAGTGCCACTGTGTTTAAATTGATATTCATGCACGAAATCTTCAACATGGGACTGCCGACTTTACATCCCATCCGGAGGAAGACGTAGTAAGGCTCTTCATTCGCCGGGAGGGTGTGCCAGTAGAACCGCAACGTCCTTAGTTCTGTGTTCAGGCGGCGTCGTTG
Source organism: Teleogryllus oceanicus (assembly GCA_964035755.1). Taxonomy (NCBI): domain Eukaryota; kingdom Metazoa; phylum Arthropoda; class Insecta; order Orthoptera; family Gryllidae; genus Teleogryllus; species Teleogryllus oceanicus. The sequence goes on from CAXIVR010000004.1 coordinate 52,377,113, forward strand.
CTCGATGCGACATCACCCCCCCCCCGCCTGTCGCAATGTTGAGCGCGACACGTAACCTCAAAAGGAAGGCACGCGTTCGTGGCGTTGCCGCTCGAGGTCGCCTGCGTCCGCTGTCTGTTCTTGCGTCTATTGTTGTGCAAAGTGTTCGCGCTGCGTCGGGTTATGTGTACAAATCGCACCTCAACTCCTGCTACAAATATGGATGAGAACCTCACGCATGGACATCAGGAAGTCAATAAGCTTCTTACCAAATAGCGCATTTGGCTCAGGATATAAGCAGCTATGTGACGAACGAGTCTTAAATATTTGAGGTCGCTTCCTCAACGGAAATGGACTGAAATGTATGTAATTTATATTTCGTTGTAGGTAGAATGTATTTGGCGTTTGGATCATTTGGCCGACTTTGCCGACTACCTAATGTTATTCCCGTGCCTGGGCGTAGATTTAATTTCCACGCTTGGGGGTAAAAGTGTCATGTAGAGTCTTTGAGGTATTCCCTTCCCCGTATTCAGCAAACTCCGTCTGCCCGAGCCTTTTCTTCATGACAGAGCTACAGAAACGGTTGTTTTTGGAAAGCTACAGCTCTATTTTGGCCCCAACCCGGAATCGAACCTGGGATCGCACCATGGGAAGCTAGCACACTGCCTATGAGCCACCCGACGGGCTTTGTATTGCGTTACCTTCGTATATTAGTTTAAGCAATATTTCACAAATGACATTTGATAAATGTATTATGACTAAATTTTCTTTTGAGTGAAGCTCAACAGAGACCTTTTTACGTAGATACCTTTCCAACGAAACAGTGTTTTTGAAACTTTGCCGCTTTTTCGTCTCTAGGCAACGTGAAATGTATGTTATATTTTATTAGCAATGTTTGACCTATTGAGTTATTTCATTCAACATTTTCCTTCAAGCAAATAACCATCATCCCACATTATTCACACTGTTGGGTAGGATTATTTTTAAACGAGAAAATGTCTTAAATCAACAAATCTTCCCCGTCTACGTGCAACATAATTATTGAAAGGACAATTTCAAGCCTTACTCCTTTTTCTCTTTTAACGTCAAAAAGAGCTAAAAACTGTGTGACGTGCTATGGGGAGAAGTATATTTTCTGAAATTCTAGGATCTCTATCCTAATTCATATACAAGTTGAATTCTAAATATAGACGAAGTGAGCATTTCTGGAAGAACTGATAAGAATAATTCGCTCCAGCGTAATAAACACCATTTGCAAAGGCAAATCAGCTGTACTAGATTTTGGCTATTATCCCTCTTCGTGTTCTTCGTGAAGGAATCATGGAGAACATCCTGCCGTGAGAACATGGAGAAATTTGAATAACTATATTCTGATCTTCTATCCTTCCAATTGGTGGTCTTTTTGATCATCACTCTTCAGTCAGACGAGTGGGGGACCGGTAGCGGTAGCTTAGTGCATCAACTGATGTCACTGTAGCGCCTCTGACCCGGAGGACCTAGGTTCGAGTCCCGACGGCGGAAGGATTTTCGTCACTAGCTTTTCAGCTAGGTCGAATTCAGTTGCTGTCTGGAGGAGAATTCTAGCGGCCGGCTGCTCTGATCGGTAGTTTTCCGTGGTTTCTCCGATCAACACCAGGCGAATGCCGGAGCAGTGCCCTACCAAACGGGCCACGGACCGCGCGCGATCTGTCCTTCCTCTTCCTTGTCCTATCCTCTCCCCTTACACACACACACCTACACTAACATGCACTACTCTACCACATATTCCGGGAGACCGGTCGGGAGCTTAGAGCTTGTCCCGGCTGGGGCGGTGCCCCGCTGGTGGGAAAGGGGGAAACCCCACTAGCCGACGGTAGGTCGGCGTCGGATCTCGCCATCCAGCGGGGGAAGATCACCGCAATCTCCCGAGAAAAAACATGCACTACTTTAACGGGACTAATGACCGAAGCAGTTGACGCGCCCGGAAACACGAAAAAATCAATCAACGAGTGGGGGAGTTAAGTGGAGGGTGCCGGGCGGGTGCCCCTCCTCATGTGGCGCTGTGGCAGGGCGTGTGTGGAATGTCAAACCTACAGACGTGTTTGGGTAGGATAGGGGTCTCCAAAATGCGGCGCTATGATGGTCTGCCTTTGTGAAAGATATATGTTGTGAACAGTAAACGTGCAAAACACTATGTAAAAAAATCGATTTGAATCATTTAGTTTACGTTTTTTGGGAGAGGATTGTTAATTCCAAAAGAGTATTTTAAAATTTGGAATAATTTTTGCTATCCTAAATGTAAATTAAAAAGAGGAGCAAAAATATTTTTAAAAGTGTTTCAAGTAGGAGTAATCTAAGTTTGTACAGAAATCATTTTTTTGTATTAAAATGTAGAATTATTTCTTTGAGTAGAAATAGGACGGGAATAATTTAAAATTACAAAATACTATCAATATTCAAATAATCCGATATACAAATAGTAGTGGTGACTATCAAACCTTGAAAAGTTTACCTCAGATCATTCGTAATTATTCAGTGTTTTTTCCTAGTAGCCAACATTCAAAATTGATGAAGCAAAACACTCTAGAGATCTGTTGCCATCAATTTACGTACTTTGTTTCATTCTTCGATTCAATTTCACTCATGTATAAGGGTTTAATATTTTCAGCAGATCGATTTTTCAGTTTATGATTTCTCAGTTTTCAGCATCAATAATAATAAACGGTTGTAATCTTTTTTAATTCTGAGTTAGTCTCTCCTAGTGTAAATGAACACCATAATCATCATCAATATCATCATCATCATCATCATCATCATAATGATCATTATCCTCTCATAAATCTGTGTCAAGACAGGTTTCATTGGACTTGTTTATTCTACGGTTGTGTGGCGTGGGCTCTTCTTTTAATTGTAACGTTGTCTTTTTTACAATAATTTGACACTGTTCATTTGTTCTCTTCTTCAAATTCTTATCTCAGAATATTCTTATTCCTATATTTAGAGAATAAGCTTGAGGGTTGTTTTAGGAAGGAATTAAAATAGCCCTTACTTGAAAACGTTTGGACACTCCTGTGGTACCCTTATGTAAACACGTCGTGGCAATATGTTCCAGATCGTTTAAGTGGTTTAAATAAAACGTTGAAAATTGTATTATTTAAATGTGATGTAGATTACAGAATGCTAAACGGTGTTAGGGAGAAACAAATATTGAATGTTATTATGGTGTATATATTGTATTTCAAACATTTAGTTGCAGTGTAATACTGTTTCACTATCTGCTGAAACAGTCTCTGACGGAGGGAGCATCCGATTATAAAGACAAAACTGAGAGTATTGAAGTACGTAGTCTATTACCACAAAATCATGCTAATTTTGTCACTGCGATACAAAAGATTTTTGCTGATCGTTTTCTAGTCTTTGCAACCAACCATCGCAATAACGAAAAGAAAGTTTAATCTTTTAGTTGATATTTTGTTTTCTTGATCGTATACTTTCCGTTTAATACAATGTAAACATTATTTGTTTTACTTATTTACTTTCCATTTTTGAAAGAAAAAATCTGTCCCAATTTTTAATGAGATAGTAATGGTTTTCGAAATATTTACTGTTTTGTAAACGTTTTACAATAATATATGTGCTTTGGTATTGATGCTTTTGTTTTATTTCGTTTCTAAAAACGATCCTTTTCGAAACGGAATTTCTCGTTTTCAACTTCAGAGTTCAAACTGATCAATTTGTTTTCTCTCTGACGAAACGTAGGTATTATGGAGTCATTGATAAGTGGTGCTTCTAAAACGTTCGTTGCTTTTGTCTTCATTTATGTTCACAACACATGAACTGATAGACCATAAACCAAAAGTTGGATTTGACCTACCATTATTTGCGTCTGCATAGTGCAGGCTACTTCTCATCTACTGCCACTGTGCCGCTTATGAAGGTTTCGTGCATAGTTGAGTGACGAAGAATATACATTTTCCCCTTTTGTATTCCAAGAGATGATAGTTTTTGGACCATAAAATCTAATTGAAAAGAGAAAATTTTAGACTTCTCCCATGTGCCTCTGAACTTGACGAACGACTGCGTAGTTAGTAGGTCAGTAGAAAACTCGAGAACATGACATATCAGTAACAAGAGGTGAAAGTCTCTCATCATAAGCAGATACTTGTCAGAATAACTGTCTACGAACGAGCAAATTACTCTGGCTCTAGAGGCAATTTTCGCAACTTCTTTTATAGGGGAGGCTCACCTAAAGACTGCAGCTGCTGTAACTCTGCCGTTCGTGTCAACCTTGTAAATTCCATTTCATGGTACAGTAGACGTCCTCTTGAGAATCATACGTGTGGGGTTTTTAAGACTTTCAAAAGAAGAATTTTTGAAAAGGGATCTCCGAAATGTTTTTAAAGATATTTTAAATTCATTTCACATTAGAGTAGTAGTAGGTGATAGAAAACCGCTTCTGGTATTCTGATATCGACTATGCAAATAGCTTACAGCTTTTAAATAAACGTTACAATTTACGCTTTGCAAATCTGTAAATATTGACAGATTCACAATCAAGACAAGAGAAGTCGTATATTTAAAAGTAGCTAGAAGTGAGTATTACAATTAAAGTGGCTTGTTTTAAAGGATTTTCATCTGACCCATTTGCGCTATATCTACTACAGTGGTGTTTAAGATTTCATATGTTCTCTGCTATAGTCTGTGTTATCTGCACTATGAGGAAAAGCCATTTTTATGTTGAGCGTTCGCATCTCATAGGAACGGAAACGAATTGCCCAAGGCAGGATTCCATTCGGTTCCTGCTTGATACTGTTGGAGTACAACAGCTGCATTCGCGAAAGGAATGTAGTGTAGCTCCTAGAACTAGAATTCCCAACAGGCAGTATTATCAACATAATATCATTAAGTCAATATAATATTAAGAGAATGCTGGCCTCAGTGAGGCAGGGGATCCAATTAATGAACATGAAGCCCAAATACTGCAGGGCCGAATCCGTATAAGGTCTGGGCGTTTTCACTACGAAGTTGTGGATTCATTGGTTATTATTGATTCCAGGAGCGTCGACTACTATGGTCATTATTTCCGTGCGTGTAGTGCGTGTTTTTGCTTGGGAGGTCGCGGTGGTTTTCGACTTCGCGGTCGCGGAGGCGACGGTGGTATGGCGAGATCCGGCGCCGGCCTACCGTCGGCTGGCGGGATTTACCCCAACCAGGTATCTCCCACCAGCGGGGTACCGTCCCGGCAAGGACAAGCTCTAAGCTCCCGACCGGGCTCCCGGTATGTGTGGTAGTGTAGTGCATATTTGTGTAACTATGTGAGGATAGGACAAGGAAGAGGTAGGAAAGTTTGCGCTGACCGGTTTGTTAGGAAACTGCTACGGCATTCGCCTTGTGTTGATCGGAGACACCACGATCGGAGCAGCCGGCCGTTAGAATTCTCCTCCAGAGAACGACTGAACTGTACCCAGCTGACAAACTAGTGTCGGAAATCCTACCACCGTTGGGTCTCGAACCTAGAACCTCCCGGTCAAAGGACCACAGTGACATCAGTTAATGCCCTCTGCCATCTCTCCCGGTACGAAGTTGTGATTGATTATTTCGTGTTTCCGTGCGCGTCAACAGCTTTGGTCATTAGTCTCGTTAGTGTAGTGCATTTTTTCTCGGTAGATGGCAGAGATCTTCCCTTGCTGGATGGCGAGATCCTGCGCCGACCTACCGCCGGCTAGTGACGCACCGCCCAAACCGGGACAAGCTCTAAGCTCCCGACCGGTCTCCCGGAGAATGTGGTAGTGTAGTGCATGTTAGTGTAAGTGTGTGTGCAATGGGAGAGGATAGGACTAGGAAGAGGAAGGACAGATCGCGCGCGGTCTGTGGCCCGTTTGTTAGGGTACTGCCCCGGCATTCGCCTGGTGTTGATCGGAGAAACCACGAAAAACTACCGATCACAGCAGCCGGCCGCTAGAATTCTCCTCCAGACAGCGACTGAAATCGACCCAGCTTAAAAGCTAGTGTCGAAAATCCTGCCGCCGTCAGGACTCGAACCTAGGACCTTCCGGACACAGGCGCTGCAGTGACGTCAGCTGATGCACTGAGCTACCGCTCCCGGTACGAAGTTGTGGTATGTTGCCTTCACAATCACGTATACGACACATGAACTTTCCATAATTAGTCATCTATCAATAACACCATCGTTCACCCCTCAAGGCCAAGTGCACGCTAAAGCAGACACCCAGTGCAAGGCTAAGGCAGACAATCTCTGTAGTGACCTGCCCAGGTCAGGAGTAGGTCTCCACCCTCGTCTACGCCCAATGGTGAAAATGGCTCACTTCATCACCATTATCATCACAATCAATAAATCACTAAAGAAAAATAACGATTTTGCCATCAATAAAAACATTTCAATGGAAACCACGATTCACAACTATTTTATTTTTCTCTTAAATGTACACAAATGGACTCTTAGTGATGAGTAGGGCCCGGATGTTTATGGCCTGAAAGTATTAGAAATATGCACTCATTTATGACCTAAAAATATGAAAATACAACCATAAATAGGACTTAAAAATTTTTTGGATGCATTTTTGAAAACGTAAAAATCTTTTAGCTGTTTAAGTAACCATTATATTGAATAATATACTTTTAAAATGAAGCACATTGACAATTCATCCCTTCTCGTTGAAGACAGCTCATCCCTGTCCTTGTGAAGACAGTTCTTCCTGCTAAAGTTATCTACAGAGGCGGTTGACTTTGGGGGGGGGGGACAACTAAACTAACGCTTCCTTCGCATCCGGAGGTATCTACGCTTTCTTTTTCTTCTACGTAGCTAACCCTTCATAATTAACACACACACACTCATATATAAAGACAACAATTAGATGCAATAATTGTAAAATAATCAGATAACAAGTAAGATGTGAAAATAAATTCTTTGAGACGACTGCAAGCTACGATGCAGAACAAATATGGGATCAAAAAGATAAAAATATGACAAAAATACGAAAATTACGGGGACAATATAAGCACGATATAAAAATCAACGGAAAATGACAAACACGTTAAAAAAAGTCCAAAGAATGACTGTATATGACACCTGAAAATTGTATGTTTTTTTCATCGTAGATAAAGTCATGCTTAATTTATTTTTTCCATGGAAATATTACGAAGAAAAAAATGACATGTCATAAACATCCGGGCCGTAGTTATGAGATAACTTTAGTTGAGTTGTCGCGGAGGACTTTCCACTGTGAGGTCCCGCGCCCTGACCTTTGCCCTCCCTCGCCCCGGAGGAGAAAGTTTTGCGGCGCAGCGCGCGCATTGTCTGCGCCCGGAAGCCCCTCCTCCCCCTTACACAAACACACACACACACATACCATCTTCATTGGGATAACGCGCTTCCTTGTGGAGCTAGGCGCAACTCACGTCGTTAGCACCGTTCGTGTGTGCAGCGAGGAGACGAGACAGGGGCTCTAAGCCGTTCGGACCTCAGTTCCGCTGGCCCCCTGCTGGTCTCTCGGATTGGTCGAGGCGTGCCCAACACTCGGAGGAAATTAAGGGGGACGTTGTCTCGGTGCATGTGAGTGGTGCTTAATAAGGCTCCGGTACTAGTCCGGAAAAGTAGTAGCCCTGACGCTGGTAGGGTGTCCTACCGGGGCTCAGTTGGAAACGCTCTCACGTAGGGTGCTGCGTGCCGACATCTCCGACTTTCAGCCTGACGGGGTACTGTGTCTAGGAAGGCGGTGAGGATTATGGCATAGCCTTAAGGCCCAGGGACGTATGTAAATTGGGGACTTAATAATCCCTTTATCGTTTCTCGCAAAATTTACTTTCTAGTTCTACATGTAAGTTGGGGACCGAGCCAACCCAGGCAAGGAAAACGACTGATTGAGCATGTAAGCGCGTTAAGGGGGCCGCCGCCGCGCTGCTGTCCAGCTTTTCCTTTTGCCTTGTTCAAAATCTTTCAGACTCGCCGTTACATCAAAATGAAAAGAAAAGAAAGCACTAGAAGTGTGTCCAAATTTCATGTTCAGCGTTACAGAAAATTAGCTGAGAAAAAGGAAGAATATAAAAATGGCGAATTAACCAGAATTCATTAAATCAACATTCAATTGAATGAAAATAAACTTTAATCAAACCATATTTCGAAAGAAATATGCCTCTCCTAAGTCTAGAAAATTGGGAAGGGAATTGTGTTTAAATGGCTATGAAAATGTTCTTCGAAAATAAAAGTTTCACCTTCCTCTTTTGTGGAAGGGAATGAGGAAGTCGGTCCCCGATTTACGTACGTCCTTCTCTGGGTCGGTCCCCTATTTACATAAGGGTTGTGTTGTTATTTTCTTTCTGGTCCCCAAGTTGGTTGGTTGTTAGTTATTCTGGGCACGTCAACTACAGAGATCATTAGTACCGTAAGTGTAGTGCGTTTTTCATTGGGGAGTCACGGTGATCTTCCCTCACTGGATGACGAGATCCGGCACCGACCAACCGCCGTCTAGCAGGGTTTCTCCACTACCAGGTATCTCCCACCAGCAGGGCATCGCCACAGCCGGGACAAGCTCTAACTTCTCGGTCGGTTTCTCGACATGCGTTAGTGTAGTGCATGTTAGTGTGTGTATAAGGGGAGAGGATAGGACAAGGAAGATGAAGGAAAGATTACGCGCGGTCTGTGGCTCGTTTGTTAGGGTACTGCTTCGACATTCGCCTGGCGTTGATCGGAGAAACCACGGAAAACTACCGATCAGAGCAGCCGGTCTGTAGAATTCTCCCCCAGACAGCAACTATATTCGACCTACCTGAGAAGCTAGTGTCGAAAATCATGCCACTGTCGGGACTCGAACCTAAGACCTCCCGGTCAGAGGCATTGCAGTGACATCAGTTGATGAGCTGAGCCACCTCTCCCGATTCCTGTTCCCCAATTTACATACGCCGAGGCCCAGGTACCCACCCCGGAGTTTAGTTACTGGAACAGACAGTCGTGTAAGCGGGCAACCGTGATCATTAATATTCGATTGGAGCCAGGGAACGCGCGCACCACGACAGTGGCAGCGCACGCCTCTCGGGGAGGACTGGTGGCGGAAGGTTCCACCTCACATGTAAATTGACTCGTTCGTGTGAAAGGTGCGAATTTGGAATTTTCTTGAAAGGGGACGTAAACATTTATTTTAAAGAAACAAGTGAAAACGGGGAGGAAAGGATACGACGAAACCTGTTTTCATTTGCGTTTACAATGATTGTGATGAATAAATAAGCACATATGTTGCCTGTGTTAACTTTGAAAGTAGGCCCGATGTTTAACGCTAGTGGCTGCAACATTCCCACATTTACCCATACGTGTTTGTTTGCATTTTCCTTGATTTGAACAAATCGATGTGTGTAAATCATAAACGAGGCTCGTAGACATGGATGAGGCTAAATGTGCGACACACTGGGTCTTATTTCAGAAAGCAATCAAATGCCAATTTTACCAATTCCTTAAGAAATAGCGTAAGACTACTTTTGGTAGAGGTTTTAAATTTTTAATGAAAGAATTATAATTCAATAATTTTCACGTACATTCTTTTAGAAAAATTTTCCATCCATCTGCGGAAGGTGTGATCTCCGGCGTCCCTCCCCCCCTAAATTCGCTTCCTGTCCTTGTTTTGCAGGTTTGGAAGTTTATCGTCTTGAGTAATAATTTCGTATCGGTGCTTATGAGTGTATTGCATGCTACTTGTCCCAAGGTTACTTTTTGTCAAAATTATACCGGTTTCTCTTCATGGCTTTCTTTTTCTGTAAATGCAAATCTGTAAATTTCTGTAAATTTTCTGTAAATCTTTACTGGTCCTTATTAATTTTTACACATTCCCTTCGAATTGACCCTTTTACATGACATAAAAAGTAAATAATTAATTTGAGAGTGCGATGCTATTATTTTGGACGATTGGTTTATTAAGCGATGCAACTTCTACGTAATGAACGAAGTGGTGATGTAAAAAGAATGTTAGTTCTCTCGAGCAATTATCATTTATAAGTAAGATGGCCATTTCACACTACAATACGTTTCTTTTAATGCTATGAATCTTTTTAAAACTTTTAACATTTTAAATTAAATATGTTAATACTACGAGCTGTAAAAAAGTGTACTCGTTTTGTTGGTTGAACATTGTATCCCATTGAACCCTTAGCAATGGTTTTGTTTAATGATTTCATTACCTTATCAATGTTTTCTTCTTTTTACAGATAATTTCCAACAAAACTGAAGTGTGAGGAGAGGTAAGTAATCAGTATCTACCAGATTTATTTCTCCCTTTCCGGACATTTGCTAAGGATCCTTTCTAAGGAAGCATCCTTAAGGATGTTTTTTCAGAAAGTACATTTTTTTCTGCCTGTGGTTCCACTAGTGATATCTGTAATTTTTTAATGAATTTTTTATTTTGATAAATTGTAACTATTGAAACTCAAAATTTAATGAAGTGAATTAGGTGTCGTTTAATACTTGCATCACCAATGTAATTTCTTTTCCCGTACTTTTCCCTCTACAAAGCTGATACGTATTACGCAATTGAAAATTCTGCAATCGGCATCTTGTCATTATCGTCACCTTTTATCGCTTCTTCAATGGTAAGACGGTTGACATTTGAGATAGCCACATCTCGAAACTGTTATACTCTGCAAGTTTCTTGCATTATATCTGACATAGCACATTGCATCGTATCATTACTCTCCAGATAAATTCTAAAACTTATTTGTCTGCATGTGGTTGCCTTCGGTTTAAAATGACAAGCGAGGTCCTTGTCAGGGACAGGTTAGCGAATAAAAAGCTTTCGTTAGTCGTCCTAAATTCATGAAATATGTTTCCGATTTAATTTTGCAAACCATTTCCGCTCTATTCAAATGCCGGTTGGTTCAAATTTGTTTTTTCGAAGAAACATTTTAACCCTTTGAAAGAATTTTCTAAGCCAATATTAAAATTGATTGTTTATTGTATATGAAGCGAGGATTTTGTAGTTTTCAAATTAAATAACACATCCTGAAATCTAGCAGTACTCACTTTTAATTAGCAGTGTCAAGAGAACAAGTTTTTTAAACATCTGTTTTAAAGTTACGAACAACTATTTTTGATAGAAGTAAACATAAAATATGCGACGATAAAGAGCCCCATTTTCTAAACTCAGAGATAATAAATTTATTGAAATATATTATATAGCATGTAAAAATTTGCAACGGAGGACGGCCTGTAAATAACATGAACCCTTTGAGATATTCTGCTCATTGTTACAGTGTAACAGTAATGTACTTATAAGTGAAATGTAGAATTTTTATGTAGGTAAACGAACATGGAATTTAAATATAATCAACTTATTTCATCGACGGATTCCATACATACGAGTATAATTATATCAGTATTCTTATGAGTCATTAGCGATTACAGTTGACATGAAATAATTAAAGGAGATTGAAATTAAATGAGAATTTCTCACTGCATTTAAAACTTACTGTAGAGTAGTCTCTAAACTATAATTCAATATACATTTCAATAATTGTTACTGTTGGGTTTGTATAAAACTCGTTATTGTGTAGCAAACGCCGGTGATCAAAATTGTATGCAGATATTGCGTTTTTTTTTGGAATTGAAAAGTTGCCATGATGGCACAAATCTACATCTACAGAACATTAATGACCTGGCGTTCGTAGGACCCCTTTTTCAACGAACTTTATAAGAGAAGTCTTAATAAGCTCTCTGGTAATTACCAAACTCATTGAAAGCTTGTAGCATGTGCATTTCTCTTGATGTGCTAAATGATCAATGCATATTTATATGACGATGTTTAAACAGTGTTCTAGAAGAGTGTTTGTTGAGATGTATGTAATGGAATGAAATGAGAATTTCAAATTGGTAGATTTACCTGTTGCATTGTCCTTTACAAGGTTTGGAATTGGAATTCGATTATATTAGTTGTTTTATGCTTCGGCCATGCTCACGTTTGAGCAAGGTTTGTGATGTCAATTGTCCTCTAGGTTATTGCTCCATTGCTCCAGTTACATTCGTGCGAAACAAGCAAGTTGAATAACTGTATGTAAGAATTCCTTTCTCTAACTGTTCACACGTTTTAGATTTCACGATTGTAGTCGGAAGTTGATAAGACTACATGACTAGTAGGTTAATTATCATATTAGAATATTAGCACTTCCTACTTATGCAACGTGTGTATTGTTCTGTTGTGTTTGCTTTCCTCAACGTTTCCAGACTGATTTAATTTTTACACATCTTTGCAATAAAGACAAAAAGCTGTAAAACTTACGAAACAATATTTCAGGATAAGAGTAAGTCTCCTGATAATTACTTTATACATTGTACGTAAATTAAAAGCGGGAAAAAAGTGTCAGAAAAAAACCAGTTCTGTTGCCCGTGTTTATGACAATTGATGCACATTATTAAACTGACGTTTCGGTGAATATCGCTTAGCTGAATACAGAATATATTTAGTGTTTCATTGTTATGACATGAGAATTGGTTCCAGTTATGGAATACTGTTATTATACTTTCCTTTCATTGTCTCCTTCGTGTATATATCTCGTACACATAATTTGGAAAGTTATATTTGGGTCTTTGTGGCGCTTTATATGGAGAACTAAGATAAAAATAATTTTAAAAAATCATTCGAAAAAAATAATGTACTATAAACTATATTGCTACTATAATTAATAAATCCGTTAAAAAGTAAAAAATACTATCCCCTGCCGGCTATCAAAATATATAAGGGTACGGTGAAAATTTTGCTCTCTGAATATTACGCGGTAAGCTAAAAGTAATTGGGAGGTCCTCTGCCTCGTAAACATTTTTACTAGTTTTTTTACGGGCAATATTTTTCGATCCAAAGGAAGCAAAATCACTTCAAAAGTGTCTGCTTGTAGGAAAATCAATTGAAGGGATGAGCAACGAACACGCCAACATTATGAACATTAGGTAATTAAGGAAATGGAAATCGGCAGAAAACTAAGCGGGACGTTGTCAAATTAATTTTGCAAATGTGATGACCCCGTGAGAACTAACTGATCGGTAGACTTCAGCGCTTCATCTTCTGGAGTCACAAACGTCTTGACACCACTTGATTGATTAGTAATTCCTGGCGCGTCAACTGCTAAGATAATTATTCCCAAAAGTGTCGTGCATGCTTCCATCTTGGGAAGTGGTGGTGATCTTCCCCCGCCGACAGGCGAGATCCGACGCAGACCTACGTCAGTTTGCGGGGATTTCCCCTCAACCACGTATCTGCCAACAGCGGGACTCCACCCCAGCCGGTACAAGCTCTAAGCTCCCGACGAAGTGTGGTAGCGTAGTGCATGTGAGTGTAAGTGTGTGTAAGGGTGAGGAAAGGACAAGAAAGAGGAAGGAAAGATCGCGTAAGACAAGACCCGTTTGTTGGGGCACTGCTCCTGTGTTCACCTGGTGTTGATTGGAGAAACCACAGAAAACCACCAATCAGAACAACCGACCGCTGTAATTCTCCAGTCAGCTGAGTTCGACTTAGCTGACGAACCAGTGTCGAAAAACCTGCCACTGTCGGGACTCGAACTCTACAACCTCCCGGTTAGAGCCACTGCAATAATATCAGTTGATTCCCTGAGCCACATTTGCCGCTCATCTTCTGGAGTGACGAACGTGTTGAACGTCTTGACACCACTGAAAGTCGTGGTGTTTCTCCTTCCAGCCCATTACACTAATGCATTATTTTTGTCCGGAGGAAAAGGCGGGGCGGGTCGATCGCTGTCTGCCCTGGTTAGCGCGTCCGCGGCGGGCGCCCGTGCTCGCGAGCCGTAAGGCTGGCCGACAGCGGACCTCGCCGAGGGGCTCTAATGGCCGCGTGGTTATCGTGCCTTGGCGCGCACATGCGCTAGACCGGGCGGGCGAACGAGAACAAGGGCCAGGTGAAAGACGGGCAAGCGGGCGAGGGCAACGAGCGGGAGTGGCGGGAGGGGAGGGCAAGCGGGGAGGAATTACAACGAGCAGACGGCAGAGCTGATGGGAGAGGAGGAAGTGGCAGGAAGGTAGTTGGTCGGTCAGGCGGGCAAGAGGGTGCATGGGCGTGAATGAGAGGGCAGGCGACCGAGAGAGCATGTGAGAAAGAGAGAGGATGGATGAGAGAGAGCGAGAGGGTGGATGAGAGAGAGCGAGCGGGAGGGTGAGCGCGAGGGGGCGGCAAGTGGGTGGAGCCAGTGGGCGTGGCGCGAGGCAGGGCTGCGAGACAGCCGTCGGTCTGTGCCGCCCGTTATGCAAAACGTCGGGGAGCTCACGAAGCGCGGCGGAGAAGTTTCGCAACTGAACGATTTCCGACGGACCGTGAAAGACGAATTATACGACCACCAACGATAGGTCTTCGAACTTTGTTGCACGTTCATTAGACATTTTACAATAAATTGTATTGTTTTATTATTACGTGAGATGGGTTGTGTCAATTATTATAATAATTTATTATTATTATTACTATTATTATTATTATTATTATTATTATTATTATTAAGTTTGGTTTTTGCCCCCTACCCGGAAACATATGAGCTCGTCATCTGTAGAGTTAGTACAACACTAGGTCGTCCCCCATATACGTATACGCCAATATTCGTAATACCAAAGATAACTGAACGATCAAAAATCGATTTCCAAGATATGATGCGCAAAGGAAACATTGGGTCTCAACATACTGTCAAACACCAGGTCTGGCTGTCTAGGCAAAAATCTGTTTAAGTGCGAGAATGTAGCTGATGAGTCTTCGCAGTTATCTTACCACATTTTCTCCAGCCTCCAAACTTCTCTTTTTCCACGAGACTGGAACTTTTCCACGACATACTGTTTTCTCCTCGTATGTACTCATGTTTTGGTGGGCTCGTATCTTTCTTCCTCGGTAAACAATGTTTGTGAAGAGAAACAAAATCGTTGTTCTCACTTTCGCCAACACCAAAAACCGACGGTAAAAAAGTGGCGGGCAGCGAGGGCCAAGAGCGCCGATCGCAGGAGAGAGCAACGCGCAGTGTGCGATCCGATTTCTTCAGCGTCTGGCGCCGCGCGGCCCTCGACGGAACCCGTTGCCGTCGTCGTGGTCGTTGTCGTGGTCGACGGCGGCGCCCTCGCGGGATGGGAGGGCCTGGTTTTGTTCCCTGCGCGCGTCGAGTTCCGCCCGCGAAGAACCGGCCTCGCTCCGCTCCGCTCCTTATGCGCGCGCGACAACAAAGGCAAGACGCCCCGCGCCGCGCCGCACCGCGCCGCTCGCCGCCCTCCCGCCCGTCTCTCTCCGCTCCCCGCGCGAACCAGAGCGCGACGCTGATGCTCGGCACCTCCTCTCGCCTCCCAGCTTTTTCCAGGCTCATCCTCCTCTTCCTCACCGGTAGCGGTAGCTCAGTGCATCAACTGATGTCACTGCAGCGCCTCTGACCGGGAGGTCCTAGGTTCCCACTGCCCACGGCGGCAGGATTTTCGACACTAGCTTTTCAGCTAGGTCGATTTCAGTCGCTGTCTGGAGGAGAATTCTAGCGGCTAGCTGCTCTGATCGGTAGTTTTCCGATCAACACCAGGCGAATGCCGGAGCAATACCCTACCAAATGGGCCACGGACCGCGCGCTATCTGTCCTTCCTCTTCCTTGTCCTATCCTCTTCTCTTACACACACACTTACACTAACATGCACCACACTATCTCGTATTCCGGGAGACCGGTCGGGAGCTTAGAGCTTGTCCCGGCTGGGGCGGTGCCCCGTTGGTGGGAGAGTCCTGGTTAGGGGGAAACCCCACTAGCCGACGGTAGGTCGGCACCGGATCTCGCCATCCAGCGGGGGAAGATCACCGCCCTCTCCCGAGAAAAAACATGCACTACACTAACGGGACTAATGACCGAGGCAGTTGACGCAACCGGAAACACGAAAAAATCAATCAAAAAAATCCTCCGGCTCCTCCTTCTTCGTCTTCAACGTAGTCTTCGTCTTCGACTTTTTCACCTTCTTAGACTTATTCGTCTTCGCTTTTTTCTCCTTCTTCTTCTTTTCATCTTCTTCAACTTTTTCGCCTTCATCGACTTCCTATTCTATTCTATTCCTTATCCTCTTTGACTTCATCTTCGACAAATTCTGTAGTTGCAGCGGAGATTTTGTGGTAATCCATGATAAAATATCCGGGTTGTGAGTGATATCAACCACAATAGTAGTACTATTGTGTTTGATATCTCTCATAACTGATATTTTCATCTTCGACTTTTTCTCCTCTTCCTCCTTCTCCTCCTCCTTCTTATTCTTCTTCTCTTTCTTCTTCGGGTTTTTATCTTTTTTTGAGGGAGGTATATTCACCTGTGCTTTCTTTTCCGTTCTTGAACATACTCATTCCGTTCTACCTTACTCGTCCACCGTGACATTTTTCTGACTAATGCATCTTCAGTTTTGCTTTACTTCTAAATTCACGTGATGCTCTTCCTCTCGCTTTCTAATAAAGCTGCTCGCTTCTTATTTCTGTATTCTTCTCCCGGTTTCTTATGTTTGTTTTTCCTTTGTTTCGTGTGCTGTTCTTTCTCTTCTCGTTCGTAGCCATTGCACTGCTCTTGGAGTTCCCGCGTTTGCTTCTTCTCGCGCTTTTTTCTATGGTTTCTATTTAATAATATCCTCTTATTTATTGCCTTTTTCAAATTTCCTTTCTATTTTTCTCTGCTCTGTATTTTCTTTACTCATCTCTTTATTTTACTATTTTTTGAACCTGCATCGTCGTCAATTCATTATCATTTTCTTTTACTCTTTCGTTTTACTTCATAAGAAGAGAAAATAATCGTGCGGCGGAAATCGGCTATTTTTTATCTGCAGAAAATCTCGTGTTGCTGGACCCTGGTAATGAAAAAGTGGATAAATCTAGTAAATTACTTCATCTAAGACATATCAAAATGCATGTTTTATGGGTAGTGGATACCGAAAAATCGATTGACAACAAACCGTCGGTCGGTCCGTCCATCAGTCAGTCGGGGCAAAGATAGCGCCAAAACCTACCTGCCGCTTTCCTCCAAAATTCATATTCCCGATTTGATTGATATCCAGAACCGATATGAAGGAACTCGAGGTCCTGCGATTTTGAAACGGATATTTTAATTGCTGGGGGAACGTTATGTTAAATCTCAACATTTTCAAACTGTTCTCAAATATGGCTACATATTTTGTTATTAAACATTATGTTCTGATAATGTAAATAACGCTTAAAATAATGGCGTAAGTCTAATTTACTTTAAAATCCCAGATTTTTTGAAAATTGACAAAATTCAAACTTTTTTCGGCGTCTTCCTACAACTACAATACTGAGGTTAGAGATTTTTTCCGGAATAAAATCTGCTGTTCAAAGACAGGTCTTGCAATATATCTTTGTACAATTATTCAGTATGTGAGTAGTTGTCGCGTAATTTTGCGTGAAAAATAGGCAATTTTAAAACAATTTTTTTAAAAAAAATCTCGAAATTTGTTCATTGCATTTGTTGCTCAGCACACTGAAAAAAAGCGGCACAGGTCGCATTTTCGTTGAACTTTCGAAAATTTCTTAAGATGTAAATGATGCGAGAAAGTATGTGCTCTTGTAGCTTCGTTTACGCCGTTTCCTTCTGAGTTCTCGTTGATGATATTCGCGGTTTTTCTGGGCGTGCCCCCTCTTACCGCTGGCTGCGGCCGAGCCCCGTTAGCTGGTTCCGAAGCGCAGGGCGGAGCGGAGGTGGAAGGAGCGGCGGCGCCCTTCAGCGCCAATCTGATCGCTCTCCGCCGACGCTGACCTCCCTGCCCTCCCCGCCCCGCTCCGTTCGCTCCGCCCCGCACTGCCCGCCGCCGCCGCCAGGTCGTGAGGGAAGCGGTGGCTCCGAGCGAGGTACCTCTGATTCCCGCTCAAGGAGGAACACATGAGATGTCAATTTGCTACGAGTGTTTTTTAAAATCCACTGTAATATAAAATGATCAGAGGAAATGAATGCCCTGTTTATTTATTTATTTTACGTCAAAAAAACAGTTAAAACTGCGTATGACGTGAATGAATGATATGAATATATTATGAATAATATTTTTTTTAGTTTCCATCTTACAGTGTTAGTTTACATAAATTGTTGCTGTGATAATAGAACCGCTCAAAAGGCAAATACTGCAGTTTAATAGAATAATAATGTCAGCATGCCCTTACTTTTTTGGCTGTTAAAATGTTACAAGCATTAAATCTATATTTTTTTAGCGATGACTTTTCGATTTTTGAAAGAGGTTCTCGTGCTATAAACATGCATGCGAATGCAAACATCTTTGGAATATCCCGACCTAGATGTCTAATTTATAAATGTTGCTAACCTCTCTTTTTAGTACTTTTATTCACCAATGAACTATTTATGTTTAAAGAGTGGGGAAGAGATTTCGGAACTCAAGATAGTGTGCTCAGATTTGTACTGCCCTCCTATAATTCACGTACATTTTTTACTTTTCTTCGACGAAAAGTAAATAAAAAATCTTTGTGAAACTTGTGACTTTGTGACTTATTATTTTCATAAAAGGTCTGGTTCTCTCGATCTCTATTCTTTAATTAAATAAAGACTTTTTACCCCCATGTAAAATATTTTAGATCAATTATCTATAAAGGAGTCTTCTTTTTAAATGTTTGTTTTCGTTTTAAGCACCAACACTTATTGTAAAGTAACGAATTGTTCGTATTGTAAATTTTTGTACCGCAAGTGCAAGAACATTTGCAAGCTTTATGGAAGTCGTTCCTAATAACTTTCTTATTTAATGTTATGTTCTCCGATTACTGCCAATAATTCGAGTGGAGGACAACTAGGAAAAGTGATTCGAAACTCATATAAGGAAAATGCAAAACATGCAACTCTATCTGATATTCAGTGTTTTAATGTTGAATACTTGTGACAGATCAGACGACACTTTAAATAGAATGCAAGTAAGATAACACGAGATAACAAGCATCAATTATTAAACTATCTGTCAGAATGAAGAGAAAATTTGATTTGAATTGTGGAGAGGCTGATAATATACCCATTAACCTTATTCTTACATTGTATATGCTCTTTCTAAAGAGTTAATGTCTAAAGACATTTACGGGTTCCTCTGAAAACAGATCTGAACAAGGCGAGGGTTTAACACTATTCGAAAAACAAGGATTTAACATTCATGCACACATTAGGATTCAAACTTCCAATTTTACCAGCCCTGACCTGGTTACCAGGCGTGGGCATACAGAGTTCTAGGTGCCCTAGCCCTTGTGTAATTTAATCTCTTTATCTTCCAATGCCAGCATTAACATTTGATTTTAGGGACATTTGGATCAATATCGTCCCAACCATTGTATTAAAATATCCGTGTGATCAAATGAAATTATATGACACGCGATTTAATGAAGCGTTGACAGGCTCGTGAAACAGTCCTAAGATCACGCCAAATCACTCGAATCGTGCGAATTCACTATTTTTTTAAAGCTCTAAATGGAGAATGCCATTGCAACATAATCAATACATCGATGACAACAAAACATCGATGTTGCCAAATGTCGATATTCAAAACTAAAACACCCTTGTTTTTAAACATCAATGTTTTAAATCTGGTTTAGTAACCTCGGAAATTACGAATTAAATTCGTTGCAAAGTAAAATTAAATTTGACAGTGGCTGTATATATTAATTTTTATTAAAATGTACCTGAAAACAAAGTTTATAAAACGACTCTCTATGTACGAAATACGAGGAAAGACGAAGGAAATCTTAGGACAACAGAATCATCTCGAAAGAGGGATAGTCTGCTGAAGGTAGTACAAGCCGCTTTCATTTGGTTTGAACACACAAACAGACGATGGGACCATCAGGGCTCATTTCATATTTTATCTCTTACAAGATCGTGATTGTCGAAATTCGTCATCCACGAACAAAACATCGAATACGTAAAAACATCGATATTCAAAAAACATCGGCGTCAAAACATCGATGTATTTTTAGAAACATCCATGTTTTGCACACATCAGCATCGACGTCGCATCCCTATACATGGATTTTCGTAACGTGGCGGATGATATTAGGTCATTTTTACACCTCCTGGCTTATGGAATGAATCTTTATAACAGTGAATAAGCACATGTTTGCGGCCATGAGCCCCGTTGAGAAGGACGTACGAGAATTCATTAAAAGATTCATTTTATAAGGCGGGAGGTGTAAAAATGACCTAATGTCATCCGCCACGTTACGAAAACCCTAGTATAGTCGGAGGGCGCCCTTTGGCGGCGGCGGCGGCGCGCAGCTGGCGCAGGCGGGCGGCGCCGTTCCGCGCGGTCCTCGACCTCCGCGCGCTCGGTCACGCACGGCGCGGCGTCCAGCGCACGCGGGCGCGCTCTCACGCCCGCCGCCCCGCCCCCGCCCCTATCGTCGCTCTTGGCCGCTGCGCTGGCCGCATCGGCGCACAGTGGGCGAGAAAAAATAAAGATTTAAAGCACGCGGGGGATTTTGCGTAATAATTCTGTTAAAGTAACATGACCAAAATGTTGTTTGATTGATTGATTGGTTGGTGATTCTGGGCACGTCAACTGCTAAGGTCGTTAGTCCCGAAAGTGTAGTGCATGTTTTCATCGCGGGGTGTGGCCGTGATCTTCCCCCGCTGGAGGGTGAGATACATACACGTCGGGTAGCGAGGGTTTTCCTTATCGGGTATCTCCAACCAGCCCCAGCCGGGACGAGCTCTAAGCTCCCGACCGATCTCCCGGTGTGTGTGGTAGTGTAATCCATATAAGCGTAAGTGTGGGTATGGAAGGGGTGAGGATAAGATAAGGAAGAGAAAGGAAAGATTCATGCGATCCGTGGCCTGTTTGTTCGGGAAATGCTCCGACTTTGACCTGGTGTTGATTGGAGAAACCACGGATCAGAGCACCCGGTTGCTATATTTCTCCTACAGACAGTAACCGAATTCGACCTAGCTGACAAGCGGGTGTCGAAAATCCTGCCACAGTCGGGTCTCCAACCTAGGACGTCCTTGGCACCGCAGTGACATCAGTTGATGCTCTGAGTCACTTCAGCCGGTTGTTGCTGGTTGTCACATCCAAGATCAAATTAACGAATTTTGAAATGATATAAAAAGGGTGTATCATTTTATTCTCACACGTAAAGAGGCATGATGCCTCAAGCATCGTATGCACCATACGTGGAGGGGCCGGCGTTGATTTTTGCCGCCGAGAGCTTTGTAGCCCAAACCAAGATTGATGCGTCCGCCTCAGCACGGAAACATCAGCCTGAACCGGGTTAAGGCGGACTACGCTTCGCCCGGGGGTACGTGTGAGGCTGTCGCGATAACGAAACACTATCTTTTCGAGAACTTCTCGACGCCGAGAACTTGTGACGCCGAGACGGACCACTCCTTGACCCTGTGGCCGACCTCCCTGCTGAAATATTCGGGCATTTGCCCTACTTCAATTTGCCGTAAGGGCGTAGGGTATTTTGATCATTCAGCCATTTCTGTTGCTGCCGTCAGCGTTCTCCGGTATAGGTATTGCCATAAAATGTACTACAGTTCTCAGGTCGCTTGGCGCGGAACTCATCATGATTATTACTGCCTCCTGCGCGTTTCTTTGCAGCCAGTTAGTAGTGCCGAAAATCCATTTGGGTAGGGGTTCGAATCTAGTACCTTCCAGCTTGCGGTGCTGCAATTGAGAATATGCAACAAAATATGCTATTAAGCACTATTATTGCCAATTCTCAGAGGTTTTACAACTTTTAGAAAGTGTTTCAACCATTTTATCCACAACCTGTGTTATCCGCGCACGATTTCTTGAGCCCTCATTTCGCTAGATATGAAAGGACTGGGAGTTTTGTTATTTTGAAGGCAGGAATATTATATAAAATCTGTAGCTTGGTTGTCAATGCAAAATATTTTATGTGACACAGGAGCGAACTTTTCTGATTATCAGATTTTGTCAACACTCATTGCTATCATTTATTCTTAATTCAACAAATGTTGATAATAGGGGCTTTGGGTAGCCGTTAGGGTAGTTCGGGGCTCAAGGAAACGCGCTTATAATAGGCACACCGAACTACAGCAGTGGGGCAACGTCATGAGCCGCGAAGACGCTTAGTGATATCTTATCAAACGCTAGATATAGAACGATATCAGCGAATTGCATTTCTTCGGGCTTATGTTGAATCGTTAGCTCTTGCTACCTAGCGATTTCCTCACCCTTTGCAAACAGATTCGAGCCGCAATGTTTCATTTTCTGCTATTTTTTCATAAATGTTATCAATCTAAATGAGGAGTACCGTTTCGAACTGTGCTTATATCTTCAAAATTTTAAATTTTAGAAGAAAAGCGGAACACAGTACGCTTAAATGAGGAGTGCTATAAAAAACTCACTAGTAAAAAATTTGTCATTAAATAACTGGAGTCGGTGTTTGTAAGAAATTATATCTCTTCAAATTTTTATTGATGTTATTCGGGTGGGTGTTACAGAGATAATATGGTTTGCTACAACCACTAGAGTAACATGAATATTTAAGATCTTTTTATTGAACATTTGGGGTTGTATTTAGACGGATGTTCCATAAAATGTAGAACACAATTTAGTTAAGTTATATTAACTTATAAAACAGAAAAAGTTACAATGTTAAGATTAATGCGTATATTTAGGGAGCATTAGTCCAAAGATGGATACTCAAATGCTCGCCATAGACTCTTCTTCTGAACTGTCACACTGGGTCCAGATTTTCACAACTTCACTTGGAGCAGATTCTGAATCCAGGGCGATCTGATGAAGCTGCGAATTGATTTCACTTTCCCAGTCCTCCTCAAATTTCTTCCTCGGAAATTTCTCAAAATTACTTTTCTTTGCCTCAGTAATCTTTCTGGTAGATAGTACTGCAAATGGTTGGCATATTCGGTATACGCCTGCCTTTTTTTCAAAGTGGGACTGAGTAGAGGGTTATTGATCAGGTAATTCGGCTTCGTTTTATGGGATACTGTGCATTTACTATTATTTGTTGATTTTCTCTGCGTTATTTTCATTTCCCTGACCCCTCTTTTTCTTTTCTGACATTTCTTTTCTTTGCTCAAATCGTTGTAATTATCTCTGGTATCTTTGCAACGAACTCTCTGGTAAATTCCGTAATAATCATCTGAAGTTAAAATTTCCAAATTCCTCTTTCTTTCTTTCTTTCTTTCTTTCTTTCTTTCTTTCTTTCTTTCTTTCTTTCTTTCTTATTGCATACAAAATCTGACATTTGGTGAAATGAGTGACTCTTTACCGGGAAGAAAATTGTGATATTCTTGAAATTCTGATATAATATCATACTGATAATATCATACCACGAAGTTGGTTGCAGTTTCAGGTGGATACCTTTTTAGTGATTTACAAACACCGTTAAAAATGATTCAAAAGATCTTTATTTTGTGTGGCCAATTTCGAATGTAATGTGAATCTCATCGAAACTTTTGCATTTGAGAGGTACGAGGGAATATGGAAATTAAATTAACAAAAGAGTAGCCACAACTCCAGTGTGATGACAACAGTTCGGTCATTGAATTTATTTTGTGTTAATCTGTATGAAGGTTTGAACCACAAGAACGTCACAAAATGTATCAAATGCTTCTTATCCATTTCAAGGTATGCTGGGAAAAATACTTCTTTATTAGATCTGCACACTAAATCTTACAGCATGTGATTGAAATACCTGCAATAAATCACTGTCTCGAACATGACATTCATACTGCACATACGCCATTCCGCATCTGCTGTTATCACAACTGCCGTCCGTTCCTACGTCCGATACCACCAAGCCCCCGCCTATCATCATTAGTTCAGCGTGATGGATCGGTCTCCGACACTCGAGTCCTTCTTATTAGGCGTACCCCAAGGTATCATTTCTTCACTCTTATCTCCTTCGACAGTTCAATCCCATCTCATCTATAAGAACTCACGTAATAAGTCGGTCTCCATGTTGGTTCGCGATAGCGGGCTGATACGTCAACCGCTCGGTGGGCAGGAGCGCCGGCCGCCGTCCGTTGACCGCGCGTCAGTCCGCCGGGTCCTCGCGCGGGGTTCGCTTCGGCACGGCGCGGCGCGGCGCTGCGAGCTGGAAAGCGAGAAGGCTGCTGTGCTTCGTTCGGAAAAGCGGCGAGCAGTCGCGGTCCACTGCCCGGTTTCCCCCGGAGCGTCGGCGTCGGCGTCGGCGTCGGCGTCGGCGGTGGCGTCGAGCGGTTTCTTCGCGGCGGTGTTTTCGGCTCGCGCGCACGCGCGCGGAGAGCGACAGCGAGAGCGAGAGCGTGGCCAGAGGGCGTGGCGAGGGCGGAGAGGTGGGGAGCGGGGAGCCGACCACTTTCCCGCGGGCAGCGAAGGGCGACGCCGGGCGACGCGCCAGGTGCCGCCGGACGAAGGCGTAGCTCCTGAAGGTGCCGACGCGCTGACAGGTGAGTCGGACGGACATCCCGACGGTTCTCGCCGGACTGTGCTTTCCGGATCCGGCGTGCACACGTACGCCTCAGTGACGGACAATTAAAAGCGTTCACACGTATTGAGATGTATTTTTGCCATTTGAATACGTGTTTTCTTAGTCTTTGTGAATATGGTAGCCTCGAATTTGTGGTGGTGGTGACGTGGAGGTGTGGATTAACGTGTGGTGTTGCATGCTATGTACTACTACGAGTGGTTGAATCCACAGTTGTTCGTTACCCGGATTGGGAACTCGAGGATATGATCGTTCTGTTCTCGATGTGGTGATGTGTGTCACTTGAAATAGGGAAAACTATATATTAGAGAGGTACAGGCTGTTGGTGACTGCCGTGTCAGATTGTGGTTTAGTAGTTTACGTTTCTTTTTTTTTAATCTGTAGTCATCGAAATCGTACACCAAATGTAATTGCAAAGTATTTCTAGTGTGTCAGTGTCAGAAGCCTCCTGTATTTTGTACGACTTTGTATGGAAATTGACAGTTTTCAAGAGTCTTCATTACTGCTTCTTTCACTGATGCGAAAAGCGTTTTTTTTAAATGAACCCTAGCCTCGATATTCAGCTTTCCCAGAATATTTTACTCGTCCATTCAGTTTAAACGATCGAATGTGAGGAATATGTGATTAAAACATACGTGCCAATTAATTTTATGACATAATTTAGTAGTTATATAGATATGGAGTGATTCTTCAAACTTACATCTCCCATCATTAGAGTTCGAGGTGCGTAAGGATGTTTTACATATATAATTTGACCGAGTTCCCAGAATATTAGCTTTTGAGTCTTACTCCAACGGATTTTGGTGGGATTGGTATTGCAGATATTCACCTATCTTGGTGTTGATTGAGTCAATTCGAGGAAGAATGATTTGAAGCTATCTTAATGGAAGAAAATTGGAGTGTTCTCGGTAGCCTTAAAAGGCTGGAACAGTGTTGCTGATAACACGTCATCTGGCATACGCTGTCTTAACCTTGGTTAAAACTCAATGAGATGTCAACCGGTCTGTTTAGTCATATATTGTTCTTGCATGAATAACCTTCAACGGAGAAAAACAGTTTCGACGCTGAAAAAAATATTACGATATTGTTACTGCAATAAGATCATTCAAACTGTGGAGTTCGCTCGAGATATCTGTGCTCTCGTGACCGTTAAATTGCGAGCATTAGCTAACACTGTAACGTTGTGCACAGATAGCGCAATGTACAAGCCGTTGTTATGACTTCGCTTTAATATCGCTTATCGACGTTTGCATTCAGGTTCAGTCCTTTGAGATTAGTATTCGCAAACATTTACATACATATTCTGAATTCATTCTTCGTGTACAATAATCACTTACATCATCGGCCTTGATATATACGTTTTTGAGGCCGAATCGGGTCTTTGTAATCTGAGCAATAGAGGGAGACTCGTAAATATTGTTGAAAAATCTATATCTACTGTCATGTCCCGCGAAAGATATCTTGAACTCTGTTACAGTTACAGTGATGTTCAACAAATAAATTTACTATTTTCCTTAATTATTTTATTCTTGAATGTTCATTTGGATATCATTTATTCATTCATTTTCTCTGGTTTAAAAACATTAATTTTTTTGTCTGTCCAGACCCTGAAGGGACGTGTCGATCTCGGTTTGCTTCTTGACACAAAATATTTAAAGAATAATAATTTATAATTTTTTTAAGACAAATGAAAAGAAGTTTGCTTATTGAGAGCCGTTTCAGCCTTTGCTTTTCTTGAGCTCCCCTCCTTTCTCTCCAGAGAGTCGACGCCACTGGACCTCCTCCCTTAAATCGCCTCCATCGTCAGTGCACAAGAAAATACTCGATCAAAAGAACAGAGCGGAGCAGTTTATTTTGGAGCGAAAATCAAAGTGTTTTCGTAATTTTTTTAAATTGTCATGAAATGCTCACTAGTAAACATATTTACTTTAAACATCAGTTATTTGTATTGGTTTCTGTTTTTGAGACAATCAGAAACGAGATACTGAAGGAGAATTAAAATAAAAATAGTTTACTTCACATTTTAGGGATGGTATAAAGTTTCGATGTTCACTATCAGGAATATAATTAGTGATACAACGAAATTAATGTTACTCTTAAAAGACAAACCAGTTAAGAAATTTCCCCAATAAAATTAGAACAAACAATATAAGTATAAATATTAAAAATTAAAACCCAATATACAAGACGTGTACTATTCGCTCACCTTGTATTCAACATTAGTTTACGCACAGGTAATTGCAGCTCCATGCAGTTTTATAACATTCTTTCAAGAAAAACAAATAGAAATAATTAACAAATGATGAAGACAATCAATCTCTACTTATATTTTCTAAAAACATTTCTTCATTTATTTCTAAATGACGAATTTTGAGATATGTAATTTTTCTTGGGCACGAGTAAGAAAGTAGAAGAGGTAAACATATTTGCAGCGCACTGCATCGAGGTCTAACTAAAAATATCGAGATGCAGATGTGCAGTGATGGTGGCGGTTTCGTTCACATTTCGATGCCACTGGGGGCGAAAGGCCTCTGGTTTATTGAGTGCAATTTGCATGCCTCTCGCGGAACTCACGCAAACGTCAGATATTCGGCAGAGTAAGCTGCTGAGAGGTATGTACGAAATATTTTAGAGAAAATTTGACATGCCCATTGAATGTGACAGTGGGTGATCAGCCATTTATGTATTTATTTAGTCAAAAACTGTATGTGACGTATGGGGGAGAAAATCTTTCTTGAGTTTCAGAATCCCTTCCCAACAATTTAACTATTTGTACTTGAAGGATGAAAAAATAATAGTAAATAATAATAATAATAATAATAATAATAATAATAATAATAATAATAATAATAATAATAAATTTAAAAAAGTGAGAGATTAACATGCCAAAAACTAAAACAAAAATTTTCGTTGCCAATTATAGAAAAAATATTTTTAACGATAAACGAACGAACAGATTTAATTTTTCTGTATTGCTAACAAAATAGAAACTCACCGTAAGCTCTACTACCTCTACAAGTAAAAGGAAAGCTCAACAAAACGTGCGCATAGTGAAGCTACATTTACGTCCAGAAGCAAATCAAGGGGCCATCTCAGCATTTGCTCAATGGATCAGGGAAACTGGACAAAAACCCGATCGAGATGGAGACATTCTTACGGTGTTTTTGTCAGACTTTCCTTTCCAAATTGAACGTGCGCTCAAATACATTAGCCATGTTTCTTTTTTCTTTTATAAACGGAAAATCTTTCAACTTCACTAGGATTTTGTACATACCTCTTTGCATTTTACGTACTTCATTAAATGCCGAGTAGTATGTATCTTTCAGATGATTATCTTCGTCGTTTTCATCGTTCTTCCTTGTCCTTCACATTTACCTCGTATTTCTCCTTAATATTTCTCCCGAACAGCGTCGACCCAACGTAATATGAGGACGAGTAAATTTGCGTCACACCACCAAAATTAAATCTTAGTCTGCAAGCATTAATTTATTTCTTAATGTAAGTGATTGCGAGTCCACCACTTAATGAACTCATAAACGTCATTCCCGTTATCGAGAACTTTAAAAACGAAGCAACCGGCGCGAGGTGATTCAGGGTAGCTGGGTAGTATTTCATGTGGCTCTAATTCGCAGCAATTTTCCGGCGCATTAAGGTTTGCATATTCATCGGGGCGGCGGCTCCAAAGGGGCGGGGGGGGGGGCAAAGGGGGCATGAGCAGGATGCAGCTCATGAGCGCGGGCGACTGGCCATCTGATAGACCGCCGCCGATGCGCCTCCGAAGCCCGGTCGCGTGGAGGCATGCACTTTGGAGGATGCAGACTAGGATCTCCGCGAGTTGGGGCGCCATCGTATATTCAAACAGGTGGAGCTACTACAGCACATATTTTCTCGTATTGTTTCTCACTTTTGCAGTTTTCGTAAATTCAGCGAGTTCAACGTAAATCGACTTGCACTAGTTTTATGATCGTATGCCATACTATCCGAGAAAAAAGCAATAAAGAAAATATTGGAGTGTTTTTTTGAGAAAAATCTTGTTTTACAAATTGGCTTTATTTCATGCAAAAATTATGCGAAAATGACTCACGTTTTGAAAATATTCTACATGACCTCATTTAAAGATCTAATTTTCAAGTAAAGAATTCATTAACAAAAAATATCTCTTCTACGTTGTAGTTGACGCCGAAAAAATATTCAACTTTTGCAAATATCCAAAATAAAACAAAAATCGGATTATCGCCATTTGTGTGAGGATACTTTGTTTATATAAGCTGTGAGAAAAAAAGATTTGGAACCATTTTTGACAAAATTTTGAAAATATAATTTAGAAATATATGCGATTCAAATTCAGTGGGCCGAGTAGTATCAGCCTGATTGTTCGAGGAATAACAGTTTTGATGAAAATGTTATGAATGGTTCAACCGTTAGCTTTGTTCACAGACGGACAGATGTTTGCCGTTAACCAATTGGAGACCCTCAAACCAATTTTTTCTGTCGTAATTCGCAAGAAAGTAAAGAGACGAAAAAGGTTGTCGCGAAAACAACTTCGGGTTCAGCCCAGGGCCCCAACAGGAGAAATCGGATTGGTCGCAGCCCACTGGAGCACCAGCCAATCTCTCCTGGAACCGGTGTTGCTTCTAGCTTCTGGAGATCTTGAGATTAAGAATGATATTGATGATTTGCACGTGATCTTCCGATGTGTCTTCATCCACGACTGCAGCGCCTCTGACCGGGAGGTCCTAGGTTCGAGTCCTGACAGCGGCAGGATTTTCGACACTTGCTTTTCAGCTAGGTCGAATTCAGTCGCTGTCTGGAGGAGAATTCTAGCGGCCGGCTGCTCTGATCGGTAGTTTTCCGTGGTTTCTCCGATCAACACCAGGTGAATGCCGGAGCAGTACCCTACCAAACGGGCCACGGACCGCGCGCGATCTGTCCTTACTCTTTCTTGTCCTATCCTCTCCCCCTTACACACTCACTTACACTAACATGCATTACACTACCACATATTCCGGGAGACCGGTCGGGAGTTTAGAGCTTGTCCCGGCTTGGGCGGTGCCCCGCTGGTGGGAGAATCCTGGTTAGGGGGAAACCCCACTAGCCGACGGTAGGTCGGTGCCGGATCTCGCCATCCAGCGAGGGGAAAATCATCGCCATCTCCCGAGAAAAAACATGCACTACACTAACGGGACTAATGACCGAAGCAGTTGACGCGCCCGGAAACACGAAAAAATCAATCAAATCAATCATTCATCCACGAACTCGCTAAATATCCGCGATCTTTCATCATGGGTCGTATAGTAGATCATCGCCTGGCCTTAATAACGCGTGTAGGGCGGCATAGATTCAGGGCAGGAGATGTCAAGTTCCGGACCGTCCTTAGCAGGCTTCTGCCACCAGCTAATTAGCTGGGTTTGCCGTTTGGTTGGGAAGGGAAGAGTCGACTGCTCCGATGCTTCCGCTGAGTTCGAAGAACCGCATGCAATCCTTCGTCCTCCATTCTTGTTTTCTCTTTTCCATGTTTTCGCGATTATTTGAACCCCTACAACGTTGAACGACTGCCCCAGTTGTTGTAGAAAGACCCCAGTTCTGAGAATATGCGGAGATAGGTCTACGTTCGAAATTCGCTGTACCGCCAACTGAAGAAGAATCAGAAACAAAAAGAAACAGAAGAAAAGAAGAGTCAGCAGGCGTAGTCCTGTAACGTACCGCATCACAGCAACTGGAGTCTTGTAAATATCTGCGGAGGACGCGAAAGATAGTTTGTAGGTCCGCGGGCTGTACTGTCCACTAGGCCACCAGGCCACTACGTAGACAGATGCCGAGAAGTTTGTCACCGCCCGGTGGAGGAGCCGCCCTCCTAGAATTAAGGCTTTAGTTCGACCCACGTTTGATCCAAACGGAATTTGCTATCGACAAATCGGGTTCACGGTAGATTTCTTCTGGGTACTCCCGTTTCCCCTATTCTCATTCAGTCATCTTCTTCACCCCCATGTCAATTTTTCATCTGATAATATTCATAAGTACGGAATCTCAGGAGCTTTCCAAAGGGACCCGGCGGTGGTCATTTTGAGTTTATGCTTCGGAACTACGACCATTGCCCTATCTCCCCAAAAGTTAATTTCACTCCATAAAAAGAGTCAAAAGAGGGCTGTGGAAACGGCACTGCGCTGAAGGTCCAGTGCAGGTGGGATGCAGGCGGGGAGCGGAAGCGACTGGCTTTAATGGTGCATTGGCATTGTCGATGGACCTCAGATCGGACTCGTCCCGCCCACCTCCCTCGCGCGTGATCGTCTTCGTGGAGCGACCGTTCGCGCGTGTTAATGGGTTAAGCCCCATCCGCAATGCAAACATAAACATAAGCATGTAACACATTGACGTAAACGTTAACATAAGTCATAGACTGAAGTATTCATACCGGGAGCGCTCAGTGCATCAACTGATGCTACTGCAGCGCCTCTGACCGGGAGGTCCTAGGTTCCCACTCCCCACGGCGGCAGGATTTTCGACACTAGCTTTTCAGCTAGGTCGAATTCAGTCGCTGCCTGGAGGAGAATTCTAGCGGCCGGCTGCTCTAATCGGTAGTTTTCCGTGGTTTCTCCGATCAACACCAGGCGAAGGCCGGAGCAGTACCCTACCAAACGGGCCACGGTCCGCGAGCGGTCTGTCCTTCCTCTTCCTTGTCCTATCCTCTCCCTCTTACACACACACTTACACTAACATGTACTACACTACTACATATTCCCGGAGACCGGTGGGGAACTTAGAGCTTGTCCCGGCTGGGGCGGTACCTCGCTGGTGGGAGAGTCCTGGTTAGGGGGAAACCCCACTAGCCGACGGTAGGTCGGCACCGGATCTCGCCATCCAGCGGGGGAAGTTCCCCACTATCTCCCGAGAAAAAACATGCTCTTCACTAACGGGACTAATGACCAAAGCAGTTGACGTGCTCGGAAACACGGAAAAATCAATCAATCAATCTGAAGTATTCATACTGTCGAACATACTCGTAAGCAAAATAAGAGTTCATATTGGCTGTGAGACATTCTAATTTACTATTGGTTGGATGTTAGAATCGATTTCGATCGTCTGTGTCCACGACCAGGGAGGGTCCTTGCCATGGGTTGCGTTAGTTCGTCTATCGACTTATTTCGATACTCGATTTTGAGTTAACGTACTGTGATTGGTTCATTTCTGATTTCTGACATAAGCATAAGGATAAGCAAAGAAGCTTGAAGCTGGCAAGCTCTTAAGTGAACGTCTTACGATTTATGCTTATGCGAATGCATTGTGGATGAGTCCACTTATGGACGTAGCTCTAACTTTTATGATAACGCCATGCTTAAGTTTGTGTTTGTATTGTGAATGGTCCTTTAAACGCCCTCGTCTGCGGCACGCGACGTCCGCGACGCAGGCAGCAGGAGGGAAAAGGTCCTATGGGTGCGCGCGACTCTCCTGCTTTAAAAGGATCCCGCCTAATTTCTTTTTGAAGGAATTTCTTGTGACGTCTTCGTGTGATGTTGGCAACCATTTGCATATGAGTACTGATTCTTGACAACCTTCGGCCGTATTGAAGGATGAATGTCTGTTAAGTTTATTTTAATAAGAGGCGTTGCCGTAGGCAACAAAAGATTGGTGTTGAGGATGGTTGCGCGCGACTCCGAGGATTTCAAATAGATTAGCATTATTCTATAGAATAATGAGATTTAATTTTGGTGTCGTCTTACCTTAGTGGAGTTGGTCACTAACTATATATTTGCACTAAAGCTTACTGCAGACAATAGGAAACTGTTGTAACGGTGGTTGCGTGCATCTCAAATGGGTTCAGATGCTTCGGCTTAATTTCTTTTTAAAAGAATGGATTTCATCTACTTGTGGGGCATTGATAGGATCTTGGGGACTAATTGCAAATGATTGCATGAGTCTTGACTTCCGTGGACATCATAGAAGCATGAGTGACGGTTCAGTTTATTATTTGGGGATTCGTGGTGTATTGTTTTCCTCAGTTTACAACAATGACATGGTGAAAAGTTCGTGCCTTCCACGGGATCCGAATCCATTATCTTGACTCATGGTGTTACTTCTACGAAGCGAGAAAATGAGCGTGTTATATTCAGTAAATAAAGTATTGTTTAGATCCTATTCAACCATATTTTTTGTAATTTCCAACGAGGCGGTAAGTAGTGAGCAGCCCGGTAGTTACACTTTGAATAGAACTCGGACTCATACATGTATCTTTTATAAGATTGGTATCACACCGATTCTTCAAATTTAGATTTTTCGAAGTGACTGATTGAACATCCTTTGCTACTATAGCGTATTTGTTAGTTTCATTGAATATTTTGTGAAATGATACTCTCTTTGTACTCTCGGTTTTCTTCCCGCAGAATGCAGCCTTAGTTACCATAGAAGAACCCGTCTTCTGAAAGTGTTGTTTTGCACTAGTGGCTTGCCTATCAGTAGAATACTTAACGCTTAAACGACATTAATTACACTGTAGAAAACCTTCCAAATCTTGAAGCCCTCAGTTGTATGAGAATTGTTATCCATTTTCTGGAATTTTATTAAGTTCACTGGGGAGTTGTAATTGGAGTTTCATATTTAATTGCTCAAATGATAAATAATTCTTGTTCCACATTCAAAACCAAATCAATCTATGTCAATCTTTCAGAACGTATTTTTGTAACAAGATAAATAACCCTTGTCGAGAAAGAATCAATTCAGAAAGTCTTATCGCTTTCGTATACACTGGAGCTTAATAGCCTCTTACGTAATCCATTTTGCTATACTGTCTTTTCCTTGTTCCACAGTTATCACTAATACCACATGCTTTCATTAGATAAAACGTATGGTATCGAAATGTTCAATGAACAGTCAACGGAGTATCAAGCAGTTCCGTACCAGTGTTTTTCATAAAATAATTGCTTCCGACTGCATATTATGTATGATATCCACATTTTGAAACATTTAAATCAAAGAATCTAAAAGAAGAAAGTTGGTCTAGAAAACTTTCCCGGAGCATTCTTTCGATCAGTTTAGATTGTGTTGTGCAAGAGAAGATGGTTCACTAATAAGTAGGGAACGGATTTTCATGTAAATACATATTTTTACAGGGACAAGATACCTGCATACACTAAGATTTATTAGACTTAACACGAGATTCTGAACGAATTGAAACCATTTTTATTTTACATATTTTGGTATAATTACATATTTTTACATATTCCTTCTACTGCTACATATTTCCTTACATTTTAATATATCTATAAGCGGAAAATGAACATTTCACTTGCGCGTTCGAAATATTTTACTTGGAAATTAACTTTGTTACTGAAATATTTGCAAAGGCATTCAATGTGCTTGTATTAATGACGGACCATCCCTGTTAATTCTCAAACTTACTCCTGCGCCCCCCCCCCCGCGTCTTCTGCTTCTTGGAAACCGCGTACTCGGGATCAAGGAGGAGCGGATGAATGTGAAGCAGAAGGAACTTCAACCGCGTGCTTACACATGATTCAAAGACTCCATGCGTAACTCGATAAAAGAAATATTTTTCAGATCATTATTTTATCGGTTTTCTGGAGTGGGAAAGCGAAAGCTCCCTTTGCCCCCTCTCTTTCTATCACAGGGTACACGGTACTATGCACCTGAGCGCCGACTCCTCGTAAACATTGTATATACTATGAAAATATTATACATTTCGGATGAAGCTAGCAAATAATTGCTTCTGTAGATGTAGAACTTTCTTTCAGCCTCTGTGAATCCATGTTAAGATTTGATAAACAACGTAGTGTGCTTGGAAAACGGTTCAAGAATGGAATTTTAAACATTATAACGAATTTTTATTTCACATGTTTTATATTTTTTTCTACATATTTTAGAAAAAATTAATGCATATGTATGTACATATTTTGCTATTTTTATTACAATAAAATCCGTTCCCTACTAATAAGCATTTCAATTTGTCCCGCCCGGGCTTTGAATGAACCCCCTAACGAGAAAATTGTCTATTCGCACCCTGAATTCTCATACACTCTCTTTCCATCCATGAATTCCCCCAGTGAAAGGCTGACTAGATGAAGATCGGACCAACAGGAGAGACTGGTTCGGGTGAAGTGTGCTCCCAGATCGGTGTCGGTTCAAGGGCGCGATGTCGTCTGTCATGTGTGCTCGCCTCTTCTGGTTTGGAGCTGTCATTGCCTCGTCTGGGACCCGAGAGCGCGTGTCTTGAGTTTCTCTAAAAGGACGGGTCGCTAGGCCAGCGAAAGGTCGCTCCAGACGGCGACACATTTCTTTGCCTTTCCACTTTCCTATGTTTCCCTTTGCAACGAACCGTAAATTACTTCTCGTAGTAAAGGTAAAGGTAAAAGTAAAGGTGAAGGCGCCCTCATGCAATGGCACACAGGCCGATGTGGCCCATGGATTCGAATCTGGGTCCTTCAGGTCAAGCAGCTAACGCACTACCACTGAACCATCGCGGCTCCTCTATTCGAAGCCAGCTATTCAAATTAAGAAGCAAGATGTTTAACGAGCATGTGTAATTTCCTCAGTATGCATTAGCGTCAAAGTTTTCAAACTTACGGATCCCACTGCTCTCGAGAACTCCTTCAAGACAATCGTCCAAGTGTACAATATTGTAAGTGAAAAATAATTGATTTGAGAATCTGTCAAGTGGATAAAACTAATTTATTTTGTCTTATTTTCTGTTACGATTTCCAAAAAAACTGAATTGAAGAAAATTCTGCATTTACAATAATGGATACCAAACGATATGTAGGAAACTATAGTTTAAATATACCTTAAGAAAATAATTTAAAAAATACTCTTGAATGACTGGGTAGCTCTCTTTACGGAAACATGAGAGAATAGAGGAACTTATATGATGTTATTAAAGGAAGTTCTCTCTGAAATATTAAAAACACTTTTCTTTTTGAGTTTCTTAGATTGAACATGCGCAGATCTCCAGAGGCGGCTGCGCGAATTCCCGTAATTTTGAGGCCGGCCCCAATTTTTTTCCGAAGTCCAACAGCACGGCCGCTACTCCACCGGCACTCTTTGCCGAAATTCGGACCAACGCCCACGCCGCAGTTCCGCGAGTCAGCGTCGCGCGCTGGCTGGCTGGCTGTACTCGCGTCGCCGTGTCCGCACGAGTGCCGTCAGTGACGCAGCTGTGTAGTGAAGTTCGGGGCGCTTCTGGTTGACTGATACACTGGAAAGTAGTGGCGCTACGACAGCACGGACGTTTTCGCATTATTCTTGACGGTTACGTAACATAAGGAGGGAGCGGATTTCTATGATTTTGCTTATTTTTGTATATTGGTTTAGCGGTGAAATGTCGTTGGCTTCTACATAATTGAAATGATTCAAAGCGTTGCCATTGACAATAATACTATTTATTTGAATAAGAGTAGCTTTCGATGGCTTAGCCATCATCCTCCCTGACAGCAAGAAACTGAGGATGATGGCTAAGCTATCAAAGTTATTCAAATAAATAGTATTGTTGGCAATGACAAGGCCTTTTTTTTTTTTTTATGTATGTATTTGGCTGATTTTTCCTATTGGTGCATATTCGTGTAATTATAGGCGCATATTCTGCACATTTCGTTAAAATAGAAACTTACCTGTAAAACGTTTCGTCTTTTCATAGAATCTATTTATTTGTAAGCGTTCATCGATTCGTAAGAGCTTGTCACAATTTGCGTTTTTTTCTATAGATAAAGTACTTGTGCAAATGTAGGATATTTATTAATAATATATTTTTAAACCAGTCAGAAGAAATTTAAAAAAATACAGTGTACTTCACTAAGGTGAATATTTACATCAATTATTTCTCTCGTAAAGTAGGGTAGATTATGTTTTGTTTGCACAAAAATATATCTCTTTTCATTCCAAGCACGTTTCTCCTGAATTTTATTAAGAAAATCTTATAGAGGAAATTAAATATTGTTAATTTTAATTGCATATTAAAGGGCAAATTTCATAATTTTTACGTCATAAATCATTTTTTCAAACATTTAATATTTTTAACCCCACTTGAGCATACATTTGTACGTAACATACATTTGTGTAATTTATGAAAAATTGACAGGATAGAATTTCACTGTTATTAAACTCAACAAGCTAATTCCTGACGTGCCGGGATCGAACCGCATATACAAGCAAAAACTACCCGACCGATTTTTCTGAAACTTTCACACTTTGTTCTTATTGGTGTCGGGGGTTTTTAAGAGTGGTTTGAATTAAATATGACATACGGGAGCGTTGTTTTTGCAAGGATCATGGACGATGTGTGTTTTACGCCGTTCCCAGAGGAGGAGGATGGAGTGCTTGGAGTGCGATCTATGGATATACTATTTTGAACTACACGCCTGGCCTTGACTCAAAATGTCGAATAACATCGAAGTTGCGATGCAGAAAGTCTTTTGAATCGAATGCAGGCTGTGCACAACAGTTGATATTTGATTTTTAAAGTATATTATAGAAAAGTATAATTAATTCATAGTTGACGTGTAGTTATACGTTACTTAGTTAAAGTGTAGTTAATACGCAGTTAAATCTTCATTTAATGAAATGATTTTAAATTTGAATTGTGTTTATTTAATACACTACAATGGCGAAGTATTACCGTTTTCTCTAGTATTGAATAACGCTAGACATTGGCTAAGGACAACACTTGGAAAAAGCGCTTCTATCGTCCACTATTAAAATATATTTTTTGGGCTGAAAATTAACCTTCCTAACTGTGCGAAGTCTCTGCAAACTGTGTCTTCGCTCACACGCAATAAAAATTTCAACTTCTTTCGACAAAAAGGACTCTCACTTTTATGAAGGCGTAACAAAATGAATACACCAACATTTCTGTCATCTTAGTATCTTCGTTTCTATTCTCTTGGTATGTTTCCAAAGAATTTTTTGTAGTACAGTGACGTAGTTGTGCGTTCAGGATCGACTTTTTCGTGTTTCCGTGCGCGTCAACTGCTTGGGTCATTAGTCCCGTTAGTGTAGTGCATGTTTTTTCTCGAGAGATGGCGGTGATCTTCCCCCGCTGCATGGCGAGATCCGGCGCCGACCTACCGTCGGCTAGTGGGGTTTCTCCCTAACCAGGACTCTCCCACCAGCGGGCCACCGCCCCAGCCGGGACAAGCTCTAAGCTCCCGACCGGTCTCCCGGAATATGTGGTAGTGTAGTGCATGTTAGTGTAAGTGTGTGTGTAAGGGGAGAGGATAGGACAAGGAAGAGGAAGGACAGATCGCGCGCGGTACATGGCCCGTTTGTTAGGGTATGCTCCGGCATTCGCCTGGTGTTGATCGGAGAAACCACGGAAAACTACCAATCAGAGCAGTCGTCCGCTAGAATTCTCCTCTAGACAGGGACTGAATTCGACCTAGCTGAAAAGCTAGTGTCGAAAGTCCTGCCGCCGTCAGGACTCGAACCTAGGACCTCCCGGTCAGAGGCGCTGCAGTGACATCAGTTGATGCACTGAGCTACCGCTCCCGGTGTGCGTTCAGGAAATTGTGAAACCTTTTGCCCTAAAATATCTTGTGTTCTATATTTGTCTATACTTTTAACTGAATATTTTATTCTATTAAATTAAATGTCATTTGTTACTCACGATCAGTACTAGACAGACAAGCATTACTTTGCTTCAAGCGTTGTCGTTGCTTCAGACCATCTGATTGCTTTCCTTGGATCCTGAGACTCGCTTGCCAATTTGTGAATTTTTGTAAGAACACAGATAACTTATCTCACCAATTTGGTTTATCTAGATAGCGCCTAAGCTTATGCGC
This sequence comes from Teleogryllus oceanicus, assembly GCA_964035755.1. Taxonomy (NCBI): domain Eukaryota; kingdom Metazoa; phylum Arthropoda; class Insecta; order Orthoptera; family Gryllidae; genus Teleogryllus; species Teleogryllus oceanicus. The sequence goes on from CAXIVR010000004.1 coordinate 52,415,283, forward strand.
TCAAATTCCAATATTGGAATCAGTTCCTTCTTTCAGTAGTTTCTGTAGTTTTCTTAAGACGATTGGTATCTTTGTTCTACTATTCACATACACACAAGTTTTCATTCTTTCTTTCTCTCTTTCTTTCTTTCTTTCACTTTTTTTCTTTCTCTCCCAGTATACTCTGTGCATCACGGATGACTACATCACTCTACACATCATCCTTCTCTGGGCAGTCTGTACTTATTTTAACTGTCCATTGAAGGTTAATTCCACAAAAATCGGTCAATGGGAAACGAAATTCCTCGTGATTCAGTGTCAAACTCTTGAGTACTACCTTACGAAAACTGACTTAAATGTAAAAATATTGATGAAGAAAACATTCTCCTGGCAAGTTATTACTTTTAACCGACATTTCATCAATCATCCATCCTCATTTCCCGCCATGATCACTACGAAAGGCGGAATCTGATATCTACTCCACCCATCATACTCACATGTTGAATAAATAATAATCCAGTGAGATAAGGACGTCAATCTAGCGGTGTGGGATATCACGTTGCCATCTGCTGAACACGCGGCACATGCGTGTGGCAGTGTCTCGTGTTGCATGTAGCACCTTGGAGGCTGTGTAACATAATCAGAGCGTTCTGCTTTTGTCTGGTGAAAAATGGCGGTCGCCAACGTCCGCTTCTGAGTTAAGAACAAGACAATGGATGACTCGTGCGGTGCTGTACGCGCCAAAGGAAACTTGAAATCAATGTTAGTTTCCTTGTGGTCATTGCAGGATCATTGCAGGGTCATTGCAGGGTCATTGCAGGGTCATTGCAGGGACATTGCAGGGACATTGCAGGGTCATTGTAGGGACATTGTAGGGACATTGCAGGGACATTGCAGGGACATTGTAGGGACATTATAGGGACATTGCAGGGTCATTGCAGGGTCATTGCAGGGACATTGCAGTGACATTGCAGTGACATTGCAGGGACATTGCAGTGACATTGCCCGGACATTGCCGGGACATTGCCGGGACATTGCCGGGACATTGCCGGGACATTGCCGGGACATTGCAAGGAAAACGCACATTATAATCGTGCTCGACCGGGAATCGAATCTGGGGTCGCGTAATTGAAAGCGAGCACGCCGACCAATGAAGTAAACCGCGAGGGCATTGAATCATAATATTTTGAAACAGGAAACTATTCTACCGCTTTGTAATAATATTCTGTGCTAGCGTTATAAACTAGACTTTTCCCACACTGGCATGTGCTTTTAGGCTCAATTCCTGTGTTCTTAATCTCTTTTCGAACGGGACTTGAAAAACGAATCTCGAACATGATGTGAGAGAGATTGTGAGAGGCAGAAGAATGAATAGCATTGTGTCGGTTGGCTCAAAGGGGGAAAGTAGTAATGACCCATTGTTTGAATCGTAGAAACTCCGCAAATGTACACTCTTTGCCAAACTGCACGATGCAAATTACTTCAACGTCCGGGATTCAGAAGAGCAGGTAACTACATCTTCCGACTGGTTCCTCGTATATACTTTGCATGTGTACGACAAAATATTTAATACTCTAAAATCTTATACAATCGAATTCTGTGTTATTGTTTATGTCTTTTCTCATAGAATCGGTCCTATTATTTCTTTTTTGAATCACGTCGTTTCTAAATCCAATAGTCTGTCATGCGTGCTTAATAGTAGCTCTCAGGAGTTATTTAAATGATTAAATGAGCGAAAAGTTTCTTGCATCTTGCACATGACAGTTGCTATTGTCCCGTCAAATACTCAGTGTTCTGTGTTCTTTATTAGCGAAGGGCATAACTAGCCAATAGTATATTGACTATAGTGACTTTTAGTAATCTTAATTCTCAAAGTAATGGGACAGTTATTCATATTGCGTTAAAAAATGTTGATCAAGAGTGCTAGTCTCAAATCTACGGTAGAGATTTCGTTCTTCAGGCGTGCGTAAATAAGAAGTCGTTAATTAAATTGAATGAATTATGGATAATGCAAATGATATTCTTGAACTTAACGAAATACTTTGGAGTAATTCAATCAATTTATAGAATGGTTTTCTTTAAATCAAAGTACTACCAACCATTCCCAAAAATGGATCAAGGGGGTCACTGCCGCCATGTTCTTCCGTTCTCCAAACCGTTTTGAAAAAATACGCTCAGTCTTAAGAAAAGTAAATGTTCTTATTTGGCCATTACACAAGAGATGATTTGTGAAGGTACGCGATCCTTATACTCATTAACCTCCTAACAAAGGTCTATAAGGTCGGCCGGGTGGCCGAGATCGCTAAGGGAGTAGGGTCGTTGTGATCGCGGACCGGTCGCGGGTTCGAGTCCCGCCTCAGACATGGTTGTATTTGTGTGCGTCCTTTCACCCCTTGTCATCACCATTTCGTTTTATCTTCATAGTTGCCATACCGTTAACTCCAATAGTGGTCGCTAATGACCTAGATGTTGATGCGACCTTTAATAACCGATTAAAAAAAAAGATCTATAAGATAAAAAATCCGAATTTCGCAAAACAGCTGCTTAACTCTTTAGTTCTGAAACATGGACTGTAAGGTAATACTATTTAATAATATAATTTTGACTCCTTAACACCGTGCACCCCTTCCCAAACTGAATGCCTCCGCCTCTAGCCGTTTCTCTTATCTCCTAAAGCAAATATTTGAAGTCGGTTCACTTTCCTGCTACGGAGTGGAGAGAAAGTTATGTTGCGCGGAAAACTGGGAATTTTCGGCAGAAAAAGTCTTATTACAGGGCCCTGGTAACGAAAAAGTGGATTAATCCAGTTGCTAAATTTAGAAAAAAATTCTCTAACACGAGGTGTAGCCAGAATATATGTATTGTGGATTCTTGATACTGAAAAATCGATTGACGTCAAAACGTCTGTCCGTCCGTTCGTGAACAACGCTAGCGGCTAAACCGTTCACCCGATTTTCTCCAAAATGATATTGATATTCCTCAATCTATCTGACTGATGCTATGGCCCCTTGGATTTGAAAAACGGTATTTTATTTTGGGGATACTTTACATGAAGCCCCTGGGACATTTTCAAAATTTTCAAAAAAATGGCTCCATCGTTTTTTATACTTTGTTGTTAGATAGTGTGCAAGACGTTTAAGGGAATGCAGGTCTCATGGTCGTTAAAAACCCTGGTTTTTCGAAAATTGCAAAAGTTCAAATTTTTTTTCGGAATCTTCCTACAACTATAATATTAAAGAGAGATTTTTTGCCTTAAAAGAAATCTGTCCCTTAAGGATAGTAAAATATAGTCATGTACAATTTTTCGAACATTTAAGTACTTTTGCGTAATTTTGCGTGAAAACACGGTCGAGAAAGTTGTTTTAGCACTACTAGTTTATTCAATTTGGGCCCATTCCATGATGGTTCTTCGATCCAATCTGATTGTCCACATCCGGCCATCAGTTGATCCGATCGACGTTGAATGAGCCAACCACACAGTGGGAACCAAAACCAAGATTCGAATGCATTCGACTGTCCTGTCGCCGCGACACATCGCGGACTGTTTTGAGCGACATTCCGGTCTTTGTGACCTACTTCAAGAAAATCTTTTTTTCGGAAGTCTACAATATAACGGCCGAAATGTCTGCAAAACAGACAACCACGGGGCCCAGACAGCTGAGAACTCTTGAATAAATAGCCTACGACTAAATAGCCTAATTGCTTGAATAGATAGCCTACGACTTCTCAAAATAAAGTTGACCCATCACTAGGTAGCGTTGGTCGAGGACCGAGGTGGACGTCGAGGCGGCAGCGTCGTCGTCGTCGTCGTCGTCGTCGTCGTCGTCGTCGTCGTCGTCGTCGTCGTCGTCGTCGTCGTCGTCGTCGTTTGCGCCGGAAATCGTCGGCGGAAGTGCGTGACTACCCACGCATACCGATAGGGAGACTCGCACGCAGCATCCATCCCTCTCGTTGCAGACCTTACTTTTCCCGTTCTTTTAACTTACCCCTTTTCAGTTAGTCGGCTCCCTTGCGTTTGTTTTACTGCCAAAATCGCTCATGCAAGAACAGTAACATCAGCATTAATTGTGTAAATGAAACGTTATTACGTCGCGGCGGTCTGATAGTATTTATTTAGTCATAAAACAGTAAAAAACTGTATATGACATATGGGGGAGATCATCTGCACACGCCGTCTCGAGTTCCAGAATCTCTTCCCAACATTTTAACTATAAAGAGTTGAAATTGAAAAAAATGATGACGATGATGATGATGATGATGATGATAATAAGATATAATAATATGATATAATAATAACAATAATAAATAAAAATAAAAATAAAAAATAAAAAATAAAAAAATAAAAATAAAAAAAAAAAATAAAAAATAAAAAATAAAAAATAAAAATAAAAAATGAAAATAAAAATAACATTTTAAAAAAGTTTGAGATTGGCAACATGTGAAAAACTAGACATTTTTGTTTCTGAGTTATAGTAAACTTATTTGCAATGGTAAATGAACTGCAGATTTAACTATTCTGCAGTGCTAACAAAACAGTTACTCACCCTCAGCTCTACTACCACTACAAGCAAAAGGAGAGCTCAACAAATCTAGTGAAGCTTCATTTATGTCTAGAAACAAATCAAGGGGCCATCTCAGCATTTGCTCATTGGATCAGGGAAACTGGACAAAAACCTGATTGAGATGTGAGTCATTGATCCAGACTGTTTCCGACGTACTACCAAAGTATTTCCACTGACACTTTCATGATATTTCCGTTTATACGGAACACCTAACACATTGCCTATGTTGACTGCCACTATTCTATGAGTAAGAAATGAAGAAGTCGTGGAATCAATTTTGACCTTGGGCACAGCCTTTTTGTTGTCAAAAAACAATTGTATTTTCTTTGAGGGGGAAACGTGAATTCATCCAATATTAAATTTTAAGTTGATAGCAGTAAAGGATGCTAAGGATCCAAATGATTCCATGGTACTACAATCCTCTTAGAAGACTATCTTTAAACACTTTGCGAGTGTTTTTGATTTTTTTTTTTGTAAGTCTTTGGATTATGTATTATTTGCCAGGATGTTTGTAAAATTAATGAGAAAAAAAGTAGAAGAGTTATTCAAATTAATTTTATATATATTTATATAAATATCTCTTAAGTAGTTACTTTGTGTTGAAATCACATTTTCTCATTCCAGATTACCATGGATAAACAGAAAGTTTGGGTGCCAGATCCCGTTGAAGGGTTTTTACTTGGCAAAATTATTGACCTCGGGCATGACGGCGAAGCAACAGTCCAGTCATTGAATGGCAAGCAACTGAAAAAGAATGTCAGCTTAGAACAAGTGCATTATGCAGAACTGGATGATAACAAGGAGGTGGATGATAACTGTAAGTTGGTTCTTTCCTATTTTTTAATATCCTGAAATTTGTTTAAAAAAATGACAATAAAATATAAAAGTTTTTGGTTCAAAGTAAATAACATAAAAACAAATTTTCATTATTGAAAAATGATTTTAAAATGTTTTTCCTCTAGTTAGCAAAATTTATAAACGATACATGACAGCAATTAATAGCAACAGTTGTGTTTGTGAAATATGTAATATTAGAATAATATCTTGCTTTTATACTTGATGTTCTGGATAACTATAATACACTGTATAACAATAACCAGTTCTTTGATTAATATTATTGGAATCTGATTTTTAGAAATCGTAAAACCATTTCTGACTAGATTGTGCTAATTTTTGTGGGCTGTTAACGTGTTAATGAAATTCCTTCACTAAATATTTGTAAACTATCAAGATGATGTACAATGAAGAGACGTTAATTTCAGAAATATTCGTATTCTATTTTGATACTGTTATCTTCCAAGACCACATTCAGAATATGTGAACATATAACATATTCCTATATTGAAAGAGGCAAAATTTTGCATATAGAAGTATCAATTCCAATGTATTGGTCAACTATAATTGATCCACGGTGATACTCTAGCTCTCTTTTTGTACTAAGTCCCTGTACTTGAGTAACTTTAATTACAAAGGTTCTTTCCTGAAAGAGTGTTTGTAATCTTCAGTTTTATATGAAAGCATTAAATGAGAATGTAGATAGTTTTAACTCTTCATAAATGGTAATATGTTTATGCAAAACCTTTGTGTGTTTTTGCTTCACAATAATGATGAGAGATCTACAAAATGCTTACAATTAACTGAAATTGTATATTTCAGGTGCCTTGATGTACCTGAACCCTGCCACTCTTCTTAATAACATTCGACTTCGATACAAAAAAGACAAAATATATGTAAGTATTTTTTAATAGAATAATTGTAGTATCGTCTGATCATATTTTTTTGAGTGTCATAAATTGTCAGAGAGACCAGCCTTGTTCCTGTAAGATTCTATGCTTACCTTTTAATGCTAGTTCTTGGTCAGGTATTTTCAAGCTTCTAAAGTTAAAAAAAACAAAAAAACCCATAGTTATTTCATGAGAAAAATCCATAATGAATGAAACAGTCCTTTTTTTATAGTGTTCTGTCATTTAGAATTAGAATTACATTAGTAAAAAAACTGAAATTTCTAAATAGACTTGATAGTACCAGTTAGCTCAACATCATCTGATTATTATTTATTTATTTATTTATTTTACGTCAAAAAACAGTTAAAACTGCGTATGACGTGCTATGGGGAGAAGTGAATTCTGTGCACATTTTCAAAATTCTGTAATCCCTACACTAAGTCATATACTACTTGAATTTTGATTCATTTGCTAAATATATAAATGTAGATAATGTATTGTAAAATAATGTAATTTTAATTTTCTGAGTATGATTCATACATTTTTTTTATTGACAGACCTATGTGGCCAACATACTCATAGCTGTGAACCCTTACTTTGAAATTAAAGATCTTTATTCATCAAACACTATCAAGAAATACCAAGGAAAATCATTGGGTGTTATGCCGCCTCATGTATTTGCAATAGGTATGTGGCATACTTATTTCTCTTTAATGATAATTTTGTTTACAGGTTAAATTTTTGACTTCTTTTGTACTTGCCTTTTTCTTTTAGGTGATAAGGCATTTCGTGATATGAAAGTACTGAAACAATCCCAATCTATAATTGTATCTGGAGAGTCAGGTGCTGGTAAAACAGAGTCAACAAAGTACCTTCTAAGATATTTATGTGATTTATGGGGATCTGCTGCTGGACCAATAGAACAAAAAATTCTTGATGGTAAGTCATACCTTATTTTAGTACATTTCAAATATTTTAACCGGAAACATTATGTACAAGTTTTCTTGCCTTCAAATGCTTTTCTGGGAAGAATGGATTTCCAATTTGATAGCATCATTAATATTGTTTCAGCAAATCCAATAATGGAAGCATTTGGTAATGCTAAAACTACACGCAACAATAACAGTAGTAGATTTGGAAAGTTCATGGAAGTTCATTTTGATAGTCGTTGCCAAGTGGTTGGTGGTTACATTTCTCACTACCTCCTGGAAAAATCAAGAATATGTACACAAAGTACAGATGAACGCAATTATCATGTGTTCTATCTGTTGTGTGCTGGTGCTCCGGAGAAATTACGAACCCAACTCAATATTACGAAACCAGATGATTTTCAAGTAAGCAAATGTTTTCATATGCAAATCTATGGGGCTTTTGGTGATCAAAATATGAAATAACAATTATTTTTTATTTTTAGTATTTGAAGAATGGCTGTACACAATACTTTACTACTACAACTTCTGAGAAGAAAATTAACAATGTCCAGAAGAGTAAATCACAGCAAACCAAAGGTTCCTTACGTGACCCTTTGTTGGATGATGTTGAAGATTTCAAAGCAATGGATGAGGTAAGTGTGGGTCATTAACTTCTAAAAAGCTGTATAAAATTGGAGGAAAGTTGCAAAAATGCATGTTGTGAGATAAAAACTTACAATGTATTTTTTATAGGCTTTAGGGCGGTTAGGAATGAGTGAAAATGAACGTCTTGATGTATACAGTACAGTTGCTGCAGTCTTACATCTAGGAAATGTTGCCTTCGAAGATAATCCGGAAGATTCAAAGGGTGGTTGCAGAGTGCGTGCCGACTCTGAGAAGGCCTTGAGCCAAGTCATTATTTACAAGGAAAAGGAACAGTAATTATGTAAGTAGCATAATTAATAAAAAAATTAAATAAAATAACTATAAATTTGTAATAAATAAATCAATAATTTTATAGAATCATTATTTACAAAAAGGAACAGTGATATTGCACAATTACTGTATTCCATCATAATTGTGAGTCATTGTTTTATCAAGCAAATTTTCTTTTTAGGGTTCCTTTGAAAGTATATGAAGCAAATAATGCAAGAGATGCCTTGGCAAAGGCCACTTACAGTAGGCTATTTGATTACATAATTTTACGAATCAACAAATCTATTCCCTTCAAAGCATCTAGTTATTATATTGGAGTTCTGGATATAGCAGGATTTGGTAAGTCCTAATGATCTTTACAAGATGATGCTTACAAAGAAATATTGTTCATATTGTCTCTTCCTCTGAAGTATTTAGATACTTCAGGGAGGAAGAGACAATAGTAACTTGTATTATAGAATTTATGTGAACTTGTGACTCATCAAATAATCCCCCCTTTTTTTTCAGAATACTTCACTGTTAATAGTTTTGAACAGTTTTGCATTAACTACTGTAATGAAAAGTTGCAGCAGTTTTTCAATGAAAGAATATTGAAAGATGAACAAGAGTTGTACCAAAAAGAGGCCCTCAATGTCCCAAAAATAGAATATCGTGACAATCAGGATTGCATTGGTAAGATAATGATTTCTCAATAAAAAAAAAGGGTGCTTTTTATGGCCTAGAAAGATATGATATTGAACACTTATCTTTAACTATTAAATAAAGAGATTTATAGTCTTTCTTTGACTTCATATGAATGTGTAAGTGAATGATTGAATGCATGTGTGAGTGAATGATCGAATGAATGTGTAAGTGAATGATCGAATGAATGTGTAAGTGAATGATCGAATGAATGTGCAAGTGAATGATCGAATGAATGTGCAAGTGAATGATCCAATGAATGTGCAAGTGAATGATTGAACGAATGTGCAAGTGAATGATTGAACGAATGTGCAAGTAAATGATCCAATGAATGTGCAAGTGAATGATTGAGCGAATGTGCAAGTGAATGATTGAACGAATGTGCAAGTGAATGATTGAACGAATGTGCAAGTGAATGATTGAAAGTGGCAGTGTATTGAAATGTGCAAGTGAATGATTGAACGAATGTGCAAGTGAATGATTGAACGAATGTGCAAGTGAATGATTGAAACCGTGAGCAGTGGCTTAATGCATCAACTCATGTTACTGCAGTGCCTCTGATCGGGAGGTTCTAGGTCCTAGTACCGACGACAGCAGGATTTTTGACACTAGCTGGTCGGTGAGGTAGGACGGATTCAGTTGCTGTCTGGAAGAGAATTCTAATCGGTAGTTTTCCGTGGTTTCTCCGATCAACACCAGGCGAATGACGGAGCAGTACCCTAACAAATGGGCTACGGACCGCACACGATCTTTCCTTCCTTTTCCTTGTCTTATCCTCACCCCTCACACATACACACACACTAGCATGCACTACACTACCATACATGCCGGGAGACCAGTTGGAGACTAAGAGCTTGTCTCGTCTGGTGCGGTGCCCCACTGGTGGGAGATACCTGGTTGAGGAAAATCTCGCTAGTCGACGGTAGGTTGGAACCAGATCTTGCCATCCAGTGGAGGAAGATCACTGCCACCTTTCGATGAACAACATGCACTACACTTACGGTACTAATTTCTCAGTAGTTGACATGCCTCGAATCACTAATCAATCAATGATTGAATGTGCCTATTTTGTTTTCTCTTCACAAGTTTATTGTTTCCACAGATTTAATTGAAACAAAAGGAGGAGGAATTTTCAGTCTCCTTGATGAAGAATCAAAATTACCAAAACACAGTGCTCAACATTTCACTATGGAAGTGCACAGGCAGTGGACCTCACATTTCCGATTAGCTCTTCCGAGAGCCTCAAAACTGAAAGCTCATCGAGAAATTCGTGATGATGAAGGTTTCATGATCAGACATTATGCTGGAGCTGTTTGTTATCAAACTGTATGTTTTTTCTAATGAAATGATTTATTATTTGAAGAATTATTTTCGCAATTGTCTTTTTCCTTTTTAAATGGCTCATAAAATGATTTTGTTGTAGGCCCAATTTATAGAAAAGAATAATGATGCACTTCATGCTTCTTTAGAAGGCTTAGTTCAAGAAAGTAAAAACCAGTTTTTACATGGTCTGTTTGCCACATCATCTCTTGGACAAAACAAAGGTAAACTGACTTTTGACAGCGTTGGTTCAAAATTCAAATCTCAACTTAGCACTCTCATGGAAAAACTACGGAGCACAGTGAGTTTTGTTTTCTCTTCAATATTATAGATTTCATTGTAAAGAAATTGTTTATTTACCTAGCTATCTTGTTTTAATAACTGAATATTTGAAATGGTTAATTAAAGGGGACAAACTTCATTCGGTGCATAAAGCCAAATCAGAAAATGGTTGATCATTTGTTTGAAGGAGGGTCCATTCTGTCTCAATTAGAATGTTCAGGAATGACAAGTGTCCTAGAACTCATGCAGACAGGATTTCCGTCTCGTGTGTCCTTTGTAGACTTGCACAATATGTACAGTAAGATATTACCCCCAAAACTTGCAAAATTGGATCCACGAACTTTTTGCAAGGTATGTTGTATATCGACTACATGTTTATAAAACATTACTAATTTTTATTGCTGTTTTATCTGTTTGCTAATTTTATCTTAGGCATTACTTCGAGCTTTGGGAATGACTGAAAGTGATTATCGTTTTGGTGTCACTAAAGTCTTCTTCAGGCCAGGAAAATTTGCTGAATTTGATGCTATTATGAAATCAGATCCTGAGAGTCTTTCTGCTATGGTGGCAAAAGTGCAAAAGTGGCTGGTGGTATCTAAATGGAAGAAGTCTCAGTGGTGTGCTCTCTCTGTTATCAAGTGTATGTTCAATTATGGTTTCTTTTTTCCTAATTAGTATTTTATTACTTTGTAGAGTATTGTATTATAATTTCCTAATTAGTAATAACTTTACTATAACATTTCTTCTTCAAAACTTTGAAATTGAATTTGTGTAGTTCATCAACAAAATAAGTTACTTATTCTTTCAGTGAAATATAAGATTCTGTATAGAAGAGGTAACTTGATTACAATCCAGAAGTGGGTTAGAATGTTCTTAGCCAAGAAGCAACACCAACATCGCTATCAGGGTATTATGAAAATAAATGACCTGAAAGTGAGTACATGTATTTGTTAATATTATTGATATTCACATGTGAAATTTTTCAGAGTATTAATTTGAAATTATAAAACAAATTCTATATTATTCTCATTTCCAATTAACATGTAATACCTGTTTTGATTTGAAAATCAAGATCTTGTCATAATTTTCCTATTCCTACGAATCAATACTTTGAAATGCTTCAAATTTTAGTGACGAACACTTCTAACATAATGGGGATGTACACGAAAGTGGTCTTATTTTATATTGAAAAGTTCTTAATCTTTAATGGGCTAAGGTCCCATTTTGGGATGTATATTTAAACTTTTATATCTCATATTGTATTTTCCAGAAAATGGATAAAGTTTGTTAGGAGTCATATATTACTTTCTTATTTTACATGTTGAATCAACTTTAATGTAAAATAGACCCTTTTGAAAATCTGTAAGAACCTGTGGTACTACTGAACAATAACACAATAATATTCTCTGTGGTTGTCTCGATGTAATGTTCAAGGAAAACAACCAAATTAATTTGATTACCAAGGTTTCAGTGTCAGAATTTTCTCTCCCTAATTTTTTTTAATTTTAATGTTCAATATTTAAATATTATTACAATTATTTTTAAAAATTTAAAAAAGTCTTCCAAATGTTTGCAAGCCATGTTAATTTTTATTAATTATGTAAATAGCCATCTCTTTTACAATAATACAAATGTATGTTTTATATATATTGAAGGTTTTTATTTTTTACAGGAAAAGTTGAAACGCATGGAAAATATTATAAGTCAATTGAAAAAGGACAAAGAATCCAGTGTCAATGATTTGAAGAAACTGCAAACTGATATGGATGTTGCGGTTAAGAAGATAAAGGTAGTTTTTATGAAGTGCTTCTCTTTGTTTTATTTTTATTCATTTATTCAATTTATATTTCCTCTTTCAATTGATTTCTAACAATAAATATAAATTATTCATTTTAAATGTAACATTCAATTTCTTTCTTTTTTTCTTGTATACATTTCTACAGAGTGAATCCAAAATAAATTCAACTCAAGTGAATGAAATATACACGCAACTAATGAACAAAGCAAATACACAAATGAGTCAATTACAATCAAAACTAGAACAACAAAAGGGTGCAGAAGAAAAGGAGAGATTGAGAAAAATTCAAGAAGAAATGGAACGGGAAAAGCAGCAGCGAGAACAAGAAGAACGCAAAAAGAGAGAAGAAGAAGAAATGAGGAAGATGTAAGTTTACATGTCCATTGTAATCTTCAATAACATTTTACAATTCAGTCATGTTAAAATGCTAATTTCAAGAATTTTTTGTAATTAGGAAAGTTGAAATGGAAGCACGTAGGAAAGTAGAAGAAGAACAACGTAAGAAACAGGAGGACTTAGATCGAAAGACAGCCCAAGCTCTTCAGGTATGCAAGAAATTCTTCCTGGTGTATGAAGCAAATCAGATCTCATTTGATGGTTTTTCTACTTTGGGGATATAAATTTTGTCACTAAGTAATGTTAGAATTGTTGGGAAACTTGCTGTACAGTGTTTTACAATCAGTAAAGTTTGGGTTGAATTTCATTGCCTTCTTTTAGGAGCAGTGGCAGAAGGAAGACCACACTTACAGAGAACGCCTAGAGCAAGAAAAGAGGGACCATGAATTAGCTCTTCCCTTCAGGAAACAAATAGAAGAAATCAATAATGTTGAAAAGAGGTACGCATTATATAGTGTTTTGCATTATTATTTTTAATTTTAGAAATAATTTTGAATGATCATTTTAAAACTGTCACTAAACAATACATTCAACATCAGTAATTTGGGCTCTTGAATACTCTTGCATTTTCTTTGTGATGTTCAAAAAATTGTGTTGCTCTGAATGTTTCAAATATTTACAGAACATTGTAAAAATGGTAATATATATTTTTAGGAGAATTTCTTATGATAATGGAGACTTTATTTGTTGGTATAATTCCTTGTGAATTAGCAATTTACTCTGAAAATACCAAAAATGTTTTTATCTTATGTTGTGAAATCCAGGCTTTGATTGTTTTGTTGTGTACAGATTGTACAGTTTTGTGTGCATGTGGTGTGAGTATTATTATGTAAATTCATATCTGGGTACTGCACTCTCAGAAATGTTGCAAGAAATTGTGGTCATATTGAAATGAAATAATTATTTCTTCCCACTTTTATTTTTTCCATTATTGAAAAAAATAATGATTAAGATTAGCTACTGGATACCTAATATTTTGTTCATGTACCAAGACAGTCTTTTTGATTAATTTTGATGGTTTAAATGTCAAGAGACTATGCTAACGGTAACAAGAGCGCAGAAACTTAGTAAGGTATTTTAATGTTTTTTAAGGATGTTTTCTTTTGAAGTGGGAAGATTGTGATAATAGTAATAATAATATACCACCCATATTGTCTATGCAAAAAGACTTTTGCACCATCATATTTACTAATTTTTGTCCTAAATTGAATTTTGCTATTAATTTCTGTGCTCTTTGAAAATAATGAATTGTAGCCGTAAATTGCTTCACTGCCTCCCAAACTCTCCATGGTTTTGTTTTATGGGTTGAGTGTTGGGATGCCAATGTACAGTTTCAAGGGGTCAATGTCTTCTCTGCTTGTTTTCATGGTGATACAACAGTAGGTCAGCGTGCACAGAAGTCAAGAATTCAACGCCAAATAAGTTCAACAGGTATTGCCCACATTGCACGCTTTGTTGTTTTTCAACTTTCTTCTTTGGGTGTATTTTGCATGCTGCTTTGTATGTTTTGTTGTAAACAATAATATTTACAAGTTATTGCATGGGTGTCTCTGGTATGTAAAATGTTTCGAGCATTAGACTAAAATTTCACAGAGGTTCTTGCTTTCTTTGAAGCTGATATTTTTTAAAGATTTATTGAAGGCTTGTGTTTCTTTTTGAAGTTAGTTATGAAAATGCAAATTCACCAGGGTAGCCTTCTAGATCATGAGCATCTCCATAATATTTCTTGCCCATGCATTTTTGACTAATGAAGCATGGTAAAACATTTTTGTGTAAACCATGTTTTAATTTCACAATCTGAATGTTATTTGCATTGTTATTCTGAAAGTCTTCAGTTACAAAAAATGAAATTAGAATAGCCATTAGATGCACTTGAATATATTGGGAAGGACTCATGTTTCTCCAGTCGTGTTGCCAGAGATGCCTTGTGTGGTTGCATAAATGTACATTAGAATTTTCAGAAGTTCAGTGATATATTATTTTGTATTCTTTTTTCCCTCCTAGTTTGTTTGCTTTACTATTAATGTTGCTTGTGATTGTGGAATATTGGTAATTAAGTACTATTTCTGCACATGAAATCTTTTAATTTAAGGACAATTAATCCCTACTTTCCTACAGCCTTGTGATGAAGATGCATGAATATTTTGTCTTCTACTCTTGATTCAGAAGTATTTATACTCACCTGAGATTATTTTTAAAATTAATTGTTTTTGACTGTGGGTGAAATCTTCTGTAATTTTTCACTTTTGTTTTTTGAATGTTAATTTCTCTGATGACATTGTTGTTAAGTTGTGCACATTGGTGGCTTATTTTTTTCTTGTGATATCTTACTCATTACTCAGTTTTATATTCAGTTCAATCCTATTTTATTTTTTCACTAACAAAATGAAGGGACACGCATGAGTTTGCATTGAGTTTTTGGAGCATGAAAGTTAATTTGTAAGTTACTAATGGAAATATTGTTCTGATCTTTTGCCACCATTTCTTGTCCGAGGGGGTTACAAATTCATTTGGATAGAATACTTCAATAAAATACAGGTTTGAAAGCTTTACTGAAAAAAAAAATTACTATTACGTTTTGCCATAATAATGCCAAATGTCATTTTATCATTATTGGATAGGTCCTAGATGTGCACAGCATTAAAAAGAAAAGAGAGGGTGAGGACTACATTTTTGGGTCCCTTATCCAATTTTCAGTCAGCGTTTTTTTACATTTTTTTGGGTAGTTATAGGAGGTATCAACTCAAATTTGGCCACATTTTTTCAGTGAATTTTTGTGCAATTTTTAGTGTTATTAGAAAATTTGGGATTTTTTGATAATTGTTGATGATAATTGAACTTTTGATATGAATTTTTTGATAGTTGTTTTGATAATTGAACATAAATGCTTGCATATTTCTAACAATTGTAGGTCATAAACATTCAGGCCCTATTTATTTAATATGATTTCAAAAAAGTTCATAAAATTACACGTCATAATGAACTGAATGTAACATTCCATTATTTTTGGGGTACTGAAATTAACTCATTGACTCTATACTTGCAAATTACAAGCCCAGAAACAATTTCAAAAAGCTCTGTGGCAACAGTAAATTTTTAAAAAAAAAAGTGAAGTACATTCAAAATGTGCAATTGTTTTGCAATTTTTGACAAATACCGTATCTGCCTTTTTGTAAAAAATTAAGAAGTAATTCATAAAGAAAAATAATTTTAATAAGTGAAAAATTGCTGTAGTCCACAAGTTAATGACTACAGCACAACAAATGTTGACATTTACAACTAAATTAGGCGTCCATATTTTTCAAATTTGTTATCCTTAGTTAATAAGGCAATAAAATTCTTACTTAAGTATAAGTATGATAACGAGCTAATAGATTAATGTGTTCAGCCATTTAAAATCAGTGTAAATTTTAAAATGTATCCTTAGTTCCATACATCAATTTTAGCAGAGATTTAAAACATTTAGCAGAGATTTAAAACAACATAAAAGGTTTTATTCCATGCGATTACATGTCTCCTTCAAAATTTTCAGTGGGGCAAGGGTTCCCACCCCCTGTGCCCACGCCTATGAACGAGACTATTGTTGTATTACATTATACATTAACATTAGAATTCCCGAAGATGTCACTGCATCACCGACAGCATTATTTTGCAATGTGATTTTAGTTGTAGTCTTGAGAATCACAATCTTTTACAACACTGTTACAAGTTTTCATTACTTTTAGATGTTTTAATAGGAATAAGAATGTATTAAACTTTATAATTTTAATTTGTATACAATATTTTACCTATTCCGTCCATGGGTGTTATTTCGACAACAAAAAATTAGTTCGCCATGGGCCTCTACCATATTCTTGCAAGTTTCCCTTACGGCCTCCGCAGGGACGTAGCTATTGGCTGGTGCGACCGGTGCACTGCACGGGAGTCCCCGAAATCAATGGCCCCCAATTAAAGCACTCACCGACCCCGAATAAGGGCCGCAAAGACGATGACGGGTCCCGTTCGGATTTCTGCATTGGGGCTCTCGAGGACGTAGGCAGGCCTCTGTGCCTCTGCCTATTATTGCAAGATTTTCTGTAAGATTCTACACCAGTGGCGGCTGGTGACCCAACAGACTGAAGGTTGCACCTCCGTCGAACATATAGGTAAAAATCTACGCAATTCAAATCAATTAAAAGTAAGTGAAATAAAAGTCTATATTGAAACACTACTTACATAATTTTTTGCGTTGGATCCGCGTAAGACATATACACCTCCCGCGCACGTGGTTCTGGCTTTGATTTCCACTGGAGACTTAAATTCGACTCCAATTCATCGCAACAAGCACTATTGCTTCGACACCTTAAACCATTTTTTTTTAAATTTCGAAAACTTCACTGCCCTGGTATAGTTGTCAATAATGAAAGATCTTCGACACACATTCGTATTCACGAGTACGTTCGCAAACCGCTGGCCAACTGCAGCCACGGAGGACACTAAGGGAGTTCCATCCAGAACGGCCACCTTTTTATACAAAGAACTCATCAAAAGTACGTTTTGAATCAACTAACCTAATATCAAATGAAAACAAATTCTCCAAATATCATAAGCAATGCATTGAATATCGCCAAAAATTGACTGAACTTGTGTACTTTCAATAACAAGCGAAAACCATAAAACTACGTTGCTGTGAGTTAGAGGAAGACAGAATATTGGTAATCCTCTGAGATTCCCTCCGTGGTCGCGCAGCGTGACAGTGCCACTAGACTGCTTGCCCAACCAAAAGGCCTTATCTTCCCAGTGTTAAATACACGGACCAAAGAGTAAATCAGTTTATCCATTAATACAGCCAAGAGCGTGGTGCAATTCGTGGCAAGGCACCAGACTCCGGAGAGAGCGCCAGTTGGACGACCTTTGATTTCAAAATGATTTCATATACATCGATATTGCTGCAATATCTTGAATAATGAATGTTTAAAAAGGAAAATGTATATTCCTGAGACATTATGAGATCTTGTTCATTTTCTGGAGATTGTGGAACCTCCTACTTAAGCACGAGTCCTCACTGTTTTATAGTTCTTATCATTTCATTTATCAATATGCGACTTTGTTTTTAGAATCCAAGTGACGCACCTCTCACATCGTCCAATTGTTTCCAAATTGATTAGTTGTCTCTCTGCTTTCGAGGGAAGGGTTAGCTCGTTCAAGCTGTGGTAAATTGTATTTATTACGAAGGCGAGTTTCTAAAACATGGCTCTCATTGTCAGAAGTCTTAGTTCTGTTGAAATTCTTTGGATCTTGCAAGATATTCCGGATGATGATTCGGAGAAATTTGAAGAATACGAAAATGACGACGATGATAATTATGACGACACCTGTTTCCGACGGTGTGTATGAAGTGCCAAGTGATAGCGCAGTAGATTTTACAGACTTGGGTATTGTATGGAGAAAATATTACAATTAATGCATGTAAGAACTTTTCAGCTGATTCGTTGGGTTTATTTCTTTTGTGAACATTATATTTTATATAAATAACGACTTTTGCTTTGCGTATATTTTTCTTTAAATATTTCATTTGAAATAGATTATCACGAAGATTAGAAATTTTCAAGAAGATTATGAAAGTAATAAAAATCAATAAAACAACAAAATAAGTTAAATGAAAGCATATAGTACTTCTTTGGCTGGAATCAATAGTATCTTGGCTGTCTGGGAGACTCCGCGACATAGGCCCAGATGCATCTCTGCATACGACGCGACGCGGCGTCTTCCAGACAACCATTAGTATGAGTACATAAAATAGTACATTTGTACGAGTACATGACATATTAAATTGTCATTGTAGCAAGTGACTAAAAATAGAAAAGTGTTTAAACACCACCTTTGGGTGGAGTAAGTATCGCAAGTTGTTCGCTCGTACTCGCTCGAGCGCCCTAACACGGAACATTTTTCCAGGGCCGTAAGGTCGAGTTCGCAGTAGGCAATAACTCGGATGACATCTTGCTGTGTGTGTGCGATAGTTTCGTAAGCAGTATGGGTCCTGAGAATTCTTCCAGACTATATCTTTTATAATAACTACAACTACTACATACATAAAAGTGCATTGACTAAGTAAATGAAATGAATAATGTTAAAGAGCTTTCTTTTCGAAACTGTTAATCAGAAGAATGTCATTAATTCTTTCCGAATCAATATTGGTACTTTCCTCATGAATAATTACCTAATCCGTTGCATTTAAGTTTCTTTCATTTGCTGAGTTTGCAGTAGGAATAAAACATATTCCCGCCTTTTTTCCATCCTGCTGTTTCATTCCCTCTTTTTCTTTTTTACATAATTTGTACTTTTGTTTTGATGTATCAACTTTGCGGCATCTGCCTTTTTGTAATCATATTTTAAATCGTGACTCAACTGGCGAAGTCGCAAGTTCTACTGAGCGTCAGATTTCGCGGCCCAGCGATTTTCGCTCATGGCGTTGAGGCGAGAGAAAACTCGTAACGGGCTGCAATCTAGAGGATTTTGTATTAGCTGTCGTGGCGCTATGGAGCGAAATAAGTCTTGTGCAGAACTAGTTACTATAGAATCCCTAGACCTCTAGTGTTATTATGGAAAAATTATATGGCTCCTTGAAGTTGTGATCCCTGCAAGAATGGGAAATGGTGCTCTTGCTAATTGTTTCCTTTAGTTTGAATTTACTTTTGTTTTTACAAGTTTCAGCCTTGCTTATAACTCTGTAATCAGATTTTAACTGAGTTATGCAGTTAGTGAGATTATAAGTTACAAAAAAGTCACTTAAATTGAAAAAGAATCTCAGCATTAAAAACAATCCAGTACAAGTTTTAACAATTCTTGAATAATGAAACCTTAAATTCATCATATCTTTTATTTTTATCTACTTTGTAAAATTATTGCGTTATGATTCAAATTTTTCTTCTACTGATTCCTTGTTGGATTTGCAAACATTCCAGGTCTCCTCTGGTGCGTTCTATCCAGGAAGCACAGGGCAAGCAAAAGTACGATCTCACAAAATGGAAGTACTCAGAATTACGAGACACTATTAATACATCTTGTGACATTGAACTTCTTGAGGTACCTATATTAAATTTTCAAAAATGTCAGTACGTACGTGTAATGATAGTATTTTAAGTTAATTATCTTGAATGTTCCCAGGCTTGCAAAATAGAGTTTCATCGTAGACTTAAGGTTTACCATGCGTGGAAAGCTAAGAACAGGAAGCGTGCGATTTTGGACGAAAATCAGCGAGCACCGAGTTCCATTTTGGAGGAAGGTAATTATTACTATGAGAATAATTATCAACTATATTATCTGTGAATTATTTGTTTATAAAATATTGGTTTATTAATTTTTCTAGGAAATAAACCAAGACATGTTCCGATGAAGATGGCAGTTAACAATGTGACACAACGATACTTCCGAATTCCCTTTGTAAGACCTCCTACAGATGGGCAAACGGGACGAGGAGAGAAGCGTGGCTGGTGGTATGCTCATTTCGATGGCCAATATGTTGCTCGTCAAATGGAGTTGCATCCTGATAAACCAGCCATTCTATTAATTGCTGGTAAGTATTCTGGGGTCTTAGACACTAACGTCATGAAAGCGAACAAAATCTAAGAACGAGTGGCGGGAACAAGGACATTCTGTTTCATAGTTTAAATGAGAGTGGGCGCTTTTTACTTAATTAAAAAGTATTTTGGAGTAAAATGCATGGCACATTATACGCTTGACAGTTTCATGATAATTGAGAGGGATGAATGCCGGAGTCTTGTCCAGAAATTAAACACTCGTAGCGAAGCGTCAATTCGCCTTAAAAGTTGGAGGTTATAAATACGATTCCATTCCGCTAGTGGATCCGCGTTGCTCGCATTCTTCTCGTGGTTCGCGCTTCTCTTACTTTCGGTAAGGGAAAAGAGTCCCTCCTAAAAAAAATTGATTTAAGTCCTGAACCCAATTTATTCTGTATGAGATTGGTTGGCTCTGAATCGGCCATTTTCCTTTCCAAATTTCATTTTATATTGTAAAAGGCGAATGCAAAATTCGAAGTCTATTTATACTAGAGTATATTTAGTACTGGATTGATTGATTTGTTCGTTCGTTCATTCATTCATTCATTCATTCATTCATTCATTCATTCATTCATTCATCCATTCATTCATTCATCCATCCATTCATTCATTCATTCATTCATTCATTTATACATTCAGTATACTAATATAAATTTATCTTGCAAAAGAAAGAAGTCATATAGAGCAGTCACATAATGTATACTGTGTTTCTAGTACTTAATAAAAAGAAGGCTGGAACAAAGTAACAGTAAATCAATAAAACTAAAATATAACAATATGAAATAGTAACAATTAGAACCATGAACACACTAATTTTAGAAAGATAATGGCGTTAGTGAACCTGGATAATGTTTCAAAGCTAGTACATTTTGTATGAAATAAATTAAATTACTATTTTAGGCACAGATGACATGCAGATGTGTGAGCTAAGTCTGGATGAAACTGGCCTTACAAGGAAGAGAGGTGCTGAAATTTTGGAGCAAGAATTTAACCGTGAGTGGGAAAAACATGGTGGGAAGCCATATGTTCGACCTGCAGATAGAAAGAAATAATAGGTATAATAGGTAATAATAATTTTACCATATGTGCTTCATCAATGTGATAGATACGATTCTGAAAGAAGGATGTAAGATGATGGCACATTTCCAAATGTAAAAATTAATGTTAATATTTTAGTTAAACAAAACACTTAGTATTGTACCATAGCCTCAAATGAGCACATATATCTTTTTATATAAATTTACAAAATTGTAGTGCTTGGTTTGCACTATTTTACTAGGAAAGTCAATGTATGGTTCATGGTTTCCTTTGAAATGTTATTTGCACTTAACAGGTGTTCTTCTATTGATGTGAACATTTCAATTGCATTGTGAAAGGAGAATTATGGATTCTTAAAGAAATCATGAAAGTATCATCATATTACGTTTTTTAAAGTAGAGAAAGAGGGAAGTTACTATGTAAATGATTTTAAAATTATATTTTAATTCTGATTTATAATTACAGTGCAAATACTGTACAGTACAGTACAGTACAGTACATTACAAATTGTTATCAATTTGTTCTGACTGTTGCAGTTTGAAACTGTTATTGGTTAAGTAGTAATTTCATTGGGAATAAAACTGATTTTTTATGTAAAGGGGATTCACAAAAGATTCATCAATAATAATATGGTATCATTTGAGGTCATTTTTAATTTTTTCTGAAGTGTTTTGCTTGTACACTGCTTGTCAGGAAAATGTGATGATAGGAAAAACTGTGACTGGATGTGAGTAAAAATCAAATTATATTTATTGTGATGCTCTGTGCAACTAAAATCTGTCATTCATATTGTCTGTGTGCATAAAACACACAAAATACTATTGTTAAAAATATTCACATGAGTTCTTTGTTGAATAACTCCTGCAATATTTGGGGTTAAAATAAAAAGGAATTATATGTATTATGTATTGTAAATTTTATCATGTGAATAAAAAAATTGTTTTACAGTTACAATTTTTTTACCCCTAAATTATTTTTTGCTCTACAAAATTTCATTGTAAAAAATTAAAAGCATGTTTCGTGGTTGAATGATTATTGAAGTGTGTATTGTATATTTAAACCTTTCTCCCTTCCATAACTTGTCTAGACATGCAGCATTTGGAAAGTATGACATTTGTGCAAATGGCTTATATATCAATTTGGGCAGAAATACTTGGCAACTTTTCTATTACATACTACAAGTATCTGATGTGAACTACCAATAGTTTTTACACCCCGATGCAGGGCCCCAACATTTTTTTGTTCAGAACAAAACCTATTTACTTCTAATTCAAATGAACAGCTACAAAACATGTTGCACATGCCACATATGCCACAACTCAGGGAAGGGGGCTCAGGGGATCAACCGATGTCACTGCAGGTCCTAGGTTTGAGTCCCGATGGTGGCAGGATTTTCAACACTAGCAAGATAGCTATTATAGATTGAATTCAGTTGCTGTCTGGAGGAGAATTCTAGCAATCAGCTGCTCTGATCGTTAGTTTTCCATGGTTTCTCCGATCAATACCCGGTGAATGCCAGAGCAGTACCCTAACAAATGTGTCGCAGACCATGCACAATCCCTTCCCTTCCTTGTCCAAATTAACCTCTTACTTACACACACTATACTTACATGCACTACACTATCACACATGCCGGAGACTGGACAGGAGCTTAGAACTTGTCCCAGCTTGGGCGGTGCTCTGCTGGTGGGAGATATCTGGTTGAGGAAAGCCTCACTAGCTGACGGATGGTCAAAATTGTATCTCCCCATCACTGCCACCGCATGGGAAACATGTACTGCACTTAGGGGACTAATGACCTTAGTAGTTGAAGCCCAGAAATACTAATCAATCAATGAGAGGGAGGTGCACTGCTCCAGGACCTGTGAATCTCAAGGGGATCAATTTAGCCCAATGTATTCCACAATTTCTAATATAATTTAAACATTTTATTTAATTATTTTAACATTCATCTTTTTCAAATTTTCTAGTCAATTAAAAATGTTCTAAGTTCTTTAAAAATTGAGTAACTTACAGAATGCAGTGTGTATTGTGTCAGATTCTGAAACTGAGAATTCAGGAAAGCAGGGACACTGTGAAGCAGGTGAGCACCAAGGAATTTAAGCCTTATCTAAATACATCAAAATAATCAGTTCTAAGAAATAATAATATCAAAGATTTTGGAATAATATACTACTCTTATACATGTCTGTAGAATCTTTTATGAGGGCCCACATTCAACCTTTGTATCAGGATTCAGATTTTTTCTTGTCGGCCCTGCCTTTATGTCATAGTTAAATTTAATTGATTTTTTCCTCTTTCTATAATTTGTAATTGTAAAAATTTTATTATTTATTTACTTATTTATTTATTTCAGCAATCATTATGGCCACAATACAGCTGTAAAAGCTGTATGCTGAATTATGATGTAGTACCTAAATTTCTAATTTACTTTTTATAAAATTAATAGCATATATGATGTAAAGGAAGGACCTGCATTGCCAAACGAATAATCAAAATGAACATTGATAACAAAATTTAAACATTCCTTTATTTATACAAATACCATAAATACACATATTCTGACCACAATTTATTCTTTAAAGAAACATTAACATGCACTCATTTATATCAGGTACATCTTTGTACATTTTTTATGGTCAAAGAAATATCAAAACAAAATGTACATCATTCTTCCACTCATTCATACATTATATTTCAAATAAATATAATGATATAAGGAACTAAGTCGGTGGTCCCCATCATATGAACACATAGTAATGAGGAAGATATTTGATGAATATTTCCAACCATTCATCTTCACATGACTTAGTTTTTCAAACTGCAGCTGGTGGAGGTTCCCATCCACCAAAGCCTTTTTCCAAGGCTTCTGCTACAGCCAGACACAGGCGATCTTGGTTTGGTGCAGCTACCACCTGTAAAAGCAGAAACTAGTAGATTTCATATGTCACTGGTTCAAATGTTGATATGCCCCAGCATCTCAGAAAATTTGAAGAGAGGTGCATGTGCAAAAGAGACAAAGTGCTTGATCTTGTGCTACATTTATTGGGCCCGATCCTAAGAGCATCATTTTGAAGCCCTTTGAAAGGCGCAATTTTATAATTTAGAAAAATGGGAAAATGGAATGGAAAAATTTATTAAATAAATTAAAATAATAGCTACTATATTATAATTTATTTGAATTATTTCATTAACTTCCTTTTTTGTTGAATATTGATGGTCATTTATACATCAATTAACTGTAATTATAGAGAAATAGAAGGGAGATCAAAAACTGCAGTGCCACAGGTATACAGCATGCTATATCCTACTCATGCTATGCGATCATGGTTTTTGATCGGGGCGTCCCCGCAAGGGTTTGGCGGTTATGAGGTTTCGAAGAAAATCCTCTGGGCAATACCCGAGGCTTCGCAAGCTTCCCGTGTCGGCGGCGTTCGCACTCCTACCAACTTACACTTGCAGACGAGGCCGAAGTGGCACATGAGGGTGCATAACTTATCTGACGTAATCTCTTTTTTATTCTTAATTGTAATTCTTTAGGGTACCTAAATGGAAAAGCGGGTTCCACTAAACGGGCGGATCCAGCCAATCCTTTAGGGGGAGGGGGGCATCGTAGATTTTTGTTTAATAATCAGCATATTTGTTATATTGTATATTATTTTTGCAGTGTATATAAGATACTATACAATATTTTTAAATATCTGCATAATTCTAACACAAATAAATATTTAAATTTTTTTTTCAAAGAAAGAAATGAAACAAACGAAAACTCTTTAGGCCTTTTCGGAGGAGGGGATGGTGGCCATGCCCCCCCCCCCCTCAACAGATCCGTCTGTCCCCAAACCTTATCGGGCTTAACATACGCTGCCGTTAAATATGGCGGATATTAGACAGACAGATATGGTAGATACCATTGTGGAAATAACACCACCATGGTATAGATACTAGATTTCCACCGTGGTAGATACTAGACTGACGTGGACCCCACAAATAATTTCCTTTTTTAGCAAAGCAAAACAACTAGTTGTCGTTATTCAACACAGCATCGCTACCCTGTATTAAGTCCCTTCAAAATATTTTTTTGGGAGACTTTGATTGCACCTATTATCACATAAGCCTACACAGTGTGATGAGGAACATCACGAACATCGTTATCAAAACTTCAAATTCTGCAAAACAGATATCTTAGATTAACAGTAGGTGCACCATCGTCCGCAATTCCCAACAACATACATACTAAAAATAAATACTTTTTTAAGTGATTCACTTACAGAGTTGGCTTAAAAAAATTCCAGATATGTCTTCAGAAAGTAGTGAACCGAGGAGGGGGGGGGGCGGAGAATGAATACTAAGATAAGACATATTTTTGAACAATGACATTTTCATATATTAACGTAACAATCATCTGCTTTAATATTATATGATCTTTGAACAATGATGTAGTAGTCAATAATTTATAATTAAACATATTAAAATCACAATTGTCTGCATTACTATAATTATCTTTCGGTAACATTCTTTGGTTTCGATTTTATTTAACCAATTTACTATTTTCTTTTTGCTTGATTGAGTAGCTTTTACGTTTTAAATCTTCTTGAATCATTCTTTAACTTTCGTACTTTTATAAGGAATGTTAACAAAAAAATCGAGTTTGTTGCGTTCGTCGATCCAAACATTTTTCATAATACTTAGCATATATTGAAACAATTTCAGTAGATTTGGGACTAAAACTAAGACAACTGCGCGGGCCTGCGCGCTAGCCAGGATTCACAACAGGGCAAAGTCAGCTCAAATCGCGTTTAAAACAAGATCTTTTTACACGTTCACTATTATCATTTTCTAATTAGTGAATCAATAATTGAAATAGTGAACATTTCACGCAAATAATGAAAATCTGTCAACCCTATTCATCTAAACCGTATTTTAATTTCCCATCTTCCCCTTCGTCCCCAATTTTCAACTTAGGACGAGACCTTCCATCATCTACTATGCGACTCTTCCCAGGATATCCTCGTAGGTCACGTTTTAAAATCTCAGATTCTTAGCAATAAAATAGTTGTAAACGATAAATGAAAGGATTGACCACAAAATGATATACTCAGTAGTGCAGTGTAGAAAACTTCCGGTGGGTTACTTCCGAACAAAATAAAAGCTGTAAGGTCTTAAGGGATGATAAGTATCCTGAAGTTAATAAAAAATGTCGAATTACCCACGTCAAGTTTGAGATATGAATATACATCGTGTTTCATCCGCGGTTAGTAATTGTTTATTTTATAATTTTAAAAGTAGTTCACGGCTGTCGATTGGAGCTGAGAAAGAGGTAGTAAATTTTCCAGTGGCTTAAGGACGTAATGTGCTTAGGATGATTTCATTTCTTCGAAGGCTACTTTTTTAAAACGTATTTTGCTATAGTTTTATAGTCAGTTATAGTTTTGATGCAACCATCTAGAGTATGACTAATCAGGAACTTTTTGCACCGTCGGATGTTAAAGCAATCGACAGCAGAATCGATCTTGTGCGCATGCGCAGTTCAAGTTTCGCATCATTTTTGTGCATCTGCGCATGCACAGAAGATCGAGATTGCAGTCGATTGCTGCCCGCTAAGGCATGCAATAATTCCCTAATAGCAGAAACAAATACTACTTTCTTACCAACGTTTAACGTTTTTATTGGTACGTCCTTCAAGCCACCAAGAAACGCACTCTCTCTCTCTCACCCAGTTCCAATCGACTGCCCTGGGACAGCTTTATTTAAAACGAATAAATAAACAAGAACTAACAGTAAATGAAGCACGTTCGGTATTCATATCTCGAACCATGGAAATTGGTTTGGCTTAAGAAAACCGTGATCTTCAGATGATTTCATCTTCGAACATCAATCCAATTATGGAACAATGTTCAGGACCTGTTTAACATCGAGGCATTTGTACGAGTAGGACGTATATACAGTGGGTGGACAAATTATTATGATCACTTGTACTTACGAAAATAATGCAGTTTTCTTTCAACTGTATTTATTGATAGTTACATTTTATGAATTTCAACATGTGGTACACCAAAATGCAATTATTATAGATTATTTAACATCTGAAATACGCAAGGTAATGATAAAAATCACAGGTCACGGAGAGCTTTTGCTTTTGTGATGCCACCTTTCAATTTTATCACTTCCATGACTCTTTTTGGCACATTCTCAATACACTTAGGCCCAATGCAAATGTAAACTAATTCATTATACTATATCTTGTTTTTGTTAAAGTAAACATTATTTTTCTTTTTGACTATCAGTATAGTCTCTAATTGTATAGAAACAGTTTTGCAGCAGAAAAGATTTTACTTTTAACTTAAATTTGTGTACCAATTTTAATTGTTTAATTTCATCTGGCAATGCGTTGTTAAGTGACGTACATGTATTGTATGTAGATTTCTTGTAGTGAGCTGTTGATACTGACACTTGATGAACATGATTTCTACGTCGGGAACATGATTTCCAGTCGTTTCTCTGACGGGAGGGAAATATGAAAAGATAAACCGAGTCAAGTTAACATCTAGTTAATTAGTAAATAAGTAAATCAGAATCATTAAAATGAGGCAAAAAATAATAGTAGTTTATGCAATTAGTTTATAATGTTAAGCTTTATTGCATGAGTACATGTTTTGAAACCGAGCGACGTTAGGAGCGAGTTTTCAAATTTGTATGAATGCAATAAAGCAACATTATAAACGAGTTGCATACGCTATTTTTTTGTATAACAGCATTATAAATTTACAAGAGAATCAAACTTAATTTCGCGAAACAACTTTCTTCTGACGTCTCGGATGCTTGACATCCAACGCCCTCTGGAAATCAAATTCAAGATGGCATTGTTGACATCCGTGCGAGAAAACGGTGGTCGGCTGTTCCGTCTTCTTCTACCTCCCCACGATTCTCTCGCTACTATTGGCTGAATGTGTGATGACGTCATGTCGCGTTTAATAATGGCGATGACGTCATGTAGCGTGCGATAAAATACTGGATTATGCACGATTCGGGGTATCGAAAAGGGTCGTTTATAATGGTGGTATACAAAAAAATCATTTAAATAGCACGAGCGTTAACTGGTTCTAATGATCTCGGGCGACAAAATGCCACCGAAGTTTTTTGTCGATCATTAGAACCCTTATAACGCCGTTGATACAAAATAATGTTTGTATGTGATTCATATTTCGCAGTAGATCTTCCGCAGTTAACCATTTTATTGATCCATATGCTGCTACGCTTACCTGGAGGCCGATGGGAATGCCATACTTGTTGAGCCCGAGGGGTACGTGTGTGGCGGGCATTCCCAGAATGTTGAAGATCATCGGGTACTGAACGCCTGGAATGTTTATGAAGATCTCGTTGTGAAAGTTGGCATCCGTGGGGAAGCTGGGGAAGAGGAATACGCCATCTTCACCCAACATATCCTGCGCAAATACAATCGTGACATATTGAACACTGATGCACAAGAGTGAAACATACATAACACTTTCAAGAAACTTTATTGAATAATATTAACATTGGACAAACTTTAAGGAAATTGCAGAAGAAATTTATATCGCTTTTAAATAATATATGGCTTGGAGCATCTATCGGAAAATAACCGATCATGGCTTCGCTTGGCAACGTAACTATTTGTGAAAATTTAATTAAAAATTATGTTCATGAGAGAAGAAATACAATGTTGGAACTCAGTTTTACTGTTAAGAAACAACGGTATAACCAAGAGAAGTTACTAGAGTTTTGTATCCCTCTCCTCATCAGGACATCAAAAAAATCTACAACCCTAACAACCAAACATAAAACAAGAACATTTTTATTTAAAAATAAATTAATAATGAACAATAATTAAAGAAACATTTCTTCGACAAGAGTCGGGTTGAATCTTCGGACGATGCAGAGCGACTCTTGTGCAATATTCAGATGTTAATTTCGTACATATAGTAAGAATATAACAGTTAGATAGTAACCACCAGTTTAAAATCTGGGGAGAAAACTCAATCGAGCATCCCCATATGTTGCAAGAATTTATGAAGTATTTGGGAACTTGCGAGAAAGGAGATGAGAAGCTAACGATTTTCAAGATTGGGAATCTAAGAGGACAACGTGCAAATGTATCATATCAGTCACATTTTACAATTAAAAAAAGAAGTCATGAGTTAGAAGGTCTATGTAGTTCTGGATCGAAGGGATTTTGAAGTCGGTTGTTAGCAAACCTAGGTGCTTTCGTAGCAATTCTCAGGATTTTATTTTCAAAGATTTGGAGTTTGCATACTTGTAAAGGAGCGGCATTGTATTAAAATGTGCAGGTATTTAATAACAGATGTATGATGATCTTGTATAAAAGATTTTGTGTGTACACACACACACACACGGGTGAAGTAATTTTTGATTTGCTTGTTTGAGTCCGTCGTGGTTCGATTGATTGATTGATTAGTAATTCCGGGGACGTCAACTGTCTCTAATCCCATAAGTGTAGTGCATGTATTCATCGCAGGAGGAGACGATGATCTTCCCCCGCTGAATAGCGAGTTCCCTCTGGTGCCGACCTACACCGGTTTGCAGGGATTTTCCCCAAGCAGGTATCTCCCACCAGCGAGGCACCGTCCCAGGCAGGACAGGTACTCTTATAAAGTCTCACTAAACCATTTCTTTCCTTGGGATAAATCACAGCAACAGAAAACAACTGAAAATAAATTATCAGCCTGAAAAATTTAGCTGATGTATTCAGGGAATCCTTTATCCATACCTTTGTTTCAAAAATGAAATCAATTATAAAACTAGTTGTTTTACGGTTGTTTACAAATTTGCTTCCAATTTCGTCATGTATGTTCCTATATTTGTCCTGAAGGTTGTAATAGGTGGCAAGTTTAAAGCAGGTATTAATCGCAACAAACTACTTCATATGATAGCATGTAATATTTTATTAACATTTTTATTTGACATATTTTATTAATAAATATTCATTTTAATTCTAAACCTAAAAAATAATAAGAAAATTAATTTCATAGGAAAAATTACGGCAAATACGACGAAATGGAACAAGTTTGGAACAAGTTTGCCAAACAGATGATTGTGAAACAACACGAATCGAGTTCGTCTTGTTGCTCCGGCAGGAGAAATAAAAAGGAGAATTAAGAATTTCTTGAAAAGCTGCATGAATATTGGCTGTTCATCTCCTCATTCATGGGTTACGTAATTTGGACATGGCCTCTAGGTTATACAAGGTCCTGCACAGGTGCCATATTAGATCGAAGAAGGTTCTAAAACTCGTATCCAGATGCTATTCGTCCAGTTTCCAGTCGGTATTCCATCGACAACTTTCTCTCTCGTCTCTCCGATGTCGCCACCGTCCGCAATCGTTTTACGTTTCCAGAGTTCTCTCTTGAGCCCTTTATCAAACTCGATCTTCAACTTGCCACCGGGAGCGGTAGCTCAGTGCATGAACTGAGGTCACTGTAGCGCCTCTGACCGGGAGGTCCTAGGTTCGAGTCCCGACGGCGGCAGGATTTTCGGCTCTAGCTTTTCAGCTATGTCGAATTCAGCTGCAGTCTGGAGGAGAATTCTAGCGGCCGGCTGCTCTGATCGCTAGTTTTCCGTGGTTTCTCCGATCAAACCAGGCGAATGCCGGAGCAGTACCCTACCAAACGGGCCACGCGCGATCTGTCCTTCCTCTTCCTTGTCCTATCCTCTCCCCTTACACACACTTACACGAACATGCACTACACTACCACATATTCCGGGAGACTGGTCAGGAGCTTAGAGCTTGTCCCGGCTGGAGCGGTGCCCCGCTGGTGGGAGAGTCCTGGTTAGGGGGAAACCCCACTAGTCGACGGTAGGTCGGCGCCGGACCTCGCCATCCAGCGGGGGAAGATCACCGCATTCTCCCGAGAAAAAACATGCACTACACTAACGGGACTAATGACCACAGCAGTTGACGCGCCCGGAAATACGAAAAAATCAATCAATTCAACTTGCCCATTACAGCCTCGCGTTTTTATTGTATTCATTTTGTTTAAGGGTGCGAGACTAAAAACAGTCCAGGTGGCACACATCACGCCTCTGGACATGCTTCAAAATCATAGGGGGGAAGATCACCGCCATCTCCCGAGAAAAAACATGCACTACACTAACGGGACGAATGACCAAAGCAGTTGACGCGCCCGGAAACACGAAAAAAACAAAAACCAAACCGGAGCAGAACCCTATCAAACGGGCCACGGACCGCGGGCGATCTGTCCTTCTCTTCCTTGTCCTATCCTCTCCTCTTACACACGCACTTACGATAACATGCACTACACTACCACATATAGCGGGAGCTTAGAACTTGTCCCGACTGGGGCGGTGCCCCGCTGGTGGGAGAGTCCTGATTGAGGGAAACCCCACTAGCCGACGGTAGGTCGGCGCCGGATCTCGCCATCCAGTGGGGGAAGATCACCGCATTCTCCCGAGAAAAAACATGCACTACACTAACGGGACTAATGACCACAGCAGTTGACGCGCCCGGAAATACGAAAAAATCAATCAATTCAACTTGCCCATTACAGCCTCGCGTTTTTATTGTATTCATTTTGTTTAAGGGTGCGAGACTAAAAACAGTCCAGGTGGCACACATCACGCCTCTGGACATGCTTCAAAATCATACCTGGTGGAAACGGACGTATACACAATAATGCATAGTGACTATGTTTTTATTCTTTGGTGAAATTGACTTGAAAAGTAATGTATAGCATGTTCGTGAGCCAGGCGCGGGTCGGCATTAAAGACTGTCAGGCGGAGCCTCTCCTACAGAAATCGCCCCTAATCGGAATTTAAAAATATATTTATAAAGTATTTATTTGATAATAATGTGTTTCTGAGTTGTATTGTGTAACAATATATCAAAATTTTGTTTGTCAGTTCGATAATGGCCGTCCGAACGCATTTGAAGCTGTTGACAGGGAAGAGAAAAGCGTTAGGCTCCCACTTCATTCGGCCATAAGTCCTGTGAAAAACTAGAAGGCGTGACGTCATGCATTCACTGCAGAGGCTTACCGGTGGACGAAGGCTGCAGCCAGGTAGCCTTCAAGGGTGGGGCATAGGGTCTAAAGAAGGACGTACTCATTAGATACTGTTACTATGCAGCTCTGTGAATAGCATTGAGCAGCAACTAGTTTTCCCAATATACGGTATGAGCGCTACTTTCGTATACATGTATGGAATGAGATTACGTATAGAAATACAATATATTGTGACATACCGATATGTCACGTTAAAATAAACTAACATTTATTTGTAGACAATATGGTGGAATATGCATTACGAAATATCACGAGAGCTAGAGCTTAGCAACGACCGTGAATAAACAATGTAGTTTTTGTTTTTCTAAATGCATTAAGAGTTTTCTGGATGCCGAAAGTAGAAAATTTGGGATTGGGCGAAGAAGTTCAAAAGACGATCAAAAGGTCAGCTACACCAAAATATAACGAACGTATGGATTGGCTGGGTGAGAGAAGGACGGTCAAATGTTATGAAAAAATGAAGGTAGTTTTAATACGAAGTCTTCGAGGGATGAATCATGCAGGAAGATTTCATTCTGCTCGGAAACGCGCTTCTGAACTGATCGTAGATATTTTCATGTGGAAGCAATATTGAAGTATAAATTGGAACTTTGTCGGGAGTGGTAATCGAGTTCGGGACTATGTCATAGGACGTAATCGGGACTGATAATTTTGATAGTTTGAGACCAGCTTGGATAGGGCAGAAGAGGATTTCGTGGAACTTTGGACTACGGCAAGCTCGCAAGATATTTCGACTGAGAAGTCTACGAGGGACATCAACGAAGAAAAGATAAGTTAACCGCGGTATAAATTATAAATTGAAAGATATCTTGATCAAAGGACTAAAAATTGTAAATTCACTAAATTGTTTACTAAAACCGTAAAAATAAACTTTGTTGAATTTTGTTCTTTAGAAAAGAAAGTGATCTTTCATTTAGTCAATCCAAACAGAAATGAACTAGGAATAGAATCATTCTATTTCAGATTCCCAGCTGCGCTGTATAGTCGGCGGATCCTATAATCCATTATAGAGGTAATGAGGATTATAATATATCGTGACCCATTGACCCAGCAAGCCGGACGCTAAGATCTTTAGCAGACATAAATGTAGAGAGAGAGGAAAAATTTTGGTATATCTCAATATGCAATGAAAGCATTTGCAGCCTTCCCTTTTTAGAAAACCACGAGTTGCGACTGCATGAGACAATTTTCATGCGACCTTTATGACCGCAAACAAATTATGAATCTATTCAATGTAGAATTCTACAGATATTGTAAAAATTGTTTTTGCGTTTCCTAAACAATTGCAATAGATCTCACAATGTTAGAGATTCTAAATTCACTCGCCATCCAGAAAGGAAATAAAGTAGAATTTCTATGTTAATTTCGGGGTGTTAAAGAACGTTAAATCTAAAAGAGGCTCTTCAGAAAAGTTCGAATAGGGCTACCAAGTTCAATGTATTACGTGCCTTACTTCATGGCTAGACGACATTGCAACATCAGATCCCCTCTCACAGTATCTGGTTCTTCAACATAAACATAGAGAGTGATTAACAATATAGTCAGATCTCGAAACGACTTTCAGCCGAATGCCTGAAGGCTGCTGATGATATTCGAAGTTTAGGATACAAGAATGGCCTAACGAGAGCGTAGACTTCGGCGGTCGGAGTCACTAACTACTTGGCTATCCGGAAGGCGACGTGTATAGGCGCAGGTGTCAACTTTTCGGTCGCCATTCTGTGACTTTCCTCGTTTTCCCTCTCGTTCTGCATTCTTCCTCACCTAACTTCCATTTTTTAATATCAATTTTTGCTCGCCAATTCCCTCTTCTAATGCGAGTATTTTTTATTTCCTGTGCATGTGCGTCACGTCCTGTGCTATGGCATCGAAAATAGCATGATAGAGGTGAAAGAGCTTTTGAAGACAATGGTGCGAATGGGCGACCTGTAAAGACGACACTTATTCGAGTAACTTAACCTTGTGGATAAGCAGCATGCAGAATTCGGCATCTAAATACATTAAAAAATATTATCTCCACGTAAAGGCGTTAAAATGTCATAAGAACTAAAAGACGTTAAGAATAAGTTTAAATATCAAGTGTCTAATGTTCATTTAACATTTGGGCAGCTATGCTCTTGATCGGCTCACTCCTCCTTCGTCAGGCCTCTGCATAGTAGTAATGAATAACAGAGAATGCAGCACCTTGTCTCTCTGACCTTCAATAACTCCGAAGAATTTCATTAGATCTGTCGGGGTGAAAGACACCACAGAGATAAATACATCTACAGAAACTCACTTTCAACGGTTTGCTTCGCATTTCCACTATTCAACAAAGCCTTGAGAAAGGGACGCTCTGAACTTCAGGAATTCTGCAAACTTCACAGAAAGGTCGCTTTTTCGCGCCCATAGATTCTTGCTGTCATTTGTCATCCAAGAGACGGAACGTGTATATTGCATTTGTCTATGTTTAAGCTTGGGTGGCCCAAATGTAATATGCCAATTTAGGAAAATTAAATCAATCTCTGACGCGTGAAAACAACAAGAAAAAAATGCACGAGCTTAGTTTTGATTAAATGCCAAATTTAAAAAGGCGAATGTTTATTGTAACGAATATTGCGTCAGCTGCCGGCACAACCACGAACTACCTGTATGCGCGGATTGCGACATCTTCCAGCGGCCCTTGAACTAGATGGTCCCAGAGTGTTCGTGGCGCTTATCGCAAAGTCCAGAAAATTCTCGACGGCGCCAGCCTAGTATAAATACGCGACTGTCGGCGACCGCGAGTCAGTCTTAAGTCTGAAGTGGAAGCTGAGCTGTGAAGTGTGTGCATCGCGGTGAATAGCAGTGCAGTGATTGTGGTCAGTGTCGTGAACCGTGGCTAGCGCCGTGAAATGTGGTCGTGCATTGAACTGTAGCGCAGTGGACTGTGGTCAGTGCATCGAACAGTGATCAGTGCATAGGACTGTGCGACAGTGTAAGAGAAGTGAACAGTGAAAATAAATACTCAAAAGAAGTGTAGTGTAAATAAATAATCAAGAGAAGTGCCGTATAAAGAATAATCAAGTGAAAACTATCTGTACATAAATCAAGTGTTTTCAGTGATTGTGTTAAGAAACAAAATAAACGTTTTTTGTCAAAATAACACCAGAGTTTGAATTCACCGCCTAGAATCGT
Organism: Teleogryllus oceanicus; assembly: GCA_964035755.1. Classification (NCBI taxonomy): domain Eukaryota; kingdom Metazoa; phylum Arthropoda; class Insecta; order Orthoptera; family Gryllidae; genus Teleogryllus; species Teleogryllus oceanicus. The sequence goes on from CAXIVR010000004.1 coordinate 52,450,700, forward strand.
AACAGTATAATATGTAGAGTAACAGCTCGTTAACTGTTCTGGGTGTCGTGCGGGCTCCGACACAAACAGCAGGGGCTGCGGCAAAATATGTGGGTCGCTGGCACTGAGCTGCCCGTGGTTGAAGTAAATAATAAAACTGGATGAACCCCAACATCGCGTCCTCAGTAGCAACGCTTTATTCCCCTCAATCATTACGAACACAAAGCTACCCATCGTTCAGTCAAGGGAGGAAACACGCTTTTACAATTTCACAAATATTCCCAAGGTGAACATTAAAAGAAAAGGCAATATAGTTTACACCAATCATATAAACACAATCTAGGAATTACCTAAGATTTATGACTGATAAGGGATATATTAGAAGTGAGTGCTTACCATGAACTTGGCCATAAGTGCCTTGCTCTTTTGTTGGTAGTAGGGCATTCGCTTTTGTGGAATAAATAAGTTGGTATTTTGCAGGAAGGTGAACCCCATTGCATGCGGTGCAATGTCAGATTGGCGAATGATGCACTTGATGATCTCCAACCAGAAGTTGCGGCGATTCTGTGGCAAGGAAGAGAGCATAGCATATTAGAAAAAAAACTAACAACATTTTCTATAACAATAGGATGTTCCTTAAGCGTACCATCAGAATTTTGTAATATTTTTAACACTTAACACCAAAAATTAATTTACATGATTTTCTAAGAGTTTCGCTGCATCAGTTGCATGTTTCATTTCTAAAGAGGATTTTTTAAGAATGAGTTATGAGTATTACCATGAACTGTACAGATTCATTAACGACCTGTACGGATTCAGTCATTTATGAACAAAAATATATATTACGTGACACATGGCTTTATTAAACGACCTATATTTCTTCTTTTTTCTCTTACATTCTTTTTCTGCGGAGAGATGACACAACGTTGACAGTTATTAACGTTATTAGGACGATAAACAGCAAATAACTGAGTCTGTCATTTGTGTTATCGCCAGTGTGTCGTTCAGTACTTATCATAATTGCACCTTCACATAAGAACACATTTTATAAACAAGAAATACTAGCTTTAGACAGCCGCTATAAAAGAGCTCTTCCGGGGCCTGTCTAACGTGTTAAAAGTGAGATGATGCTCAAGTGTTCTGATAAATCTGTGAATGCAACAAAGAAAACAAAATACTTTCGTCTGACCGGAACGACCAACAGGAACAAATGAGGGCCCAAACGGGACAAATGAGGACAAAGAAATAAATGGGGAGAAAAGGGACAAATAGGGAAAAATGGACAAAAGGGAGAAAAGAAACAAATGGGGAGAAATGGAACAAGGAGAGAAAGGATCAATTAGGGAAAAGGGACAAAAGAGGAGAAAAGGACAAATGGGGAGAAAAGGGGAAAATGCAAATGAGGAGAAAGGGGCAAAGGGCAGAAAGACAAATGGGGTGAGAAGGGGACAAATGGGAAGAAAAGGGACAAATTGGGAGAAAAGGGAGGACAGGAAGGAAAATGTACAAAAAAAGCAAAAAGGAAGAATAATCAAAGTAAGAAAGGAAAAATTGACAAAAAGAACAAAAGGATATAAATGAAAAATGTACAGAAACGAACAATGAATAAAAAGGACAAAAGGAGAAAAAGGACAGAAGAACACAGAGGACAAAAAGTCTGTAAGGCTGCTAAGAAACTAGTACATGGGACACGTGGTAAAAGTGCTTGTTGCTCGTAGGATTGTGCCATTCGGCCTATCTGCCTCGTGTCGCAATCTTTCCTATTCGCAAAATAATAGTAACTTTTACCACTGGTGTCATATATAACCATTCTTAGCATAAGTAGAATTTTTAGCTACAACTGAATTGTTCGATTGTTCTTAAGGACTCTGGTTTGTTTAATTCGTAAAAGACGCCATTAGGAGTGGCTTTTCGTTCCATTGACTGCTTGTGTTCGGTATAACAGTTTTTAACTGCTTTTGACGTAATATAAATAAATAAATGAGCAGTACAGTATTACCAAGGACAGGGAAACTTGACATAGAGTGCTTTGGAAACTGTCGATATATCGATTTGTCTGAGAATTTCCTGGGTAAGTGTGATATGGACTATTCCACAAATAAAATTATGAGCAACAGAGTTCCAAAATACGCCTAATATTGAAAATTTGTTAAATTTAAAGAGGTTATGTTATAGTACATTGGCGGTTTGTTAGACATCGACATTGCGAACGATGTGTACCGCCTCCTAAGGTATATGAGTCACAGTTTATGATTGGCCAGTAGGGGTAAGCTGTAAGAAAAATCGGATAGAAAAAAGAAACTTTTTGAGATACACCTTCCTGATTGGGGCATTTTGTATGTATTGTTAACCTTATTGGTTTTAATTTTACTAGTGGAATAGTCTATAGAATTTCTCTAGAATCAGTAACTAATATCAATATAATACCAAGGCATGTTCTGGCTTTACATAATTGTATGGATAGAAAAAAAATCCGCGGAAGAACTTTTCGTTTCATGGAATAGTTTCGAGTTCATGGGAAGTGAACATTTTCAACCTCAACGTAAGCACGATCTTACTATATGGGTTATCTTGCTATTGAATGGTACCGACACCCCTCGTACTGGTATCCATTCCAGACGACAAATTTCTATGACACAAGGATACAAATGTTGATCCGCTATAATACAATACATCAATTCTGATGGTGATTGTGTAAACTAATACATGTGCTGTATGTGTTACAATAAAGTTTTTCCTTGAACATGTGTTTTAGAATAGAGTAGAATATTTTGCTACTTAGGAATACATAGAATCCATCCGGTGGTAGCGTTTTCTAAGCAATTACTAAAAATACGCAAAACAAACATCAAACAACATTAAAATATTAACATGTTACCAAATACAATTTTACAAAATTAATCTATTAACCATATTTACTTAGTCTAATTTAAAAATTTTTGACATTCTGAGGGAAAGTCTCCAGCACTGCCGCAGGTAATTTGTTCCAATTTTGTATTGTTCTGTTTACAAATGAGAATTTACCTACATCTGTTCTCTGTTTTCTTTGCGGAATTTTGAAACCATGATCCTTCCGCGCGACGTAAGTTGGTTTTGATAGTCTTTCCCGTACTTCACCCCACGGACGATCCCCTCTTATTGATTTGAATAATGCACAAAGACGCGATTTCTCTCTGCGTTTTTCCAAAGGTTCCCAGGATATAAATTCAGAATTTGAACGTCCTCTCCTAACAAATTTTGCAGCATATTTTTGTACTTTCTCGAGAGATTTAATTTGCCCTAAACAATAAGGGTCCCAACATATGGAGCCAAATTCTAATATCGGACGTACTAGAGACGTGTACCCTAATTTCCTTGATTTTCCACTTCCTTTTCTAAGTATTCTAATTACAAAGTGTAATGCCTACCACGCCTTTTTCTCTACATAATGTACTTGTTCTGTCCAACCCAGATCCTCATTTAGTACAATTCCCAAATATTTACAGCATTAACCCCTCGGAATATCCTGATTTCCTAATTTATATATGATATCGTCTGTCTTTCTAGAACGCGTGAATCTAATAAACTTGCACTTGCTGGGATTTAATTTCATTTCATTTGTGATAGACCATGATTCTAGCTTATCTAAATCAACCTACAATATTTCTGTATTACTTGTGTTCTTAATTTCCCGATAAATTATACAATCATCTGCGAAAAGACGTATTTTTGATTGAATTCCCTGCCAAATATCATTAATATACGCTATAAATAACAACGGACCTAGGACACTTCCCTGTGGCACTCCGGACGTTACTTCCACCCTCGAGGAGAAATTTGACACGATTCGCACCTGTTGAGTACGCGAGCTGAGAAATTCTCGAATCCAGAGAGCAATTCTTCTGTCTACGTTAAGCTTACTAATTTTTTGTATTAATTTATCATGGGGAACGAGGTCTAACGCTTTTGTGAAATCTATAATAATTGCATGAACAATGGAACCTTAATCGAGAGAATCAGCAATGTCCTCACTGACAGTGACTAACTACCTGATTCTCGCCTCTTTTTATTGATGTAGAGAAACCTACCTTCTGAATGGGAATACTTTCGGGACATGTATAATGCACACAATCTATCGTGATTTTTCTTTAAAATTGGTGATAAAAATGACTATTTATCTTACCTTAGGATTAACAGGATCGATCAGTTGATCCGGAATGCCCGACATTGCAAAGAATGCAGATCCAGCTACTTCTACACCTTCCTTAAGCTCTTGAATATCAGCCTGGAACCCAAATTGTTACATGCATTAATATTATAGTAAAGACTTCAAATGTTTAATTAAACCATGAAAACAAATGTTATTCTTCGTATGCGCATGAAGAGCAACAAATACCGATAATTATTATGAAAGAACCTTCAAGCTTCGTGTCAGCGCTAATTATTTTTAATTTTATCCCGTTGAACTATAAACTATTGTTCCACCAATACCAATTACCCATATCCCTCTCGGTCAGATCTTTTGTCCAGTTTTCTTTGATCCATTGAGTAAACGGTGAGTCAGTTTCGCTTCTGGAAGTAAATGTAGCTTCACAATCTGTGCACGTTTTCTTGAACTCAGCGGGAAATATTTCCCGCTGTATATACTTGTATATACAAGTAGGCAGTTTTTTCAATAATCGTTTCCCTGTTTTCACGGAAGTAAGCCCATTTCTTTACGTACGACTCTATAGTTTATTTGCTTTTACAAATGGTTTTCATTACAAGGCAGCAAATATTTTCTTATCAATTATTGCGAAAAACTCGTTCCAAACTTTATTCATAATTCAGGCTATATATTTATTCATAGTAAGGGCTCCGTCCGTCCGCCTGTCCGTCCGTCCGTCCGCCTGTCCGTCCGTCCGCCTGTCCATCCGTCCGCCTGTCCGCCTCTTCCTCTGTCCACCTGTCCGTCCGTCCGCCTGTCTGTCTCCGACACCAGACGAATGCCGGACCAGTAACCTAACAAACGGGCCACGGACCACGCGCGATCTTTCCTTTATCTTCTTTGTCTTTGTCCTATCCTCACCCCTTAAACACATACACACACACTCACACGAACATGCACTACACTACCACACATGCCGGGAGACCGGTCGGGGACTTATAACTTGTCCCTGGTGGGGCAGTGCCCCACAGGTGAGAGATACCTGGTTGAGAAAAAAAAAATTCGCTAGTCGACGGTAGGTCGGTGTCGGATCTCGACATCCAGTGGGGGAAGAACACCGTCACATCCAAATAAAAATGCACTACACTTACGGGACTAGTAACTTCAGTAGACGCGCCCGGAATCACTAATAATCAATCAATCAATCCGTCCGTCCATCTTTTCGTCCGTCTTTTCGATTATCCGTCCGTGGTCAACGGTAGCGCGTAAATCCTAACGCCAATTATCTCCAAAATTGATATTCCCCGATCGATTTAAATGAACTCAAGACCCTCTGAGTTTGAAACGGATATTTTGATTTTGAGGGCTCTTTATGAGAAGCTACAAAAATATTTTCAAAATTTTCTCAGAAACGGCTTCCAAATTAAAAAAAAAAAAGTCTTTGAAGCACTGACGCATTTTTCCACCTCTTCTTACAACTACAATATTGACGATAAATATTTTTTCTTGAATTAAATCTGTTCTTTGAAAATATATTTTAAAATAACAGTATGTAAAATTATTCGAAAATATGAGTTACAGGCATTAAAAAAAATTAAATAACGTTTTCTCAAAATCGGCTCCAATTTTTTTTAATTTTCTCCTGGTATGTATCAAAGGATGGCAAAAAAATCTGTTCTATGAGTCATAATCTCATTTCCGAAGGACTCTGACCTTTCGAAATAAGGGAAAATTTTAACATTTCCTAAGTAAAAATTGATGATAAAGTTTTTGCCTGAAACATTCGTTCTAAAACATCAGCTCTTTAAAAAAGGTCATGATCCATTTTTTGAAGACAGGAGTGACTTTTGTGTCATTTGTGTTTGAATTTAATCAATTTATAAAACTAAACAAAACAGTGTTCCAAAAATCGCTTTTCTTTTATCTAAATTTTTTCTTCAATTTTTTTTTAAGTCTTAAACAAATGGCGCAGATCTCATTTTCGTGATCTATCTGAATTTGCAAAAATGTCAAATTTAGAAGTAATGCGAGAAAGTATGTGCTGTGGGAGCGTCACTTGTTTATTAATATGACTCCTGGTATTTCACTCTGTACTTATTTAACATTAGGATTCTGACCTAAGTGCAGAGCGACATATCTATCGTGACTCTTTTTGACCCTTTACGTATTTTTTAACCCATGTTTATATCCCTAGAAAATACTTGTAGTTTGAAACCTTTCCTATTTCAATTCACAAGCCTGTTGATTTCGTTCCACTTATCATTTCATCAAAAAGTACTATACTTTTCACGCCACATCCATTGGAGGATCACTTAAACGGCCTTTTTAAAAAAAAAAAAAAAAAAAAAAAACAGTTGTAAGAAAGTTTGTGCGACGTGACTTAGGGCTAATTGCATTTCTCACTACTTATCACAACTGTAGAATAATAAGCATTTACTACACAAAGCTCACAACGCAGACATCAACAGAAGATACTCTTTGCGTCCTTCTTGGGGGAATAGAAAGTTGCGCCGAGAGTTACACAACTACTGTGAATATGCTCGCCGACCCTCGTCGAAGCATTAGCTGCTAATGGATTGGCAAGGTCACGAGCTGCATGGAATTGCAATCCATTCAATGGTAAAGCTAACCACAAGTCGTTCCTACGAGTAGGTACACCACTGGCTAAAATACTAATGATAAAGGGTATCAATAGGGAATTTCATGTAAATACACTTTTACATACACAAGATATCGGCATTCAATAACTTTTGAATTCAATAGCTTTTAAGTCGAAACTTTATAAATACGTCAAGAGAAAGATTTAGTTCTGTCGTTCCGAAGGTCATTAAGATATGCAGTACATTCCCACTTGCCATTTTTTTTGTTTGCATTACATTTTAAATGAAATCTCAACATTTTATACACTTTTACAAATTATGCCTATTTCTGCACTATTACATGCCCATTTAGCACTATTACAAATTATGCCTACCTGTTTCGTTTTATTTGGAAGTTTCACATATTTTAATAGTATATTTACATTTCGAAGCGAAACATCTCTGAATAGAGTGTAACTACTTGTTTCTGGAGTAATCTGGAGGCCTTACGGCCTAACAAGAAGTAAAAGAAGATATGCCCCCTAAGTACCTCCCCGCATGAAAATTTATGCTAAATAAACAATGGAATTTTTGTCTTACATAACTCATCTATTTGACAGAAGTAGGCTTCCGTTCAACAGCACTTCATGCAGAGATATCTTTTGTCGGTGGAATTGTGCTCATTATTCAGTCCCATGGAAAGGAGTTGTGTGGCAGGGAAATTTGGCAATATCTGAGACCTTTTAATCTCGGTAACCTTGTCCGCAATGGACAGTTTGTAGGCTACTGTCGCGATGAGAACGTGGAAAGGTTGGGTGGCCTGGAAACCGGTATGTTTCTCTCAATTCAAGTACGTAAGCAAGAAAAGTTATAAACCCCAATTTAATAAAAAAAGTTGTGCAATCAATTCTTGGCTGTGATGCTTGAAAATTGGTAAAGTTGAATGAAATAACTTTACGGTTACGGCCTAATTTAGTATTGCAAATATAGTATCCAGGTCTTCAAATTTCCTTAGAAAGGAACATGTGAAATATCTTTTAAAATGGAGTAATTTTCTATATCAAAGATGAAATATTTCATTTAGTGCCCTCATTCATTTAGTGCAGAACTTGAATAATATCAAATACCACGTTAATTTCTGTTTAATAATATCTGTGTAGTTCCGTAAGTACACCACAAATATAATTCTGTTCAACGGGGAATTATTGAGTATATTTTCTTAGTTTTTGCGATCATACTATTTAAGTTCAGAACAAAAGGGTATTTCCCTCGATGGTTATTAACAAAATATTCTTTTCTAAAGAATTCCAGTAAAACTGTTGTTAACAGGTAAATGACACATCCTTCAATTGCCTATTCTGGTTGAGGAATTACATGAAAACAGAAATAGAAATGTGAAAAATTCACATGAAATAGCAATTTAGAGAGAACTGGAGAGAATTATCGTAGCTGGAGATTTATAATAATGTATTCTTTCACCAGATGTAATTTCTGTACATTTATAAATGTGTGTGAAACATTGACTGATTTTCAGATATCTGAGCAAAAAGCAATGCATTTTCAATTTACAAAATACAGCTCTGCCATTCGCCTAGTGTTGAAACTAGTGGAAAACTACCGATCAGTGCTGCAGGTCACTAAAATTTGATGTCGAAACTCCTGCCACCGCCGGGACTCGAATCTTAGGACCTCCCGGTCAGAGACACTGCAGTGACATGATGCCGGTATTCGATACGAATCATGCGAGGAAGTTTGATATATTGTGACACCAAGAGTCATTGTTGCTCATTTTACTTTCATAACACCGGGTAAGTGACACTGAACATGCTGATGTTAACTACGTGAGCTGCCAATGCTAGGGAGGCACTCCACACGTGCGGGCGAGCTCGCGCCGTTAAAATCGTACGCGTTCTTGGAGGCGACCTCCACCGCTGCTCGCATGCTTGGAGCGGGCCTTTATAATAGCCTGCGGACGACGTCCTTTCGTTTGTGTTCGAGTGTGTTCGTGGGTGTGTGCGCTCGTCCGTTCACATCACCGGGAGAGTTTGCTGGCCGATGCGCGAGGCTTACGGGAAAGCATATTTAAAAAAATAATAATAAAATAATAATAATAAAATAATAATAATAAAATAATAATGTCTTTTTAATAACACTTCGTTCTATATACTGTAGAATATTACACTATATCAATTTATTTCACAAGATTTCCAAGTAAGCAATTGAATTAACAAAAACTATAAAGAAATGTCGCATACCTGTAAAATTGGAAGTAAAAGGACACGTAATGAAAATATTTCGTTTTTTAAAGTTTTATAAAATTCATTATTCCTTAATTTTCTGTTTTGTTAATTTTCACGAAGATAGATGGCAACAAAAACCTGTGACTGGTGTCAATTTTTCCCTTTTACACATAAAACAAAATGTTTTATAAAACATTCATCGTCTTTTATAATATCTTCTTTCATGGAGTTGTACGAAAATATATTTTGTACTAATATATTATTTAGGTGTTATTGATTTCGATGACGAGTTCAATATACACTGCGTAACTTACTGGGTCGAGAGGATCGTGGTTACAATAGAAATGAGTTGAGTGACGCTCCATGCTATCTTACAAAGGGAATTATGAGAGGAACCTATGAGAGGGAACTATGATAGGGAATTATGGGAGGGAAATAGGAAAAGACGAAACGAGACAAATTAACATCTAGTTAATCAGTAAATAAGTAAATCTGAAACATTAACATTAAGTTAAAATAAAATCTTATATGTATCCTGGGTCCTGACTGGTTCCAATAATCTCGGGTGACAAAAAGTCGCGGACTAAAGGCCCTCAGAATTTGGTGCATAAATAACTACTATTCCTTTGTATTAAATCGCAACATTTCTTGCCTCGTGCAGTTTGTAAAGCTCTCTTTATTACTGCTTTTATCCCAAATAGTTTCGCCTTTTGAAGCAACGGATTTGACAGTTGCTAACTTCCCTTAGTCAAGTTATTCAAATGTGAAATTTTAAAAATAGTGCAGGGTTATACCGAGACCCGCATTTGCCTCAGGATGGTAAAGTAAATTCAATGTATGCAATACTACTCGTTAAAATACATGAACAAACTACTTGTCAAAATACATGTCGAACGGTTAAAAAAAAGAAAGAGAAAGAGAGAGAAAGAGAGAGAGAAAGAGACAGAGAGAAAGAGTGAGAGAGAAAGAGAGAGAGAAAGAGAGAGAGAAAGAGAGAGAGAAAGAGAGAGAGAAAGAGGAGAGAGAAGAGAGAGAAAGAGAGAGAGAGAAGAGAAGAGAGAAAGAGAGAGAGAAGAGAAGAGAAAGAGAGAGAGAAAGAGAAGAGAGAAAGAGAGAAGAGAGAAAGAGAGAGAGAAAGAGAAAAGAGAGAAAGAGAGAGAAGAGAGAGAAGGGAAGAGAGAGAAGGAGACAGAGAGAAGAGAGAGAAAGGGAGGGGCGCCCACCAGGGGGCGGCGAGCTCACCGGAGTGACGTCAAAACGCGGTTGCGCGCTTGGGCCAGTGTGCGCCGCCGGCGGCAACCGGGTCAAGGCCGTCCCGCCGCTAGGTGCGCTCACCTGGCCAACGCGCCCCGGGCGCGGCGACGCCGGGCAGGAGGCGGCGACGGCGCCTACTCCCGCGGCGACGCCTCGCGTGTGGTAGAGCTCGGGGTCTCTACGTTGCTGCGCACGCTCTCCGAACACGTTCCTAAACACCTGCCTTTTGCTTTCCGCGGAAAAGGATTCAAGTAGGGGGGGAATAAGTCCAAAATGCAGAATTGATGTCACTGCATGTCTTTGACCGGGGGGTCCTAGGGTTCCAGTCCAGACGGTGGCAGGATTTTCGATATTGGCTACATAGCTAGGTCGAGTTCAGCCACCGTCTGTGGACGAATTCTAGCGGCCGGCTACTCTGATCGCTAGTTTTCTGTGCTGCTATCCGTTCAACACCACGCGAATGCCGGAGCAATACGCTAACAAACGGGCCAGGGACCGCGCGCGATCTGTCCTTCCTCTTCCTTGTTCTAACCTCACCCCTTATACACACGCACTTACACTAACACGCACTACACTACCACATATGCCGGGAGACCAATTGGAAGCTTATAGCTTGTCCCGGTTGGGGCGCTGCCCCGCTGGTGGGAGGTTCCTTGTTGGGAATAAACCCCGCAAACCGACAGGTAAATCGGCGTCCCATCTCGCCATCCAGCGGGAAAAGATCATCGCCATCTCCAGTGATCAATCATGTATCACACATACGGGACTAATGGCCACAGCAGCGGACGCGCCCGGAATCACTAATTATCCAATCCAAAATTCAGGGCGAGAGAAGTTCAAAATCATAATAAGTATTTCTTCTTAATATTAACAAAATCTAATATTGATAATATTATGAATGAAGAGTATTATTTAACAGTTTCGGCCTCAGAGACGGGGAATCCTGTAGCAGAGTGGGTAATGTTTGAATTTTGTCGCCCTGGCATCCCATAGCGCACTGCGTCTGCCATGGCCATGCGCGACCGTGGAGATACGGAGTTGTCATTACTCGTGCTCCAATTTCACCATTTCTTCGTGATTCATCGGTTGTATCAGAAAAATAGATTGTAGCTTGAGTGCTACTGTTCTGCTCACTTCCCATGCATTGGCTAGTGTTTTGTTTAGTGTGTTTGGTTTGGCTGATTTGCTACGGTGGTTTTCCTGTAAAGACAATGGCTGTTCATAGATTATAGAGAGGCCAGAGAGTGTAAAAAACGCGGGCTCTTTGAAATTCGGAATGTATGGTTGTTCGTTTATATCTGTTTGATGACTTAATTCACACTGTACATATTCTCATATTCTTTTGATCACAAAACCATTCGTATCAATTCTTATAATATTCGTTTATGTGACAATATTCGAACAATATTCGAACAACAACAATCTTACGAAATCTATCCCTAACCTCCAACTACATGCACTGCACTGATGCTGAGACATAAACAGCTGGCGCTCCAGCCCTTACGACTGATGGATGAATACATTTCGCAGAGCAATGCGGTCTTCGGCGATGCTCAACTGTTTTAGAACCTGTCAATACTTGTGGTTGTAAAACAGCACGTATTTTATCGCCCGTAATTTCACGCAAAATTACGCTAAAAGTACTAACATTTTCTAATTGTCTAACATTGTCTAATTGTGCATGATTTTATTTCAAAATTATCTTTAAGTAACAGATTTCTTTTAAGGGAAATAATCTCCAACTATATTTTAGCTGTAGAATGATTCCGAAAAATAATTTGAACTTTTGAAGCTTTCGAAAAATTAGGGTTTGCCAGGAACATGAGATCTGTACCAATCTCTTAAACGTCCTTCACAATATCCAGCAACACAATTTAATGAAAAACGAGGACATTTTTTTGAAAATTTGGAAATGTCCCAGGGGTTACATGTAAAGTACTCCTCAAAATTAAAATATCGGTTTCAAATTCAAGGGACCACATCAGCCACATCAATTGGGGATTATCCATTTTGGAGAAAATCGGCTGAACGGTTTAGCCGCTAGCGTTGTTTACAAACGGATGGACAGACTTTTTGCCGTCATTCGATTTTCCTGTATCAAGGGCCTACGAAACATGGATTCTGGCTATACCATGAGTTAGAGGAGTTTTTTTCTAAATTTAGCAACTAGATTTATTCACTTTTTCGTTACCAGGGCCTGTAATAAGAGTTTCTCTGCCGAAAATTCGCCGTTTTTGCGCGCATCACATAGCTTTCTCTCTATTCCGTAGCGGGAACGTAAAAAATCGTCCATTGCCCGGAAGGGACAAAGCCTCATGTCGCGTGTTGTGTGAGTAACTCGAAGATTAGGACTGCACCTAGCGCTCGGATACATGCCGACGCGCGTATGCTCAGGGCACATATTATGACGTCAGCTGTGAGACAAGTAACAATGTGCGAAGCAACAATGTGCGAACTCGGAGGTCCTGCTTAAGTGGCCTCGCAGGCTGTGATTCTTTTCTCGCGATCTTCTTTAAACAGGGAAACACATCCTTCACGCAAAATAAGCTTTTCGGTGAATTTTAAATGAAAATAAGCTAAGTTTTTGTGCTTTTAAGTGAAAATAAGCTTTTCGGTGCTTTTCGGTTAATTTTAAATAAGCTTATCGGTGAAAAACTTATCACCTGTCATTTTCCGTATGTGTCAAGATCTGGATTCTGGATCCTGGATCTTCGTTTCAAACGACAAAATGTCGATATGAGATAACCTTGGCATTCGATGGACATTAGCGTCTCCTAGTGTCAGAAATGGCAGACGTATATAAGACTTCCTCCTTACTCTTTTCTTTCTCCTCCTCCTCCTCCTCCTCCTCCTCCTCCTTCTTCTTCTTCTTCTTCTTCTTCTTCTTCTTCTTCTTCTTCTTCTTCTTCAGTAGAAGAGGGTTGGTGTTTGCTTCCCAATGATCTTCGTCCAGACACTTCCGTCTAAGGTTTTTAATTCACCCACTCCCGGGGAATGTCACGTCTTTTTCGATATCTTCCACACACTTAATAGAAGGTCTTCCCGCTCTTCTAGCTCCTTCGAGCCTGGCAAGGGTGCGTTTCGGCATAGTATTGTCGCTTACCATTTTGAATACACGAGTATGTGTAATTAATGCGACACCTGTATGTATTTCAGTAATTTCAAGTAGAAATTACGCAAAAACTACTCTTTTTTTCAAAAAATTGTACAAGACATTTTTTAAAGAGCTAATTTTGTACAACAGACTTTTTCCTGCGGCAAAAATCTATATCTTCAATATTGTAGTTTTTGATTTAATTTTTTTTTTTTTGCAATTTGGAGCCATTTTTTGAAAATATTGAAATTGACCGAGAGGCTTCATGTAAAGTACCCCCTCTCCCTCAAATTAAAATATCGGTTTCGAATTCCAGGGGCTGTGACATCCTCAAGAACGTCTCGGGTATATCAATTTTGGAGAAAATCGGATGAACGGTTTATGCACTAGTGATGTCCACAGACAAGACAGACGGTTTGTCATCAACAGATTTTTCGGTTTGAAAGATGCACAAAACATGAATTCTGACTACACCACATGTTAGAGAAAATTTTTCCCTGTATTTAGAAACTGGATTTATCTCCATTTTCGTTACGAGGGCCCGACAATAAGAGTTTTGTGCCGAAAATTCGTCGTTTTCCTGCGCACGATTACAATACATTCTCTTCTTACGTTAGTAAGTGCGATAAAGTAAAAAGGGTTAGAAGTTACGAGACGAACTACAAACTCGTTTTTTTTGGAAAGAAAATCTTTTGCAATTGTCGTGGGGAACTGATTTTCTTTCTCAGGCTCGGTTTGCAGTCGCGAGCCTTGACAAATTTGCGAAAAAGACAGTGTAGGGCATGAAGCAATATTTCCGTGAAAGTTTCGCAGCTTGTCGTGGAGGACAGGCGTACGTGAGGGAGCCCTTACCTTGCGCACGTCCGCCTTGTGGTGCTCCTGGAGGTAGCGGGCGGCGCGGCGGATGCGTTGGCGGATCTCCCCGTCCGTCGACACCGTCAGCGGGGTGGCCGGCGCGCTCTCCATGAAGTACACGCGCAGCTTCCCAACGTCCACCTACGCACAAACATGACCGTGAGGTTGAGTCAATAATCTTGAGAAACATCTGTCGTCTATCCGTGAAAAATGCCAGCGGCTGAACTGTAGCAATTTTCACGAAAATTGACATTCCTCGAACGATCTGGTTGATGTCGCGGCCTTTTGAATTTGAAGTCGATAGTGTGATTACACGAGGGAAACTACGCTTGTAAAAATGGAGCAAGTTCGATTTTTGTTGAATTCTTTGAATTTTCGAAAACTGAAAAGTTAAAAATTTTTCGCCGTCTTCCTAAAACAACAATTTTGAAGAACGGTATTTTTTCTTTCTGAAATCTGTAGTCATAACTGGAAACTAGCCATTTTGACACCACATTTAGCTACTGTATGCAACGAACAAAGACGTTCTGTAGATAAGCAACGCACGGGGACTTCCTGGCCGCATCCGTGTTATTGTTTGCGGGAAGAAGATAAACAGTGGGTTTGCTTTACGACTCATGTCAGTGCAATGTTGAATAACCAATCATTCGTTTATTTACAAGAGGCGAGCAATTTATAATTTAAAGTTTACTTTTTTGTTTAAAAAATGAAATTATGATTTCTTTGGCTCCATATTGGATTATCAATTTATACACAAACAATAAAGAAACGTTTAAACTTCACATGAAAACCATCTTCAATTCCTTCATAATTGCAATCGCATCTGATCAATAAATGAGACTGAAAATTTTGTAATAATGGTCTGAAACCACAACTGACAAAACGTCTGAACAATATTAACAATGAATTGATTACAAAGGAGACAGGGCAATACGAATGCTGATAATTTCGAATTTATTCACCAACAAATAAATGAGACAAAACACAAATCACTAATGAAAAAGACAAGAATGAATATTGCATATAATACATTTGTTTAGCGTGAAAATTAAGTAATATGTAAACTTATTTATGCATGGTAACATTTGCCAAAGAGGTGAAATTTAAACGGGATATTAGCTTCATCAATTGTTCGACAAGGATCCAACTGGAAACAAATGAATTACTTTTTGCACCTAATATTATACGATTTGTAATGAGTTTTACAAGTGTTGACTGAAATGTGTTAATACGGACAGAAATTGCCGTACATTACGTAACCGTTATTAAGTTTGAGAAGGTACGTCGTGTCGAAGCACCACTAATTTTTGTCTTAAAAATTAATAGAGGGAGGGGCTCTTGCGCATCGTATCCGACCTCAACCAATGAGCTTCAGACACCAGATTGCATCACAATATTAGCGGGAATTTTAAATGCAGTCAGCTACCAAAGTTATCACAATACATGTAATTTAAACGTATTTATAAAGCATTTCTTTTAAATGTAGTATCTTCTATACCTTCATCGTGTTATTTGTAGTTGGTTACTGTTGAAACTTGTCACTTTGTACTACTTTGAAAATGTTTCTCAACTTCTCGTTGTCCATGCAACATGACGGCCAGAGTTTGGTCTGGCTCTTCAAACGAAGTGCCCATGCTGTGGCCACATGGTTCGTGCTGCAAACTGGTGATGCGCAGAACCAAATAAAAACGATGCATGGAGGAACCCACTCATGTATTTCCACCATGAAAATTAATATTTCAATTAAAATAATCGAGTTAAATAATCGATGAAATGCTTAATTGGTGTAAAATAATACGAGTAGATTTAAATGTCTCGATTAATCGAGTAATATAATCGACTATTGTACTAATATGATGAACTCAGTACCTTCCGTGGTGGAAAGAGACGGGTTCGCTCCTCCGGTGCACTGATTTTTGCTGGATCTGCGCATCATCATTTTGCAACACGTGACTACAACATGGGCACTTCGTTTGAAAAGCCATACCAGACGTTGGCCGCCATGTTGCTCATATGGAGAATTGTCGAAAAAATGTTGAAAATGACACAATTTTCAAGAGCGACCAACAAAAAATTAACACGATGAAGGAGTAATTGAAATAAAACATGCAATATTTTAAAAAAAGTGCTGCCTCAATGTCTTCTTACAAGATGATAATTTTCGCATTTAAAATTCCCACCAATATTGTGACGCAAACTGGTGCCTGAAGCTCATTGGCTGAAGTCGAATACGATGCGCAAGAGCCCACCCACTTCTTTTCACCATGATACCTTCACATATGCACTCAAGGTTGAGCTCATTTGTCAGCGTGCTCGCTTTCCATCGCGGTCCCGGGTTCGATTCGCGGTCGGGCAAGATTATAATGTGCGTTTCCCTTGCAATATCCCAATATATATGCAATATCTCCCACCCCACGTCGCATTTCAATTTTTGCAATTTTATCTGCTATATATTCCGTATCTTTTGCAATCATATAATATGTCTTTCTTTATTGTATTTTATAATTTTTAATTTGAACTGCTACTAATCCCCCGCTGCATTTCAATTTTCGCAATTTTATCTGCTATCTGTAACTAAAATTTAAATGTATCTATTAATTGTAATTTACCTTATTTTGTATTTTATTTGTAATTTTGTTATATTTTTCTGTACCTTGTAGACTGATGATGACGGCAAAGCCGCCGAAAGCCGGCTATCTGAATAAAAATAATATGTTGACGAAGATGACCTCCCTTATTTCTTCCCATAAGAACGTCAACAACACCAAATCAGAATTCCCACCATCCCAATACATGTTGCTGTGTGACGGTGAGAAACTTCTCACTTCTCAGGTTGAGAAGTCCAGAATACGGCGTGGGGATGTCTTCGTGCAAACCACACGTACCCCTTAACGAGGACGGGACGCTGCTGGTAGGCCACGGCCCGTACGCGGGCTGTCGCGCCACGTACAGACAGACAGACAGACAGACAAGTGCTCACCTGCTCGTCGAGGCGCAAGGCGCTCGCGGCATCGCCGATCATGGCGGTGAGTCCCAGGCGCAGGTCCTCGGCGTAGCGGCACATTGGCCCCAGCACGAGGAACTTGTGGAAGTCGGGGTCGTCGGACAGCGGGCAGTGGCCCGCGACGGGCACCAGCGCCGGGGAGGGCTTGTGGCCGAAGATGCCCACGTTCTGCGAGGGCACGCGGATGGAGCCCGCCATGTCCGAGCCGATGCCCAGCGGCGATGCTCCGCACCCGATCAGGGCAGCCTGCGAACACGCACGTACCGAAAATGCCTCGCCGCTGGCGGTGGATTGGTTTGGTTTGGTTTGTTTTTTTCGTGTTTCCGGGCGCGTCAACTGATTTGGTCATTAGTCCCGTTAGTGTAGTGCATGTTCTTTTCTCGGGAGATGGCGGTCATCTTCCCCCGCCGGATGGCGAGATCCGGCACCGACCTACCGTCGGCTAGTGGGGTTTCCCCCTAACCAGGACTTTCCAACCAGCGGGGCACCACCCCAGCCGAGGCAAGCTCTAAGCTCCCGACCGGTCTCCCGGAATATATGGTAGTGTAGTGCATGTTAGTGTAAGTGTGTGTGTGTAAGGGGAGAGGATAGGACAAGGAAGAGGAAGGACAGATCGCACGGGATCCGTGGCCCGTTTCGTAGGGTACTGCTCCGGCATTCGCCTGGTGTTGATCGGAGAAACCACGGAAAACTACTGATCAGAGCAGCCGGCCGCTAGAATTCTCCTCCAGGCAGCGACTGAATTCGACTTTGCTGAAAAGCTAGTCGTGTCGAAAATCCTGCCGCCGTCAGGACTCGAATCTAGGACCTCCCGGTCAGAGGCGCTGCAGTTACAACAGTTGATGCTCCTGGTACTGGCGGTGGACATGTTTACATTGCAGTCATGTAAAGTTGCCAGCAGTGGGACCAGGTGGCACAAAGAAACCATGCAGTTAAATACGCGGGCTGAAGTCGGCAGCCGTGTAAGAGACATCGGAACCCTAGATACAATTTACCAAGTTTTCGAGTAGTCGATCCAAGATAAATCGAATTGAATCGCTTTCTGGAGAGGAGTTCTAGAGTCTGGCTGCTCTGATCGGTAAATCTTCCTTGGATATTCCGAACAGTGTCAGGCAAGTGCCGGAGCAATACCCGTCAAACAAGCCCAGAACCGCGCGTGTTATATCGTTCTTCTTGCTTGTCCTAACTTACATATTTTGTGCCTGTTCCTGATTTACATATTTTGTGCCTGTTCGCCAACTAGTACACACGCACACACGTGTATGTGTGTATAGTAATGTCTGAACACGCCCGACCGCCTCATTAGTGACTATACAAATTTGACCATAACTTGTATCATGCTGAGTTACATAATGGGTTGTTAAAAGCCTTGCAGCGGCTTGGCTCTTAATCACAAAGATCCACGCGCCCTCTGTGGATGAAGCTTCTGTGATTCAGCTGGCTGTGTCTTGCGACCGCTATACAACACTTCTCGTCCCCCCCAGCGACACCTCGCCATGACCTGACTCACTCCCGCTCGAGGATTTATACAGTTCATCCTCGATGCACCACTGCACATCAACATAATCACTTACATAAAATTGTACATTTAACTTACTCCCTATCAATATATGCAGGAACAATTCAAGATCTCCATGCAACAAAATTTACAATTTGTGTTGTGTTCATTGCAAACTTGTGATTGGCAGCAATTGTTCCCGTTAAAAAATTCACATCTACTCATTAAATCATGCTTATTTAACACAAACGAATTGACTGTAATTGCACACTCAATTTATATTGTACAATTTATTCAATGTTAACAGATACAACTCAAAAAAGGGAACAGAGACAATAAAGTAACCATTGCTATCTAGCCTACTCTATGCAAAACCAACATGGCAAAATAATTCTTTTGCTCATGCTCTTCATGTATTCATCATGCATTATCAATATGTTCTCTGTTTAAATGAAACGATTCATTGATCTAATTTATTTATGCATTCAAGCTGTCCGTGCAATCTTTCACTTTACCATTGAATTACTGTTTCTTTAAACAAATTTGTAATCCACATGCGCTGGTGGGGGATACTCGGTTGCGGTAAACCCCGCAAGTCACCGTAGGTCGGCGCTGGATCACGTCGTCCAGCGGGGGAAGATCTCTCACACCTCCCGAAACAGAAACATGCCCTGCACTTACGGGACTAATGACCTACGCACATAACGTGTTCGGAATCACCAATCAATTGACTGTGAGAGTCTGCAATCGAATTTTGGCTGTCGTGTACAAACGGCGCTCGCGCTACCCGCGCCAGCCTTATCTCCCACCGGGAGCGGTAGCTCAGTGCATCAACTGATACCACTGCAGCGCCCCTGACCGGGAGGTCCTAGGTTCCCACTCCCCATGGCGGCAGGATTTTCGACACTAGCTTTTCAGCTTCACCGAATTCAGTCGCTGTCTGGAGGAGAATTCTAGCGGCCGGCTGCTCTGACCGGTAGCTTTCCGTGTTTTCTCCGATCAACACCAGGCGAATGCCGGAGCAGTACCGTAACAAACGGGCCACGGACCGCGCGCGATCTGTCCTTCCTCTTCCTTGTCATATCCTCTCCCCTTACACACACACACTTACACTAACATGCACTACACTACCACACATTCCGGGAGACCCGTCGGGAGCTTAGAGCTTGTTCCGGCTGGGGCGGTGCCCGGCTGGTGGGAGAGTCCTGGTTAAGGTGAAACCCCACTAGTCGACGGTAGGTCAGCGCCGGATCTGGCCATCCAGCGGGGGAAGATCACCGCCATCTCCCGAGAAAATCATGCAATACACTTACAGGATTAATGGCCAAAGCAGTTGAAGCGCCCGGAAACACGAAAAAATCAATGAATCGATCAAACCTTACCTCCCCGCCGGAGGAGCCGCCAGGGCTGCGCCGCAGGTCGAAGGGGTTGCGGGTGACGCCGGTGACGAGGTTGTTGGTCTCCCAGCCCAGGCACATCTCAGGCGTGGTGGTGACGCACAGCGGGATGGCGCCGGCCTTCTTCAGCCGCGCCACCGCCGCGCCGTCCTCCGCAGCCTTGAGGCCCCGACGTCGAGGCGTGCCCACGCAGAAGCTCATGCCTGCACACACCACCGCAGCTTCCTTCACAGCTGGCTCAGGGAGGAGGATGGGTTCATTGTGGGTATTCGTGTTCAAAGGTCGCTAATTCAGTGTACCTAAAGCTCACACATGAGCTCATGCCTACACACACCACCGCACCTTCCTTCACAGCTGGCTCAGGGAGGGGGGTGGATTCATTATGGGTATTCGTGTTCAAAGGTCGCTAAATCAATGTACGTCCAGCTCACACGAGAGCTCATGCCTGCACACACCAACGCACCTTCGTTCAGAGCTGGTTCATGGGCGGGTGGGTTCAGTATGAGGATTCCGTGTTCAAAGGTCACAGTGGAGTACAATGTAAATCAATGTACCTCACGCCCACATCCTAGCTCTTCCCTTTGCACGTGCACCGTACCATCTTTCAAGGCTGCCACAAGAGGGAATGAATTCATTATGAAACCTCTAAAGACAAAAAGCCAAAATCAGTGACTGCAATGACTGTACTTTGTGTTCACCAACTCACCGTTGCACACAAGTACAGCATCTTCGTTGAAAGCTCTCCTAAGAATGGTTGGGTTCTTTAATATAGTCCATGAATAAAGAGCAAAGAGCTGAAGAAAATTGTGTACCCTGTGTCCGGGTATTAGCGCATTTCTTCAGGCATAGTCAGGGTTGGTTAAAGTGTATGCTTGTGGGTAGGAGGGAGGCGTGATTCTAGTACCCTGATGAACGAAATCCAGCCAGTCTAAATTAAGGTTTTCCGCATCACGTTAGCAGCTTTAGGATGCTCAAGTGCAGCGAACATTCGTCGAGTCAGTGGGTTCATTCGACGTCATTCAGTCGAGTTCGCGTGGAGGGTTTACTGTTGGGACGGACTCTAATCAAATACCAAAGTGATTAAATCAGTGTAAGCAGTTACAAAGTCTTCCGTGCTCTTGCAGAAGCTCATTCTGGGTTCACGCACCAAATGTGTCGAAGCTTATTCAAGTTTCACTAGATTAAGAAGCCCCCTTTTTCCTCACGAGAAATTAAGATGGATTAAAAAAGCCGAATGTCTAAATCAACAATGCCAAGGAGGAAATGTGTTGAAACAATAGAAGACTGAATTATTGTTTGACATATAAATGATAATGTATTCCGGCGCTTTCTTTAAAGCAAATTCATTTAGGAATTTTCTTTAAATCGCAATGTAGTTATATTCCATAACTTGAGAAATTTTCACGGAGTTGGTTAGCGGTATTTATATAGCAGTAGTTCGTACGATGTACGTGTATATATATGTAGGAAGGTATAAATTCTTCGTAAATTACGTATAGGGAAGTCAACAACTTGAATGTGTAACAACGAGACAGTAAACTGTAAAAAAGAGGGGTCCGGTCACTGACATGTTTGACTCCTTAGCGGAAGCGTAGTTACGACATATATGGACACACTTTCAAAGTTTCATCATGCTAATGAAAACAGTTTTTTTTTCAAAACAATGGAATTCTGACTTGAAATGGGTTTTTGTATTCTAAATGCTCATGAACACGTACTTCATTGCTGGCGTCTTGCATACGTCATTTGGTTCGGAGAGCTAACGTTTTTATCTAGCAACCTTTGAACAATTATCAATTTGAATTCCAGCAATGAAAACCCGACATAATATATATATAAGTAACCCGACATTTTTAGATATAAGTATTTGTTCTTATGAACTATGCAAGACGAAGTTAGTCACTAAAATTAATTTCAAATATTTTTGGTTGGTAGGTTTGTAAATTTTTTAAATTAAAATTAATTTCCGAAAACCGCTGATCGTTCTGTGTTTTGTAATTTTTCCCGCCGCAAATACAAAGTACAGTGTTATGTAAATCTTTTGAGGTGAAGAGAACATGGAAAAAACATTGTATTCTATTGTTTATTCTTTGGAGTAAGTGTATACGACGCAGCGTACTAGCAGTGATCAGTGCTTGGAAACGACGGCTCTCATTCCCAAACTTTTAAAAACAATATTGTGTGAAGTATGTGATTTGCTACAAATTTCACCCCTGTATAAAAGTTTTACATTGTGAAAACCTGGGCGATTTAAACTTTTTCCTTTGCTTTGGCTCTTCGGACAACTTTCTTGGGATTCACTTGCTTAATCCTATACTCATGGTTATGGCGCCTCTAAAGAATGTTGCAGCATTAGCATCGTGTGGTACTCCGGGTGCTGTTATTTTTCGCGAACTCGAAAATCGACCTATTACCATGATTTTGTGGTTCTAACTGAAGGCGCCTTGTGCTTCTGATATTTATAGCTGAAAATATACGAGTAAAATATCTTCCATTAATCGTGCGCTCACATCGAATCAATTATTCAATGTTGGTTTATTAGTGACGACTGAATTCCGAATATTTGAATAAAAGATAGTTAGGGCCTAATAAGTGTCCCGAGAATCTGAGTTAAACGAGTCATTGCCAACATGTGTGTTATGTATTACATGAGCAGCTTTTGGTGGCTTCTCCGTCACCATCAGATCTGGTCCAAAACAAATTACAAACATTAGTGAATCAATGTAAATAAATAGATACATCAATAAATGTAATATATTTAATTTAATTAGTAAAATTATGATAATTCAACGAATGAAAGAAAGAAAATAAAAGGATAGATGATACACTTTTGTATCAATAAAGTAGCCTGCAATATTAAAAAAAAATTTATCACCCCTCTTTTCATTTTCTTTCTTTAATTTGCTATATTATGCCCATTCCTTCCACTTTTGAACCAACATATTCTATTTTATACCAAATCTGAAATGATATTTAAGCCATTGAAAAATGTTCATATAACAAACAAAAAATGTTGGCAATAATGTTTTTTAATCAATTATTGAATATTGATCAAGTTTTTGTTCTTGTGTTAATTTTCATATGTAACGGTTTAAGGTTTTGTAAGAGTGGTTGATTTAAATCTAATTTAATGCTATTTGAAGAATAATTTTCAGTGCAGATTTTTCATTGCCTGATTACTATACGAGTGTTCTTGATGCAATAAGGAGGCTGGACTAGGTATCAGTATATGTTCATCAGATGCCTACTTTAGCAAAATTATTTAATTATTTCGTGAATTATAGGATATGAATAACTCAAGTACGATAAAATTAACACGAGTCTGTTATAGTTATAATAAACAAATATCGAGAAAACTGGAAAGGTCATGTCCTGAGAATGCCAGAACATAGGATCAGTAAAATTATCCATCAATATGCAACTAAAGGAAAAAGAAGTGTTCGGACCTTGAAGAGATGGCATGAACAATTTCGAGACGGAATAGATCAAGAGGTCTAATCCTTGCTTTCGATGATGATGATGATGATGATGATGATGTACGATGAAATGTTTTATGAGAATAATGATTCTGATATCATTCATTTAAGGACAATCACTTGAATGACTTGTATTTTTACTTTCTCGTATTCTCGTCATATTCATTTCCGGGCCCATATAACGATAATGTGGATAAATTCAGTTGCTAAATTCAGAAAAAAAATCCTCTAATACGTAGTGTAGCCAGAATACCAGTTTTGTGGGTCCTTGATGCCGAAAAACAATTGAAAGCAAAACGTCCGTCCGTCCCTCCTAATATCATATACAAATTTTTAAAAAAATCAACAGTTTTCTGTTAAAATGAGATCAAAATTACGCATTTTCAGAAACGCTCAAACACCATTTTCTCAAAAAATGGCTCCAAATTTTTTTCTTCAAACTTTGGGAACGGATTGTGCCAATTGCTGAGTTGAATATAATGTAAAGTTCAGTTTGCCGCATTCATTTGTTTTTTTCAAAAATTACACAAATGCGATTTTTTTAAAAATATCTTTCCCGCCGTTAATATGCAAATTTCCATAAATTTGTATACATTGTTGCAATTGAGAGTAGATGTGTTTCAAAAGACCTTAAATTATGTTTTTCGAAAACTCAATAGATTCCTGTGAAAAAGAGTTTCAAATTTCGCATTTACAGTAACGTTTATACGCCAATTTCTTAAAAACGGCTCCAAATTTTTCAAGGAAGATTTCGATATAGGATGAGGTGTTACCCCTCTTTAATATTTCAAAATTAATATTTGTAATCTACCATTAGGAAACCGAAAAATTGAGAACATTTTTAAAATGTTTATTTAAGGCGGCGATAGATGGCAGCCGCCAAAAGAATGGGAGGCAAGACCGTAAAACTAGCCCACACGATATAATTGAGAACATTTCACTACGAGAAGGTTTGTTCCGTTCTAGAGCACCACTAGTTATATTGTTGTATTTTTGGAGATGAATATGGAATGAATCAATAAATTAATTCGCTGAAGAACATATTTTTACGTATTTAGTAATATTTAAAAACTTAAAAAAATAACAAAATATTTAAGAGAATTGTAGTGTGATCACTTAAGAAATAAATATAATGTCTGAAAAAACGTTTTATTTTTATGGATCAGTGAGTGAACACAGATTTATCTCGCATGAGAGGTCACTGAACATTACACAATGCGTTATCTGGGCACTCACCAACACATCTTGGTTATAACCGGCTGCGCTCGCATTTGACTTGTATATGAATAGTTTACTGTCAGGCGATAAGGCGGTACTGGCGATACGAGTGAAGTCGGTGCGATGTTTCGCTATGAATCAGGTCTTCGTCGAAGGTTCCGCTAGAACTGTAGATATCGTCAAGCCAGGCAGTATTCTCGTTCTGGGTGAAGTTAAGATCAAAGAGCAGAAAGTGAAGGAAGGAACCTTCTGCTCTTTACCACGAAACATGGTTTAAACTGAGAAGAATAACTGTCTACTGGTTCAATTCTCTTCTCCTTGAAGTGGTTTGAAAAAGTTGGAAAATTTTTTCTCGACATTTCGACTATCAAAGAGACGAACATAGCCTATATTACTTAAACAACGTATGGTTTCTTTGCAAAATATTTCGAGTATCAGTGAATTAGTTTACCAGATATTTATTTCATTTTCGGATTTTTAAATAGAAATCGATTCAGTGCATCAAATCAAATATACTTTCATACTTAAGAACCCTTTTTTCACAAAGTTTTATTTCGAAATCCGTTAAGAAATCAGATAAATTCGAATAAGCATGAGAAAGAAATTTCAAAAATAGGAGTGTATCGACTCACGGGTGAGCGGTTCCAAAATAATTCACAAGTCGGTCCTACATTATTGTGTATGCTTATTTCGAACATGCTTGTCGGCCAGCACATGAGTTAGACAGTCTTCCCCAAAATAATATTTCCATTGATATTCCCTTACTCCATATTTCTCCATTTTATTTCCCCGTATATATGTAGCTTCTTTTTATCATATTTTATGCTCAACGTTTGTTTTCAAGCGTTTGTTTTCTAAATTGGAATTAAAAATTATGATCATCAAATTAATATGTTCGATTTTGTGGTAGGTTTACGTTACAAAATAGATTTCAACAAGAAAGAATAGGAGGATATCAGAACAATGTTTTCGAGTAATGAAAATTCCTCGGGTTGTACAGCCAATATGATGGGATCATCGATCGAACGGCCAGCACCTTCGGATCGTGGATCGAACGCCTATCAATTATGATCTCAATCGAACAGGTACCTCAATACTCCAATCATGGGTTATTGGTTTTAAACCGAGCAATAGTGTTTTATAATGTCGTTATAAACCAGTCACAGGCGCCTAAATTGAAGTTCACATGTGTACTGTTCGCTACCGTAGATGGCTTTCCCATTGTTTTAGAAAATAATTATTCATTCTCTGACGGAATCTTCAGTAAACAGCAAAACGTTTAAAATCACATACCAAGACATTCGCTATTTTAACATTATGTTCATACTATACAATCGATTTATGACTTTTATTCGTGAAACAATCTAACCGAATTCCACTCGCGGTTTGAAACTTCCTTTCGACGAGTTTCAAACCACTAGTGAAGTTATGAGTAGGGAACAGAATTCAAAGTAATTACTTGTTTTTATAGGATCTAGATACCTGCATTCAATAATATTTTTTAGACTTTACAGGACATTTTGAATGAATTATAACTATTTTTATTTCAAATATTTTTACGTATTTTGGTAAAATTACACATTTTACATATTTTACCTATTACTACATATTTCGTTACATTTTAATATATGTATACGTCGAAACACAGTGCCTGACTTTGATTTATGTGCGCCGGAGGCTGTCAAATATTTTATCCCCCTTTAAATTTTCTTTTTTTACATTAAAACTATTTATAATATTTTGAAGAAAAAAATTGTTGTTCGATATTTTTAACCGACGCAAATATTGTGTATGTGTGTAAATATGTGTCGGTATTCTGACACTGTCGAAACAGAACATTTCAGATGCGCGTTTGCAAAATACGTTACGGAATAATCTTTGTTACAGATCAAATGTAATGCTGCTACTCTTCCATGACCACCATACCTTCGTCACGAATTGTCTATTCCCCCCGGCTTATAGCTTACTCCAACAATGTTTCCAACAGTACGTTCGTTACTCGTTAGAAAACAAACAAATATTTTTTACAGAAAAAGTGCCTTACCGCGTTGGCTACACGGTATTACTGTTTAATTGAACACCGGGTCCTCGTGAACGTTGTAATATATTTATTATGACCGTATTTTGTATTTGGAACAAAATTCTTGTGTGCTGAAGTTTATTAAGTAGTAAAATATTAAATAGTAAAATAGTAAATAATGTGTACAAATAGTTTTGTAGAGGTAGAATCTACTTTCAACCACTCCGAATCCTTGCAAAGATCTGATCAGCGACGTTCTATACTCGGAAAATACTTATAGAGAACAATTTTAAACACAATAATGAAGATTTATTTTACAAATTTCCTATTTTTTCTTACACCTTTTCGAATATATATATATATATATATATATATATATATATATATATATATATATATACACACATACATACATACATACATACATACATACGTACATACATATACATATTTTACATTTTTTATTACAATAAATTCCGTTCCTTAGTTATGACATTCCGAGTGGTGAGAGATGACTCACCCTTGAGGCTGCAGCTCTCCTTGACGGTGATGGGCACGCCCAGCAGCGGGCGTTCGCGCGCCAGACGCCGCGCGTGGGCGTCGGCGTCAGCGTCGGCGGGGGCGGCGGCCAGCTCGCGGTCGACGGCGCACGCCTCTTCCAGCGCGGCCTCGAAGCGCTCCTCCACCACCGCGTTGAGGTGCGGGTTGACGGCGCGGATGCGCGCCACGTACGCCTGCACCGCCGCCTCGCTCGTCACCTGTCACACACGCACGCACAACGCCAGTTAACGCCGGACGCTGTGGAATAAGAAAAAAATATGAATTTGGTAAACGTATCTTAGTAACTCCTCGAGTGAGCAGTGTGCAAATATGGGATGTAATGGAATGTGGAATGTGGAATGTGGAATGTGGAATGTGGAATGTGGAATGTGGAATGTGGAATGTGGAATGTAGAATGTAGAATGTGGAATGTGGAATGTGGAATGTGCGAATGTGCGGAATGTGCGGATGTGCGGAATGTGCGGAATGTGCGGAATGTGCGAATGTGCGGGGATGTGGAATGTGCGAATGTGCGAATGTGCGAATGTGCGAATGTGCGAATGTGCGAATGTGCGAATGTGCGGATGTGCGGATGTGCGAATGTGCGAATGTGCGAATGTGCGAATGTGCGAATGTGCGAATGTGCGAATGTGCGGATGTGCGGATGTGCGGATGTGCGGAGGTGCGGATGTGCGGATGTCACTCACGGCTAGACTACTTCCCGTGTACCAATCGAGACATACGAGGTGTCCTTCGACGCGTCTCGGTCTCCTGAAGGGGAATTGTCCCCTTGTTTTGCTTCTGGACATAAATGTAACTTCATTTTCTGTGCACATCTTCTAGAATTCAATGGGAAACACAATTCTTCAAATTATCGTTTCCATGTTGTCGCGGCAGGAAGTAATAAGAGCCAAAATTTATTGCTTATTTATTCTTGAAAATAGATTTTATTACATGGGAGTTTTTTTGTTGTTTTTTTCTCCCTTTCAAAATTCAAAATTTATTGCTTATTTATCCTTGAAAATAGATTTTACTACATGGGAGTTTTTTTTTTTTCTCCCTTTCAAAATTCAAAATTTAAGTAGTATATGACTTAGTGTAGGGATCACAGAATTCACTTAGTGTAGGGTGCACACAATTCACTTTCCCCATAGCACGTCATACGCAGTTTTTAACTGTTTTTTTTTACGTAAAATAAATAAATAAATAAATAAATAAATTGATATTTTGTTTTTGGATCCACCAAAAGATTCAAAGTAATTTCCAAAACGTTTTTTTTGTGTGCTTTGGCGCTGCAATCATAGCGAATTAGCCAGGAATTAACCCAACGCCATCTAAATAGATCTTTGTAGGTGGCGTTGATTAAATTTCAGTATTCAAAGGTATTTTTCGCTCAATACGCCATCATTTTCGTTAAAAACGTTGGCAACACTGTTGTTGACATCTTTAAGTGATCAAGTGAAGTTAATTTGAACAAAAGAGTGAATCGCGCGGCTAATTTCATTTTAAGTTTTATCCATAAAATATTACCATATATTCAAAAATAAATTTGCACAAACCTACGAACAGTATTGCCTTGGAACTTACTGAGTTTGGAGAATTTTAAGTAAATACGAAAAAAAAACTGTGAGAAATGTTACAGAATGAATGAACGTACGACGTCTCATTTTCACTTTCTTAAGTGGAAAAAGATAGATTTCCATTGAATGTGATCCACAACTTATTCTTGTTAACATCTTATTGACATAAACATACAAAATATTCGGCTTTTAAAGCTTGTATAGATTTGCATACGAAACGATTAATAGAACAATTACGGGAGAGGAAGTAAACATAAATTATACTGACTCAAAATCTGGAGGGGGGAATACAAGAGAGTTAAGCAAATCCGGGGAAAAATCAATGTAGTTGTAGAAGATTTTGCGACAGAATTTTCGGAACTAATTGAGAATTATCTTAAATTAGGATTAGAAAACCCAGTCTGTCGTCAGGACTCAGTTCTCAGTCTCAGTCAGAGTGTCTTAGTCAGAGAGTCTCAGTCTGTCTGACTGACTGTGTCAGTCTGAATGGGAGTGTCAGTCTGAATGGGAGTGTCAGTCTGAATGGGAGTGTCAGTCTGAATGGGTGTCAGTCTGAATGGGTTGGTGCTGTCTGTCTGATTGGTCTGACTGACGTGTCTGTCTGATTGTCTGACTGGGACGTGCCTGTCTGTCTGTCTGACTGGGTCTGCCTGACGTGTCTGTCTGACTGGGTCTGCCTGACGTGTCTGTCTGACTGCTGCTGACTGTCTGACTGGCAGTCGTCTGACTGGCAGTCCTCTGACTGGCAGTCTCTGACTGGCAGTCCATCGACTGCTGACTGGCAGTCCATCTGACTGGCAGTCCGTCTGAGTGGCAGGCTGTCTGACTGGCTATCAGACTGTCTGTCTGTGTCTGTCTGTGTCTGTCTGTGTCTGTCTGTGTCTGTCTGTCTGTCTGTCTGTGTCTGTCTGTGTCTGTCTGTGTCTGTCTGTGTCTGTCTGTGTCTGTCTGTGTCTGTCTGTGTCTGTCTGTGTCTGTCTGTGTCTGTCTGTGTCTGTCTGTGTCTGTCTGTGTCTGTCTGTGTCTGTCTGTGTCTGTCTGTGTCTGTCTGTGTCTGTCTGTGTCTGTCTGTGTCTGTCTGTGTCTGTCTGTCTATATGTCTGTTGTTTTGTCTGTGTCTGTCTGTGTCTGTCTTGTTCTGTTTTGTGTCTTCTTGTGTCTTGTGTCTGTCTGTGTCTGTCTGTTTTTCTGTGTCTGTCTGTGTTCTTGTCTGTGTTCTATCTGTGTCTGTCTGTGTCTGTCTGTGTCTTTTGTGTCTGTCTTTTCTTCCTGTCTGTGTCTGTCTGTGTCTGTCTGTATCTGTTCTTGTCTGTCTGTGTCTTCTGTATCTGTCTGTGTCTGTCTTTTTGTCTATCTGTGTCTGTCTGTGTCTGTCTGTGTCCCGTCTGTGTCTATGTCCTGATCTTTTCTGTCTGTGTCTTCTGTATCTATCTCCCGTAATGTCTGTGTCTGTCTGTGTCTTCTGTGTCTGTCTGTGTCTGTCTGTGTCCTGTCTGTGTTGTCTATCTGTGTCTGTCTGTGTCTGTCTGTGTCTGTTTGTCTGTGTCTCTCTGTGTCTGTCTGTGTCTGTCTGTTCTTTTGTGTCTTCTGTGTCTGTCTGTCTGTCTGGCTTCCTTTTCTGTCTGTGTCTGCTGTTGTCCTGTCCTGTGTCTGTCTGTGTCTGTCCTGGTCTGTCTGTGTCTGTCTGTGTCTGTCTGTGTCTGTGTCTGTCTGTGTCTGTCTGTGTCTGTCTGGTTCTGTCTTGTTTCTGTGTCTGTCTGTGTACCATCTGTGTCTGTCCTGTTCTGTCTGTGTCTGTCTGTGTCTGTCTGTTCTGTCTGTGTCTTCTGTGTCTGTCTGTGTCTGTCTGTGTCTTCGTACTGTCTGTGTCTTTTGTCTGTCTGTGTCTGTCTGTGTCTGTCTGTGCTGTCTGTGTCCTGTCTGTGTCCTGTCTAGTGTCTGTCTGTGTCTTCTGTGTCTTTTCCTGTGTCTCTGTTTTTCTGTATCTGTCTGTCTGTGTCTGTCTGTGTCTGTCTGTGTCTGTCTGTTCTTCTGTGTCTTCTGTTCTGTCTGTATCTGTCTGTGTCTTCTGTCTGATGTCTGTCTGTGTCTTCTGTGTCCTATCTGTGTGTCTGTCTGTCTGCTGTTCTGTCTGTGTCTGTCTGTGTCTGTCTGGGATCTGTCTGTGTCTGTCTGTATCTTCTGTGTCTTCTGTGTTTTTTTCTGTCTGTGTCTTGTCTGTAGTCATCTGGTATCTGTCTGTGTCTGTCTGTTCTGTCTTTTTGTCTGTTCTTCTGTGTCTGTCATGTCTGTCTGTGTCTGTCTGTTCTATCTGTGTCTTCCTGTGTCTGTCTGTATCTGTCTGTGTCTGTCTGTGTCTGTCCTTGTCTGTCTGTGTCTGTCTGTGTCTGTGTCTCTGTGTCTGTCTGTGTCATGTGTCTGTCTGTGTCTATCTTTGTCTTTGTCTGTCTGTGTCTGTCTGTGTCCTTTTCTGTGTTCTGTCTGTGTCTTCTGTGTCTGTCTTAGTGTCTGTCTGTGATCTGTCTGTGTCTGTCTGTGTCTGTCTGTGTCTATCTGTGTCTGTCTGTTGTCTGTTCTGTTGTATCTGTCTGTGTCTATCTTTTGTCTGTCTGTCTTCTGTGTCCTGTCTGTGTCTCTGTATCTGTCTGTGTTTTTGTCTGTGTCTATCTTTTGTCTTCTGTGTCATTGTCTGTCTGTGTCTTCTGTGTCTGTCTGTGTCTGTTGTCTGTCTGTGTCTATCTGTGTCTGTCTGTGTCTTCTGTGTCTGTCCTGTTCTGTCTGTGTCTGTCCTTTTCATCTGTGTCTCTGTGTCTATCTTGTCTGTCTGTGTCTTGTGTCTGTCTGTGTCTGTCTGTCTATCTGTGTCTTCTGTGTCTGTCTGTCTGTTTTGTCTTTTGTGTCTGTCTGTGTCTGTCTTGTCTGTCTGTGTCTGTCTGTGTTTTTTGTCTGTTGTGTCATCTGTGTCTGTCTGTGTCTGTCTGTGTCCTGTGTCTGTCTGTGTCTTCTGTCTGTCTGTTCTGTCTGTGTCTATCTTGTCTTCTGTGTCTATCTGTTCTGTCTGTGTCTGTCTGTGTCTATCTGTCTGTCTGTTTTCTTCCCGTTCTGTCTGTGTCTATCTGTTCTATTTTTATCTGTCTATGTTCTGTCTGTTCTTCTTGTCTGTCTGTCTGTCTTTTATCTGTCATCTGTCTGTCCTGTGTCTTCTGTTTTCTGTCTGTGTCCTATCTGTGTCTGATCTGTGTCTATCTGTCTGTTTTTCCTTTTTGTGTCTGTGTCTGTTTTGTCTGTCTGTCTGTTCTTTTGTCTGTCTGTGTCTGTCTGTGTCTGTCTGTGTCTGTCTGTGTTTTCTGTGTCTGTCTGTGTCTATCTTTTCTGTCTGTGTCTGTCGTTTTGTCTGTCTTCTGTGTCTGTCTGTTCTGTCTGTGTCTGTCTGTTCTGTCTGTGTCTGTCTGGTCTGTCTGTCTATCTGTTCTGTCTGTGTCTGTCTGTTCTGGGGTCTTGTAATCTATCTGTGTCTTCTGTTCTTCTGTGTCTGTCTGTGTCTGTCTGTGTCTGTCTTTTGTTTTTGTGTTTCTTTTCTGTCTGTTCTGTCTGTAAACTGTCTGTTCTTCTGTGTCTGTCTGTGTCTGTCTGTTTTTCTGTCTGTGTCTCTGTTTTGCTGGTTTTGTCTTGTCTGTCTGTTTTTCTGTGTCTGTCTTTTGTCTATCTTTTGTCTGTCTGTGTCTCTGTGTCTGTCTGTGTCTGTCTCTGTCTGTTTTGTCTGTTCTGTCTGTGTCTTCTGTGTTTTTGTCTTGTGTCTTCTGTAATCATCTGTTCTGTTTGTCTGTCTGTGTCTTTGTTCTGTCTGTTCTGTCTGTGTCTGTCTGTGTCTGTCTGTGTCTTCTGTGTCTGTCCCGTGTCTGTCTGTTTGTTGTGTCTGTCCCGTGCATCTGTCTGTTTTGTCTGTCTGTTTTCTGTCTGTGTCTGTCTGTGTCTGTCTGTGTCTGTCTGTGTCTGTCTTGTCTGTTTTGTTCTGTCTGTATCTGTCTGTTGTTTTGTCTGTTCTATCTGTCTTGTTCTTCTGTTCTGTCCTGTATCTGTCTTGTCTATCTGCTTGTCTGTTTTCTATCTGTTCTTCTGTGTTTTCTTGTTCTTATCTGTGTCTGTCGTATCTGTCTGTTTTCTATCTTGTGTCCCGTCTTTTCTGTCTGTTCTGTCTGTGTCTGTCTGTGTCTTCCCGTGTCTTCTGTAATCTGTCTTGTCTGTCTGTGTCTGTCTGTGTCTGTCTGTTCTGTCTTGTGTCTGTCTGTGTCTGTCTGTGTCTTCTGTGTCTGTCTGTGTCTGTCTGTGTCTTCTGTTGTGTCTCGTTTTTCTGTGTCTGTCTGTGTCTGTCTGTGTCTGTCTGTGTCTGTCTGCTCTTTTCTGTCTGTGTCTGTCTGTGTCATCTGTTCTGTGTTCTGTCTGTGTCTGTTGTCTGCTGTGTCTGTCTGTGTCTGTCTGTGTCTGTCTGGCTGTCTTTTTCTGTGTCTGTCTGTGTCTGTCTTTTGTCTGTCTGTGTCTGTCTTTAAACTGTCTGTGTCTGTCTGTTCTGTCTGTGTCTGTCTGTGTCTGTCTGTGTTTTGTCTGTTCTTCTGTGTCTTCTGTGTCTGTCTGTGTCTATCTGTGTCTGTCAGTCTGTCTGTTCTTCTGTGTCTGTCTGTTCATCTGTCTTGTCTCTGTCTGTGTCTTCTGTTCTGTCTGTGTCTTCTGTTCTTCTGTGTCTTCTGTGTCTTCTGTGTTCTGTGTCTTCATTGTCATCTGTGTCTGTCTGATGTCTGTCTGTATCTTCTGTGTCTGTCTGTGTTCTGCTTTTGTGTCTGTCTGTTCTGTCTGTGTCTGTCTGTTCGTGTTTTTGTGTCTGTCTGTGTCTTTGTGTCTGTCTGTTTTCTTCTGTGTCTGTCTGTGTCTTCTGTGTCATCTGTGTCCTGATCTGTGTCTGTCTGTGTCTGTCTGTGTCATCTGTGTCTGTCTGTGTCTGTCTGTGTCTGTCTGTGTCTGTCTGTGTCTGTCTGTGTCTGTCTGTTCTTCTTTTCTGCTGTGTCTTCGTTCTGTTTGTCTGTCTGTGTCATCTGTTTTCTGTCTGTGTCTCTGTGTCTGTCTGTGTCTGTCTGTGTCTGTCTGTGTCTTCTGTGTCTGTCTGTTCTGTCTGTGTCTGTCTGTTTTCTATCTGTCTAATCTTCTGTGTATCTGTGTCTTCTGTGTTTTTGTATTTTTGTGTCTTTCATCTGTGTGTCTGTGTCTTCTTCTCTTCTATCTGTGTCTGTCTGTTCTTCTGTTCTGTCTGTGTCTGTCTGTCTGTCCTTTTTGTCTTGTCTGTCTTTTCTTCTGTGTCTGTCTGTGTCTATCTGTGTCTGTCTTGTCTTCTGTGTCTGTCTGTTCTGTCTGTGTCTGTCTTTTTGTCTGTCGTGTCTGTCTGTGTCTGTCTGTGTCTGTCTGTGTCTGTCTTTTGTCATCCTTGTGTCTGTCTGTGTCTGTCTGTTCTGTCTGTGTCTGTCTGTGTCTGTCTGTGTCTGTCTGTGTCTGTTTTGTCTGTCTGTGTCTTTTTCTGTGCTGTCTGTGTCTGTCTGTGTTCTGTTCTGTCTGTGTCTGTCTGTGTCTGTCTGTGTCTGTCTGTTTTCGATCTGTCTTTTAGTGTCTGTCTGTGTCTGTCTGTTTTGTCTGTCTGTTCTGTCTGTGTCTGTCTGTGTCTGTCTGTATCTGTGTGTCTGTCTGTGTCTATCTGTGTCCCGTCTGTGTCTTCTGTTGTCTGTGTATTTTGTGTCTGTCTGTGTCTGTCTGTGTCTTGATCTGTCTGTGTCTTCTGTGTCTGTCTGTGTCTGTCTGTGTCTCTGTGTCTGTGGTCTTCTGTGTCTGTCTGTGTCTTCTGTGTCTTTTCTGTCTGGTCATCTGTCCTTTTTGTCTTTTCTGGTGTCTTTTGTGTCTGTCTGTGCTGTTTTGTCTGTCTGTGTCTGTCTGTGTCTGTCTGTGTGTCTTCTGTGTCTTCTTGTGTCCTGTCTGTGTCTGTATCTGTGTCTGTCTGTAATACTGTGTCTGTCTGTGTCTGTCTGTGTCTGTCTTTTCTGTCTGTGTCTTCTGTGTCTTTTGTGTCATCTGTGTCTTCTGTGTATCTGTGTCTGTCTGTTCATTTTGTCTGTCTTTTGTCTTCTGTGTCTGTCTGTGTCTTGTGTTTTCTTTTCTGTATTTTGTCTGTGTCTGTCTGTAATTTTTTGTCTTACTGTCTGTCTGTGTGTCTGTTGTCTGTCTGTGTTTTTTGTCTGTCTGTCTGTGTCTGTCTGTTGTTCTGTCTGTGTCTGTTGTCTGTGTCTGTCTTGTCTCTGTGTCTGTCTGTTTTCTGTTCTGTTTTCTATCTGTTTTGTCCTATCTGTGTCTTTTGTGTCTGTCTGTGTTTTCTGTTTTCTGTCTGTGTCTGTCTGTAATCGTCTTTCTGTCTGTGTCTGTCTGTGTCTGTCTGTTTTTCTGTCTGTGCATTTCTGTTCTGTCTGTGTCTTCTGTGTCTATCTGTGTCTGTCTGTGTCTTTGTGTCTGTCTGTGCTTCTGTCATCTGTGTCTGTCTGGTCTGTCTGTTTCTATTTCTGTCTGTGTCTGTCTGTGTCTCTGTTCTGTTATCTGTGTCTGTCTGTGTCTATCTGTGTCTGTCTGTTTTCTGTCTGTATTCTGCTGTCATCATTGTCTTTTCTGTCGTGTCTGTCTGTGTCTTCTGTGTCTGTCTGTGTCTGTCTGTCTTTTGATCTGTCTTTTTCTGTGTCTGTCCTGTCTTTTCTGTTTTGTCTGTCTGTATCCCTGTCATTGTTCTTCTTGTCTGTCTGTTGTCTGTTTTTGTCTGTCTGTTCTGTCTGTAATCTGTCTGTGTCTGTCTGTGTCTGTCATGTCGATCTGTCTTGTCTGTTCTGTTTTCATCTGTTTTGTGTCTGTCTGTCTGTCTGTGTCTGTCTGTGTCTGTCTGTGTCTGTCTGTTTATCTGTCTGTGTCTGTCTGTGTAATCTGTTCTTCTTGTCTGTCTGTATCTGTCTGTTTTCTTCTGTTCTTCTGTGTCTGTGTCTGTCTGTTTTTCTGTATTTTTGTCTGCTGTCATCTGTGTCTGTCTGGCAGTGCGTCTGTGTCATCTGTGTCTGTGTCTGTCCCGTGTCTGTCTGTGTCTGTCTGTGTCTGTCTGGTCTGTCTGTGTCTGTCTGTTCTGTCCTGTGTCTGTCTGTGTCTGTCTGTGTCTGTCTGTCTGTCTGTGTCTT
This sequence comes from Teleogryllus oceanicus, assembly GCA_964035755.1. Classification (NCBI taxonomy): domain Eukaryota; kingdom Metazoa; phylum Arthropoda; class Insecta; order Orthoptera; family Gryllidae; genus Teleogryllus; species Teleogryllus oceanicus. The sequence continues at coordinate 52,486,804 of CAXIVR010000004.1, forward strand.
CTGTGTCTGTCTGTTCTGTCTTTTGTCTGTCCCTTTTGTCTGTTGTCTGTCTGTGTCTGTCTGTGTCTGTCTGTGTCTGTCTGTGTCTGTCCTTGTTTTCAATCTCTGTGTCTGTCTGTTCACTGTGTCTGTTCTGTGATCTGTCTGTCTGTGTTCTGTTTGTCTGTCTGATCGATCTGTTTTGATCGTCTTTTGTCTGCATCGATCCCCGTGTCTGTCTGTGTCTGTCTGTGTCTGTCTGTTCTGTCTGTGTCATCTGTCTGTCTGTGTCTTCTTTTTATCATCTGTGGTTTTGTGTGTCATCTGTTGTCTTGTCTGTCTTTTTTGTCCGGTTTTTTGTCTGTAATCTTTTCTGTCGTTCGTCTATCGTGTCTGTCATCTGTTTTGCTGTCTTCGTCATGTCATCTGTGTCCTGTCTGTCTTGTCTGTGCATCTGTAGTTTTATCTGTTTTTGTGTCTGTCTGTTTATGCTGTCTGTTGTTTCTTGTCTCGTATTTTTTGTATCTGTGTCTGTCTGTGTCTGTCGTTTTTCACGTCTTCGTTTTGTCTGTCTGTGTCTGTCTGTGTCGTGTCTGTGTCTGTCTGTCATCCGTGTCTATCTGTGTCTTCTGTTAAAGCTGTCTGATCTGTCTGTGTCTGTCCCGTTCTGTCTGTTTCTGTATCTGTCTTGTCTGTTTGTCTTCTGTTTCTGTCTGTGTCATCTGTGTCTGTCTGTTCTGTCTGTTCTTCTGTTCTTCTGTTTTCCTGTCTGTCATCTGTGATTTCTTCTGTGTCTTCTGCTTCGTTCTGTCTGTTGTCTGTTTCTGTCTGTTCTGTCTTTTCTGTCTGTGTCTGTCTTTTGTCTGTCTTTTCGTCTGTGTTGTCTGTTTTTGTGTCTGTCTGTCATCTGTTGTCTGTCTGTTTGTCTGTATCTGTCTTGTCATCTGTGTCTGTCTGTGTATCTTTTCTGTTTTCTGTCTGTGTCTATCTGTGTCATTGCTTCTGTGTCTGTCTGTGTTGTTGTCTTCTGTCATCTGTGTCTGTCTGTTCTGTCTGTGTCTTCTGTGTCTGTCTGTGTCTTTCTGTGTCTCTGGTTCATTTTGTGTCCCGTCTGTGTCTGTCTGTGTCTATGTGTCTGTGTCTGTCTGTGTCTTTTGTGTCTGTCTGTGTCTGTCTGTGTCTTTTGTGTCTTCTGTGTCCTGTCTGTCCTTCTGTTCTGTGTCTGTCTGTCTTTGTTTTGCTGTGTCTATCTGTAATCTTTTGTGTCTTCTGTGTCTGTCTGTTGTCTTCTGTGTCTGTCTGTGTCTGTCTGTTATCTGTGTCTTCTTGTCTTTTGTGTCATTTTTATGTGTCTGTCTGTGTCTGTCTGTGTCTCGTCCCGTGTCTGTCTGTGTCTGTCTGTTGTCTGTGTCTGTCTGTCTTCTGTGTCTGTCTGTGTCTGTCTGTTCTGTCTTTTCATCTGTGCTGTCTTGTCGCGTGCGTCTGCGTCGGCTCTGTGCTGTCGTGCTGGTCGTTCTGTCTGTGGGGCCTCTGGGTCTCCTGGGGGTTATCCTGCGCGTCTGCGTGTGTCGCGTCGTGCGATGCGCTGCTGCCGATGCTGTCGTGCGGCGGGTCTGCGTGCTGCGTGCGCGATGCTGGTGATCGGGCTGTGTCGTGGGGCTGTGTGCCTGTCTGCTGCTCTGCTGCGCGTGCGTCTGCATTTGGTAATGCTGGGGGCTGGTCGTCGTGCTGTCGTGTCGTCGTGCGTCTGTGTCTGCGATGCGTTGGTCTGGTGGCGTGCGTCGTGCGCGTAATCGCATGGTCTGGGGCTGTGGGCCGGCGTGGGGCTGTTGTCGTGCTATCCGTGCGTCGTGTCGCGTGCTGTCGTCCGGGGGCTGTCTGTTCTTCTGTGTCTGTCTGTTGTCTGTGTCTGTCTGTCTGTCTGTTCTTTTGTATCTGTCTGTATCTTTCTGTCTGTCTGTGTGTCTTTTTCTGTCTGTTCTTGTCATCTGTCTGTTTTGTGTTCTATCTGTGTCTGTCTGTTCTGTCTGTGTCTGTAAACTGTGTCTGTCTGTGTCTGTCTGTAATCTGTCTTCTGTGTCCCGTCTGGTGTATCTTGTCTGTTTTCTTTTGTGTCTGTCTTTTTGTCTGTTCTGTGTCGTCTGTGTCTGTCTGTGTCTGTCTGTGTCTGTCTGTGTCTGTCTGTGTCTTCTGTTTTCATTGTGTCTGTCTGAATCATTTTGTGTCTGTCTGTTCATCTGTTCTTCTGTTCCTGTTGTCTGTCTGTGTCTGTCTATTCTTCTGTGTCTTCTGTGTCTGTCTGCTGTTTTCTTTTTCATCTGTGTCTGTCTGTTCTGTCTGTGTCTGTCTGTGTCTGTCCCGTGTCTGTCTGTGTCTGTCTGTGCTCTTTTCTTGTGTCTTCTGTGTGTCATCTGTGTCTATCTGTGTCTGTCTGTGTCTTCTGTGTCTATCTGTGTCTTCTTTTTATATTTGTCTGTATCTATCTGTTCTATCTGTGTCTGTCTGTTTCTGTGTATCTGTATCTGTCTGTGTCTATCTGTTCTTCTGTGTCTGTCTGTGTCTGTCTGTGTCTTTTCTACTGTGTCTGCTTTTTGTATCTGTCTGTTCTTCTGTTTTCTGTCTGTTCTGTCTGTGTCTTCTGTATCTGTCTGTGTCTGTCTGTGTCTGTCTGTGTCTTCTGTGTCTGTCTGTGTCTATCTGTATTTTGTGTCTTTGTCTGTCTGTCTGTCTGTGTCTGTCTGTTCCTGTTTCTGTTCTGTCTGTGTCTTCTGTGTCTGTCCCGTGTCCCGTCTGTGCCCGTCTGTTCTTCTGTGTCTGTCCCGTGTCTTCTGTTTCTGTGTATCTGTTCTTCTGTTCTGGCATTGTCCCGTTCTGTCTGTTCTGTCTGTGTCTGTCTGTGTCTGTCGTTCTGTCTGGTGTCTGTCTGTGTCTGTCTGTGTCTGTCTGTGTCTGTCTGTTCTGTCTGTGTCTGTCTGTGTCTGTCTTTGTCTGTCTGTGTCTGTGTTTTTGTGTCTGTCTGTTTTTGTTGTCTGTCTGTTGTCTGTCTGTTTCTGTTCTGTCTGTGTCTTCTGTGTCTGTTCTGTTTTTCTGTCTGTGTCATTTTCATCTGTGTCTATCTGTATCTTCTGTTCTTCTGTGTCTGTCTGTGTCTGTCTGTGCCCTGTCTGTCCTGTGTCTTCTGTGTCTTTTGTCCTGTCTGTGTCTATCTGTGTCTGTCTGTCTTGTGTCATCTGTCTGTCGTGTCTATCTGTTTTCTTCTGTCTGTGTCTGTCTGTTGTCCTGTCTGTGTCTGTCTGTGTCTGTCTGTGTCTTCTGTTCTGTCTGTGTCTGTCTGTATCCTTTTGTCTGTGTCTGTCTGTAATCTGTCTTGTGTCTGTCTGTGTCTGTCTTGTCTGTCTGTTCTGTTTTGTCTGTCTGTTCCTTTTGTGTCTTCTGTATCTGTCTGTGTCATCTGTGTCTATCTGTAAACTGTCTGTATCTGTGTCTGTCTGTGTCTGTCTGTGTCTGTCTGTGTCTGTCTGTGTCTGTCCTGTGTCTGTCTGTGTCTGTCTGTGTCTGTCTGTGTCTGTCTGTGTTCTGTCTTTTGTCTGTCTGGTCTTTTGTGTCTGTCTGTGTCTTCTGTGTCTTCTGTTCTGTCTTGTCATCTGTGTCTGTCTGTGTCTGTATCTGTGTCTGTTTTTGTAATCTTTTCCTGTGTGTCTATCATCTGTCCCTTTTGTTCTTCCTTTTTCTTCTGTGTCTGTCTGTGTCTGTCTGTTTCATTTTTCTGTCTATCTGTGTCTGTCTTTTGTCTATCTGTGTCTGTCTTTTGTCCATCTGTTCTTCTGTCCCGTCTGTCTGTCTGTGTCTGTCTGTGTCTGTCTGTGTCTGTCTGTGTCTGTCTGTGTTTTCTGTCTGTGTGTTCTGTGTCTGTCTGTGTCTGTCTGTGTCTGTCTGTGTCTGTTTTTCTGCTGTCTGTTTTCTATCTGTGTCTGTCTGTGTCTGTCTGTGTCTTCTGTGTCTTCTTTTCTGTGTCTGTCTGTGTCTGTCTGTGTCTCTGTGTCTGTTTTGTCTTTCTGTGTCTATCTGTGTCTGTCTTTTCTCTTTTCATCTGTGTCTGCTGTGTCTGTCTGTGTCTGTCTGTGTCTGTCTGTGTCTGTCTGTGTGTCTGTTCTGTCCTGTGTCTGTCTTGTGTCTTCTGTGTCTGTCTGTGTCTGTGTTCTTTTGTGTTTTCTGTGTTCTGTTCTGTCTGTGTCTTCGTGTCTATCTGTGTCTGTCCTTTTCTGTCTGTTCTTCTGTGTCATCTGTATCTTCTGTGTCTATCTGTGTACTGTCTATCCTGTTCTGTCTGTGCTGTCTGTTCTGTCCTGTGTTCTTCCCGTGTCTTCTGTGTCTGTGTGTCTGTCTGTGTCTGTCTGTGTGTCTGTCTGTGTCTGTCTGATCTGTCTGTTCCCTTTTGTGTCTGTCTGTTTTGTCTGTGTCTGTCTGTGTCTGTGTCTGTCTGTGTCCTTTTCTGTTTTCATCTGTGTCTGTCTGTGTCTGTCTGTGTCTGTCTCTGTCTGTTCTGTTCTTCTGTGTCTGTCTGTTTTTCTGTTCCCGTTTTCTGTCTTGTCTGTCTGTGTCTGTCAAACTGTGTCTGTCTGTCTGTCTGTGTCTTCTGTGTCTGTCTGTGTCTAAACGTGTCTTTGTTATCTGTTTTGTGTCATCTGTCTTCTGTGTCTGTCTGTTCTATCTGTCTTCTGTGTCTGTCTGTGTCTGTCTGTGTCTGTCGTTTTGTCTGTGTCTTTTGTCTGTTTTTCTGTGTCTGTCTGTGTCTGTCTGTTCTGTCTGTTCTGTCTGTGTCTTCTGTGTTTGTCTGTCTTGTCTGTCTGTGTCTTTCTGTGTCTGTCTGTGTCTGTATCTGTGTCTGTCTTTTCTGTCTGGGATCTTTTGTAAACGTCTGTATCTTTGTTCTTTTTAATCTGTCTGTGTATCTGTCTGTTGTCTGTGTCTGTCTGTATCATCTGTGTCTATCTGTTTTCTTTTCTGTCTGTTTTTTGTCTGTCTGTTTTTGTGTCTGTCTGGTCTGTCTGTATCTTCTGTTGTCTGTCTGTTCTGTCTGTTTTCTGTGCTTGTATCTGTGAAACTTTTCATCGTCATCTGTGTCTGTCTGGTTTTTCTGTGTCTGTCTGTTCCTATCTGTGTCTGTCTGTTCTGTCTGTTCTGTCTGTGTCATCTTGTCTGCTGTGTCTGTCTGTGTCTTTGTCTGTCTGTTCCTTGTCTGTCTGTTGTCTGTTCTGTCTGTGTCTGTGTCTGTCTGTGTCTGTCTTGTCTGTCTGTGTCTTCTGTGTCTGTCTGTGTCTGTCCCGTGTCTGTCTGTGTCTGTTGTCTGTCTGTATGTCTGTCTGTCTGTGTCTGTCTGTGTCTGTGTCCCGTCTGTTCCTATCTGTATCTTCTGTGCTACATGTCTGTGTCTGTCTGTGTCTGTCTTGTCATCCCGTCATCTTGCTTCTGTTCTGTCCTGTTTCTGTGTCTGTCCCGTTACTGTGTCATCTGTGTCTGTCTCTGTGTCTGTCTGTCATCTGTCTGTTTGTCTGTCTTATCATCTGTGTCTATCTGTAAACTTCTGTATCTAATCTGTTTTCTGTCTGTTAAACTTTTTATCTGTGCTGTTCTGTCTGTGTCTGTCTGTGTCTATCTGTTCACACTGTCTATCTGTGTTCATCTTTTCTATCTGTTCTTCTTTTCTATCTGTGCTTTTGTGTCTACTGTTCTGTCTGTTCTGTCTGTGTCTGTCTGTGTCTGTCTGTGTCTGTCCCGTGTCCCGTCTGTGTCTGTCTGTGTCTGTCTGTGTCTGTCTGTGTCTGTCTGTGTCTCTGTGTCTGTCTGTGTTTTGTCTGTGTTTTGTCTGTGTCTGTCTGTTTTCTGTTGTGTCATGCTGTTCTGTCTGTGTCTGTCTGTGTCTGTCTGTGTCTTGTTCTTCTTTTGTCTGTCTGTTCTATCTGTTTGTCTGTGTCGTTTTCTGTCTTCTTCTGTCTGTCTGTGTCTGTCTGTATCTGTCTGTGTCTTCTGTGTTCATCTGTTCTGTCTGTATCATCTGTGATCATCTGTGTCTGTCTGTGTCTATCTTTATTTGTCATCTGTTCTGTCTGTATTATTGTCTGTCTGTGTCTATCTGTATCTTTTGTCTCTGTGTCTTCTTGTCTGTCTGTCTGTCTGTGTCTATCTGTGTCTCTGTGTCTTCTGTGTCTGTCTGTGTCTTCTGTTCTGCTGTGTCTGTGTCTTCTGTGTCTGTCTATCTGTGTCTGTCTGTTCTGTCTGTGTCTGTCTGTGTCTGTCTGTTCTGTCTGTGTCTTGTTTTGTGTCTGTTTTGTCTTCTGTGCTGTCTGTGTCTGTCTGTGTCTTTTGTGTTATCTGTGTCTGTCTGTGTCTGTCTGTGTCTGTCTGTCCCGTCTGTGTCTGTCTGTGTCTGTCTGTGTCTGTCTGTGTCTGTCTTGTTTTCTGTTCTAGTGTCTTGTCTGTCTGTGTCTGTCTTGTCTGTCTGTGTCATCTGTATCTGTCTGTTCTTCTGTGTCTTGTCTGTTTTGTCTGTGTCTGTCATGTGTCCCTTTTGTACATTCTTCTGTGTCTGTCGTTTCTGTTATCTGTGTCTGTCTGTGTCTGTCTGTGTCTTCTGTGTCTGTCTGTGTCTGTCTGTGTCTTCTGTGTCTGTCTGTTTGTCTGATCTCGTGTCTTCTGTGTCTGTCTTATCTGTTGTGTTACTGTCTGTCTGTCTGTGTGTCTATCTGTATCTGTGTCCATCTGTATCTGTTCCCGATCTGTCTGTATCTGTGTCCTCTGTGTCTATCTGTTCCTGTTTTTTGTCTGTCTGTGTTGTCTTCTGTCTGTGTCTGTCTGTGTCTGTCTGTGTCTGTCTGTCTATCCTGTATCTGTTCTTCTGTGTCTGTCTGTGTCTGTCTGTGTCTGTCTGTCTGTCTGTGTCATCTGTGTCTATCCTGTGTCTGTCTGTGTCTGTCTGTGTCTGTCTGTGTCTTCTGTGTCCCATCTGTGTCTGTCTGTTGTCTGTCTGTCTGTGTCCCTGTCTGTCTGTCTGCTTGTCTTTGTCTGTCTTTTGTCTGTCTGTGTCTGTCTGTGTCTGTCTGTATCTCTTATCTGTTCTATCTGTGTCTTCTGTGTCTTCTGTTATCTGTGTCTTCTGTTGTCTGTTCTTCTGTTCTTCTGTGTCTTCTGTGCTGTCTGTGTCTGTCTTTTGGTTGTCTATCTGTGTCTTCTGTTTTGTGTCTTCTGTTCTGTCTGTTGTCTGTGTCTTCTGTTCTGTCTGTGTCTTCTGTTCTGTGTCTATCTGTGTCTGTGTCTGTCTGTTCTGTCTGTTCTTCTGTGTCTGTCGTGTCATCTGTGTCGTATCCTGTGTCTGTCTGTGTCTGTCTGTGCTTCTGTGTCTGTCTGTTCTTCTGTTCTTGTGTTCCTGTCTGTGTCTGTCTGTGTCTGTCTGTGTCTGTCTGTGTCCCGTCTGTGTCTGTCTGTGTCTGTCTGTTCATCTGTGTCATCTGTTTTTCTGTGTCTGTCTGTGTCTGTCTGTTCTGTCTGTTCTGTTTTCTGTCTGTGTCCTTTTCTTTTGTGTCTGTCTGTGTCTGTCTGTTCTATCTGTATTTTGTCTGTTCTATCTGTGTCTGTCTGTGTCTGTCTGTGTCTGTCTGTGTCTTCTGTGTCTGTCTGTGTCTGTCTGTGTCTGTCTGTGTCATCTGTTCTGTCTGTTCCTATCTGATGTCTGTCTGTATCTGTCTGTTCATCTGTGTCTGTCTTATCTGTTTTCCATTGTGTCTACTGTGTCTGTTCTGTCTGTCTGTGTCTGTCTGTGTCTATCTGTGTCTTTTCTGTGTCCCGTCTGTGTCTGTCTGTGTCTGTTGTCTGTCTGTCTGTCTGTGTCTGTCTTGTCTGTTTTTCTGTGTCTTCTGTGTCTGTCTGTGTCTGTCTGTGTCTGTCTGTTCTGTCTGTGTGTCTGTCGTGTCTGCTGACTTTTGTTCCTTCTGTGTTGTCTGTCTTTTCTGTATCTGTTTGTCTGTCTGTGTCTGTCTGTGTCTGTCTGTGTCTGTCTTGTGTCTGTCTTTTGTCTCTGTGTCTGTCTGTGTCCCGTCTGTTCTGTCTGCTGTCTTCTGTGTCTGTCTGTGTCTGTCTTTTCTTCTGTGTCTGTCTGTCTGTCTGTGTCCTTTTTGTCTTTGTCTGTCTTGTCTGTCTGTGTCTGTCTGTTCTTCTGTGTCTGTCTTTTGTCATCTGTTCTGTTTTTCTGTCTGTGTCTGTCTGTGTCATCTGTGTCTGTCTGTGTCTGTCTGTGTCTATCTGTATCTTCTGTGTCTGTCTGTGCTGTCTGTGTCTGTCTGTGTCCCGTCTGTGTCTGTCTGTGTCTGTCCCGTATCTGTCTATGTCTGTCTGTATCTGTCTGTATCTGTCTGTTTGTCTGTCTATTGTGTCTGTCTGTGTCTGTCTGTGTCTGTCTGTGTCTGTCTGTGTTCTGTTTCTGTGTCTGTCTGTGTCTGTCCCTTTTCTGTCTGTGTCTGTCTGTGTCTGTCTGTGTCTTCTGTGTCTGTCTGTTCTATCTGTGTCTGTCTGTGTCTGTCTGTGTCTATCTGTGTCTCTTGTCTGTCTGTGTCTATCTGTGTCTTCTGTTTTCCCGTTTTGTCTGTCTGTAATCTGTGTCTGTTCTGTCTGTGTCTATCTGTGTCTGTCTGTTCTGTCTGTGTCTGTTTCTGTTCTCTGTATCTGTCTGTGTGTTTTAGTAATCTGTCTGTTCTGTCTTTTCTGTATGCTTTTCTATCGCCTGTGTCTGTGTCTGTCTGGTCTGTCTGTGTCTGTCTGTGTCTGTCTGTGTCTGTCTGTGTCTTCTGTGTCTGTCTGTGTCTGTCTGTGTCTTCTGTGTCTACTGTGTCCCTTTTGTTCTATCTGTGTTTCCCGTTCTGTCTGTGTCTGTCTGTGTCTGTCTGTGTCTGTCTGTATCTGTCTGTGTCATCTTGTCTGTATCTGTGTCTGTGTCTTCTGTTCTTCTGTGTGTCTCTGTGTCCTTTTCTGTGTCTGTCTGTTCTTTTGTTGTCTTGTCTGTCTGTGTCTGTCTGTTCTGTCTGCTGTCTTCTGTATGCTTCTGTGTCTGTCTGTCTGTTTTGTGTCTGTCTGTATCTGTCTGTGTCTGTCTGTTCTTCTGTGTCTGTCTGTGTCTGTCTGTGTCTGTCTGTGTCTGTCTGTGTCTGCTGTGTCTTCTGTGTCTGTCTGTTCTGTCTTTTGTCTGTCTGTGTCTGTGCTGTCTGTGTGCTTCTGTTCCCGTGTGTCTGTCTGTGTCTGTCTGTTTCTTGTCTTTTGTCTGTCTGTGTCTGTCTTTTCTGTCTTTTCTGTCTGTGTCTGTCTGTCTGTCTGTGTCTGTCTTGTCTGTCTGTGTCTTTTGTGTCTGTCTGTAATCTGTATCATCTGTGTCTGTCTGTGTCTGTCTGTCTGTCTGTGTCTGTCTGTGTCTGTCTGTGTCTGTCTGTTTTTCTTTTCTGTTTTGTCTGTCTGTGTCTGTCTGTGTGTCTGTCTGTGTCTGTCGTCTGTCTGTTCTGTCTGTGTCTGTCTGTCTGTTTTCTGTCTGTGTCTGTCTGTCTGTCTGTACTCTCTGTTGTCTGTCTGTGTCTGTCTGTCTGTCTGTTCTGTCTGTTCTGTGTCTGTCTGTGTCTTGTGTCTGTCTGTGTTTTCTATCTTTTCTGTCATCTGTCTGTTCTATCTGTGTCTGTCTTTTTGTCTGTGCTGTTTTGTCTGTCTGTGTCTGTCTGTGTCTGTCTGTGTCTGTCTGTCCTATCTGGTTCTTTTCTGGGAATCTGTCTGTCTGTCTTGTCTGTCTGTGTCTGTCTGTGCACTGTGTCTTCTTGTCTGTCTTGTCTTCTGTGTCTGTCTGTAATCTGTCTATGTCTGTCTGTGTCTGTCTGTTCTGTCTGTTCCCGTCTGTGTCTGTCTGTGTCTGTCTGTGTCTGTCTTTTGTCTGTCTGTATCTGTCTGTGTCTGTCTTGTCTATCTGTGTCTGTCTGTGTCTTCTGTGTCTGTCTGTTCTGTCTGTGTCTGTCTGTTCTATCTGTGTCTGTCTGTGTCTGTCTGTTCTGTCTGTGTCTGTCTGTGTCTTCTGTATCTTTTCTGTGTCTATCTGTGTCTGTCCTGTTTCTGTTCTATCTGTAATCTGTCTGTGTCTATCTATCTTTCTGTCTGTTATCTGTCTGTGTCTTCTGTAAACTTCCTGTTCTGTCTGTTCTTCTGTGTTCTTCTGTTCTGTCTGTTTCTGTATCTGTCTGTTCTATCTGTTCTTCTGTTCTATCTGTGTCTGTCTGTGTCTGTCTGTTATCTGTCATCCTGTGTCTGTATCTGTGTCTGTCTGTGTCTGTCTGTGTCTGTCTTTTTATCTGTCTGTGTCTGTCTGTGTCTTCTGTATCTATCTGTATCTTCTGGCTACTTTTCTATGTTCTTCTTTTCTATCTGTTCTATCTGTATCTCTGTTTTCTGTCTGTATCTGTCTGTGTCTGTCTGTCCTGGGCTGTTCTGTGTCTGTCTGGGGTCTGTCTGTGTCTGTCTGTGTCCTGTCCCGTAATCTGTCTGTGTCTGTCTGTGTCCATCTGTGTCTGTCTGTTATCTGTGTCTGTCTGTGTCTGTCTGTTCTCTGTTCTTCTGTTCTGTCTGTGTCTGTCTGTGTCCCCGTCCATTGCTTCTTGTCATCTGTGTCTTCTGTTCTGTCTGTGTCTGTCTTTGTCTTCTGTGTCTGTCTGTGTCTGTCTGTGTCTGTCTGTGTCTGTCTGTTCTGTCTGTGTCTGTCTGTGTCTGTCTGTGTCTGTCTGTGTCTTCTTTTGTCTGTCTGTTTTCTATCTCTGTCTTTGTCTTCCCGTGTCTGTCTTGTCTGTCTGTGTCTGTCTGTGTCTTTGTCGTCTGTTGTCTGTCTATCCCGTGTCTGTCTGGTATTGTCTGTTTTCTTCTGTGTCTGTCTGTGTTTTTGTCTGTTTGTCTGTCTGTGTCTGTCTGTTCTGTCTGTAAACTTGGTTCTTGTGTCTGTCTGTGTCTGTCTGTGTCTGTCCTGTGTCTTCTGATCTGTCTTTTCTGTCTGTTCTGTCTGTGTTATCTGTTCTTGTTGATCTATTTTGTTGATCTGTCTGTGTCTGTCTGTTTTACTTTTCTGTCTGTTCTGTCTGTGTCTTCTGTGTCCTTTTGTGTCTTCTGTTCTGTCTGTTCGTCTTCTGTCTGTGTCATCTGTGTCTGTCTTGTCTGTCTGTGTCTGTCTGTGTTATCTGTTCTGTCTGTGTCTGTCTGTGTCTGTCTGTGTCTGTCTGTGTCTTCTGTGTTTTGTTCTGTCTGTCTGTCTGTGTCTGTGTTCCTGTCTGTCTGTCTGTGTCTTTTCTGTGTCCCGTCTGTGTCTGTCTGTGATCTGTTTTGTGTCTGTCTGTGTCTGTCTGTGTCTGTCTGTGTCTGTCTTTTGTCTATTTTCTGGTCTGTCTGTGTCTTCTGTGTCTGTCTGTGTCTGTCTGTGTCTGTCTTTTCTGTCTGTGTCTGTCTTTTCTGTCTGTGTCTGTCTGTGTCTGTCTGTGTCTGTCTGTGTCTTCTGTGTCTGTCTGTGTCTGTTTTCTTCTGTGTCTATCTTTTCGTCTGTGTCTGCTGTCTTCTGTGTCTGTCTGTGTCTGTCTGTGTCTGTCTGTGTCTTTTGTGTCTGTCTGTGTCTGTCTGTCTGTCTTGTCTTCTGTGTCTGTCTGTGTACTGTCTGTGTCTGTCTGTGTCTGTCTGGGGTCTGTCTGTGTCTGTCTGTCTGTCTGTTCTGTCTTTTGTCCTGTCTGTCTGTCTGTGTCTGTCTGTGTCTGTCTGTGTCTATCTGTGTCTTTTCTGTGTCTATCTGTATCTTCTGTTATCTGCTGTGTCTGTCTGTGTCTTCTGATCATCTGTATCTTCTGTGTCTGTCTGTAATCCTATCTGTCTGTCTTTTGCATCTGTTTGTAATCTGTTTTCTATCTGTTCTATCTGTGTCTGTCCCCGTGTCTATCTGTGTCTATCTGTGTCTGTCTGTGTCTATCTGTGTCTGTCTGTCTCTGTGTCTATCTGTGTCTTTTCTTTGTACTTGCTGTCTGTGTCTGTCTTTTCTATCTGTGTCTGTCTGTGTCTGTCTTTTCTGTCTGTGTCTGTCTGTGTACTGTCTTTCTGTATCTGTCTGACTGCTTCTGGCTGTGTCTGTCTGTGCTTCTGTCTGTGCTAAACTGTCTGTTCTATCTGTTTTCTTCTTTTCTTCTATCTTGTCTGTCTGTCTGTCTTTGTCTGTCTGTCTGTAATCTGTCTTTTCTGTCTTTTCTGTCTGTGTCTGTCTGTCTGTCTGTGTCTGTCTGTGTCTGTCTGTGTCCCTGACTTCTGACTGTCTTTTCTGCTATCTGCTGTCTCATCTTTTCTTCTGTGTCTGTCTGGCTATCTGTGTCTGTCTGTTCTGTCTGTGCTTCTGCCCTTTTGTGTCTTCTGTCTGCTAAACTGTGTCTGTCTGCTTCATTGACTGTTCTGCTTATCTGCTGTTCTGCTGTTCTTCTGTGCTTCTTCGCTGTTCTTCTGTGTATCTTCTGTGTTTTTCTGTGTCTTATCTTATTGTCTGTCTTCACTTGCTTCTTCTGTGTTCCCTTCTGTGTCTTTGTCTGTCTGCTTCTTAATCTTGCTATCTTTTCATCTGTTCTTCGCTGAATCTTCTGTGCTTCTTCATCTGTCTTCTTCGGCTGCTGTCGTACTGTTCTGCTTTCTTGCTGACGTGCTTCTGACTGCTGTTCACTGTGCTTCTGTATCTGCTGTCTGCTGTCTGTATCTGACCTGTTGCTATCTGCTGCTGCTGTCTGCTGCTGCTTTCTGCTGTGCTATCTGACTGCTGGCTTCTGTGCTGCTGTGCTTTGCTTCTGTATACTTGCTTCTGACTGCTGCTGTCTGCTGCTGTTTATCTGCTATGTACCTATCTGCTGCTGTGCTGTCTGGCTGCTTTGCTGTGCTGCTGACGTTGTGTCTGCTGATTCTGTCTGTGTGCTGTGACTGCTGTGCTGCTGCTGCTGCTGTGCTGCTACGACTGCGGCTGTCTGTGCACGTGCTGACTGCTGCTGGTGCTGTGTGCTGACATTGCTGCTGTGACTGCTGTGTGACTGCCCGACTGTCTGTGCTGCTGACTCTGTGACTGCTGTTTTTCACTTGGACTTTTCTGTGCATGACTGTTCTGTCTGTTGACGGCTGACTGGACTGACTGACTGCTTGCTCTGACTGACTATCTGTGTTTTTTCACTGACGACTACTGCTGACTTACTGACTGACTGCTGACTGACCCTGCTGACTGAGCTGCTGACACTGACTGCTGCTGCTGACTGCTGTGCTGCTGCTGCTGGCTGCTGACTTTGACTGCTGCTGACTGATGAAAATACTGACTGCTGCTGGTATCTGACGCTGCTGACTGACTACCCACTGACTTTCTGACTGACTTATCTATCTGACTGACTGACTGACTACTGATGACTGACTGACTATACTGAGACTGACTGACTGCTACTACTGACGCTGACTGTCTGTACTGACTGATGACTGACTGACTGACTGTGACTTTCTGTTCTGTCTTTGTGACTGCTTGATGAAACTGTCTGACTGTCTGCTGATCTGTAATGTCTGACTTTATCTGCTGACTGATGACTGACTGAACTGATCTTGTCTGTTGTTGTCTGACGACTGACTGACTGACGACTGACTGACTGTCTGTGACGGCTTGACTGACTGACTTGACTGACTATCGGTGACTCTGACTGACGACTCTACTGACTGACTGACTGCTGACTGATGACTGTCTGTGCTACTGACTGACTGACTGATCTGTGTCCTGACTTGTCTGACTGACGTTGACTGACTGACTGCGGGCTGACAATGACTGGGTGACGACTGACCTGACGTGACTGACGACTGACTGCACTGACTGACTGACTGACTGACTGACTGACTGACTGACTGACTGCACTTTTGCACTGACTGACTGACTGACTGACTGACTGCTGGGCTGACTGACTGACTGACTGACTGACGTGCTACTGACTGACTGACTGACTGACTGACTGATGACGTGCTGACTTGAGTGACTGACTGACTGACTGACTGACTGACGACGACTGCGGTATGATGACTGTACTGACTGTGCAACTGCTGACTGACTGCTGTGCTGACTGACTGACGTGTGTTGACGTGACTGACTGACGACTGGTTACCTGACTGACTGGTTTACTGACTGACATGACGGCTGACTCTGACTGATCTGACTGACTTTGTGCTGACTGTGCTGGCTGTGACTGACTGACTGCATGACGTGCTGATGACTTGACGACTGCACTGACTGACTGACTGACTGTGCTGTAGTGTCTGACTTGACTGCATCTTGACTGACTCGATCTGTGACTGACCCGACTGTGATCTTGACTGAGCTGACTGACTAGACTGACTGACTGTACGACTGACTGTGCTGATGACTGTGTACGCGCTGACTGACTGACTGACTGACGCTGATGACTGACTGACTGACTGCGCTGAACTGTGACTGACTGACTGTGTACTGGGCTGACTGAACCCGGGCTGCTGACTGAATTTCGTGACTGACTGTGCTGTTGATGCTGACGGTGACTGACTGTATACTGACCTTGACTGTGACTTGTATGCCCGAGCTGAACCCGTAATCTGATCTGTGCATCTGTGTGTATTGCTGGGCTGACATCCGTGCCTATGCTGACTGCTGACTGACTTGTGCTCTACCCGATGACGTGTGACTGACTGACTGACTGACTGTGCCCTTGCTGTGATCTGACTGACTGACTGGACTGACTGATCTGACTGTGCACTTGACTGCGGTGACTGATGTAACTGACTTTTGTGACTTTGTGCTGCTGTCTGACTGTGACTGATCGTGGTTTTGGACTGACTGATGCTGACTGACTGTACATGTCTGTGTACTGTCTGATGGGCCCGTATCCCGTGCCTTGTTTCCGACTGACTGACTGCACTGATCTGACTGTTTACTCGTGCGACTGACTGGTTTCTGATCTTGACTGACTGACTGACAGACTGACTGCTGACTGTTTATCTAGTATGCTGTACATGACTGCTCTGTTCTGTCTGTGTCTGTCTGATTCTGTCTGTGTTTCCCGTTACTGCTACTGTGTGTCTGACTGACTTCTTTCTGTCTTCCCGTCTGTCCTTTTTCTTCTGTCTTCTGTCTGTCTGTCTTCTTCTGCTCTGTCTGTCTGTTGTCCCTTTTCTTTTGTCTTTTGTCTGTCTGTCTTCTGTCTCTTCTGTCTTCTTCCCTTCCCGTCTTCTTCTGTCTGTCCTTTTTCCCTTTTTTGTCTGTCTGTCTTCTGTCTGTCTTTTGTCTTCTGTCTGTCTTCTGTCTTTGTCTGTCTGTCTGTCTGTCTGTCTTTTGTCTGTCTGTCTTCTTCTGTCTTCTGTCTGTCTTCTGTCTTCTGTCTGTCTGTTTTGTCTTCTTCTTCTGTCTGTCTGTCTTTTGTTTCTTCTGCTGTCTTCCTCTTCTTCTGTCTTCTGTTGTCTGTCTTCTGTCTTCTTCTGTCTGTCTGTCTGTCTACTGTCTGTCTTTTGCTTGTCCTTTTGTCTTCTTCTGTCTGCTTTCTGTCCTCTGTCTTCTGTCTGTCTTCCTGTCTTTTCTTCTGTCTTTTGTTTTTGTCTTCCCTTCTGTCTTCTGCTGTCTGTCTGTCTGTCCTTTTGTTTTTGTCTGTCTGTCTGTCTGGTTTTTGTCTGTCTGTCTGTCTGTCTTCTGCTCTGTTTTTCTTTTGTTTCTGTCTGTCTTTTGTCTGCCTTCTGTCTGTCTGTCTTCTGTTTCTGTTCTTTTTCTGTCTGTTTCTTCTTCTTCCTGTCTTCTTCTGTTTTCTTCTTCTTCTTCTGTCTTTCTCTTTTTCTTCCTTCTCTCTGTCTTCTGTCTTCCCCGTCTTCTGTCTTCTTCTTCTGTCTGTCTGTCTGTCTTCTGTCTTCTTCTGTCTTCTGTCTGTCTGTCTTTTCCTTTTGCCTTCTTCTTTCTTTTCCTTCCCGTTCTCTGTCTTCTTCTTCTTCTGTCTTTTTCTTCTGTCTTTTGTCGTCTTCTGTCTTCTGTCTCTTCTTCTGTCTGTCTTCTTCTTCTTCTTTTCTTCTGTCTTCCCCTTTTTCTTCCTGTCTTCTTCCTTTTTCTTCTTCTTCTTCCCGTCTGTCTTCTTCTGTCTTCTTCTTCTGTTTCTTCTTTTCTTCTGTCTGTCTGTCTGTCTGTCTGTCTGTCTGTCTGTCTGTCTGTCTGTCTGTCTGTCCTGTCTGTCTTTTTTCTGTCTGTCTGTCTGTCTGTCTGTCTGTCTGTCTGTCTGTCTGTCTGTCTGTCCCTGTCGCCCCTTCTGTCTTCTGCTTTCTGTCTGTCTGTCTGTCTGTCTGTCTGCTCTGTCTGTCTGTCTGTCTGTCTGTCTGTCTGTCTGTCTGTCTTCTGTCTGTCTTCTCTGTCTGTCTGTTTCTGTCTTCCTGCTCTTCTGTTTTCTGCCCTGTCTGTCTGTCTTTTTCTGTCTTCTGTCTGTCTGTCTGTCTGTCTGTCTGTCTGTCTGTCTGTCTTTTGTTTTCTGCCCTTTCTTCTGTCCCTCTGTCTGTCTGTCTGTCTGTCTGTCTTCTGTCTGTCTGTCTGTTTTCTGTCTGTCTGTCTGTCTGTCTGTCTGTCTGTCTGTCTGTCTGTCTGTCTGTCTGTCTCCTTCTGTCCTGTCTGTCCCCCTTCTGTCTGTCTGTCTGTCTGTCTGTTTTCTGTCTGTCTGTCTGTCTGTCTTCCTTTCCTGTCTGTCTGTCTGTCTGTCTGTCTGTCTGTCCCTGTCTGTCTTTTGTCTGCCTGCCCTTCTGTCTGTCTGTCTGTCTGTCTGTCTGTCTGTCTGTCTGTCTGTCTGTCTGTCTGTCTTCCTGTCTTCTTTCCTGTCTGTCCCTGTCTGTCTGTCTGTCCTGTCTTCCTTCTGTCTGTCTTCTGTCTGTCTGTCTGTCTGTCTGTCTTTGTCTTCTGTCTGTCTGTCTGTCTGTCTCGGCCTGCTTTTTCCCTGCTGCTTTTGCTTTTTCCCTTTTGCTTTTTCCCTTTTCCGCCTTCTGCCTTTTTCTTCTGCTGCTTTCCCTGCTGCCTGCTGCTGCGCTGCTTTTGCGCCTGCGCGCCTGCGCTGCTGCTGCTGCTGCTGTTTTCTGCTGCTGCTGCGTCTGCGTCTGCTGCTGCGCTGCTGCTGCTGCTGCGCGCGTCTGCTGCTGCTGCCGTGCTGCTGCGTCTGCGTCTGCTGCTGCTGCTTCGTCGCTTCGCGCTGCTGCTGCTGCTGCTTTTTCCTTTTGCTTTTGCGCTTTTAACTTCTTTTTCCCGCCTGTCTGCTGCTCTGCTGCTGCGTCTGTCTGTCTGTCTGTCTGTCTGTTTTCTGTCTTCTTTTGTCTGTCTGTCTGTCTGTCTGTCTGTCTGTCTGTCTGTCTGTCTGTCTGTCTGTCTGCCCCTTGTCCCCTGTTCTGTCTGTCTGTCTGTTTTGTCTTCTGACTGTCTGTCTGACTGTCTGCCCTGACTGTCTGTCTGACTGTCTGTCTGCTGTCTGTCGACTGTCTGTCTGCTGTCTGTCTGACTGTCTGTCTGACTGCCCTGTCTGACTGTCTGTCGTCTGACTGTCGCCCTGACTGTCTGTCGACTGTCTGTCTGACTGTCTGTCTTCTTCTGTCTGTCTGTCTGTTTTCGGCTTCTGTCTGACTGTCTGTCACTGTCTGTCTGACTGTCTTCTGACTGTCTGTCTGATTTCCTGTCTGTCTGCCCCTGCCTGACTGTCTGTCTGCTTCTGCCCTGACTGTCTGCGTGTCTGCGCTGTCTGCCCTGACTGTCTGCCCTGACTTCGTCTGCTGTCTGTCTGCTTCTGCCCTGACTGTCTGTCTGACTGACTGTCTTCTGACTGTCTGTCTGACTGTCTGTCTGACTGACTGTCTTCTGACTGTCTTCTGACTGTCTGTCTGACTGTCTGTCTGACTGTCTGTCTGACTGTCTGTCTGATTCCCTGACTGACTGTCTGCGGCTGTCTGACTGCTGTCTGATGACTGTCTGACTGTCTGTCTTCTGTCTGTCTTCTTTCTGTCTGCTGACTGCTGCGCCTTCTGCACTGACTGACTGACGACTGCGACGACGACTATGCCCGGGCAAACCGTTCACTTCTGTTCGATTTCTACTGACTGTCTGTTTTTTGCAACTGTTTTTTTTTTTAAGAAATTTTTACACTGCTTTTTAATAACCCCGACATGCTAAGTTATTTTAAAAAGGATTAATAATTTTTGAAAATGAAGATACATCAACAAGAAAATACATAAAATGATAAAACAGCAACAAGAAAATACATAAAATAAAAATATATCAACAAGAGAATACATAAAATGAAAATGCATGAACAAGAATATACATAAAATGAAAATATATTAATATGAAAACCTGTAACATGTAATTGCGATTCACAAAGCTCAATACAACTTTATGTAAACACTATTTGTTTAATGTTCTGAATGAATTTTAAAAAATTTTTAGTTTCATCCTTCCTTGAATAAGTAGTGAACATTCATAAATGACGAATACTGTGTGGTCTCCCCTGCCACATTCACATGTTGGATTGCTTATAATTAAGAATCTGTGTAGATATGATTTAGTGTTTCCGTGATCTGTTATTAATGTCGTAAATTCTGCTGTTACAGATAATTTTTTGTCAATCTGTCTCTGATATTGGGAAAAAAAGATTTTTTGATATTGCCTTTCGTTGTTTCGTTCCATTTGTTCTGTCAGATTTGAATTGCTTCATCTTTAAATTTATTTGTCTCTCTGTCTCTCTCTATCTCTCAGTCTCTCAGTCTGTCTCTCTCTCCGTCTCTCTTCCTCTCCCTCTCTCTTTCAGTCATTGCATTATTTTTGTTTAGTTATTGGCATGCTCAAACATTAGATAATGGAAACGTTTAACTTAATTCCAAGCTTTAATATGCAAGGGGACATCTCGTATTTTTTAAAATTTCGTTAAATGTGTTATTAATTTGATTGTGAGTTTATTGGAGCAGACCCTTCTTCTTAAATAGCCAATACACATCTTTTGATAGTTATTAGTAATCTGTAGCTGCAAAAGATGCTCAACTATGGAGAACCGTCTTACAAATTCTAATAAAGTAATTCCATTCAAGATTTGAAATCTACTTAAAAATATAGCATTCTGTAGATGCCAGAGCATTCAGAGGTGTTTAAACAATATGAAAACTGTTATTATTAGATTGAAGTGATCCATTTTTCTTTCATTCCGTTCAGGAAGTCACTTTGAAAATGCTCGTCATAGACTTCCGTACACCTTTTTGTATGAAACGAATATGAAAGTAAATTCCGAATACAGCTTTCGATCCAATTACCAAAATTATACAAGGTAATTTCAAAAGACCCATACTAATAGTTTGTGGAGTTTCAAAATAACAGTTAAAGCAATCTACACAGTAGTAATAACAGCTGTCAAGCTTAAAACCGCAGTGTTAGCAACCTCTCGTTAACTCGATACGCGCAACCCTTTTACAACTGCTGCCCAGGATCTATATTTTCAGTCCTTCGCAATAGTTGGTTCCAAGAACACCATGTTTCTAGAACCCGTCTATCTTGCTTTTTTCTTTCACATTTATGAAGTTCAGGTGCGAACGCATAAAAAGTTGTACCGCAAAGCAGTTAGGTTGGCCTGTTGCATCAGGACTGATGCATTTCTGCAGGCGCAGTGGCAAAAGAGGTTCTCCTTGAAAGGGGTGCCAGACTTTTAAGTCTTTCGTGTTGCAATATTCCCAGTTTTCTGATGCAGATGCATTTGAATTTTAGTCGGGTAAAATTCTTAAGTTAGTTCAAAACTATAAGGTAAATGTAATATTTTATATCGCATTTTTTAACAGATTTTCTTCTTTTCTTTAATTTCTTAAGTTAGTTATTAATTTAATTAACACGAGTTTAATTAACAATTAGTTTAAATTAAGTATATTATAAGATTAGAAAGATCTTTTGTTATCTACTAGTAACTTCTAATTCATTATTTTTTAACTTGCCATGGCTCTGACTGAAGGCGTCTTTTCGTTTGATAGCATAAATTCTCGGCCAAGCCGTCGTCTATCTGGCTGTGCTTTCTCAATTTCTTGTATGATTCTTTAATGTATTTGAGAATTTTTGGTAACATTTGATGCGTATTGCTAAATTAATATCTTTCATAATTTAATTTTGGGCACCTTTAGAGTTTTCCTGAGTCAGTAATGTTTGTTTGATTTTAAAATTATTTTTTTATTTTATTTTGTTGCTCATTGTTGAAAACATGCACCTTCCCTTTTCTTTTAGGTTTCCCCCCCCTAAGGGAAATCAAATGTATCTCTGAATACGGCTTCACTTTTTTTCTATAAATTTATGTTTTACGTGGTAAGACGTAAGAGAGGGCCTGATGGCCCAAATCTCGCCACAAAAATAAAGTAATTATTATTATTATTATTATTATTATTATTTTTTATTATTATTATTGTTACTTTATTTTATTATTTTATTTTTAAAAAAATTTCTAAACGAAAATTTAAAAGGCATAGAAAAAGCCGTGAAATGTACTAAAAATTGCGGGGAGAGTAACTTGAAAAAGTAAATGCTCAGATACGATATTCCTTCACTCTGCCTCATTTTCGTTGGCAATGAAAACAAAGTTCGAAACCCATGGAGTGTACATTTTTTACTGCTCAAAGACAACAAAGCAATCATTATACTGGGACAGTCTTTGAATTGAAGAGAAAATTCATTGGACTAAAAGCTGCATCGTCATTAAAAAAATAGAACCACAATCATTTTCTACTGTAGGGATGCTGAATCGTTTTGCAGATCCGTCTTCGGAGTCCGTTGTTTCTCGACTATTTTATTCTACTGTGTCCACAAAAGTATTTACGCACATTCTTAAAATCCTAGAATTTCTCTTGCCCTGTAATCACATTTCGTTATTTGAATCTTGTTATCACACTGGTATTCTTCTGTTCTGGAAGACCTTTTCAAGTATGTCCTAGCCAGATGGATTTCACTGTTTTCATCTCCCAGTGCGCGTCGCTGAAGTCTTCAGAATCGACAGAATTGCCACGGATGAACTGAAACAATTTCCTTAATGGCATGTGCCCTCAGTCCCTTTCATTGGCCATAAATGCTAATACAATAACTCCTGAGACCTCCCGCTCGTACACTCTTAATTTTATTGGAATTCGCGGTCCTCATTTAAAGTATTTTACTTGGAAGTTTTTAATTTCCTTTGATCACAGTTCACTATATTCGTATCATCTAGTGTTTATTTGTAATGCAAGCGAATTGACACCATTGACGTAGGTTCACTATAACCTAATGTTCACTATATTCATAATTAGTAGTATTTAGAATTTATTTCCTAATGTATCAATGTATTTACGTACTCAGCTATTCACATATTTATTCATGGTCAAATCAGTAAAAATGTGCCTTTGCGAGAGAGGAAAATGAAACAATCTGCGAATGTGTTTCGTCTATGTCCTCCGCCCCTTTCCGGACAAGAGACAAAGTTGAGTTGGCCATAAAGAAGTTCGAAAAAAACAAACACTTGATTGTATTACATTCATACATTTTCAAGTAATGTTCTTTCAAATATACTGGGAGAAAATGACGGAGATCAAAGATCAAAAATGAATTCCATTGACGTAGGCTGGCATGGATTGGCTCTCCTTCACCTTCAGAGGAAAGACGTGGACGAATGAAGGCGTCCGCGCGACCTTTGCAGGCTCAAAAGTTTCTTCTTCTTGCTTTGTTGAGCTGACCTTTTTGGCGACCATCTTGTCATCCAGTCACTTTTTCGAGGATGCAAACATCTAGAAAGAGAGCTGAACGTTTCAAAAGTTGCGCAGCGAGAAAATTATTTAAAAGATTGACGTTTCATAGCACCCCAAATTCTGAGGTCATTGGGCCGGTTAGTGTAGTTAATGTTTTATCGCAGGAGGTTGTGTAGCAGTGATTTTCACCCGCTGGATGGAGAGATTCGAAGTCGACCTTTACGTCGCGTGCGGGGATTTCCCCTCGGGGTGTCTCCCCCAACGGAGTCCACACCTAGCCGGTACACTATATAAGATCCCGACTCTACTCTAGACATGTGTGGTAGTGTAAGTGTGCCTGTGGAGGGAAGAGGATCGGATAATAAAAAAGAAGAAAAATCGGTCGTGATCTGTGGCCCGTTTGTTAGAATACTGCTCCAACATTCGCTTGGTATTGATAGGAGAACTGAGGGAAATCTACCGATCAAAGTAAAAGGATGCTAGAATTCTTCTCTAGACAGCGACTGATTTCTATGTAGCTATTTTGCTAATGTTCAATTTTTTATGGATAAGACGACAATCTGATACGTGACTATCAGTTCCTGTACATTACTTCTCAAGTAGATTTAAATCAAGGCAGAACCGACGAGACGAATAAATTCCAGGTGAGCAGTACTAAGACATGTATTTTTTATTGTATTTAAGTTTTCTTAAAGAAAAAGATAACGGTATGAAAAATGTAGTTAATGCAAACTTTTTAGTTGAAATCGATCAATGCTTGAAATGCCGCTGTGCGAAAATTGACACACCTTTGGAATTTTTAGAAATAAATTCATCCATCGGTTTCTCAATATCTCTATCTGTCTCCAACTAACTCTGGGTGCGAGTGCAAGATCGCTATATGAATGAGTCAATTTTGCAGCATCGTCAAATGCATGTAATTTTTTACCCGACGTAGCACAGAAATACTTATATCGTTCGAACACGATGATCCTGGAATGGTCATAAGCAGACGAATAAAGCGCAAATACTCGGGAACAAGATCCACACATCACTCATTTTCGCGCGTACAATCTACGACCTCACGCAAATTTGTCGGATTTATCTCTTTTTGCTTGAGGAAGTTCAAGCTATGTCCTTGTCGGTCGTTTTCGCTTGAGGAAGTTCAAGGCTATGTCCTTGTCGGTCGCTAGTCGATACGCGTCGAAATCATAGTTTGAATATTGAGTATTGCTTTTGGTCGATTTCGGAAATATTTTTTTCCCACCAGGCTGATGGTGGTAACATGTGTTAAAATTGGATTTTTTCTAATTTTTATCAAAATTCCAGATGGCATTACCCACCGGAAGTATTTGCGCGTGGGTAGTACTAGCCACCGTATCCACCTTTTCCGCAGGCCCTGGATCAAATAGTATTTCAATAGATCCAGTTCCTCAAAGTGTATAATGCCTAGTTACGATCCCTAGTTGCACTTCCGAACAATAGCTCCTCTTTCCTCCAAATATCAAATACAATGTTCGGAGTCGTTTTCACCTCATACAAGAAGGGCTACCTTCGACGGAATTGTTTCTTGTACGAGGGCTCAGGCAAATGGTTGCTAGAGGCAACCATTCCAGAAGGGTTAATGGTATCAAAAATGTATGTCTTCCTGTGGGGCAGGAACTGAGATATTGATTTCCTTTGTTCGTTGGATTCTCTGGTTCGGACAGCCCTTCAATTAGAACATGCCGAGTAGACTCCTCTAATATTTAGTTTTACAGTCCATTGGCCGCTGAATCCGTAATTGATTGAGAGGTAAATACCGATGCGATAGCGGTATTTTGAGGTATATTTTTTATCGGTCAAATAACCTTGCTGTTGGCATAGAAAACCTTGTAGAAAATACATTCTAGGAGCTATTAGCCGATTCAAAGGGTCATTGTTCTGAGGCACCGATATATTAGAAGTGCTAAGCGAAATTTAAGTATGTAGCTGAATCTGTCAAGCGCAGAAAGTCTAGAAAGATTCTTCTAGAAAAGAACTTCTAGAAAGATTGTCGTCTGTTTATCATGAAATACTAATATGTTCCTTCAATTCGTCTCGAAAGAGTGATAGAAAGGGAAGCTGTTTGATCTGCTTGAATGCTTTGAATGGCATGCAGAATCTTCGATTAAATGTGCAAACGAGAGAAACAATTGTGAAACATGAAATTACGAATAATAAGAACAAAATGTTCACGAAGCAATGTTTTTTCATTATTGAATCGTGGAAAGTAACAAGAACTTCCAAAACTTCCAACAAAAATTTCAAACATACATTTAGATGTGAACCTATTGTTCACGGTGACGATCTGGAATCCACGACTTGACCCCCTCTTGTCCCAGATTATCATAGTCATCGAAACGTTGCCCAATAAGCTTCATAATATATTATGTGAAATATGTTTTTAGCAACCAGGTAAGCCATTAGCTGGCCGCGGTTAGCCAATGGCAGCGACACATTAGAGCCAAAAGATCAGGGACTGACCATAAAAAACGCATTTCCCGTTCATTAATGCTCTCAGGAATGGCATCATACGGTAGAAACGGCAAACTGGCATACGACGTGTCATCACTGTGACAATTGAGAGCATTCGCACTATGATTCTTTCAACCGGAATCATGATCATGATTCCTGTATCTGAGCTATGAGGCCCAACCTTCAATAATAATGAAATTGAAGCTTATTGCGGTAATGAAATGAATGCACGATAAACGGACGAGAAGCAAGGAAAACGACACGACTGCGAGAAAACCACAACCAATTCTAAAAAGGCGTCCAGATATTTGAAGTCGCCCAGAGCACGAAAACACAGGTACTGCGCTGGTCGAAAATATACGGATCGTTCCTGTCGCGGTGCAGACAGACAGTACGAGACGCCACAAATCCAAGAAACAGGAGTCGCCCCGCGCCACTTGCCGTTTACTTATAACTCCGCAGAGTGAGTAATTTCAGATGAAAACAAAAAGCATCACAGTGATTGATTGATTGATTTTTTCGTGTTTCCGGGTGCGTCAACTGCTTTGGTAATTAGTCCCGTTAGTGTAGTGCATGTTTTTTCTCGGGACATGGCGGTGATCTTCCCCCGCGAGATCCGGCGCCAACCTATCGTCAGCTAGCGGGGTTTTCCCCCAACCAGAACTCTCCCACCAACACACCGCCCCAGTCGGGACAAGCTCTAAGCTCCCGACCGGTCTCCCGGAATATGTGGTAGTGTAGTGCATGTTAGTGTAAGTGTGTGTGTGT
Organism: Teleogryllus oceanicus; assembly: GCA_964035755.1. Classification (NCBI taxonomy): domain Eukaryota; kingdom Metazoa; phylum Arthropoda; class Insecta; order Orthoptera; family Gryllidae; genus Teleogryllus; species Teleogryllus oceanicus. The sequence goes on from CAXIVR010000004.1 coordinate 52,511,836, forward strand.
AAGGGAGAGGATAGGACAAGGAAGAGGAAGGAAAGATCGCGCGCGGTCCGTGGCTAGTTTGGTAGGGTACTGCTCCGGCATTCGCCTGGTGTTGATCGGAGAAACCACGGAAAACTACCGATCAGAGCAGCCGGGCGCTAGAATTCTCCTCCAGACAGCAGCTGAATTCGACGGAAAGCTAGTGTCGAAAATCCTGCCGCCGTCAGGACTCGAACCTAGGACCTCCCGGTTAGAGGCACTGCAGTGACATCAGTTGATGCACTGAGCTACCGCTACCGGTGCATCACAGTGTTTTTCATAACATGAGCAATAAATATTTCTTCTAAGCTTTGTCCTAAAAGCATACATTCCCACAGACCTTTTCTTTTTAATTTCTGAATTTAGTAATAACCTATACGTTATCGCAACTTTATGAAAATTGTCAAAAGTCGAAAAGCTGTGAAAGTCTCAGGAGGTCAATGGCGTTGTTTACGAATAGCGAGTGCACTGCAATTCTGTCTGCCGGCTGATGGGCTAAGATTCTGGCGGACCAATGTCGAGCGCGATTGCAGGGGTACGTGTGATTCAGGGCTGTCGCAATATCCACCCAAATTTCGTCAATTTGCATTTTCTGTTTTGATGTTTGTATAAAAAAGAGGATATTTTATTCTCCAGTGATACTTTCAGAGAGATTTGCGACTCACTATAATCACAACCTTCTGGACGTTGTAGAAGAGAAATTGTACAAGTAAGCGCTGTGTAGTAACGACGTGTTTTGCCGCAAAATGACAGGAAGCGTTTCTTCATGTAATTGAGAACAAGAATGTAGTGTATTGTTTTTCCACTTGAACTGACTCATCCTGTACATGATTTTGTTCTTGCTCCGGCGCGGTGTGTCGCGTTTCGTCGGTTTGAATCCTTAACTAGTCCGATGAATACGGGAGTTGGAAGGTGTTACAAAACAAAGTTCAGAGGAAAGGTCGAAAGAACTTTGGAGTGCAAACCATTTTCGCCACCGGCGGTAGAAGAGGAGACGCTGGGCGGAGATTGCGAAGGCTTTGCCAACGCGGCTGCACAATGCACCTGACGGACGACGCGTAATGTTTAATGCATGGAGACCTGCAGAGGCTGACGGCCAAAACACTCGGAAGAAGATCTGAGCGCGCCGTTCCACCACTCTCAATGTTTCACACCCAAGTAATATACAATACTATCGAAACAAAAAACATCTTTTGAGTAGTCGCTTGGAGGACATAAACATCCTCAGATAATTTTCATTTTTTTAATTTGTTGAGTCTAGATTGAGGCAAGTCTCCAAGTCTCTTGTCGAGTATTGAGGGCTTTGTGCTTAGAAGTAACCCTCGTAAGAATCATGATATGAACTTACGAGTAATCCTCCAGGAAGATTCATGATATATGCCAAGTCCCGTCGCCGTCAGTAGTCAAGAGGATAGCCAGGTATCGAACCCGGACCTCTTTGGTGAAAGGCAAGCGACTTCACTCTGCCTTACGAGCGCTTCTAATAACTGTCGAATACAATTTTCAGATCCTGTATTTTTCCAATTATTATAATCTAAACATGATATTGATCTCACTGCCAAGAAAAGAGAATCTGGTGTACGCGTTACAGCGCTTGTCATAACATGTATTGTTTTTTATGGAAGTCTTCCGAAATTTTCATGCAATCATAATACTCGACAACATGGAATTTTACGAAAAGTAAGTGATTACCCGGGAAGCTGTTAACTAGAATTGATAAGTGAATAAAAGAGTTGAAAAAATCTTTTTCTACTATTTGTGTTTTTGAATCAAAAATATAAATAAAAATATTATTTTAATCAGTATATGCGGCACAATGCACTTGAGCAATAATGTAGAGATGATTTTGCAGGCGAGACAAAAACCAATCAGATTAATATACGTTATATGTCACAAAATAATGAATAATAAATAACTTGAACAATGATAAAAGCGACAATAATTATTATTGTCGGTATGGGATGCCAGAAATCCCCTCCCTTCTACTAACGTACTGAATGTTTTATTGTGAATTATGAATTGTGTATTATAACGTATGTGCAACTTAATGTTTTATTTTATTCCTGCTTTATTTCGTCCTTTATAAAGAACATAATGCGTCCGAAAAAGGTTTTTGCTTAGCGAATAATTCATAACCTGGCAGTGATTTCACAGTGGAGCGCACAACATAATGCAGGGCAACCGAACGAGGGTGGCAGATCGAGTGTGTGCTAATCTCATTGATTGATTGATTGGTGATTCTGGGCGCGTCAAATAATGTCATTAGTCCCGTAAAATGAGTCCATGTTTCATTGCGGGAGTTGGTACCGATCTTCCCCAGCTGAACGGCGAGATCCGGCGCCGACCTGCACGTCGGCTATCGGGATTTTTTTTTCAATCAGGCATCTCCCACCAACGGGGCACCGCCCCATCCGGGACAAGTTTAAAGCTCCCGACTGATCTCTCAAAATGTGTGGTAATGTAGTGCAGTTAGAGTGTAAGTAAGGAGGGGGAATATGACAAGGAAGAGGAAAGAAAGAGCCAAGCGGTCCGAGGCCCGTTTGGTAGGGTACTGCTCCGGCATTCGCCTGGTAATGATCGGAGAAATCACGGAAAACTACCGACTAGAGCAATCGGTTGCTAGAATTCTCCTCCCATTAGCGTTTGCATTCGTCCTAGTTATGTAGCTAGTGAGGAAAATCCTGCCACCGTCGGGGCTCTAGGACCTCCCCGTCGGAGGCACTGCAGTGACATCAGTTGATACGCTGCCCTGAGCGACCTAAGCCGGTGCTCACCTCTCTGGTGCGGATGCGCTGCGCCAGCTGGGTGGCGCTGAGGGTGAGCAGCGGGTTGTCCAGCGGCGGCAGGAACGGTTCCTGGCGGCGCAGGGCGCGGAAGAAGCGCACCGGCGCCAGCAGCAGGCGCACCAGCGCTAACAAGGCGCCCACGAATTGCAGCACCGGCTCCATCCTGGAAGCAAAGCACGCAGTTTCTTTTCACTACGGAATGGAGTTCATAAAATTGACCTCCTATGGGGAGGTAGCTCTTCAGGTAGGAGCGGTCGAGTGCGCATTACACTAAAGCTGTGGGATTCATATCTGGCCACTGTGCAATATTTTGTCGTGGTATGCCCCTTATGAAAGTCTTGCCGTGTTCTGAATTTATGAACCTATTAAAGTCTTGGAAGTGCTCTTGACTGACCGGGTGACGCTCGGACTCTCCCGCGAAACAAGCCTAGGACTTCACTATTAACGACTTGGAAATAAAAACGTAAAAATATTAAGTACGTCGCACTTTGGAAACGTAAAAATGAAAGGAACTCTACTAAAATAATAAAAAAGAAACAATGTGTGTACATGATAAAAATCAATCCAGAACGAAGGTATGAAGAAAATAACTCTTTTTCCAAGACGTTTTTCACTTTCCCTACTTGTTTTTCAATAGATCTACCGGAATATTGACATGACATGCAAGGTGCAGTCGTTTAAAGTAATATATTCAAACCTTTCTCTGTTCCTCCCTTCATTTAAATGGAAACGCGAGCATCAAAATATTCCAAGATTTGGAAAAATTCTTTTCCTGAATGTCAATTGCTTTGTACGGAATAATTTTTTTAAAGAACATGGAACTTTTATCTCACACTTCAGCATGGATAACACCTTTTATGTACTCTGCCACTAAATTTCCTGTCACAGTCGAATGAAGTTTTTGCTCTGTTTCGATGTTGCACCGGCAGAATGTGAAAACCAATTCTAAAAAATGTACGCTAAAAACCATAAATATTGAAGTAATTTTTGTTAATGTAATTTTTCTAATTTAATTGTATAAAATAACTCGGCCGTATAAAATAACTTTTGCGGAGTTAATATATTGCGAAGTCGTATTTTAAGCCGCATTTGGAGATTAAAACATTTCATATTTCTTCGAGTATTATGTACGAAAAACTTGTTTACCGTGGAACGAAACTGAATGGTTTTGACGGGTGAGTTGCTTCTTTTTATGGATTGGATATAGTGTATTTCAAACTTTCCGTCACATGATACAAACTGACTCGAGCTTCCGTTTCCTTCTTGTCGATGACACAATGAAGGAAAAAGCTGAAACAAGGGACATGTTTGTCAATGTTTTAGATTATGACAGCTCGGACTGACGGATGTTTTTCTTTTGATGCTCATGTTCTCAATTGTGTTAGTTTTTTCAGATTTATTATCTGCAGTTATTAAAATAACATAGAAAAATTCTTGAACCTAATGCAGTACATACAAGCCACAATGTGAATTCCGAAGAACCTGCAGATCTGTAGTTTATGCTTTTTTTTTCAGAAGCTAAACCTCTTTTAAAATTAATGTTTTAAAAATAAACATTTATTTGGAACCGAAAAGAAACAAAACATCTAGGAGACTTATTTGCAAGTGACATTTTTCTCGGGAAACACGATATATATGGGTTCTTGGTTCATTATATTTTATTATTATTGGTATTAATATTATATATACGCGTCTTATTTTGTTAAATTCGAAGATATTCTTCCATTAATGTAATACTCATTATTCGATATATGTCATTATATTATTTAATAGGCATTGAGGTGTTAAAAGTTTGTAGACTTGATAATAAGGAAATAAAGCCTATTCCAGTGTGTGATGTAGATTTACAGAATGTTCTTTTTATGGTTCGCCGAAGATTCAGGCCGCTTTGCCCGGGCTATCGAGACCTCATTCGCCCAGCGAACCGCTGACTCAACTCCCGTGCTGACACAGGGAACTATTGCTGCGCTTATCTGACCTTAAATTTTTTTTAGAAAGCTGTATCCTTCGGTTCTGATGCATTCTTGGCACCTCCGAAACATATTGAGATTTACCCTTTGAAGTAAGTTTCGAGGAATTTCTGCTATTTTCTTTTCAATAGAGCACAGGAGCTCGTCCTCCGAAAGCGGGTTAGCGCATGCATCTGATCTTTCACGTACCCCAAAGGGAAAAGTCACAAGGAGTCAGATCAGGTAATCTAGGAGGCCATAACCCACAACTAATAGTTCGATCGTTACTATAAACATTATTTAAAAATTTTATTGATCGGACAGCAGGGTGAGTAGTCGCCCAATCCTGTCGAAAGTAACCATAGACGCCTCAAATTTTTTCTTGGGGATTGTTGTAACCTGGCAGAGATTTCGTTCACCTTCCCTTCGGTCAGGACATGGCGTTTTCGGAACTTCCAGGAAGGTCGATCTTTCCCTGGAACAAATTTCCCTTACTTTCCCTGGTTTTCCAGTGCGTTAAAACAATTACTGCTAATATTTGTAAAGCATTTCACATAATTTTTTAAATATTAAAACAAGTCTAATACTAAGAGTAATTAATGAGCTGTTTGATTTCACCGTAATGAAGTACAAAGTTTTAAAAATCTCATCAATTTAAAATTGAATCACTATGCACTTGCAGGACTATTTTTTATAAATGAATAATATCTAGTAACACAACATTCTCAAAAATGTCCCTGATTTCATACGATTCCTCTACAAATTCCTTGACTTTCTCCAGAATTTTCCAGAGCAATGAAATTCTCGGCTGTTCTCGGCAGTATCGGCGGAGCGGGCTCTGGGTAGTTTCCTGGTAGTTCAAGTGTGTTGAGCTGTGTTTTGCTTGTGAAAAACATCGTGACCTCTTTAATAAAAGATAAAATAATTTATTACAGAATTTTATCTGATTTTTTTAATAAAAATTATTTAAAACAGAATTTTTAAATTTTTCCGTTGCTAGCATAGTTACACTTGCACAATTACGCAGATGTTTGCAACAAATTTGGTGCGATTGAATTTTAATTCAGTTTTCTTTGAAGAGCTTGCCGTGCTGGTTTGTACCCATAGTTTAGATACCCTTATCCCCTACATTGAAAGGGAAAGGAAACGCTTGAGCAATAAACGGTTTCTAGAGATCCGGTAATGCCTCCAACATTCGCTATTACATTTCCGTCCGCCGCCGCCGAGGATGCACATTACAGATCAAGTATCGGCATCATTCGTTCTCGGTTATGACAGTGATAAACTATTATTCACAGACATTGCGGTCTCGTCGCGCTGGTCTCCATCCCGAGAACGACGGGAACGAAGTGTCATTGTGTCTTGCTCTACGTCCTAGACTTCAAAATCCTGTTTTCTTGTTCTTACCGGAACAGATGTTACTTATCCCGTAATCTGCAAAGTGTGAGCAGATTACTGAATTACACTTATAGATGATACATCCATCCTGACAAAGGTTGAAAAAATTCCGGAGTTGTGTTCGAGTAGATATATTTACTTTTAAAACGATATTTGTGAATGTGAGGGAAGTTCATAGTTTCTAATTAGAAATTCATTAAATAATACTAATGTAGTAATTAATTTTTAAATATATAAGCCGAAAATACTAGATAACAAGTATCGTAAACAATTATGGGAAATCACATCCATCTCAAGCAGGGTCTTCGTTCACTTTCCTTTGATTCAATGAGCAAATGCAGAGTAGGTCTCTGCCTTTGCTTCTGAACAGTATGAAGCTTTCCTCTTTCCCAAATGTCACGTTCAGTTTTTACTATTTTTAATGTAAATATGAAAAATACATAAACGTTCTGACCAACCCTAGAGTATACATTTCCCCTCCCACACTTCTCAGACAACGCCTATGTGCACAATTTTAACTATCTGTCTCTGCGGTGGCTGAGAGAAATTTCTACACTTCTGGTCTGAATCCAATGCGCGAATACGAACATATTAAAGACTTATCTTCTGCTGATTCGAAGAGGTCATTAGGTCTTTATTAACAGTTTTAAGAAAGGATTTCCGATCGTATAAAAGCTGAAGACGTAGAATCTGAATATAATGTCTTGCCATTGTGAAAGGATAGTCTTGCAGATGAGGGGGGATGCTGTTTCCCTAAGAATTTACGGCAACTAACCAAAGAAATATGATATTGATAACTTTGGTTAGAACTTTTGCGGGATATTGTTATTGTGTTAATCTGGGGAATAAATGGTGGTGTTATGTATCCTTGTCAAATAAACATTTGGGTATTTTAATGCACACATTGCAGTTTCTCATTTATAACTATATCTCCACTGTTACTTGTTTTTATATCGCTGATTTTTATTAAGATTTGCATTTGTAAGTGTCTAGATTCATCAGCATTTCATAGTGTCATTTTAACGAAAAATTTTAAATTAAAAATTAAATTAAATATTTTTGCAATAAAAGTAGGCGCAATGATAATTTTTTAAAATTTATGATTACATTTTAGAATAAATAGGACTGAAGTCGTCATTAATTTGCCTGATATATACTTTTCGTATTTTAAAGAATCTGGTGAAATAGTGACTGAGAGAAAAGTCATTGGCAATGAAGCTGAATTTTGTAGAAAATTGCTAATAAAAACTAGAAAACAATTTTTTTCACATTTGATTAAACCCATAAATAATATTTTTTAAACGTATACAACTTGATTACACTTTACTTTTAACATTTCACCGCTAAACAAATTCAAATAAACGTTAAGAGAGGATTGATCATGACTTCGCAATGTTACTATGAAATTATTGTGGGCGGCCCAGAAGAAAATGCAAAACAAGAGATGACATTGTGGGACAACGCCGGTATGATGTAAAACATCTGTTACCAGTAGCCTAGGAAAACTGATTAATTGTGAATGATTGATTCGAAGTTTCCAAAATTATTTTTATGGAACAGCTTCATTAACTTAATTTCTTAACACATAATTACTACTGCAAATTCAACACGATATAAACAGCGTAACTTATCCCTTAATGTATACTACAGTCTACAAGATTATTATCTTGCGATTCTGCTATAACACAATTTATTAACATTTTTTTCTTAAGCACGTCTTTAAGTTCGGTTATGGATTTTACCTGTATAAGCGTCAATTTCATTTGAAATTCTCTATTACTAGACTCTATTACAAAGACTAAATTGTTTCAATTAAATACACACGCTTTATAGCAGAATATTTGGAAAAAATATTCTAAACTTTGTACAGGAATGAGAATTACGCTAAGAGAGAAAACATTTTTCAAAGCCACCTTGAAATAAACCAAGTACTCAACAATCAGTAATATCTTTCATTTTTTATGAATTATCAGAGATCGTTCTATGATATTATTCTTTATTTTTTTCATGATTCTGTAGAATATTACTATCATACACTATGAGAAGAATGTAATTAAAATTATGTATCTGAATTTCAAGACATGTAGAATACCCACATCCATATTTCCAAGTGTTTACATGAAAACGTGAAAGTTTGTTTTTTTCTTAAATGGTGCACCACGAGATATTTGTTCTGGAACATCACTACTACAATGAATAGGACTGCAGTCGTCATAGGTTCGTATGATAAACATTTCGTATTTTATGGAACCTCGTGAAACAGTGAGGGAGAGAAACGAGACGGTCACATCTTTGTGGTTTCATCGAAAAACCAAGACTGTATTTCGAGGATACCTCCGCAAGCACGATGGTTCCAATCAATGCCGATTTCGACGGTGACCGTTTTATATTAGTGCACTGCCCATCAATTGTGAGATTATTTTTATGTGAAAACTTTCTGAAAGCAACTTGGCGTCGTTACCTTCCTCGGAAGGTAACTGAAAAATCGCAGCTAATCGGAATGGTTGCGTTAGCTGCTATGATAGAAAACCACCACCTTCATCGCATTGCTGATTTAGGTGGTGCGAATCATCATGACCACCACAACGGAAGTCATCATCACGGCGACCACAGTCATCATCACGGACATGCAATGAATCATGGCATGCATGCACATCACGGGGGGCACATGATGGAAGAAGGCTGTGTCATGCAGATGTGGTTCTACATGTCTTCCTGTGTCATAGAAATGTTCTCAGGCAACGTAATTAGTGAACTGCCTCTCTTCCTGGGTTACCTTATGGCTATAGTTCTCTCGATGATGGTCTATGAAATACTAAAGCATCATCGTGACGTAATTTTTACTAGAACCCTTGAGCCTTTGGAAGTTGCGGAGGGGACGTCTTTGCTGACCACTCTTCATTTTTATCAGACTTTGTTACATGCGGTGCAGCTGTTTAGCAGTTATCTTTTCATGCTTCTTTTCATGACTTACAACGGTTGGGTTTGTTTAGCTGTTGTTGTAGGGAGTGGAATTGGTTATTATCTGGTAGGTTGGAGAAAAACTGAATACGTATTAGCCAACGTATCGGACCAGTGTTGCAATTGAGATAGTTATTAGATGCACTTGTGTGGCTGACGTTGTCCGTAAGTACTAGTATATACTGTTGTTGGTAAACTTTTAAAATAAAATATTATTTTTCAAGGAAACTCGTTTAAAGAGTTCATTTGTTGCTTCTGTACATACAAAAGAGAATCAACAACAAAATGTATATTAAAAATATAATTGAAGAAATAATATTAATAAATCAAATTGTTGACAATGAGATGAGCTTCCTTTAATCTCACTACTACCATTAATGACATTTTTAAATAGCTCTGCAGTGCTAGAATCTCTGGGCACTGAAAAAGACAGTTTTCTCTCAAGAGAAACTGAAGGATCTCGTGAAAGTATAATTAGTAACAACGCAGAGAATGGATAAGTCAGGGTGACTATTTTATTTTGGATTAACTGATATTTTGCCTCGTAAAATTGAAAATGACCCTGAAATATTGTAGGCTCTTGGTGCTTATTCATTTGAGTATGTTGTATATTCTGGCTTACTCAATGTATCGAATATAAATTGTTGATAATTATCTTAAATATTTCCTATAAATATTACATACTTTTATTGTTTTTTACAGAAGTCAGTGGTTGTGTTCCATATCCAAACCAATTTATTCACTTCTTCGCCGAAATCCGGAAATAGAACTATGTAATGTGTAAATCATTCAGATACAATGACTTTATCTCTATGAAATTTAATTATATAAATAATAATAATAATAATAATAATAATAATAATCAGAAAATATTAAATGCATCTGTTTATACTGAAAATCGTAAGACATAGGTAATCAGCATGTAAATATGGAAATAAATTTTGCTCTTAGGTGACATACCTTGAGCATTTATTTACCTTGGGAATTTACTCTGTATGCCTTCTGCGACCTTCGTGTCACGCTAATTTATAGTGCGAGAGAGAAAGTCATTCAAAGAGCGCTAAATATTTGTCACAAGTTTACAGTGGAGTGACTAAGAAATATAATTTGAAATTTGTTTACGCCATTTCACAGCAAATTCATAGAAGGTCGTTGGGCCAAATTGTATTTACAACATAGGTGTTGATAATTGAAACTGGGACAAAAAGATACAAAATTAAATAAAATTAATAGATAATTTTGTTTAATAATGCAATACAATTAAAAAATTAAATGTTCTTGAGATATTTGAGATTGATAATAAAGATTATAATTATAGTAAATAACGAAACGAGAGGATAGAGATATAATTGTATGTATGTTCAAGAAAACGATCTACTATAGGAGCGAGTTTTCTTATTTACCACAAGTGCAATTATATCTATGTGTTACGTTCAATAATTTTTCGTTTCCATTTAAGAATATTTTTAATTTTGAGAAACTCAAGCATATCTTTCTTATTTGAGGCATCTATTTGATGCCATCATATAGGTTCTGAACAATTCCTATTTTATTTGGTCTTGCAGTGAATATTTATGATCCCCGTAGAGTCTTAGAGAATAACGTTTGAAATAAGAAACGTTTGAAAATGGAAGATATTTAACATATTCCGATGTAATATTAGAAGCTAACAAAACAATGAAAACATTACTTAGCACGAAAAGTAAGAGTATGTATGAGAAAACATGTTAATTTTGGAAAGGAGAAAGACTATTTAGTTCTTTTTAGCTTCTGAATTTTGTTGGCGTACTTTTCAGAGCGGGTAAATAAACTGGCGTTTATATTTTTTTTGTGTGTGTAATATGCTAAAATCATGTGTTTCACACGTAACACATTTATTCGTGTTATTTTGTTATTGTTCCGTCAATCAACTAGTGCCAAACCAACATGCTTATATTTATGTTGAAGACGTGGTGAGTAAAGATGAATATCGATACTTCAAATTATAAACGATTTAATTGATTTTGTAAAAAAAAAACAAAAAAACTGAGGGGCTTTGCCAAAACAACTGCTCTCCCTGAGCCGTCATGTTCAAATAGATGAAATTAATCTTATCTGAGGAATGTATAGCGACTTGTGAGTTGGGATGATTGATGCCAAGTCGACTTGTGGGTTGGGATGATTGATGCCAAGTATGGATAGGGTAACAGTTTCTACTTTAAGTTATTATACTATAAATATTAAAATGATTCCCAAAGGAGTAGTAATAATTATTCGTTTATAATTTTGTTTTATTCGTTCACTGATTACATGTTTTGTGACGTACTACGTACTATGTGATGTACATCGAATATGAACATATATACAGAGTAATATACGGATTATAGAGAAAGTTATGTAATGCTGCGCGAAAAAAACTGCGGATTTTCGGCAGAAAAACTCTCATTGCAGGGCCCTTATAACGAAAATGTGGATAAATCCAGTTACTAAATGTAGGGAAAAAATCCTCTAAAACGCGGGGTAGCCAGAATCCCTGTTTTGTGGGTCCTTGACACGAAAAATCGATTGACGGCAAAACGCCCGTCCGTCGGTAAACACCACTAGCTCATAAACCAAATGAAGGATATTTGCAAATTGAAGAAACCTCTGTGGATTAACACGAGTCGAAGCTATGAGATTTTGAAAAACATTCTGTAAAATTTGGGGGTACTTTACATGAAACCCTCCAGACATTTTCAGAATTTTCTCAAAAAATGCTCCAAATTGTTTCTTTTGATTTCGTACAAGAGTAGAATATAATACATTTATAGAGGTGGCAGAGATCCCATTTTCAAGGTTAACTGTGAATTTTCCAAAAAAGTCAAATGTTTGAATTTTTTCCGCATTTTCCTACAATTACAAAATTGAAGAAACAAATTTCTCGGTCAAATAAAATTTGTTCTCCGTACTTAGTTCTTTCATTAAGGTTATATACATTCTTTTAAAAATTTTATTAGTTTTTGCGTAATATTGTGTGTAAGATGTGCAATATTAAAAAGTAACAATAGCACGATGTTCTCAAAAACGGCTCCAATTTCAAAATGATCCATAAGTAACAAATTCCACACACTAAAATGTGAAGAGGAGTCACTGTGCTTACAAACGCGGTATGTCACAGCCCCCACAAAGGTCAAGTAACAAGGGCAGAAACTGTCAACGGAGAGCTGCGCCTACCGTGGCCTCGGAAGCGTTCACACCAGGTGTGCCATGGGCACGTTTCGGTTTATCAGTTATTAGCGCGAATGGCTTACCGAAGTCTGTTTGCATGGGCCGCGTGTTTGTGGTCACTTAAACTGCTCTCGTAAGTTCAGTTCTGTTGAATAGTTTACTTCAGAATTGTCAAATGTAAAAAAAAAGAAATATTTAAATTTGGTTGATAGAAAATGTTTTACACCATCGATAATTACAATATACCTTTACTAAAAAATCATAATAATATTGGTTTCTACTTTTTTTGTAAAAAAGTTTCCTTTATTTGTTTGAAACAAAATTTACAGGTTTGAGGTTAGAATTGACATTACGTGGCGAAGGTCTTTGTTGGATTGTTAAGATACACAGGCGGTTTCATAAGTTTCTGGTCTGACCAAGATATCGCTCATCAATGAGAAAACCTTCTGAGCAGTTTATAGTATTATCTTTAATTGTTGTAATGCGACTAGTTTGCAGCCGACATCTCATTTAGTTTTGTGAAGAGATGTAGTTGAGTCGGTTGCGGTGCGTGAAATGTCACGGTGTTTAGCTTCTTCACGACAACGCACTTGTGCGTACTGCCCAGATTGTGAAGAATGTTGTGAAGGACTACGGCGTTAAGGAGTTGGACCATTCACCGTATGGGGCAGACAAACAACGCTTGAAGAGACATCTTGTGATATAAGTAGGCGACCGCAGCTATACTCCCCATATACGTTGGAGTGTATTTGAGTGAATCTGCGCGTAGAAAGGAAAACGACCATGAGTAAATCCACGAATGGACATTTTCTGTGTGGACTGGTATTACTCTTGCCCCATCCTCTTGCCAGCTGCCATATATCGCCGCCAAAAGTACTAATTTTTTACTTTTTCTCAATTTTTCGGTTTTCCTAGTAGTAGAAGCGAAATATTACTTTAAGAATGTTAAAGAAGAGTAAAACATCGTCCTAAATAGCAATTTTCATTGAAAAATTTGTAGCCGTTTTTATGAAAATGACGTTGAAGCATTACTATGAATGCGAAACGTTTGAGTTCATTTTAACAGAAAATTGTTGTTTTTGAGAAAATTTATATGACATTTTTAAAGCACATGTACTCATAAATACAATAATGTTAACAAATTGTATATGTAATAATATTAATATGTACATATATGTGTGATGTAAATATTAACGACGCGAGAGACAATTTAAAAAATTAAATTTTTGTAATTGTTTAAAAATTTTGTTTTAAAATTTTATCACCGGATTATTGTGGACTGCTGCCGCTAGAGCGCACTGTCGTCGAAAAAAATCAATTTGTCTGCACCATAGTTCAAATTGGACACTCAGCGACGCCTATCACTTATCAGAACTGAAAAAGAACCTTCGAAGAAAAGTTTCAGACGAGTGTGAGGTGAAAGAAGCGTTTTTGACAATTTTGCAAATAAAAATTGGGAGTATTTTTTCAAATGTTATACAGATGTGACAAGTGGGTTGGTGTCAAGGATTGATGAATTGAAAAGTTAAGTATTTTTTTCTTTCTATCAAAAATAAAAGTTAGTGAGGGCAGAAACTTATAGAACCTACCATGTATCTATGGTGTATCCGAGTCTCCAGTTTGTCATTTCTTAGGCAAGTTTATCCATTCTCAACGACTTACTGTACTTAACAATGATCATTTCAAACGTACCACTCAGCACCTGGCTCTGCAAGAGTAAATTCTGTTCTCAAGTACCGTAATTTAGCCAGATTCTGAACAGCACACACTAGCTTCGTTTAATATCAAACTTTTATTCTTAGAGCTACTGTCTAAGTGGACACAATCTTCAGTTTACTCTATGTTCTTTGCAAATTTTTGGCTGAAATCTTACGTTTGAATTGAAATTGGAACCCAATGCTTTACTCAATATTTACTCCTGCAAGCCTGCTGCATAATCCCAAGGTAATTAAGGCGACGTGTTGGTCTTCTTGAGAGGCTCGTACCTAAGGAAAAACTTTTTGGGATTTGAGGTAACATTTTTCAGGACGCTACTCAGAATTTATATGAAGCTTGGATAAGATAATTGGCAATATTTTCAATTCATATATAAAATATATATAACTTTCAAAAAGTATATATAACTTTCAAAAAGTTCTTGATTGTTCATTGTTAACTGTGTTTCAAGCAATTGGGGTTATAAATGGGCAAACATGTCATTTTATTTAAGATTCAAACACACCAAAAAGGATGTAAAATAACATGATTACTGTCCCAGCAATAGGAACAAAGCGGTATATATTTTCCTCCCGTTAATAAAAAAATTAAAAAAATCCAGAGCAAGTAAACAAAATGTAACATTGCTAGTTTGCACAAGATTACCAAAAGCACTCCCGTCACTCGAGGCAACTGGCTTCGCGCGTTGGCGCGAAGTGTGTGTGGCGAGAAGAGCAAGGGCGCCTCGTTCCGTGCAGCGTCACCCCTTGCGCTCGGCGCCGCCCGACAGCGTCGTGGCGCCCAGCGCAGTCCACTCGCGTAGGCGGCGCCCGATTGATCGCCCTTGCCCACGCCCACGCCCACACGCCCCGCGCCCCGCCCCGCCCCGCGCCTCGCCCCGCCCCGCCCCGCCCCGCCCGCCCGCCCCGCCCCGCTCCATCCCACGCCGCCCAGGCCCGCCCCGCCCCGCCCCGCCCCGCCCTGGCCGCCCTTCCTCACCCGCCTCGCCTCGCCCCGCCCCGCCTCGCCTCGCCCCGCCCCGCCCCGCCCCGCTCGGGCGCAGGTAGCGAGGGGGGGCGCAGGGCGGATCTAGCGCCCCCCCCCCAACGCCGCGCCGCGGCAGGCGGGGACGTCGGCTGACACGAAGGAAGCCCGGGTGAAGGGGGGGGGGGGGGGAAGGGGGGGGGGGGGGGGGGGGGCGTGGTGGCGGAAAAGGGGGCGGCGGCGAAGGAGGCATGGGAGTTTGAGCTGGAGCGGGGAGCAAGAGCGGGGACGGTGGCGGGGGTGAATGCTCGGAAGATGACAGCACCGGTGACTCACGCACAGAGGCCGCGGGGAAGAAGTCCACCGAGTAGACGTGCATTTCTCGGAGTGGGGAGATTAGCAGATTCGTTTTTAGTCCTAACACACCCATGCGTTGAGGTAATATGCTGTTGTTTTCAAAACGTCGAGATTCTGGTAGTCCTTCATTACTTAAAGTTATGCTTCAATAACTTGTTGAAGCATTTCAGTCTCAATTACACTCAAAATAAGCGATGTTTTTTGCAGAATTGGATTCATTCTGATTCTCCACCTTTTACTATTTATTCAAAACAATCAATCAGTCAATTCTATTCGCGCCTTATTCTGCATGGCGAGTCTCAGGCCAGCAGGCCAGCTCTTCCGCCTGATCATGCAAATTTCCCTATGCTTCTTTTGCCATCTAGCAGTCATTGCTGAATATCTTTCTCTCTCTCTTTTCATTCATCGCCATCTTGGAGGGAAAGAAAGGATCACTCGGGACACGAAACAGGTGGTTTGAATTTAGTTCAGAGGCTTTTTTAAGGCTTGAGAACTCTCTAAATGCACTAAATCCAAAACGTGGAACAGCCGGCTTTACTTCCCCGCAGAAGAAAGGAGTACGAAGGATTTTTTAGTCCTTAAAAATCCACGACTTTGATCGCGTTTGAACCCACGAACTTAGGTGTTATACTCTAATAGTAACCACGATACTCTAACAGTTACCCCACCAAAACAGCAGTAAGTTTTTAAATTAAGGTGGAGTACAATATTTCCTTCTATAATCCACTACAACATACATGTCCAGGTCTTGGTAAATAGAAAAAAAAATATTACATTTTCAGAAACATTTTCAACTATGTTCACCGTGATTATTGATGGTAAAGGTCGAGAATTTGTTATTCTCTCTCATTTCATTAATTTTGGCGAATATAGGCTGAACAACATTAAACATTATTTTCATGTAATGCACATATGCACTTTTCTGTTCTATTTTACACCTTTCCTTTTGGTGAGATGTAATAGCTAGGGATCAGCTAATTAATTATAAGTTTGTTCCAAAACATGTTCTTTGAATCTATTGTCTTAGTTCTTCTTCCGTAATGTTTGATACCGTAATCAAAATTAGGAGTCCATAGGATTCAAAAGGAAATTTTGCCAAGCGAAAATTTAATTTGAATTATTTTATTTCAATGAAAATATTTGCAAGACAGTGTTTTATTAGATTCTCGTCATATATTTTATTTAAATATTTAGCCTGTCTTGGCAGCGCGGTTATCATTTGGAAAGGTGTGAGGTTTGAGTAATAACTCTCCTTTCATGTTGCGCCATTTATTTCATGTCTAGTAGATTCCATTAATTATGGATCGTAGAGTAAAACGCCATCTAAACCTACAAAAGCGACAGAGATGTACCAGAGCTGAAAACGAAGGTGACCTCGAGCCGTGGCGTGCGCTTGGTTTCTAACCTGAGGCTCCGTTAACGAGGTACTGGGTGTGGCACATAGCAGGGTAATACCCGCGATCAGTGTCACCCACTTTTTGTTTCCAGTCGCTCAGAAATGCTACGTTGGCTCGCAATTCCTTGACATCAATTCGTGAATTTTGCATGCCTTCTCAGTTAACTTTGAACAAGAACGGTAGGATAGGAATTTCTGAAAGTTCATCGAATAGGGATGAGTTTCAGAAAAAAAGATAATTAATGATTTTATAAAGGTTAGGAACGAATGTGATACAAAAAGTTGTCATTGATATTAATCATGTCCAGAGGCGTACCCAGGCACTCTCGAGGAGGGGAGAAGGTTTTCTTAAAATGAATTTTTCAGTTATGCTGAATACATTAAATAGAAATTGACGTCATAAGGCAAAAATGTCGATCTTTTCATGACACTGGAGAGTTTACCCGCCGAGGCCGATAGACCGAGGCGGGGAATCCTGTCGAGTCATGAAAAGGGTTTTTTGCCGTGTGATATACGACATTTTATTCGAGCCACTTTTATGCATGTATTCCTGTAATTAAATAATTTCACTGACATGATATGGAGTGTGGTCAGAGTTGGGCAGTTTCGAAAATACATGCACTTAAAATAGATATTTTTGATACTTCTGTAATTTGTATTTTGTATCGAAAATACTTTCTGATAGTATTTTGTATTTTCAAAATACAAAAATCCTTTTTATCGATCCACTATTGAAAATTTGAATTTCAATGTGCAGTTCAATCTAGTTAACACGAAGGCCGAAGACACGAATTTTTAATATTTGGAAGCAAGTAAGTTGAAAATTTATTTCTGGGGGCATTCAAGATGTCAATTAAAGGATTTTGGAGACCACCGCACAGAAGTTACATTATATTGTCACATTATACATCACTAAATGTCTGGAAGGAAATTGGGCGCACTGGTTAAAAGCTTGTGTTTGCGCCGTTTAAAGAACCAATAATACGATACAGTAAGTGTGGAAATTGATAAATCATCAAAATGACATATTCTAGACGAAACATATTTCACTGTTGTTGAAGAGTTAGGTGCAAAAGGGAAACGGACAGACGAACGTTTTGCCGGCATTCGATTTTTCGGCATCAAGTATCTACAAAACGGATTCTGGCTATACCGCGTGTTAATTTTTTCTAGCAATGTTACTATAAAAACATTATTAAATGACTTTTTATGGGTAGTATTTTTCTGGTTTCAATTGATTTAATGGGATTTATTGTTGAAGTGCAGTACTTCTTGTTACTATGTCTCCATATAACACACTGAAACATTTATATTAGAAGAAATAAGACCGCCAGAGGAAGTACAGTTAGAATGAAAGAAGTACTGTATCTGTCAGGTAAGAATGAACTACATAATTAATTACATCTTGTTTCTATTTATTTATTTATTTTACGAAAAAAAACAGTTAAAAACTGCGTATGACGTGCTATGGGGAAAAGTGAATTGTGTGCACATTTTCAAAATTCTGTGATCTCTACACTAAGTCATATACTACTTAAATTTTGAATTTTGAAAGGGAGAAAAAAAAAACCTCCCATGTAATAAAATCATTTTCAAGGATAAAACAATAAATTTTGAATTTTGAAAGGGAGAAAAAAAACAAAAAAACTCTCATGTAATAAAATCCATTTTCAAGGATAAATAGCAATAAATTTTGAATTTTGAAAGGGAGAAAAAAACTCCCATGTAATAGTTCTAATGTTCTAATATCACTCATTTTAATAAAACCCTTCCATTATTTTGTTTTTGATACTTGCAAGCGTTATTAACCCGAGAAATATTAATACATATTTAGGACTTCCTTTAAATTGTGTAATTAAGTTTGTCAAGAAATCTCTTTTTAGGATATATTTCTATTCGCATAAAACACTCGTCAATTATATTACTCGAAAATGAAGACTTATTTCGATTAGTCGTTCACTTAATTCACGATCGTTTACGGATGAGATATTTCACTTTCTTTCTTCTTTTTTTTTTAAATTTCATCCATCCTTAATATTATCATTATCGTCGGAACGCGTCTCTTCGCCCCATATCGAGCGTTGATCGTAAATTAATCCTCCATAAATATCTCGTCTCTCGTCTCGTCTTTCGTCTCTTCTCTCGTCTCGTCTCTGGTCTCGTCTCTTCGTGTCTCGTCTCTCGTGTCTCGTCTCTCGTGTCTCGTCTCTCGTGTCTCGTCTCTCGTGTCTCGTCTCTCGTGTCTCGTCTCTCGTGTCTCGTCTCTCGTGTCTCGTGTCTCGTCTCTCGTGTCTCGTGTCTCGTCTCTCGTGTCTCGTGTCTCGTCTCTCGTGTCTCGTGTCTCGTCTCTCGTGTCTCGTCTCTGGTCTCGTCTCTGGTCTCGTCTCTCATTTCTCGTTTCTCGTCTCTCGTGTCTCGTCATACGCGCTCTTGTGTCACTACTCAGCGGCCAGAAATGGAAAGGAATTAGAAAAGGGGTAGGGTTTAGGACACTTCACAGGGATTGACCGTTCTGAAGCAGCCAAACTCGTTTTTTTAACAAATTTCACACGAGATTCGACAGGAATCGAACCCGAACCTTCTTGGCGAAAGGCGAGCGACTTCGCTCTATGCCAGGAGATGACGAAATCACTCTAAGGCCTGTTTTACACGGTCATTTTTTCATCATTTCCCGTCGATACGGAGCAGACTGGATGTAATTTGTACGAAAAAATGAAGCATGCTTCATTTTTCCGTACAGATTTCATCCAGTTTGACTACAGCGCCCCTAGTGTCTCTTTATGGAACTTTCTTCGATTGCGTGAGTTCTCCGGCAGGGAGTATATTTATCTGGTGCGTAGCGTGGGCACGTGTTGTTTGTGATATTGAGTCTTTGCGTTCAGTGATCCCTCTCGCAAATTAAACCACAATACCTCACACATCTTTCTACTCCTTACTCTGCGAATTCGTAACTATCTGATCATTCTTCTCGCTAATTTAATTTGTTTCTGTAAATGCGATGTTCAACTTCCAGCGCTTTTTGCGGCGTTTGGAGGAAGTATTTTCATCACGATTACGTACAGACCAGGAATGACCGTGTAAGGGCCAGTTTCTCCAAATCAAATTAACCTTCGTTTAATTAGAACTAGTTTAAGTTTCCTTCAAAGTTTAAACTTAAATTCATTTTCTCCGCGGATGATCGGGCGACGTTTACGTTAAACGAGTTTCGTCCTATGACGCACAATGTTGGCTATTCTGATTGTTTACATTCGTCAGTGTTTTGTTCCAGCACGCTTGCATTTACTTGGGAATTGGCGCTACATTCCAACGCGAATCTATAGTGAAACGTAGAGTAAACTTTTGTGCTCTAATTGGTAACTTTTTGTGACAAATGGAAGGAAAAAGTTGTGACGACACAAAAATCAAAAGAAGTAAAAATTTCAAACAAGACGAAATTGCTCTCTTGATAACATTACTTGGTGAAAACAAAAATATATTTGAATGTAAGAAAACTGACAATGTTACCATGAAAGAGAATGAAAAAGCATGGATGGAGCTGGCCGGAAAATTTAATGAGATTAGTGGTTATGTTTTTAGACATTGGAAAGTACTGAGGGAGAAGTATGAGAATTTAAAGAAGGTGAGCAAACACAAATTTGCAGAAGAAAAGAAGTATATTTCAGGAACTGGTGGAGGGCCAGGCCCATCACATTTGATAACCCCCACTGATTTGAGAGTAAAAGAAATATTAGATGTCCAAGTAATGGGTATGACATCTGAATATGATTCAGATTCAGTACTGGAAACTCATATTTTGTCATTGAAGAAGACACACAATGAGCAAGATGAACACACAGAACACAGTGTGATGGTTGATGATGTAGCTTATGAAGTAATTCACTTGACTGGACATTGTGACAAAAACATTTCGGATAATAATAATAAATACATAACGATTCCATCATCATCTGAGTTTGAGTGTAGAGAAGAAACAGAGCACTCTGAAAATATCTCACCAAGACCCATTCAAGGAAAATTTAATATACCACCTGCGGAAACCCCATCACCCCCTGAGGTGAAAAGGAACAGAAATTACAAAAAAAGGTTTGGAAAAATGCTTTTACAGTTGCAAATTAAAGACAAAGAGCTTGACATTGAAATAAAAAAGAAATCTCTTGTTCACAACATTCAAACTGATAAATAGAAATTTGAACAAATATCAAAGTTATTATATATTATTTTATAAAGAACATTAACCTCAGTTTGTGAATATTATAACTTCCAACTTATTGTATTTAATTGTGTATTAATATGATATTATGTTTTTTTTTTTTCACTATTTATAATGAAATATAATACCGTTATTATTCAATTTTTTCACTTTATTGATTTTCTAATAAACTCTGAAAGTATACATTGATAAGTTGAGTGCGTTTGATATTATTATGTACTATAACTGTTTGGTTGTTTGTTCATTAGGAATGTCATCCAGTTCATTTATAGCTTCTTGCTGCTCCTCAGTTATGGGAGGGAGATCTTCATTCTCAGAGCTGGCTATGTTGTGTAAAATAGCTGTTGCAATTATTACACTTTCAATTCGATCAACTTTCAGTCTTATTCCAGTTGCTAGCACTGGAAATCTTCTTTTCCAAACTCCATAGCTTCTCTCCACTGGATTTCTTGTTCTAATGATGGATTCCTGGAAAATATGTTCCCTTGCATTTTGCGGATTTGCTAATGGAGTAATAAGATAATTTCGTACAGCATATCCACTATCTCCTACAAGAACTGAAGAACCCAATTCTTCACTTTCAAACCTTGTCTTTATTCTTGATGATTTGAAAATGTGGGAATCATGTGCTGAACCTGGCCATCTACAAACAATATCTTAAATTATCAATGATGAACTAAAAACTGTTTGAACATTAAATGAAAAAAGCCCTTGCGATTCCTGAATGTTTCAGCATTATCTCCCCCGGGAGACTGTATTCGAACATGTGTACAGTCTATTGCTCCAATACAATTTGGGAAACGAGCGATCTCGTAAAATCCATGTTTCACTTGTGCCATTTCTGCAGGAGTTGTTGGCATACTTATATACTGCCGACATAAATTTGCTAGTGCTCTAGAAACACTTTCCACAATTTTACTAGTAGTAGACACATGAATCCCGCTATGATCTCCTACGTTGATGAGAAAACTACCAGAAGCATAATATCGTAATGCAACAAGAAACCTATCTGCCGGCGAAATCGCATGGTTTTTTGTTATTTTAGTTTTTATGATATCTTCAATCTGATGCAAAACAATGTTTGCTGTTCGTTTGTAAATTCTGAACCTGTTGAAGAATTCTATCTCGTCCCATTTTTCAAAATGATTCACTCTTGTGCGAATGGTTCTGGGCCTTCGTAGGTGTATGATTGTATCATATTCATCGTCTTCTATTTCTTCAAATAGTGCAAATAAACTCTTCCATATTCGAGCTTCTCCTTTCACAGTAGATTGAATATTACTACCCACACGTAACTAGGTTATGAATGCAACGTTTAACGTAAAACGCAGCTTAAACGCCCGTATATGAACGTTTAACTTTTATCAGGTTTAAACGCCGTTTGAAAGTTAAACTGATTTGGAGAAAAGCTTCCACAGTTTAAACTAAAGCAGAAACCACGTTTAATTGAAACGCCGTTTAAACTGAGTAAATGGCCCTAAAACGTTGGAATCACGTTCATCCAGTTTCGGTACGCATAGAACCGAAGGTCCTTTTTTCATCCAGTTTCTGTACAGAAAAATGATGAAAAAGGATGAAAAAATGACCGTGTAAAACAGGCTTAAAGAAGGACGAGAAAGAAGGATTATTACATAACAATACATACTTCCATGGCAGAGAGCCTGACCCTGACAGACGAGGACAACAATCAACTGCATGAATTCTATCAATCGTGAGGCGGTCGGATTTATAGTTTCAAAACTCGGTCGTTCTGACCAGAAGTTAGTTCAGACGCCACATTTAAAATTCAGTTCTTGCCGTTAGGTGAATTAAACAATACAAATGAAGCCAAGTGAGAAAAGGTAAGATGGCGGCGCGCGAAAATTTTGCCTTCATTTATACGAGTAGATTTGGCAATATAGTGTTATAGTACTTAAATAATATTTTTTGCTTTATCTTAATTATGCAATAGCAATCCTTTATTTCTACAAAATGAAAAGATCAATAAATGATTATTTATTATTATAAAAATTACTGTAAATTACGCTTATCAGCTAATAATTAACGATCTACTTTAATCATGTTACAACCACCCATTAGTATGTACTATATATTTTTTCCATTCAGAACACAGAGGAGAAAAACGAAGTTTGAAATGCCACTTATTTGCTGAATTTGCTCCCAAGTTTTACTGATGTTGCTTCCAATCCTAAACTGTTAGAGAACTAGTACATCTAATGTTGATCATTCAACTATTTAATGCTTGGACTAGTTAAGTTAGTTCGAATAAAGTCTAAGTTGCCGATTCGGTGGCCGTGATGTAGCGATCTTGGACCGAAGGGTCGCGGGTTCGAGTCCCGCCTCGGGCATGGTTGTATTTGTGTTCGTCCTTTTACTCCTTATCATCACCATATCGTTTCATCTTCAGTTAACATAATGTTAACTCCAATAGTGGTCGCTAATGACCTAGATATGTTGATGCGACCTTAAATAACAAACAAAAAAGTCTAAGTTGTTTGTGTTGCGCACAAAAATGTGTAATATGTCAGGTATTATATAGAATGCAATTGAGGTAATAGAGATGCAATTGTTAAGAATACAGAGTATGTCCAATATTTCGAATGTCATCCGCTAAAGAATTCTTAAAATGTTTGAAATTAAACCCGTGTTCCAAACAGTGGCTCAATTTGTTACGAATATTGTAACTCTAAAGCAGTAGAGGAATACAACTCGTTTGCCTTGCACTTATGTGCTTAGAACTTTGTGATATTAAGATGACGTCACGCCCATTCTCTTGTCTTCAGTGCGCAGTCTCTTGGCTGCAGTATAGGCTTTGCCAATCTATACTGTGACATACCAATATGTGGGACATTGTATTGCGTGACATTTATTGTAAACAGGGTGAATTGTAAGGATAGACATATGCAAATATGGCGGCCTAGCAACGGTAGACGAGTTGTCGTCAAGGTCAATAAACTTCATTGCTTTGAACCACGGGACGCGGCTAGTTGAATTTGTAAGTAATTTAGGGATTGGCGAGGCATGCAATGACAATGTATTTCGACGGAAGTGGGTCGAATTTTTTCTGAAAAGAAACAGTAGAAAATATGGACCGAGGTTTGAAGGGCTGAAAGAGGGGAATATGGATTAATTCCGACTTATGCTGTGGTGCTGTGCGGATCGTGTGTAGATAATTGATGTTGGGAGTTTGGGAATTGTGAACGTCTACTTTGGAGCGTATGGTTGTCGGGCTTAGAATATTGATGTAATGTGCAGAAATTGGAACTTGGAAATATTTCGAGTGCAGCACCTAGAATGTAAACTGTGAACTTAGGTGAATTTGTCGACAATAGGACTGGGAGTATTTTAAGCAGATAATAGTTTACTGAACTTTAATATTTTAAACAGACGCGTAGAAAGAACTGGAACTTTTAAAATGCAAATTAATTAAGATTTATCAACTTATGAGACGGTGAGGATCAGTGACTTGAGTACACTTGTGCCAGAACGGAAGAAAAGAAGATGGTATTTGGACCTGGAGCCATCGACACCGGGAAAAAATGAAAATGGTTCTACGCAGCGACATCGGCCAAGAGCGCGCGAAGACGGGTATTGAAGTATAAGGTTTGAAACTGGTCATGACCGAAAGTACGTTTTGTATTGTTACCAAGTTAAAATTTCATGGACACGAATAAACTTACAAGTTTCTGTGAATAGAGAAGATGATTTTCATTTAGCCAATTCCAGCAAATGAGTAGCTAGAAATGTATATTTACTTTTCAGATTCCTCGTCCACTCTGTGCAGATGGCAGATCGAATAATCGGCTATTAGTAGGCAATGCCGATTATTTATTATAAGACCCATCGACCCAGTAAGCCGGATATTAATTTATTGGAAATAGCAGTTGAAGATTAATTTTAATAATAGAATTCACGTTATCTTTTCCTGGCGCCCATATTCTTATATAAATTTGAAACGGGTTACGTTGAATTAATATTTAATAATATTAAAAGGGCAGAGGAGATATTTAATTTAAAAATTAAATTAGACAGTTTGTTTCAATATACTACATATATGCGGGTCTGAAGTTCCATGAGACTCCCTCCCCCCCCCCTTGGATGTGCGACTGATTTTGTCACATATGCGCCCAATTGGTTACCTCAAGATGTTAAAAGTTGAGTTTCTGACACTAGGAAAAGAAAATGTAAACAGGTTTAGGGAAAAGAGATACAAAATTTAATGAGATAGTGAACTTTTAGTATTACGTGTGTTAAGTAACATGTGTAACAAAATTTTGAATTTTTAAATTTGTAAATGAGCAATATTTTCCTAAATAAGCAACTAAATGAAAATAATATGATTTGGTAGGCTGGTATGGTTTGGAAGCATTATATATATGCATGTATGAACTTTGCATATGTGTATGCAAGCATTATGTGTATTACGTTAATTTTAAATTTTGTTATGATCTTTTGAACTTGTCAAAAACTAGTAGGAATTCTCCTGTGTTTAAACAACCTGATGAGGAAAATATATAGAAATCGATCTTAATCAAAATTTTGAGTATTTAATATTCCCCAGTTACAAATTGTGAATGGATTAAATTTTAGTTTACAATCCTTAGAAGAAATAAACTGTTATCTTATTGCGTACAATTACAAATATGGTTTTGGAGGTTGGTGCGTCATCTTTTCTTCACATCCTCTCGCAGAGACGTTTGAACGGAACGAACTTCAGTCAATATATCAAAGTCCAAATTTAGTTTATTTATAGCCCCAACGAAGTTCCTTGGCACTCACTGGTGGATTGCGTAATTGCGCCATCAACGTTGCTCAAACACTAACATATACGAGTTTTATGTTTTGAGAGGATTTCATGTTGTGGTGTTCCCGCAAAGATATGAACGGGAAATGCGTTCCGCTTGGACGTTTAGCGTCACGTGTTTGTGTGCTTAAGGAATTTGTGCAGTAATGTGGGATCTTAGCAATCTGGTTGAGAATAGGGTACGAATTATCACAATTTTAGATTATGGTTTTACTGTTACTTTTAGCTATTTTCATTGGACGCATGTATCAAAAGCAAATGCAGCGTAACATCCAGTAATAAAGAGTACAAAATAGAGGTTTATGAACGTTAACATACTTCCTAAACTGCGCACGTATTTATTGTTCACTTCATTAAATTACATTGTAACTCAAAACTTCGGATAATAAATGTTTGTTAAGGAAAAAAACACAAAAAATATTGGATTGTTACCCTTGTTACTGTTCTTACTACTTAAGATGCGGGTTTGTCAAGAGTCAGAGTTGTTCTTACAGATAATTCTGAAATTGGTATTTGCTTGTTTCTGGAGAGTTGATTAAACTTTTCGTCTCCCCATGATTTTTTGCGGTGTATTTACGTACTAATAAAATAATACTGTATTACATTAAACCATGAATCATTGTGTAAGAAAACCGTATTATTTTTGTTAGAGATCGTATGTAAATAGATGTAAAATGGCGAACTGTGAGATAAAATTAATTGTATGAAAACGACACGCGTACATCGAAATAGAGTTGTATGTGGATATATAGCCACGAGCATCAATCGGCTCATACCAAATATTGAAAAGAAATTAAAAATCTGTTTTGCTTGATATGGTTTTACAACCCCCTGATGTATCCATTACGATCTGAAATCGATTGATCGTGTTAATCTGATTGGTATTTCAATTGGTTTTTTAAAGCGCTCATAAAATAAATGCCGTTAGTAAATTGGAATGTAGTATTGACATTTTGAAAGCATTCTAGCGAGTTCGGGGAACCATATCATTGATCCTTTTCGCGTTTGGCGGCTGGACCCATTCAGACTGCACAGGGGCGGCAACTTCCAAGGGATTCCACTCGTTCTAGCAGCGTTGCTCTAGTTTCGGCCATCTCGCCGGAACCCCTTATAAGGAGTAAGGGCACAGCAAATTGTGACGGAAATGTAGGCAGCGGTGTCCAGGTTTGTCCAAATGAGAGAAGCTGCTGTGATAACACCCTTCGTCAACACCTAATGGTTCAGCGCAGTAACTTGCATATGTTCGTCACATTTGGACACGTCTGCTGCAACTCATCACCTAAAGGCGAGAGCGCTTACTATCCATCAATGGATCCCAAGCAACAATTTGATATAGCCAACTACGAGGAAGTGGTACAGGAGAAACATTTCTAGTAAATTTTCTGTTCTCAGTTTCTGAAATTACTCCACCAACATTCACCCCATAAATGTTATCCATTGACCTATATCATTCACAATCCCTGTAATGGGTATTCGGTTAATAATCAAATAATCCCAGTCTACGATATTTTCTTGAGGTCGTAAAGCTTATTATTAGAAATGCAGTACTGCCAGCGCCTTAGAAAATGTTACGAATCCATTCAGGCAAGCTATTCAGCTAAGCGGGAGCTGGAGAGAACGCAGATATTTGAAGGAATTAATTTTTTGGAGACTTGTCTGCAAACTAGCTCATTGTTGTAGTTTTACGGTAAGAAACTTGTTCATTACAGGACGATTCTGTTGAAAGCGTTATATAATGCATTTTCCTTGACTCCACTGTCTCCATTTTTGTATCATGTAACTGATACCAACGAAGAATTAAGGAACCGTGCATTAAATTAAAAGTTCGTGACAGTGTTGGTTAACCTGTTATAGATCTCGTTTGTCACGCATTCAGCGCTTTTATTTGTGACAGAATCCAACACCACCTCTACAGAAGCCATGTCTTCATCTAAGAAACAAAGTACTATCAGCAAGCCTCATAGCTAAGGCTCCATGTCAAAATGTATTGAGTTAGATTTTAATAGATTCAAAATATGCACTTGTCAATTGAGATTTTATTTGGAACTATTTACATCAATTGTAATTGAACAACATATTAAATGGTTTAACGGTACTTTCTACTCTTTTCGGAAAAGAATGGGAGAAGCAGGTTTTCTGTGACACTTCTTGCCCTTCTCGCATTGCGCCTCTCACAAAATTCCCTAGATTTTTTCACTTATCTATCTTTTGATTTCAATGGAAACATACCAAAAGTTTCAACTCTTGCTTCTATAATATAGGGGGACGGAGTTTCTACTGTTTCCACGTTATCTTCCATTTCAAGATCCATTAAATTGATAGGACTTGACATTCCCGTTACGACTAAAGAAAACACAAGAACAATGATCAACAAGTATGTGGCCATGCTAAGAAGACCAGTGATTGAGTGATAATCACACTCCATTTCATGTCAGGAATATTTAATTACAGGAAAACACGCATGAAGAAGGGTCTCGAATAAATTATCATACATCACACGGCAATCGTCCTTTTCATGACTCGACGGGATTCTCCACCTCTGTCTGCCGGTATCAGCGGATGAATTCTCCAGTCCTATGAAAAGGTCGACTTTCGTTCCTTAAGTCGTAAATTTCTATTTATTGCGCATAATCTTTCCTTCCAACCAAGTTTGTCAGAATATGAAAGTATATTGAATATTAATAAAGGAAATGACGAAAGCACTTTTACAATATCGGCCTTTTAACTAGCTGCAATTTTACTATTGGATTATGGCAGTGATCTAGCATGTCTCTCAATATTAGACTTTTTGAAAAGTTTCAAAAATGATAATATATTTTAATTCATTTATAATTCAGAGAGGAGAGTCATTCTAACGTTGAAAGATGTGTCTAGACTTCACAATCAGAAAAAAACAGCGAATATTCAAACATTTTCCCAAGCCCTTTCTAAATGATGATTCTAATGTGTTTATTCATCTAAAATTGTGTTAATTACATACACATGGTAGGTATACGGTTGTGTATTCCACACACATACGACCGGAAAGCTCAAATTAGAAGGCTATCTCACAGCGAGGCTAAGAGCATTGGACTCCTCCCACATCGCCGGCAGCCGGTGGATGGATTGTAGGGACGTACGCACGTTTATATTGTCCCCGTGATTTGCACTTTGCTACATACGCTGTATCTGCAAACAAAGGCCACTTAATTAACCAAATCGATGGGGGGGATATCATTTTGGGGAAAACCCTGTTTGATTTAGTGTCGTTCACAGACGCAAAGACAGAAGTTTTCAAAACAAAACACTCTTTAGGTGTCAAGGACCCACAAACACTGATTCTGACTGCTTATTCGGGAAAGTAATATACTGCATCCAAACTAGAAAAACCTACTTTATCAAGGAACCTCAAAACGATTTTTTCTCTCGTAAAATCGACACTTTTTCTTCCAGAATTATCACACTTTGTTTATGCTGTGCACATGATAAGGTTTTGCACTAACATATACTTTGGGCAACACGAATCCCTTCAAGATCTCCGATGATCCCAGAAACTCAGGTCAACTGTGTTGAATTAAACTATTGGAAAAGGATAAGAAAAATTAGAACTGTTAGAGACAGTAAAGAGTGACACAGAACAACAATGCGAGAATAGATTTTGCCTAAAACGTTACTAAACCCGGAAGAGGAGACAACATGAACCCATAGAGCGAGTTGTGCTAACTTACAAATCGTTCGAAATGTGAAGTCAAATATGTTTAAATGAATTTGTTGATTGTGAAAAATATGTTATGATAAGAATTTTGTTATAATTCTTTAGAAATAAACATTATTTAAGATGAAGGTTCGTCAAAAATCTACAAAATAGATTTACTTTCTGTCTCTGTCACTCTCTCTCTCACTTTCTGTCTGTGTCTCTCTTTCTGACTGTCTCTGTGTGTCTCTCGTCCTGTCTGTCTGTCGCTGTGTGTCTCTCTTTCTTTCTGTCTGTCTCTGTGTCTCTCTCTTTCTGTCTGTCTCTGTGTCTCTCTCTTTCTGTCTGTCTCTGTGTCTCTCTTTTCTGTCTGTCTCATAGTCTCTCTCTTTCTGCTTTCTGTCTGTCTCTGTGTCTCTCTCTTTCTGTCTGTCTCTCTTTCTGTTTGTCTGTCTCTGTGTGTCTCTTTTTCTGTCTGTCTCAGTCTCTCTTTCTCTCTGTCGAGATGCAAGTGCGTCATCTGATTCCGAGCTAAATATAGATTTTTCCTCATGCGAATGAATGTGCTTCGTGATCGGTGTAAACGTCAGAACCCCGTGGTCGTGGAGAAATTGTGAAATTAATACTTATATAATGTCTATTGTGTTAACGCATACACTTCAGACATTTTGAATTTTAAAGCAGATGAGACACGTTGAATGTCATGGCTCCATGGATACATATATGTATCTTTCAAAATTTTTGTGTGCGTAAGTACATGAAATCGTGCTAAAAGTGTTTGAGAAATATTCAAACAAATTTAATCCAAACATTTGATAATAAAAATTAATATTGTAAAATAAAGTGATCAACAGTTTGTTTGCGAACACATGTAATAGAAAAAACGTACCAGTAACTCCTATTGTACTTTTAACTGGCACTTCACTTATGCAGTACGTATAGTGACGTGACAAACAGCTGCGGTAATGTTGGAAAGATTTGCGAATGAAATATTTCGAATAGATTCTATTGTGGAAGTACAATCTGATCATGCTTAATGTAAAAGATATCAGTTCTTTGTTACTATTGAACCTTAGTATTCACAATTCAATTCTTAAATCGTGTTTTTAGAAGTGTTTAGCTCTAGTTTATTCCTTCTGGCTAAATCCTTTTATAATTATGTTATTTGGAAATATTTCAGTCAAGTATTAAATATTCTTGGTATTTTGAAATACATTAAATGCTGGGTACCGCAGAAATCGTCAAAAAGACCCAAAACTCTTATGGATTTTCACATTTGACATACCTATGAACACCAGAGAATAGTTGATATTTGTTACATTAAAACACTTTTACAATTTCTTCATAAAATAATTTTTCCGGCAGTATACAAAGTTTAGGTTTTCTAGAGATTTCAAGGAATCGTAATTGTTAAACTATCTGCATTATACCGCCGGGTTATTCGATTGTTCATAAAATTGTGACACGATAATATATTTGCATCATATTACTATTGATTCTTGATGTAATGAACCCGTTTCGTGTCCTGATTTTTCCTCTTGCTCACTTTCTGTGACATTGACTCTTGTCCCGTAGGGAAATAATATTGCCATCTGGAATAAGAAGAGGATAAAGCGTCTTCATGTCTAAACATTTCGCGCTTTCTTTTTAAGCAAATACTGTCCCCCCCCCCCAAAAAAAGATTAATAATAAAGAAGCATTTGCTCAGAGTATCGTCTCACGACCATGAACATTTGTTCTGAGAATATTTTTCGACCAATGAGCATTTGCTCAACTTCGTATGAATAAAAATATTCAAGGAAAATTGAGAATGTTCTCATTTGTCTATTAAGCTGATGCGATTTTGTTACGATTCGCACTGTTATACAACTTGTTTGAATTTATCTTGTTTGCGAGATGCCGGTGTCGTTGTTTATGCAATCTATCGTTGTTGCATTGTGACGAGTCTTTTTCGATCATCAGCTTCAATTTCACGCGTAGTGGAGCAAATAAAATGCGGAAACTGTTTCAGTCGCCTAAAGCGACTCACAATGATATAAGGCTTCCCAGGAAGAATTACGTATGTTATAGGCCCTTTCTGAATATGCATGGCGTTAATAATGGACAATAACATAACCTTCATTTCAAATAAGCAAGACATTGGAATTGCTAATTTTCATCATTTCGTAAATGTCTTAACTTTTCATTCAATAACTTGCTGAACTATTTAGCTGAATAGCTTTGTTAACTGGAGGTTGTGGAAAACACCCACCCACACACCTACACACACACACACACACACACACACACACACACACACACACACACAAACAACAAAAAACAACAGAAAAGTCCAGAAATGGTTGCGATGAAATGAAATCAAACGACAATCCAGTTTACGTCTACTTTTGAACTGGAGTGCATCAAGATCCACGGGAACGTTTTGCCTCGGCCTGGCAGTTTACATAGGAAGGGGAGAGGAGAATTAGTTGTGTTGTGGACAGTGGCGGAGCTTAAGTTGGTGTTACCTGGAGCAAATCTAATGGCGTCACAAACACGTTATTAAGAACGCAAATTTGCAACGGATTTTCGGGAAACTTTCTTGTTACGTAATTCGTCTCCGCGGCCATGACACACGAGAGCACCCAACCGACAACCTGCGCAGAATGTTTCAAGGACAGTGTTGTGGAGCGGGTTGCGTGCCCAAGAGAAAAGGTGAAAGGAGTCATCACAGTCTGCAGGAACACCGGTGCGATGGCCAACACTGAATGTCTTGTGATTAGTTTCGCCATTCTATTAAGATTCTATTATACAACGCATTAAAGGAATACACGATAGTTTGCCATTGTCATCCACAGCGGACACAGAAGCAGTACTGTATGTCCAAAGCAGCGAACAAACTGCAATGGAATTGCTAAGCTATACGTACACAATGTGTGCAAAGGATATTTCTAAAATTATGAACTACACTCTTTGTTATAAGTTTGTATATTTTTATAATACCCAAATCAAGAGGTTTGGACGTTACGATAAATTGAATTTCTTTTAATAGGCAAATGGCAAGAAAAGTTTCCTACGTACTTGCATATTACGTATAATTAGCTTAGTATAGCTCCTTCGGAGCATCAAAAAATATTAAAAGTATTTTAATTTTATTAAAATTTATTTGTCTGTATGAAAGACCATAACAAAAGAAACTTTGAATATATTGGAATAGATTTTTGTCGGAAAAATCTTTATCTTTAATATTGTAGTCGCAAGGCGATGCAGAAAACTAAACTTTGGCCATTTAAAAAAAAATCTAAAAAGAAATTGACTATTTAAAATGCAAGGGGCAGCGACATCACCCAGATAGATCGAAAAAAAATAATTTTGTGAAAATCCCGCAGACTAATATTATTCTCGGTCGGACGGATGCTTTAAGAAACGTAAAAAGTTGATTCTGTCCACACAACGTATAAACGGAAGTAAATTAGTTTATAAAGGAACTAGAACACTGTTTTGGTGATAGAATTGTCAAAAAATCGCTACTTTTCACTGCGACATTACAATTACATTACTTAGTACCTACTAGCGCGAAAGTGACGCGTGTAGTTTCACCATTTCTACTATGGTACCGACTGACGTGACGCAGGGCATCAATTGATGTCGCGGTGGTGCAGTGGCTCTGACCGGGAAGTCCTAAGGTTCAAATCTCGTCAGTGGCAGAATAGATAGCTATTAGGTATCTATATAACTGCTATCTACATAGATACTACTCTATATTGCTGCTATAAATGCAAGACCTAATGAACTGATACGCTAGACCTAATGACCATAGCAGTTGACGCAACAACCGGAAACAGGAAATAATAAATCGACGGCGATTATTTCGAGTATCCATCCCAACTTAGAGTGTTGGAGAACCGCATCCCAACGTATCACTACGCCTGTACAATTTCACGACGAGGGTTCAGCTTTCGGCCTACGGGATTAACATAATAGTCCTAGAGTCTGTCCTATGCATTCCGAAAGTAACTCTGGTGACTGTGGCCTGTGGGATTTGCATAACACATCCTGTATATCCAAACCATTTTTATTAGAAACTTAATTATTTTCCATTCGGGAAATCAATCCCGAAAATGATACAAACATATCTTTTTTTCTTACACAGTTTTTACTGACCACACCAATTATTTACCGTTGTTGTATTAACTTCAATCGCCGCATGGCTGGCAAAAAGACTTATGAAAACTAAGAATTGTTAGGGTGGGAACATACTTCAAAAAATGAAGTAAGCAAGTAGCGTAGATTCCCTGTATGTACACATCAGCCCACAGTTTGTCTATTGTAATGATTTCATTCAATATATCAGTTGAATATGTCGTAAATAACTATAAATCAGCAAATATATATAAAATTCAGAATAAATGAAAATTATTTATAAGAAAAGATGAAGTTGGCTGGACACTACACCTGTAGTCTCCTTAATGAGAAATCCGGTTGCGTCTCTCTCGTACACTCCACTCTAGATCTACAGACATCTACGAAAATAGTTGTGGCGAGAAAGCGAAAACATGTCTAGGCCAGCGAGTGGCGCTTCCTATTCCTGTGAAGTTTTCTGGAAAGGCTGTGGAGAAACACAATCCTACTAGTATACTGTACCAAGAGAATGGAAAGAAGTACATAATATGTTACGTGGGAATGAGTAGAATAGATAACAAAAAGATAGTTATTGTTATGTTACATTGTATGTGATGTGGAAAGTGTCGATAAGGTAAATCGTTAGCTATTTCGTATCTTTATCACTATTTACGTTGCAAAAGAGATTAGAAACTTTCGTATCAGTTTCTTCTGAAGTATATATACGATGTTGTGAAAAATATCTTGAAAAATTGTAACTATTGCTACGAAAAACATCATTTGTTTCGTTGACTCCTACTTCTTTTCTGTTGTGAATTTAAAATTATTTATATTTCAAGTCATTTTATTTAGGTAGTCTTTCCGGGCAAGGCCGGGAGGTTAACTGCGAGGCCTACGGATTCAGAGGGAATGGTTAATCGGTAGTGATTACACTCTCACAGGGCGCGTGACTTTTTTGTTATTTATCAATTGCATTTTTTAAATAACAAAGTTTTAAAGTAAAGATGTAGTAATTTTAACTTTCCCAATAACTTATTCTTAGATACCTTGGCCCTCAGTGTTCATTGGTCAATTAGTTTAATCCGTTTCTACCTGATAGTTAAAATATCTAGAAATCTCATTGAAAATGTATTCAAAGAATATGATTTTGCGAAATAGTACGTCGTATTAACATATGGACAGTACATTTGTTCTGTTACAAATATTGCCTAAATTGTCATTGTTGACTAAATATTGTCTTAAGACGGCCTAAATAAAAACTTACGAACATGCTAGAAGAGAATTTAATTGGCCCACAACTTTCTAACTAGACTTGAACATCTAACTATTCAAACCAAACAATATAATTCTAAATATTAGAAAATCAAATTACTCAAAATGCATTGCATTTCTAAAGGAACTTCCCGCAATCGCCTCTCGGCCAGGAGCCTGAACTGTAGTATTTTTTTGGCATAGGGTACGAAGCCTACTCACGTGTGTGGCTTCGGCGTGGACGTTGGGCGGCGCGGCGGGGTCGGGGCGTCGGGCCAGGCGGTGCGCTGCGGGCGGCGTCGCACGCTGGACTGAGAGCCGCCGGCCGCCGCCCGCCGCCCGCCGCCGCCGCCGCCGCCGCCGCCGCCGCCGCCGCCGCCGCCGCCGCCGCCCCGCCGCCGCCGCCGCCGCCGCCGCCGCCGCCGTCGCCGCCTCCAGCCGGCACGCGCGCGCGCGGCCGCCGGGCCTCCTTTTCTCCCGAGATGGCTGCCACCGCGGGGTCACGTGCACCGGACGCCCGGCACGGCGGTGGCGGTAGATACGGCGGCGGCTGGCGTGGGTAATCGATTGGTTTTTTTTTTTTTTTTTTGTTTTTTTTTTCGTGTTTCCGGGCGCGTCAACTGCTTTGGTCATTAGTCCCGTTAGTGTAGTGCATGCTTTTCTCGGGAGATGGCGGTGATTTTTCCGCACTGGAAGGCGAGATCCGACGCCCAGCTACCGTCGGCTAGTGGGGTTTCCCCCTAACCAGGACTCTCCCACCAGCGAGGCACCGCCCTAATCAGGACAGGCTCTAAGCTCCCGACCGGTCTCCCGGAGAATGTGGTAGTGTAGTGCATGTTAGTGTAAGTGTGAATGTAATGGGAGAGGATAGGACAAGGAAGAGGAAGGACAGATCGCGCGCGGTTGGGTAATCGAGACGGGCCCGGTCTTGTGATAGGGGTATAGGTTGCACGAGCTAATTGATTCTCTCTCTCTCTCTCTGTATGTCTCTCTCTGTGTCTGTCTCTCTCTGTCTCTCTCTCTCTCTCTCTCCTATCTTCCTCTTTGTCTCACGCACGGGTGCGATGGGGAGTGGAGAGAGCTCGTATGTGGGGAGCAGGTCGCAAGTCGCGAGATTAGCGGGTGGAAAGACCACGGTATGGATGAGCGACCAGAGTGGAGATGGGGTGGCGATAAGAAATGCACAGGAGTGACGAGCGGCGCGGGGGAAGAAGCGGCGCACGGCGGCTGGTCTAAATTGACGTACGGGCTTGTGGCAAAGTGGATTGTGTCGCGGTGAAGGGTGAGGCGGACCGCATAAAGCGCTTACTCTATCTTCTTGTCTTTTTTCCCATTCCTTCTCTCTTTTCTTTTTTTCTTTTTTTTTTTTTTTTGTGCCGCTCTCTCTTTTTGTCGTTCTCCCTTTGTCTTCCTATCTTTGTCTCCCTCGCTTTTTCTCTCTTCGTCTCTGTCTTTGTATTTCTCTTTGTCTTTCTTTCTTTCTTTTTCTTTTATGTTCTTCTCTCTCTCCTTGTTTTCACTTTTTGTCACTCTTCTCTTTGTCGCACTCACACTGTCACTCTCACGTTTTGTCACTCTGTCTCTCTCACTCTTTGTCTCTAGCACTCTTTCTCTCCCACGCCTGAGCTAATAATTATTGGCGCTATTTCAATTTCACCCAATGGCAATGGCGACTTTTAATGTAGTCATTTGTTCCCTACCTAACGTGGTAACGTGGCACATTTGGTAGAATAACTAAAAATATAACCAGTGAAAAGTTTGAAAGGTCGATTATTCCGGAACATAAAGGTTCTCAGGTCCAGGAGTACTGGATTGGTTATTATTCATTCGAAGGGCAGTGTAAGTGCCCATGGAAGTTTCCATGGGCAGTGTATTGTCAAAATAATTTTGAGTTGATTTGTATGAAATTTCTCGAGAAAAATTATTTCTCAACAGCGGGAGGAATCGTTGGAAGGAAGTTTACTGGACACATAATAGGTAATTTTCAGAAGATAAAATGTTACAAGTTACACAAAATGGTGACAGCGACGGGATGTACCTAATGAAGCGGAACATTTATATTGTTTTAGAGAAGACGAAATTTGATAGGTGTCGCGTGGTTCCGTGTGGTCATTACATTTTTCTATACTACGTATATAACTCCATATTTAGGTACGTGTACGAGAAAGTAAACAAAATGATTTTCTCTGTATTTTTTGTTTTTTCAAAAATTACATAAAATGTATCTTATACAGTAGATTTAGCACTCTCCGCAGGATAAAGAAGAAACTTGGAACCGTTATTGAGAAAATGCGTTCGAAAATGCACAATTTTGCGCTTTTTCACTGAAAAGTTTTGAGTTTCGAGAAACTTTGTAAGACGTTACTCGAAAAAAGCAATAATGTGTACAAATTTTACTAAGATAAGTATTAACGACTTGAGAGAGAAATATAAAAATACTTCTGCGTGATTTTCGAAAAAGAAATGAAAGAATGCAACAAATTGGCATTTAAGTCATCTTATACAGTGCATTTATCGCTACAAAAAAATGAAAAAAATAATGGAGCCGTTTTTGAGAAAATATTGTTTTTAATATTTATTTTAATACTGCTCATAAATATCTCAAAATTACATGCGAAGTACTGAAACTTTAAAAAAAATTGATAACCTTTTTGAAGGAACTCATGGAGGAGAACCAAATTAGTTTGATGAAAAAGTTTCTATGTTCGTTTCGTTGTTGTGAGATGACGCCGAAAAAATTGAGACTAGTAGTTTTCGAAAATTTCTGAGTAATAGTGAAAATGAAATCTATGCCATCTTTGTAAGTGTACTTCATTCTATTCTGATGTGAAATTTAAGAAGCCATTTTTAAGAACATTTTTAAAATGTTCCAGTGGCTTGATGAAAATTACCCCAAAGTTTAAAGAATGATTTTCAAAGTCGCAGTGCTTTAAGTCGCCCAGATCGACCGGGGAATATTCATTTTGGAAAATATCTGCCAATAGTTTAGACGCTAGTTTTGTTCACAGACAGTCGGATGGACGGACGGACGGACGTTTGGAAAAAAAAGTCACTTTTTCGGTATCAGGGGCCCCAAAACGCGTATTTCCGATGACATCTCGAAATCCATTTTTCGCAAAAATACTTAACTTTCTCTATACTCCATAAATACGAGAAAGTAAAATCATCCATATTGGGACGAATTTAAAATTTCTTTTATCCCCTTATCTAGAGTCAAGCGCTGCACAAGCCCCCAAGGGGCTTGGAGATGCATTGCGTCAACTTGGACACAACAAATAAAAAAAGCTTAATGAAATAGATTTCAAGGTTGTTCTAATAATTTATGTCCCATTATTAAAATTTAGACTGGAATATAAGAAAAATAATGTCAATATTATGTTAAAAATAAATTTCAAAGCATCTAGTCTCACATTTATCCGTAGGAATAGTCAAATATAAAAGAAAATTATAGTTCATTGGGACTTTAACGAAAGGGATAACACATTGTACAATATTCGTATCGTAACGTGTAAATACAATATTTGGATGGTTAGCAAAATTCTATTTTGAAAATTCCCCAATCGAGTTTTGCAATAATGTATCTTATGATACTTATTTCGTAAATAACTATTTAAACTGTCCCTAGTCGTTTGGAAAAGAA
Source organism: Teleogryllus oceanicus (assembly GCA_964035755.1). Lineage (NCBI taxonomy): Eukaryota > Metazoa > Arthropoda > Insecta > Orthoptera > Gryllidae > Teleogryllus > Teleogryllus oceanicus. The sequence goes on from CAXIVR010000004.1 coordinate 52,550,245, forward strand.
AACAAAGAAACATTAGCGGGGGTTCTTTCCTTTATTGTTACTGCATTTAATTGCAGAACAGTGCACCCATTTTCACTTATGCATTGTTATTAATTGGAAAGCTAAAAAAAGTAAAAAAAATTAAGTCGGTGCGTATCAAATGTGTTCCAATACTGTCAAATAAATTGTTAAAAGATTGCTTCTATGAAATATTACGTGATATTTAATGAATTACTCTAGTTATCCTAGAAATATAAAACTACGAGGCCAAGAAACAACACGAATTACTTTTTAAGTGTTTAATCAGCTCTTAATAAACGCAATTTCACAAACAAATCCATGTACTTCTATCCGTTCTACCAGCTATCCGTAGTTTTACTTTGTCTCCACCAGAGTCGCTAGATGTGTGTGCGCGCATCCGCAACTAGCCACAAAACGAGCTGAGCTATCGGGCAGTCGTACTGTGGTGATCGTTCTGTGGAGTACGGATATTCGTACTGTGGTACAACCATAGAATCATGTAATAGAAAGGCATTGAAAAATTGACACGCAGGAAGAATACTAAATGTTCAGCAAATAGTCTTATTTAGATGTGCTGGAGAAACGTTTCGCATACACGTGTATGTTTGAGAACAGTGAAGATAGTAATTTTTGAAGGTTTTGTGACAAATCTATACTCTGCTAAAACACAAGAGTTAATGCGGATATTTAATAAACTTACGTGCTAATCTGATAATTTTCAGATCGGAAAAGTATCGTCGAAGTACATGATTAACACGACTTCGTAATGAACTTTATCGTCCTTATGTTTACGTGAAGTAGACTTACGCTGGTGACAAGAACGAAGAGCGATGTGTATTATAGGGAGAGGGTGAAGAGTAAAAGAATACATTAAAAAACATTGTGGGCGTGTTCTACGTTAATAGAATCCAGTTGCCGGTGATATTTGGGAGACATGATATCAAAGTCTACTGGTTAATGTTGAGTTCTTTTGATCCATGAAACTTTTAGGCCCTTGTAGGTAGCATGGCCTGAACCGCAATATTGTACCAAAGACGCGTAGTCTGGCAAACTGTTAAATGAATAATATTTATAACCTTTTAATTCCTATACAGAATCAGAAGTAATGATGTCATACAAAGAAATGCACACATCAGCAACACAGATTGCAACTGCAACGCAGATTGCGTCTGGTCCAACGAGTAGTTTTTTACGTCTGAAGTTTGTTTGCAGTACGTTCAAAAGGTCGTAGCTCGTCTTATTGCAATTATCATCGTCCGGATAAGAGACTTCCAACCTTTATTTTCATCGACCACTTTTGAAAAAAAGCGTTTGCTTCATCGACCCCGACATTTTTCTTTACAATATTCAACATGCACAATAATGACACAAATAAATGCACATAAATGACTTCAAGGTAACAAATTTGTGTATCAACTTTTTCTTTTACATCTCGATTTCCAATAATTGGAAAATATTTGCTTCTAAACAGCTGAATTTATAATGTTCATTTTTGTGCAATGAGTACAAAATGAGTTGCTTTAAATGTTGGCTATAACATTTCTACTATGCATATTGTGGAGAATATTTTCTTGGAAGGTAGAGCAACGTTGTGAATACATATGTATAATTTCATGAGGTTTCTAAAAATTCTACCGATGAATAAGAAAGAAAATAGATAAATCTGTGATTTATTTTGTAGAAAACATTCAATCAGAAAATAATTGTCAATTTTATTAATATTTTATGTAATTAATGAGATCTTCATTATACCTATCAGTCTCCGGTTTTTATTATGCATTGACCCCCAGTAGAGCACTTAACCTTCGTTGACTCTCTTCAAAATTTCATGTTTGGAACTCCTGTTCTAGACGCATTGTTCTTTTCCATCGAAGTACATTCCACGTGATTTGTGAGATTAGATTGTTACTTGGTCTCCGAAAGTCCCCGATACAGTGACGAATGAAAAGTTACGAGCGCAGATAAATGACAGAAGCAGCGGTTGTCGGAAGGCCCGCGATCTTTTCTTCCAATTCTTTTCCCGTCATCATCATCGTCAGTAAATCATTATTAATCTTCTTCAAATTTGACGGGGGGTCGTGGGGGAGTATGTTCCTTGCTCTCTCATCTCATCACAATCGACGAGAAGACCTTGCGAAGCCTGCGATTGCGCAAAGAAAAGAGAAGGGTTCGATAATCAAACTAGGTCAAGTAGTAACAGTTGCACACAAATGCAGAGATTGTCTACCTAACTGGCCATGAACTTTGACAAGTTTAGAGAACATGAGTGGTTGATTCACAATGGCAAAATCTTGTAACTTCTAAGAATTCTTCGAGGAAAGGAATCTTCGAAAGAGTACCTACGTACAAATTTATCTATAGAAAATTGTTGAACATTCATAGATCCTGTGGAAAATATTTGATCAGGATCGCGATTAGTGTAACTCTTTAGTTTTGGTAGTGAATAAAATGGTGGCATATCAAAAGAAAAATGTTATTTGTCATGACCAAACACTCTGAGACGTACAAAAATACTGAGCATTTCGTCATTTTGGTTTAAACAAAATGCGTAACTTAAAAGATGTTTATATGATTAAATCATCCTCACGATTTTGCAGAGGTTGCATAGGAGCGGTTTACAGCTGGTAATTAAAGCTCTATAAGTGGTCGGCCTCGATCTGTTGATTGCGTTTACACTGCATCGGGGAACAGATGGCACAATGGAAAGGCGAAACATACCGTGTGGTGTAGGTTGTGATTTTCATTGCGGCCTATAGGAGAGTATTTATGACGCTTTCATTGAAAATTCATCGTAGTTTTATGCAACTTTTAATAATAAGCGAATCGTGAATAATTAACATTTTCAGATTTTAATATATCGTTCTTGGACTGCAATGGTGCCGCAACTCAAAAAATACGCATTGAGTTAATGCACTCGCCAGAATTGCGGATTGGTCTACCTTCCAGCAGCAATATCAGCATATTTTACAGTACAGTATTCCACCAACAAATGACAGAAGTGTGAATACAGTAATGATGCATTTCAATGCAAGGTGAAACTTCAAACTCGTTTATTTCAACACCTGGTTTTTTCAGTTGTGCAACTATTGCAGCCCACGAACGATGCATTGGCAATTTTAAATTATGAATTTATATCCCGTATTAGAGAGACTAAATTATTACGAGACTACGCTTAGCCAATAAGTCGAATTTTATAACTTGAAGCAAGTGTACTAAAGATGGAGGGTTTTGTATTAGTTCCAAAGAAGAAACAAAGTAATGATGGGAAGCACCCTTAAAATCAGGAGCGCAGAAGGAACTACTCAGCTTCATGCTCATAAAGCTGGCTGACGCACTGTAGCAGAATAAAGAAAACAACTAATAATTTTAAGCTAATTGTTGGCTAATTAAATGCTCTATCCCAAAATTTAGGCTCTTCAGTTTTCTCAAAAATCATGTTCAGATAGCATTAGAATAAAGCCAGCTGACATAAAATCAAAAATTAAAGTTAGAACAAAACTGCTTATATACAAATTTTAGGCTAAATATAGGTCCGGTTGCATAAACATGCGATATGGAATCCATGAGCTTATTAGTTCTATAAAATAGTCTATAGTGGCAAAAAGTGTTTCTAGAACAACCAATAAGACTTATGGAACCTATAAAGCTTTTCGTAACGTATAGGTCATGAAACGGTTGTACAAATGCTTATAGATTCTACAACTACGCAACATGGCGGGTCTGCGCACTGCTGTCAACAGCTATTCGAGGTAATAGGTTGTTCTTGGCGTCCCTGTGTGGTGTAGTGTTGTATTTTCGTGTTTGCTTTTTAAGAGGTTTTATATGGTGTGTAGTGTGCGTTTTAAGTGTATTTTAGGGTGTTGAATATCAGTGAATGCTATATTCACCCATTTATTCAGCGTGTATTATTGTGACGAGAATTAAGGATTAAATTTGCTATGATAATGTTAATATATGATATATTATTTTCTCTTCTTCCTTTTTTGAATTCTTTTTCTCGTAACACAAATATCAATCAACTTGAAACTTTATTACATGAAGCGAATAAACTTTCTTCAACCACAAGGAATTGTATCCCATTCTCACGGGTGGCATCCAACTCCTTTTAAAGATAGACACTTTTGTACATGATACAATACGGTCAGAATGTATCATGTACTGTTAAATAAATTAGTGCAAAGAATGAAAATAATATTTTTTCAACTATACAATGATTCATAAGAGAATAGTTCAGTCCTCTTAACACTTTGTAGAATCATCAGTCAAATTTCCAGTGGTAATACTGAAATTCAGTTTGGCGTAAAGAATAATTTTCAGTTGTGTAAAGGTTTCATTCCAACAGATGATCAATAAGGACGACTACAAAAGTTAACAATGAAGCAATAAAGAAAACGTTCTAGTATTATTATCAGTAATAGAAATAAAATTTGTATAATATACATTATTATACTTACATTGTAAAACTCGTGTCATATTTTAGTGCCTCATTGCCTGCCTATATTTAGCGAATTAAATGCCTTAACATCCGGGCTCTACTTGCATCAATGTGTACTATTTAATTGTTTAGATAGAAAGTTATTAATTACTTCATATTTCAAAGAGATTTGAATAGTATTTTATGATGAATTATTATTTATTATTAATAATTGAATCAACAAAAAATAATATTTAAAATTGAGAGTGAAAGTAAATAAAGTTGTTTAAATGCAAATAACCAATGGAAACACACAAAGAATCAATTGTATTTCGTTTAAAAGAATTAAATAAAAACTAAACTAAACTAAAATGAATGAATATAATGAAATAAAACAAAATTGCTACTGAAAACGTATAGAGTAGTAACTAAACACACCTCACCTGAGCACAACACACGCTAAGAACGTGCAAAATGAAAGACGGAATAAGCAGTATTCAGTTATCGACTGTGTCGCCATCATTGGTTGCATCTCGAAGTTTTTATCGAGTCTATAGTTATTGATTCCATATATTTGCTTTATGCACCAGTACAAGGCCTATGGAATCTATAAATTTTATTGAACCCATTGCTATGGAACCCACATGGAAAGCTTAATGCAACCGGACTATAGTCTGCCAAAAAGTGCTAATGTTATTTATAAATATTAATAATTTTCATTGTAAAAAATATAACGAATTGCAGCTCTCACATCAGGCAGACTATTCAACACGTAAAATATTTTGAACTATCTAGCATAACATAGTTTATTTTTAACATACTATGCATAAAATCAGTTAATATTTATTGACATAACCCTTGAATTAAGCGCTCGTCAAATTTAGAAAAAAATGCTGACATTACAACAGAAGTTCAAGTACGCACATCCTCACTGCATTCAGCGATTATTTTTAAACTAGACGGCAGAACACAGTTTCTGTTCAATATATCATGCATATAATTACGTAGAATTTGTTGATATAAACCCTAAATTAAGTGCTCGTCAAATTTAGCGAAAATTGTTGCAACAATATAACCCAACTGCACAAGAACGCACTTCCTCACGATATTCAACGCCTAATAATTTTTAAACTAGACAGCATAGCACAGTTTCCGTACAACATATCATGAGTAGTATTATTATTTATGAGTAGTATTTATATCATGAGTAGTATTATTATTTATTATTTGCTGAGATAGCCTTTTAATTAAGTGCTCGTCAACATTAGCTACTAATGTTCCAACAATGCCACCGCACCTGTCGAGTCAGCAATGCGGAAACTTTTCAACCCGAATTTGTTAGAAAACTAGCGAGCAGAAGACGGATTCCTTGTAACCTATTATGCGTATGATTACGTACGTTCTATTGTGGCTATATCATCAAATAGTATGTAATCATATGAATAATATGTTAAATTTAAATTGGGTTCTACTGGCTAGCTAAAAATTTTTTCATGTCCTAAATGCCGTGAGAAAGTGCTTACTTGAGCAATTTAGATGTATTGTTGCAACAGTTTTTTACTTAAGTTGACGAGCACATAATTCAAGGAAAATATCAACAAATAGTATCAATTCATAAGTTTATTTATTTTACGTCAAAAAACAGTTCAAACAGCGTATGACGTGCTATAGGGAGAAGTGAATTGTGTGCCCATTTTCAAAATTTTGTGATCCTACACTAAGTCATATACTACGTGAATTTTGAATAAAAAAAACAACAAAAACACCGCTCCCATGTAATAAAATATATTTTCAAAGATAAATAAGCAATACATTTTAGGCTCTTATCCTTGATGTCCTTCGTCAAGGTATAATACTTCCTGCCGCGGCAACACGGAAACGATAATTTGAATAACTGTATTTCCCACTGAATTCTAGAAGACGTGCACAGATAATGAAGTTACATTTATGTCCAGAAGCAAAACAAGGGGCCATCTCAGCATTTGCTCAAGGGATCAGGGAAACTGGACGAAAAACCTGATCGAGTTGGGGGGTCATTGATCCAGAAGCTGCGATACAATACTTGTTACATATTGTTTAGAATTATACAGTCCAATGGTAAATAATACATTAAATATCACTGTTTAAATTAATGTTACTTTTCTTGTGATACTCAGTATAGTCTCTTGTTGTAAAGAAACAGTTATGCAGCAAAAACGATTTTCACTCTGGATTTAAACTTTTCTATCGAATTTAATCGTTTAATGTCATCAGGCAAAGTGTTGTACATATACACAAAATAATTTACTACATGTATTGTATGTGAATTTTTTGTAATGAGCTGTTGATACTGTCACCTGATGAATGTGATTTGTACATCGAGTGTTATAGTAATAGTCATTGGCATTTTCTGAAAATATATTCCCACCCTTGAGCAAGTCATTTTTAAAAAAAGCAATGATTCGTAAATCAACAGACAAGGAAAGGGTAAAATTCCTAAATTAATGAAGAGACGCTTACAAGAATCACGTGGGTGGGATTTGGTTATTATTCGTACAATTCTTTTTTGTAATCTAAATGTCTGGGAGCTAGAAGATGTATTTACCCAAAATATTATGCCATATCTCAGGCTGGAATCAACATTCGCAAAATATACACAACGGGCAGTATGAAGGCTGACTGAATTTGCAAGAATTCTGAACGCGTAGCATAATGAACTTCATTTTGTGTTCAATTTATTTAAATGGACGTTCCAATTAAGGTTTGAATGAATTGAGAGACCTAAAAATTTGTTGCCTTAACATGAGTCAATGGTACACTGTTCATTTTCAGTGGAGCACAGAATGGTTTATTTCAAATGATAAACTGCATTAGGACAGAATAGCTTAAAATCGATTCTTGAGAAACTCCACGTGCAATGAGCAAAGAGTCGGAAAAGTGCGTACATAATGTTCCATCATTCCAGTAAGGTATTTCCACTTTCTGAGATCGTTGTTTAAGGTACGAACATAACCAATCTAGAGCAATACCACGGATTCCATATAAAGGTAATTTGGAAAGTAAAATGTCATGATCAATGACGTCAAAAGCTTTTGAGAGATCTAAAAATAATCCAATAGGTGCCTCATTTCGATCCAATAATGAGGCGACATCTTTAAGAAAAGAAAATATGGCTGTTTACGTTGATTTTGATTTTCTAAATCCATGTTGGCAATCTGAAAGCGCGTCGTGTTTACTGAGAAAGGTTTCCATTCGTACGTAAAAAAGTCTCTCAAATATTTTTGAAAAAACAGATAAAAGAGAAGTGGGCCGATAATTTTGAATTTCATTTTTGTTGCCTTTTTTGAAGAGCGGCTTAATTTTAGCTGTTTTGAAAATATCTGGAAACGTTCCAGTGGATAAGGATGCATTAAATATATGAGTTAACGGGTGTATTACGGCCTACGCACAGGTCTTTAACAAAGAATCAGGGAATTCATCTAAACCGGACGAATATTTATTTTTTAGTTTACCGATTATTTTGAGAATTTCATAGGAAGAAGTTTCGGAAACGCACATCGTGTCTAAAAGTTTGGGTGAACTATCATTGAAATTTGTGGCAGATGACCTTTAGTGAGATCGGCAGCAATTCTCGAAAAGTATTGGTTAAAGAGACTAGCCACTGTTGCCGGATCGTTCACATTTATATCATTGTATTTTAAAACAACTCTACAAGGTTTCTAGTTGATTTGGTCGTATTTTTTATTATATTCCACATTGCTTTTGTTTTGTTATTTGAGTTCAAAATATCCTGATCGTTTTCATGATTTTACCCTGCCTTATGACTTTTCTTAACAATGATTTGTATTTTTTAAAGTAGATGAGGAAATCTTGAGATACGTTATAACGATTAGAAATGAAAGAAAGAATTCGCTTGTTTTTTACAAGATGTCCTAATCCCTTGTGTTATCCAAGAATTGCTTTTCCGTGAAATGTTTAATTTTCTTTTTTTAGGAGGAAAGCAAGTGTTAAAATGAAATGAAAGAGTTGAAAAAAAAGAATTATATTTGTCGTTTGTATCAACAGTATTATAAACCGTTTCCCATGACTCCTGCATCAAGTATTCAATGAATAATTTTATTTTACTTTTAGTAAACAATCTAGTCATACGTGTATTCTTTAGTGTCAGTGATCGCATTTCTTATAATGGTAAGAATTTGTGCATGGTGGTCACTGTATCCTAAATCTTTCGTTTCAACTTCACATCGAGTAGTAGTTTTGTTAATTATAATTTGATCAATTGCCTTCATGGAATTTAGTGTTATCCCTGTAAGTACATTAATTATAATATCTAAATTGAAGGAATTAATTAAATTGAGAAACCCTTCTTTTTCGCAAGATTCGACCACAAAATCAATGTTAAAATCTCCGCATACAACAATGGATTCAAAAGAGCTGACTTTGTTGAGTGTTGGAAATAGGGCATTTTAACCTATAATTAATCTGTCAGCCAGTTTCATGGACGCCTCAGCTTCATCAGGTAGCTTAGGTGAAAGGGAGGCGTCAATTCTTTTAAGGTGCCTGTCCATGGGCAATGTTTCTTGCCAGTTATAGGACGGCAATGCCACAGGCGAGAGTTTACACAGAACTGACGTCATTGTCATTTTAATTTTTGAAGTGACCTCGTTCAAATAGTTTTTCTTGTGAATGGGGATCCGAAGCTACTTCTATGTCAACTATGCATCTATGACCTCTCTGCTACAATGGAGGAAGAACTCGGTCTCACCTTAAACAATGTCAGAGTCAAGATTTTTTTATTGTGCCGTATAAATAAATATGTCCTTGATCCTTACACATAATTGATGAGTTTGTATTTGTGCTTGAAATGAAACTGCAAATTATGCTTGCAAATGCTTTAAATACAATTGCGCTTTGAGACCCACAATTTCTCACAATTATTTATTTCATGCAATGCACTGACATTTATCCTTGTCTACTTCATTTATTTTAATATTATTTAATTCACTCTGTTACTATTTCGATACTGGAGTGGTTTGACAATCGCTTATGGTAAAACAAAATTTTTGTTCCATGGATCGATCGACCAAGAGGGGTGGCTCAGAGTGTCACTGTAGTGCCTCTGACCGGGAGGTCCTAGATTGGAGTCCCGGGGGGGGGGGGATTTTCGACACTAGCTTGTCAGCTAGGTCGCATTCAGTCGCTGTCTGGAGGACAATTATAGCGGTCGGTTACTCTGATCGGTAGTTTTCCGTAGTTTCTCCGATAAACACAAGGCGAACGCCGGGGCAGTACCCTACCAAACGGGCCACCGACCGCTCGCGACCTTTCCTTCCTCTTCCTTATCCTATCCTAACTCCTTATTACTTACACATACTCTAATATGCGTTACACTACCATACATGCCAAGAGCTTAGTGCCTGACCCGGGTGGGGAGATGCCCCGCTGGTGGGAGAAACCTAGCTAGGGAAAACACCGCTAGCCGACGGTACGTCGGCGCCGGATCTCGTCATCCAGCAGGGAAAGACACCACCACTTCTAGAAGAAAAAACATGTATTGCACTTACGGGAATAATGACCTTCGCAATTCACAATCAATCTATCATTTCGTAGGTCGACAAGTCCCATATGGGATTTCAGATTGTGAACTTCTTTTGCAGGAAATTTATTAATTCTAGTTAGAAATGAATCATTTAGAATTGTTCATAATTGCCTAGTCTCTTCTACAATTTCGTATGTGATCCTTTTACTTATAATGAAACAACCAATACACCAATTTATTTTCTTATATACGTACTTTCTGTATACGAAGTAATACATGTACAATAGAGAAAGTCATGTAAAGCTGCGCCAAACATTTTACATTATTACATTTTACTTTACATTACATTATTACACATTACATTTTACAACCAATTTACATTAGCGGCATTTGTTCGCATTATTGCATTTATGAGTAAATGTGCATTAAATGAATTTTATAAAGAGAAAACTCAACATTTTCCGTAAAAATGAGCTCAAATTTCCGTTTACGGAAACGCTCTAATGCCATTTTCTCAAAAACCGCTCCGAATATCCTCTTTAAGTTTTTGTATGATTAGTGGTAAATACACTATTAAAATGACAGAAATGTCATTTTACTGTTTTTTAATGAAGCGAATATATTTTTTTAAATACCTCTCACGCTGTTAATATGTAGTACATTTCCAGCGAATTGTATACATTATTGCATTTGTGTATGAAAGTGCCTCTAATGACATTCAATGAAGTTTCTCGGAAACCCAATAGTTTTCTGTGAAAAAGTGATTCAATATTTGCATTTACGGCAACGATTCAACAATTTTTTTTAAAACGAATCCAAATGTTTCAACGAAAATTTCCATTTAGCACGAGGTTTTATTCTTCTTTAATATTCTTAAATTAATATTTCCTTTCTACCATTATAAAATAGAAAAAATGAGAAAATTTGAGATTTCTCTAAAATCTCAGAAAAAGTGAATAGCAGATATTGTTTTGCCAACATTCTAACGTTCATCGTGGCTCGCAATTAGTGAAATGGTGCTTCAGACACTTTTGTGCTCAAAATATCAAAAAGAAAGGAAAGCAGGGGTCCAGCAAATAATCCAATTAAGGAATGGAGATTATGATGATACACCAGGAGACCTATCTGTTAGGCCCAAGAAAACCCTGCAATGAATCCAAATGCAACTTCTCTTTTGAAACTGAGAGACTGGTCAGAAAAAATACACGAACCATCACTTACTTGTAAACTCAACATTTCAGGAATAAGAAAGTTCATTGAAGAACTGATGCAAGTTCCAAAGTGGTCTTGTCATGGACAGCCCATAGAGAGGTGTGAAACAAGTAACAGAGGCTGCTGGCAAAGTGTATGCTCGTGAGAAACGAGGATTCATTAGATGTCAGAAAGGAAGCAGAAGAATGATGTCTAAAAATGAATCGAAGCAAGATTTGATGAATATTGTTGTTCGAAACATTTTACATTTTTGTAATCAACCGCAAATTTACCAAGGTAAATATTTATGAATAAGGAAAAACTTTTTAAATAAGGACATTACATTTCAAAAGGCATATTTTTCGAACCTCTCATTCCCAAATATCAGGAATTTTTATTTTGTTCCTCCAAATCGACACGCCCTACTCTATTACGAAAACTAGAGTTCCACAACAGCTCATATCATCCCTCATTATTTCTAACTTCTGAAATTTTTGAAAATTTAGGAAGTTCGGTATAAATATACGCCAATTTTTTAAGCATCAATTAAATTATAGGAAAAGAAAATTATTGGATCATTTTTGAGAATTTTTAATACATTGTATTTATATTAAGGAAAAATTGTGTAATACTTTTTTTCAAAAAACTGTACATCACCTACAGATCTACTTTTTAGAACAGATTTTATTTAAGACAAAATTCTAATACCAATATTGTACTTTTGCAATTTTTCTTTTTTTTTTGCATTTTTCGAAAATACACAGTTTGCCTAAACTAAGACCAGCTCCAATTTTTTACCACCCTTTATCACAACGAAGAATTGACTTAGAGTCGTTTTCAGAAAATAATTGTTTAAAAATTGCATATATTTAAGCCAAAACTACGTTACAAAAACATACAAAAGCTGTTTTTGATTAACAGATGTGATAAAAAACGAATTTCTACCTTCAATAATATGGTTACGGGAAGGCGACGACAAAATATAAACTTTCGCAATTTTCAAAAATTTTGAGATTTCAGCGAAAAGATGACCATTTTTACATTGCTATTAAAAAGATAAGTAGTGACGGTCCGATCATTTATTAGGTTATCCGAGAAAAAAGTATAATAAAAGAAATTGGAGTCATTTTCGAGAAAATGTGGAAAATGTCAAAGCATCACGGACAGAGACGGGGAAGCATCTGTTTTTCTAGTATCAATCGCAAAGATACTGTCGGTGGTAGCGAAAACTTGCCGAAAGTCTGTGAGATTTTAATGTATTTTTCCGCCCCATACACTCATTCGGCCGTCAATAATTTTACAGAATAATTTGCCTAGAGCTGGTAAAATGCTAAGACGGCGGCCACAGTGAAACCGATTTTGGCCGACATTTTCGGCGACTGATGTCGAATGGACAAAACCAAACCAAACATAACGACAGCGAATGTTTTCGTACGCCGTCGGGAGAGGTCGTTCGGGTTCACAAAGACTATTTCTGTCTGCCATTAGGTGATTGAATGAATACGGAACTTCTCGCATTAGGTGATTGAATGAATACGGAACTTCTCGCATTAGGTGATTGAATGAATACGGAACTTCTCGCATTAGGTGATTGAATGAATACGGAACTTTCCCATTAGGTGATTGAATGAATACGGAACTTCTGCCACAAACGTTCGACCAAAATTTCGGTCATGATCGACTCCATTGTGACCACCGTCTAATGCCACGATAATTTTCCGGGTAATTCGTATTACCTTTATTCTTAAAAACCGGTTGGAGGATAGCTGTCTCCACGTTTTTGGATGCGATCTGGAATCAGTGACATTAAACAAATTCAGAATATTCTGCGGATCTGTGTTCCACAATTTCGAAATAAATTTTCTCGGAATGCCGTCCGCGTCGCCTGCATTATTTGTAGTCGTGTATAGAATAGCCCCTATTCACTTGACGTTATACGGATAGGTGCGTTTAATTCAGGCACAGTGAAAATACCTGCCCCTGTTTCAATGTCAGATATTTCGAACGTCCGTGAAAAATACTGCACCCACGCATCTTCTGAAATGACATTACTTTAATTTATTTTACCACGCAGAGATCTTATAACATTCCAAATTGAGTTACTCTGATCATTTCTTACAATCGCCTCTCTTCTTGCCGTCTCACTCTCCCGACAAGATCCTTAATCGTGGCCTCATACTGTCTACGACAAGTATGACAAGTCACTATTTCTTGCTTCAACAGTTCCCACGCTTCTAATTTTCCTTAAGGATAGTATTGCTTCACGCCTGTTTACGAGGCACGTCTAGCTAAATCATCCATGGGTCAGTTCACAACCTCCTCTTATTCACCTCTGCATGGACATCCCCGCGCAGTGAATCCACCAGTCTAAATTCAGATGCTAATGTGCATTAAGGTATTCAGAGTATTTATTTTCTTATTTTTCGTCAACACAGTTAAAAACCGTGTGTGACGTGCTATGGGGAGAAGTGAATTGCCAAATAATTATTGTGCCATTATAGTATTATAATGCCAAAGTACTGTTGTTCGCAGAATTGCTATGAAAACGAATAGTGTTAAAGTTATTCTGGTACGTAGATTCAGTGATTCAAAGCAAATTAAAGGACACGTATGCATAAAAAGGTCAATTTTAGTTGTCGGTATGTATGTTCGGAGTAATATACATAGAATTGAGAAAGTTATGTAATGCTATTGGAAATCTACTTTGAGATTTTAACGGAAATGCACATTTTGTGGTCCCCCAATACCGGAAAAGTGTTTTTTCTTTCAAAACGTTCGTCCGTCGGTCCGTCTGCGAACAACACTAGCGCTTAAGCTACTCTACGATTTTTCCAAAATGAATATTGTACTGGCTAGACTTGAAGCCTTGTGGTTTTGAAAAGAAATATTGAAATATTGAGGGTATTTCGAGTTGCGCAAAGGTGCTTGACTTCATGCTGTATTTATTTGTTTATTTATTTAATACTGCATGGGACGTACTGCGGGAAGAAGTGCTTTCTGTGAATGTGTTCTTGAGCTCTGGGATCCTTATGCATAATACGGAGGTATCCCTATGCGTATTCATTTGAATTGTGAGTACAGGAGTTACATACCAACAAGAGTTTTTGGCCAGAATTCTAAGAAAATTTTTGCTCCTGTGGAATAATAACTACGTGCAAAATCAAATGACCTACACATTTTCGCTATTGTCCCTCAACATGCCCTATGCAAGACTTACTGCTGCGAGAACACGGACACCGATTATTAGGAAGTAGGTATTAGTAGGCACCGTGGGAGGCCCAGGTAGCCAAGATGCCGAAGAGAATAGGAAGCTTACTAGTATGAAAAAGTTTGTGCCATTCTGCAGAAACACTAGTGACTTTCTCTCGTATTATATTGAAGATATTGTCAAGACTTTGACTTACACGTTGAGGCGAGAGCGTAGGCTTCCGTGGTCGGAGTCAGTAGCTGCTGGGCTATTGGTTTAGTGGTGAGTTGTAGTTGACATTTACATAATTGAAATGATTGAAGGCGTTGTCATTGTCATTACTTTTTGTATTTTCTCTCTCAAAATTGTATATGTATATTTCATTCATTTTCTTGCTTAAATTTAAAAAACTACTATAATACAAAAAGATCTAACTCTCCGTTCCCTTCTTTCTTTCTTTTCTTCTCCTTTCATTTCTTAAGATGTTTTTAAATTATTTTATATTATAAAGATCTAACTCTCCGCCCCTTGTTTCTTTCATTCTTTTCCTTAATTCTTCTCCTTTCATTTCTTAAGACGTTTTTTTAAAATTATGTAACTGTGTTAATTCTAATTTTATATTTTTCTTGTATCAGAAAACTGATGATGATGGCTAAGCCATCGAAAGCTGCTCTTATTGAAATAAATAGTATTGTTGACAATGACAACGACTTCAATCATTTCAATTTCAGCTGCTGGGCTGTTGAGAGGCACAAGTGCCATCGTTTTGGCCGCCATCCTGCAACCTTCCTCAGGGCATTTTGCCCTGAGGAAGGTCATGGCTAGGACGCGGCGTCTTCCGGACAGACAAGCAGCTACATACGTTGAGGTGTCCCTGTTACCTCTTGTGTTTTATTACTTCCTCAAATACTACTAACGCAGTATTTTTTAAGTAGCCATTTGAGATTCCATTAAGGTCAAGTTCCTTCTGCCTTTTTCGGGAAATACTGCGTGAAGTGATAGGGTGATGATGAGGGGTGGAACGACGAACACAAATACCACCATAGACGACGCGGGACTCGAACCCGCGATCCTTCGGCCCGAGATTGCCACGGCGCGGCATTACTGCCTCAGCGATCTCGGCCACCCGGATCAGCAACGTAGTATGGAGAAAGTACTGTAATGCTGCACCGAAATGTGCGTTTTTTGACAGAAAAACTGGTTTTGTAGGCGGATAGATTAGAAACGAAAAAGATTTTTCATGGTCTTACACGTATGTTGTAAATTATTTTCTCGAAAATGTAGCGCACAAAATGTAATCCACGTTTTATCGCCCCTTGATACCAAAGAAGTGGTTTTCCACAAAACGTTCGTCTATGGCGTAAACCGTTTGGAGGATTTTCTCCAAAATGAAAGTCCTTTGTAAATTTTTACTAGAATAGAGGATAATACACATATTAAAATGGAGCAAGTCAGGTTTTCGTAGATACCTCTGAATTTTCGAAAATTGCAAAAGTTTTATTATTAGCGCCACCTCCAATAACTACGTTCTTAGTAAGATTTTTTCAGTGAAATATGCTTTTCAAACTTAAATTTTAATGACTGTCATTGTTTGAAGACTTGAGTAGTTTCTGCTTAATTTGGATTGAAAATGAGCAATTAAATATACGTGAACCGGAGTTTCTAAAAAATGACTAATTTTTGACTTTGCACTAAAGAGCCCAAAGCACTGAAACACATGACAAGGAGCATTTTGATGAAGAGAGATTTGCAGAGGATAACTGAACCGGTAGAAATTACTGGTTTGTAATTATTATCCTACCGCTAGAAACCGCTAGATATATGTCTGTACGTCACTCTGTCTGGTGGCACAGGAACCTAGAGCAGGTGCACCAAGGACGCCGACAGTTAATGATGTGAGACTTCACACACTAACGCTATCAGATGACGTAACAATGACTGAAGAATTTTCCGATGTTCAGGATGAATTACAGAATGATCCAGATTTTGCGGAAGATGATGCTATATATGAACCTCACTTCGTATCAGGAAGATTTAAATGATTTGGTTCGGAATCTTGATTTTACTAAAACCAAGGCAGAATTACTCGCCTCAAGATTGAAAGGATGGAAGCTACTGCACGGTAAGGCCAAAGTAAATTTTTTTCCGCCAACACCGAAAGGAATTTGAGCATTTGTTTTCTAAAGAGGAGGACCTAGTTTCCTGCAATTATGTTGGAATTTTGTTCATTGCTACGTGTTGAACATAAATATGAGGATTGGAGTTTGTTCATAGACTCCTCGAAAACAAATTTGAGAGGAGTGTTAATACATAACGAAAACATACATTCTGTAGCTCATGCAGACGGTTTACAGAAAAATTATGAAAAAATGAAACTCTTACTATTCGCTATCAAGTATGACAATTTTTCTTGGCAGATACGTGGGGATTTGAAAGTTATAGCCATCTTACTAGGGTTACAGCTTGGATATAAAAAACTATGTTGCTTCTTTTGTATGTGGAATTGTCTAGATAAATGTAAACAATATATTTTAAAAAACTGGTCGAAAAGAGAGTCACTTAATCCAGGATTTGTTCTGAAAACATTTTATTTTACTTTCACTGCATATCAAATTAGGCTTGACTAAGAATTTCGTGAAAGCTATGGATCGAGAGGGCAGTGCATTTATTTTTCTGAAAAATAAGTTCCCATTGATCAGTGATGCTACACTAAAGGAAGGAATATTTGTTAGCCCTCAAATAAGGGAACTGATGAACGATATGCAATTTGAAAACGATTTTAATGTGCAAAAAGCAGCATGGCAATCTATCAAAAACGTTTTTACAAACTTTCTGGGAAACTTCTTGTCTGATAACTCCAGAGAATTTATCAGTAAGATGATTGAGAACTACAGGATAATGGGATACATCATTGAAAATACACTTTCTGAACTCTCATCTCGATTTATTTCCTCAAAACCTAGGGGATATGAGCGACGAACACAGGGAGCGTTTCCACCAGGATATCGCAGAAAAGGAAAGGCGCTACCAGGGTAAATGGTGCCAGATATGTTTCAGTTGGACACTGAAAAGAGATATTTCTCAAGCGAAATTCAGTCAGAAATCCAATTCAGATTCATTTTAGGTTAATAATTGTAGATCATACTTAGAGATCATAATACTATAGTGTACAGACACGAGAAATATTTTTGATGTGATTACTCGAAAACCCTGGGTGATGGAAGCGTTATGTAAAAAGATTTTAAATAAGCACAAAAAAGTAGATCAAAAACACCCTTATAACATAAAAAAGTTCAAATTTTGTTGACCAGTGTAATTTCAGCCGCTAAATTGAATATTACCACAATCTATAAAATCTTAATTGGAAATATTAGGCACAGCGGAAACATCAATGATGCACAAGTCTGTAATACTGTAGACATGTCATGTTGTTAGAAAATTCCTGGGAGAGAAACTGGAATGAAATTTCTAATAATAATATAGGATAAATAATCCTATATGCAATTTCTGCATTGCATTAATTTTTCCTTTACAAGAGACATCTGATTCTTCTCACTAGCGAAACATACAGAAACTACTAGTAAATTGCGCACAGAGCACACTCCACCAAAACTGCCTAGATTGACCCGGGAATGAACTGAAGAACCGTGTTATAGAATACGAATGGAAACTTCTAACATTTCGCGCTCCAGAGTTTTGCTGTGCAAGCCGTACTGAAGCCGTGAAAACTGCCGTGCCAACGCTGTCTGGGACACCTGTACCCTAGATGGCATTGAATGCCCGTCACAGTTGTTATAACCTCGTTGCTGTATTCTGATAGGTGTAAATTTTCTGCAGTTTTCAGTGAACGAAATTTATTTTTAGTAACCCGATATTGCTCTTTGTTTCGATGTAGATTGTAATTTTTAAATGTTCAATTGATAATGAGTAAGAAGAAAAGTGGTTGATGACGTATTTATTATTGCCTGCCCATTGTCTCCTACATTATTTCAGTAATTTAGATGTTTGTTTAGCGGCTCACACACGCAACCAATATTTATAAATGAGGTGTCTAAAAAAAGTGAATTTCACGGAGACGTGACGAATTGCACTTTGACTTTAAAAATAAGACGGATTTGTTGAAATACGCATCTAAATATTCATGAAAATGCAAACCGCAACACTCTGGGAGCATTGTTAAAATCTATAAAGTTAAATAACTGCTAAACGAACCTCGCACAGTAATCTACGGAATGAGATCTTCTTGAACATTCTATTATGTTTTTGCTGGACCGACGTTTCTCGATTCTACCTCACCTTTTAAGAGATGTGCAAAATGTGAAACTGTATGTAAAATAAACGGATTACTTGATATTCTATACCATTGAAATACACGTGTGTATCTCTGTGTTCGATAATAAAAGTAAAAAAGAAGATTGCGAAGAATAGGGTTAAATTTGTCCGGTCCTGTATTTTTGCATGGACAACTTTACATAGCTCTCTCTCAAGAGCTCTACTATTTTTGTGAAAAACATGGAAAGCCAAAAACTGTCAACGAAGATGGTACAATTACTTCAAATGTTTTTAAGGAACTGTTGTGAATTGCAACATCTGAAATCATCTGAATACACATCTCCAAGAACATCTGAAGAAAACTAGATTGAAAATTAGTTTCAAACTCAATTGCATTGGTTTTTATTTTTATTTGATATTCTGTTAGTACATTGGAAGTTACATTTTTTAAACAAATAAACACGTTTCGATAACAACTTTACCTTTTAAAATGGAAATGGAAGGATAGGGAAGAGGGTGGAGTTTAACATTCGTGAGTTATCGCTCGGGTACGCTAATCGTTTCCTATGTTATTTCAGTAGTATAACTACATTTTGCAGTTCTCACATGCCACAATTTTTTATAAATAATGTCTCTAAAGATAGAGAATTTCACGTAAACGAGACATATTGCACGTTGAATTTAAAAATATGAAGGGTTCGTTTAAATAACGCATTAAATATTCATGTCAAATGCAACCCGCAAATCTCGGTTGCATTTGTGAATCTATATCGTTAAGTAACACCTAAACAAAGCGTTTCATGGCCTTAAAAACTGACATTTTGAGGCTATAGCCCTCAAAGAAACGTTCCTAACACCATAATCTACAGGATGAGCTTTTTGAACATTCTGTTATATTTTTGATGGTTCGATGCTTCTCGATTCTATCCTATCTATTCAGAGACTGTAGAATCTGCGAATGTATGAGAAATTAAAAGAATCGAGCTACGTGATTGAATTACACGGGTGTTCCTCTCTCCTCGATAATAACGTTAAATAGAATAGTTTGTGTTGAAAAGGGTGTATTTTATTGTTATGAATTACAAGGAGACATAGAACAAGTGACGGAGGATAAGAGGGTCTTGAAAAAAAATAGAGGCTTAATATGCAAATGGAAAATAGGAAAGAGGGTAGGGTTTAACATGCGAGAGTTCTCGCACGGGTACGCTAGTTTGAACTTATTTCCTTCATTGAAATAATTGAATTGCTTTCTTTCACTAGAGGCGTGCAATAAAATATACATTTTCCTTAACAATTCATTAGTGAAACATATTTCATGGAGGTAGAGTATTTCATATATATATATATATATATATATATATATATATATATTTGACATACCCATTTGTCACATTAAAATAAATTAACATTTATTTGGAGACAATATGGTGGAACATGCATTACGAAATATCACGAGAGCTAGAGCATAGCAACGACCGTGAATAAACAATGTAGTTTTTGTTTTTTCTAAATGCATTAAGAGATGGGTTGATGCCGAAAGTAGAAACTTTGGGATTGGGCGGAGAAGTTTAGACGGTCAAATGTTATGAAAAAATGAAGGTAGTTTAATACGAAGTCTTCGAGGGGTGAATCATGCAGGAAGATTTCATTCTGCTCTGAAACGCGCTTCTGAACTGTTCGTAGATATTTTCATGTGGAAGCAATATTGAAGTATAAATTGGAACTTTGTCGGGAGTGGTAATCAAGTTCGGGACTATGTCATAGGACGTAATCGGGACTGGTAATTTTGATAGTTTGAGAACAGCTTGGATAGGGGAAGAAGAGGATTTCGTTGGAACTTTGGACTACGGCAAGATCGCAAGATATTTCGACTGAGAAGTCTACGAGGACATCAACGAAGAAAAGATAAGTTAACCGCGGTGTAAAATTGTAAATTGAAAGAGATCATGATCAAAGACCTAACTTAAATTCATTAAATTGTTTGATAAAAAAAAAAGTAAAAATAAACTTTGTTAAATTTTGTTCTTTAGAAAAGAAAGTGATATTTCATTTAGTCAATCCAAACAGTAATGAATTAGGAATAGAATCATTCCATTTCAGATTCCCAGCTGCGCTGTATAGTCGGCGGATCCTATAATCCATTACAGAGGTAATAAGGATTATAATATATCGTGACCCATTGACCCAGCAAGCCGGACGCTAAGATCTTTAGCAGATATAGATGTAGAGAGAGAGGAAAATTTTGGTATATCTCAATATATATATATATATATATATATATATATATATATATATATATATATATATACACACCTACGTATGCACTAGTATCGAGGTTACTCAGTTTCAATATGGCGACCGGCGCAACTTCGCCACTCGAAGAATCCATCAAATTTTCTTTGCAATTTTTTTTCTATTCTGTGGCAGAGTCGTGACAGGGCACCTGCTACAGATTTCATGGGCAGATAAGGTGCGCACGCGCTCTCCGAGACTGCGAAAACAAGCCAGCGAGAACGATCCATAACGCGTTTTGTCCGGCCTTGTGGAAACAAAGGGTGGAGACAGCTTGATATCCAGAGAAAATTGAGGGGCGTGGAGAAGGCTTGTGTGTTCTGTTAGGCGATTTTATTTAGTAGAATTTTTTGTCGAGTTTTTAATCAGCCCAGGCTTTTTATGACATGTTTTGCACCATCCCAGTTTTCCGACTGGACCAAGAAATGATACATTCAAATAAATCCTACAAAAAGACAAGATAAAATCTTCATGGTCCGCAGACCAAATGGTCGTCCCCCTCTCAAATAACAAGGAGAAACTATAACTTGGCTCCCAACAAGCCAGTCAAGTATTTCGGTATACTATTTGACATAAGACGCACTTGGAAATCAAATCCTTTACAGAATAAATCTGGCCACCCGTAGAACTCATCAATACCATCCCATACTCAAAATGTCAGTTCTCCTGCGATTTCATGTTGCTACCCGACTCTGCCATTCAATGATCCGCTACATCTTATCCTACGCTTCTCCTATATGGGTCTCGGGTAGCAAATCAAATATCAAAAAATTTCAGGTTTTCCAAAATAAATTCCTCCGAACCATTCAAAAACTCTAGTTTGTACCTAACTCCAAATTCCAAAACGCACTCTGCATTACCCCGATTTCTGTCCATTTCTCCCTCCTATCCTATCGCTTCTATCTCAAAATACTGTAGATTCCTTCAGTCATACATTTTAAAATCAGAAAAAAAATCCTCATCACAATAGACTAAAGATAAATCTACCGCTGTAGTTCTTCAACATTTTCCTTAACAATTCATTAGTGCCTCCCTGATTCTCATGAACGTGAGGGGGCTTTACATGTTTAATCCACAAACAATTATTTATTGAATCTACTTAACGTGTCCATGTACTGAATATATTTATTTATCAATCATGTTTCCTAAACAAAGTTAATATTATTCAATGTACACTGAATGTATCGTACTGGGCTCCCCTTCGGGCCAAGCAGAAATACTTTATTTTTAAGGGATCGGCACAAACACGACGTGTAAACAGGACAGGGCCGGAAGGGTATTTGGTGGGTTATTTTTTCCACCAACGACATTGCATTTTAAAAGATATGAAGGAAGAACACGATCGTCAAGAGACAGTTGCAATAGCTTGTTGCACCGGGTGAGGTGGCTCAGTGCATCAACTGATGTCACTGCAGTGCCTCTGACTGGGAGATTTTAGTTTCGAGTCCCGACGGTGGCAGGATTTTCGGCATTAGCTTGTCAGATCGAATTCAGTCGCTCTTTGGAGGAGAATTGCAGCGGCCGGCTGCTGTGATCGATAGTTTTCCGTGGTTTCTCCAATCAACACCAGGCGAATGCCGGAGCAGTACCCTCCGAAACGGGCCACGGACCGCGCGCGATCTGTCCTTCCTCTTTCCTGTCCTATCCTCTCCCCTTACCCACACACACTTACACTAGAATGCACTGCACTACCACATATTCCGGGAGACCGTTCGGGAGCTCAGAGCTTGTCCCGGATTGAGCGGTGTCTTCCTGGTGGGAGAGATCTGGTGAGGGGAAACCCCACTAGCCGACGGTAGGTCGGCGCCGGATCTTGCCATCCAGCTGGGGAAGACCACCGCCATCTCCCGAGAAACAAACATGCACTACACTAACGGGACTAATGACCAAAGCAGTTGACGCGCCCGGAAACACGAAAAAAAACTTACGGGACTAATTACCTCAGTAGTTGACGCTCCCGGAATCACTAACAATCAATCAATCGATAGCTTTTGGGGCCGAAGCACGGCTAAGCCGCCTCTCACCATGGGTCTGGGCAACACCGGCAAACAACGGATTTCTATTGCTCAGATTGTGAAGGGAGAAGACTCGCACATTTCTTTGGATGGGGCACCCGTTGCAAAGTGGACGATTCTCGAAAGCTTTCTCGGCCAGCTTTTGGTCGTGTTGAAATAAAATATTTCGACCCTCCTAAAATCTTTCTTCGAGGTCGATTTCATCAATAGATATCATTAATGTAGGTTGGGTTTTGTAGATTTTATAATTTTTTTCTAAAGTCCCTTCAATTTTGATATCATTTAATTATTCATCATTAATTATCAATTAAGCTTTGTTTTTGTCTAAAGCTGATGCTTAGTGTTGCGTAAGAAATGGAAATTGAGAATAATAGAAATAATTTTACTAATGATGTTTGATGGTCAAAATTTAGTTGGCAATTGGAACACGGGAAAGATACTCCCATGTAACTGTTAAAACTTACATCTATGGCAGTTAGTGAAATGTAAGAAAAAAATATATCTTAATTAATTACTATGTCGATACTAGGCGTTAATAGCCAATCTGCTTAACGACGCTCCCTGAAGTCACGGAGGTTAAGCAGCTCGCGAGACGTGGACGGCCCCAGGATGGCTGGTAGTCTGGGAACTCTAAATAACTAACGGCGCTGAGCCGCAAACCAATAGGGGAAAAAAGGCAATGACGCGACAAGAAACGACAATGTTAAAGGAGATTCACACAACGTGACTTATGACTACATTTAAGAAAAAACCCAGGTTGAATGCATAATAAGGCTTGATAACATTGGTACAAAAAGTGATATTGCATATTCATACTGATGCTTATAGATTCCATTGTCTTTAGGTCTCATAGCAAGAACCTTAATAATCTTCACTCTGACCTTACAAACATTACAATATTTCAATCCTCGTCACTCATACTTGGCCAACGCTCGAAACTAGATGATTGATAGCAAGGTTTGTGCTTTGTACAAATCGTACGTAAGCCAAATAAATAGGCAGGAAATTCACCCTAGATTAGATGAACTAACGTATTTCGGAATAGGGGGTCCTAATCACAAATTTTTGACAAAAAGCAGATAGCAAACGTGGGGAAATTTTTATTCTTCAATATAAAATATTAGATATTGAAAATTTCTGCAGGTAATTTGTTCCAAAGGTTCGTGGTTTTAGAAACATATTGGTAGTAGTTTAGTACCAATAGATGAGTAACTTTAAAATCTAGCATTTCATGACGAGAAATTTTAACTTAGTCGTTATAGTACGAGTGACAATCACTGTTAATCCAGAGTCTTCATTTTGCCTTTTAACCTACTGGTAACTTTTTCTTTTTGTTATTTTTACGTTTCCTAAATAAATATTCGAGAACATTCATTTATCTGTTAAACTTTTGTTGTTATTATTATTGATATCATCATCATCTTCATCATCATCGTTCGCGAATAGATCGTCTCGGACTACGCAGACATGCACTTGCATTGGCAAGTGCGTTCATCAGGGGATCAGTATTAGACTGAATGCGATCTTTATCCCCCAGGGTTGTTAGTCATGGAGGGATGGAAGATGAAATGATGTTAATGAAAGGATGAATGGACACACATAATCACACCCGTGCCCGAGACAGGACTGAAACTCGCGATTCTCCCGAACGATATAGCCACGGCACTTCTACCTTACCGATCTCGGCTATCCGGAGCGGCTATTATTATTATTATTATTATTATTATTATTATTATTATTATTATTATTATTATTATTATTATTATTATTGTTATTATTGTTATTATTATTATTATTATTATTATTATTATTATTAAAGTATCGAGTTTTGCCATATTTTACTCTAGATTTTTTATTAAGAAATATCGACAAAATTTCGATTTTTTTAAAAATTATCCCTGTAGATTTCTTTGATCCGTGACGACGAGTGTGAAAAGATAAGTTCGAACATGTGTATATTGCTCTATATTACCAAACCACATTTTTGAGAAATGTAAAGTTTGTATGATCACGCGGTCTCATATTCTGCCACAACCTCGAGGAAACGCGTTACAAGGCCATTCTGTTCCGCTGCGTTGGCCTACTGGATGGAAACCACAGCAATGCTAGGTATGGGACAGAGGGCCACGAAATCGCGCGACTAGCGAATGACGTTATACGTGTATGAACTCATGAGTCCCATTTAAAAGAGCGAAGTTGTGTCGATATCTCTTAACAATCCTCTGGTAATGCTGGAACCTTTCTTAGTGGAGAAATGGCTCACAACATCAACTGACGTCACTGCAGCGCCTCTGACCGAGAGGTCCTGGGGTTCAAGTTCCGACGGTGACAGGATTTTCGATTCTAGCCAGATACCTACTTCGAGTTCTGCCTCTGCCTGGAGGAGAAGTCTAGCTGCCGGCTGCAGCCGGCTTGTCTCATAGTTTTCTGTGGTTTCTCGATCAATACCAGGTGAATACCGGAGCAGTACCCTTACAAATAGGCCACGACCCGCGCGCGATCGTTCCTTCCCATTCCTTCCCATTCCTTGTCCTAGCCTCACCTCTTACACACACTTACACGTACGTGCACTACACTACCATGTCAGGAGACCTGTCAGGGACGTAGAACTTGTCCCGGCTGGGGCGGTGCCCTGTAGTGGAAGTTATCTGGTTGGGGAAAACCTCGCTAGCCGCTGGTAGATCGGCGCTGGATCTCGCCATCCAATGGGGCAAGATACCCGCCACTTCTCGAGTGCAAAACAGCACTATACTTACGGAACTAATTACCTTAGCAGCTAACGCGCCCGGAATCACTTCAATCAATCAACCGAAACCTTTCTTCCGTTCTTTACCTTTTTTAAAGTTCAATCACATCATTTAATGACATAATGTTGAGAAATAAATTGTATTGAGAAAGAAATCTCGAGCTTCAATATTGGAGATGTAAGACATATTCAAAAAATAAAAAACTGCAATTTTCAAAATTTTAAAGGTTTTAATGGAAAACGGAACGACATTTATAAATGCAGTTTCTATTATTCGAGTAAAAAATAGTTTTCTGTTATTTTCTAGAAAATTTAAAAAATGTCACATTGGTTTCATGTAAAGTATCCCCAACAATTGAAAGATCTTAATGATCTCCGGAATGGTACTACTAGATCATATAACTAACGTATTTACCAAGTTTCAGCTCTAAAACTTGTAATCTGACCGAGTTGTGCGTGACACATACTGTATTTAGTACTTCCATCCTTCCACACAGACAGCCGGGTTTTCTGGTTCAAAATTGCATGTATCTTTTCCTCACCTGAACCAATTTTAATCATTTTTGGAACAGCGCTAATAAACCTTAGTCTTGTCGTGTGTGCGGAGGGACAGCTTAAAAAATCTTAAACATGGATTATACTACATTTTAGGCACAAAAAGGAAACATTTTAGTAAAATATTATACATCACGTAATGTGCATTGCATACGTTCTTTTTATAGTTGAAATCGCATCTAAATATCTGCAATCGTTAAGAAGATATTCGACGGGAACATTTTAAGAGAGCCACCTGTGAACCTTACACCTAATATTTTACAAGGAATAGGCTAAATAAATTCCCCTATATCAATACAAGAAAGCTGTCAGTAACATTTTTTACCACTTTATTCTGATGATAAACATAGGAGTGAAAATACCCTTAGAAGCGAAGAGGCCCATTATAATTTCTTTCTTATTTACTCTGAAACCAGAGTGCTTACACACAATTTTCTTCACGGGAGTGCATTCAAATCTCTACTGGGGAGCTTGAGATGAGGCTGGAGGGAAGCATCGACGAGTAAAAAAAAGGCGCAGCACATTGGAAATAAGTCCTAAGAAGATTTCAATTTCCAGTTTCCTTGATCTAAGTCTGGCTATCATAAGTGAGGGACCTAGATTTGGATTGTGTTTAGGACTATCCCCAGCATCCCTATCGTCAACTTGCACCCTGGTGTTAATAGTTGTAGTTAATACATATCAGTGTTATATATCAACCTATGAGTGTTCATGCGGAGTGGTAGGTATGACTCGGGAACCCCGGTACAGAGGTTTGAATGGAGTCCCCACTACCAAGCACCGGTTGTATCAGGTTGGCGACGTCGCTGGTTTCGTGTCCATTTCTTGATAAACTACGCTCATTTTCAATTGAATGAGAATAACAAGGTAAGTCATCATTGTGATAATTATCTGAAAGATAAGATAATCGATTTAGTACTGGTAAATATATTTCAGTAAAGTCAGGATGTGTTTTCATTTCTAACATTTTATCATTATCAATTTTTGAAACTTTAATACGCATTACCTACCAAAGGAGAAAGGATTATGGAAAAGAAAGAACTAGTGGCGAATTCTCCGATACACAGTTTCTTCCGCCGGTATACCTAGTAATTACAAGTGTATAATAAATATTTCATAAGTTTCGCAATCCTCTAAAAAGTTATTGAGATTTTGAAGGCTATAAAACAGATGCGAAAAAGTAACTTTGTTTTGCTAACCCAGAGCTAGTCAGTCGTCCGCATCCGTAAGCGCTATGAAATGCGGTAGTGAGAAGTGTCAAACAGTCCTAAATGATGTCCAGAGAATTCGCCAGCGCAGGCGGTCACCGCATGCCGGCCGCGATAACCTAAAGCTTCTCATGTTTCAAGAGCGGGGTGAGGGGTGGATGCGCGTCTGGACGGTCGGTAGGCACCGCAAAATATTGCGGTGAACAGTCCTCCTCTGATCGTTCGTAAGTTACGCTTCTCTCAAGTTTTTGAAAAAATGGAGTGTATTAATGATCCGGAAGTTAGTGATTTGTATAATTGTCTTAAAGAACAATTATTAAGGACAGAATTTCATACTATTGGGATTTCAGAAAAGTTCAAAATAATAGACAGCAGTAGATGTAGCTTCCATAAAGTGCGGTATACTTAAAATAATGTTCAGGATTCGCCACTAGTAAGAACAAATTTATAATTATCACTGTTCAACAGTGACATAGTATATAACGTACAATAAAATTAATCATTTACGTGCATGTTGAGAAAGCAGAAGACGAATATAATAATGAAATTGCACGATTAGCATGATTAGTTTGAATACACTGTAACCGTCACGTATCTACCTAACTATTTCGTAGTACGCCGAATTACAGAAGTAAATCTGTTATTTACTTGTTTTGTGACGTGTGATTACACCGTCACACAAACCTGGGAATACCTCAAATTATGGATAATTCCCTATCGGTGGTGGGTTCGTCTTTGCTAACTAATATTCATTTAACAAACAAACACAATTTCATAGTTTTAAAGAACAAGTAACATATATTCTTTCCAATATGATCCTTCGTACACTCACATTCACATATTCTCCTACGTGATTACTTTTCCTTTTGATTACACAATGGTAGCTAACTCCCTACCTAAACTGCAGTTTTCTGTAGAATAATAGTGACTCTGATCTACATTTACACGAAACAAACAGTAAATACATATGTACACTTCTCAAAACAAATTATCTCTTAATGAAACCCACAATTCACAATTTAAATAACCATCCTGTAAAAAAATACTACACTCAATATTTTACCAAAATTCACTAATACCTTTTCAATCTTAAATAATACTACACTCAATATTTACACTTAATATTCAGCTTCTGCGTGACCTCGCAGTGCAAAATTCTGTTTTACAAAGTCTCTTGACTGTTCATGAAATAACGTTTTACCAGAAACAATTTAACAGCTTTCATTCATGTTCAAAACCTTTTTTACATAGACAATTCCTCTTAAATGATTTCAAATAACATCAAGTCAATTATGTATGAATTTAGATAAAGAATTATACACAAGGACGACTTTTATCAATAAACATAAAAATTATTTAGATCTGATTTCTCTTACGACTGCAAAAATAAATTTACTGGTTATCAAGACTAATATTTAGTAAAACTTGTCCGATCAATGTCTGTTACTGAGGAAGCTCATATTACAACGTTTTAATTTGTGCAATCATGATTCTATCTTGAAAGTTTTCCAAGCTGCAATTTAGTAAATATTCTTTCTGCTTTTCTGTGACTCACGACAGGCGAATTTTCCAAGCTGATCCCGCGCTGCGTAGACGGCTGTCGAGCGACGTTCACGCCCCAAGGTCGTCGTTGTCCCTGCGACGTTTGTGCGCTGCCTACCGCGATGGAATCGGAGTATTTCCGTACGCCTTCTCCTCGTTGTACAGCCCAGTTAAATCACAGCATACACGAAGGTGATGGTCGCGTTAGAATGCGAGTCCAAAACTCCAAATTATAACTTAGTTTTAGTGAAAGTTGAGCCAGTTGTTGAATAAACTATGCTTTTCGGAACTATCAAAATTCTCCAATAGAATTTTCGAAATGAAATTCCATAAATAAAAATGAAATAGAATAAAAGTAGAATAAGTAACTGCTCAAAACTAAAACTGAAAAAACTGAAAAAGCTGAAAAAACTGAAAAGCTTTTAATAAAGCTTCATTTCTGGTATTTTCCACGTGTCCCTCGTCGGTTGTGTGGTGGAATAGTACCCATCTACTCACTTCAGCGTCTCGATCCGGAAAGAAAGACAATCTCGTCCGAGTCAAGCCTCATGCCATATTCGCATTTCTACAAAAGTTCTGATTGGCTAGGGCGAAAGTACGTTCAGAAATTTGTTTCTAGGTAACGCCATCTCTTCGCTACTCTAGGAACTATTTGTAGGGCAAGATGTCGGGTATTGTCACTTCAATATTTCTTTTGTCATGAGTGTAACCGATGACAAGCGGTTACAACACGATTAGTATGAAGGATTCACGTTATTACATTTTCCAAGGAGTAAATTCCGGTTCCGTACACTCACAGAAATGTCATAAATTTAATGTATATTAATGTATTGTACATTAAACTAATGTAACCTTATACATTAAAAAGAGCTTAATATAATCATCGTTCATCTCATGCATTCATAATCACCAGCCCAATATTCATTAATTCCTTCTAGATATGGCCATAAAGCTTTGACTCATGCATCTTAATGTACATGTGTACATTAAATTTTATCTACGTCAATGATAATTACTTTAATGTACATTTCATTAACGTAATACGGAAATCTCCGACATTGTACATTCGAAATTGGCGCATGCTCTGTCCCTTCGAGTATTGCGCAATTCCACTCCATCAGCACACGTAGAATCCTTCACTGGTTCATTGTTTGATAGGTTTGAAGTAATTTTCAAAATGTGAAAAGGGTATTTTTACACATTTTTTGCTTAAAAACGGATCTAGGCAAAGTTCTTCTTGGCTAACCTTAACGATCTCTTTAAAGCATTCAAACTAATAACAAACCAGCTACTCGGTGACCAAGTTCAATACGTCATCAATGAGGCGTTTTTATCTCAGTGTTTTGACACAAGTTTTATATGAAGATACTGTTTTATATGAAGCTTCAACATTCTTCAGAAACGGTACAGCTGTTACTTACAGAAATGGGCAATTCCTTATCCAGTGAAACGTAATCGTCCATGGTGATTTCGCAAGGGTTCATGGAAATAATTTGAACAAATAACTCGATCTGAAAGATTATTATGCTCAAAAAAGTAAAAGTAATTTAAAAACTTCTTTAAATGAAAGGAGTGTTTCTAGGAGTGTTTCTCCATCATGCTCACATCAGTTCATAATGACTTCTAATTCTTCTTGAATCTTGGAAACCTGTTCCGAACAAAACTTATTTTTTTATAATAGCAGAAATAATAATAATAGTTATTTTGCAAATAAGTTTCCTAAGACATCTTATTACGATTCGAAATTGAAGAATTATCAAACGAGGCCTTAAGTCAGAGGCTTTTATACGGTATAGCAGATACGGCACGAGTCATGGCCGCCACTCACGGGGCGCTATTTAGAGTACACCCGCCAAAACAAATTACAAAATCCCTAATTTGAAGTATCGAGACAGGGTAAAATTATATGCTTACAATGGGCGTCTGAATACCTAGATACGCCTCTGCCTGAAAGCCTAAACAACTCGTTTTATAACATATCGAATATTGTGTTAAGATGATACGATACGAATATCGTTGAATTTTTTAAACACTTTGCAAACACTGCAATGTAGATCCTATAATTTTCGTTTACATTTTATTGACCCCGCGTTTTCTTGAGCCTTGGGCACACTTCCCTCTCTCTACTACTTGAAACCGTCGGATACC
Organism: Teleogryllus oceanicus; assembly: GCA_964035755.1. Classification (NCBI taxonomy): domain Eukaryota; kingdom Metazoa; phylum Arthropoda; class Insecta; order Orthoptera; family Gryllidae; genus Teleogryllus; species Teleogryllus oceanicus. The sequence continues at coordinate 52,581,333 of CAXIVR010000004.1, forward strand.
GGAAATCGCAGCAACCACTGTTGACAAAATTACGAACATAAAGTGAGGCTTAACATTATTCGGTGTAGTCTTTCTGTAATCAATTACTATACTCAATAATACTTTGCGATGGTTCCATAATTTCTTCAGTTCTTGATCTAAGCAAAGCCTATATAAGAGAAAGATTGAGAATTTACTCCCCTTTTCGGACCAAATAAGAAGAAGGATCTGACAATTTTCATAAACTGGCTACATTTCATTGGGGAGTTTTCATTCTTCGCTTCGCTTCTAATTGGCGACTCGGAAAGTAGAGAATATGAAGTGATGGAATTACATCCCATAGCCGAACTTGACAGTTCAGAGTCCACATCAGCCGAAGTATCGCATCCTGAGCAGCCGGAACTCATACATTCTTAAATTGTAATAAATATTATTTTCCATTAACAAACAGCACTCAGACATAGCGACTAAGATGTATCATGCTAATCAACTCAAACACGTGGACACTTGGGTACTATCGCACAAGTGTATACGTGGAGTCACGCAGGAAATTCTCTCGAAAGCGAGAACAATTTCGTAAGAACAGATCCACCACCACGCAACTGTCTGGCGCCTGCCGGCGGCACGTGAGTCTTAGTCACCCTCCAAGCAGGGGTATAGAAGCAAAGGCGCCGGAGGAGAACGCGGGCACAGATAGTAAACTGTTACCAGATCATTCTGTACACTTCATTTTGGAATAAACGGGTGCCAGTGTGAGTTGGTGTTTGACTGTCTCTACTTCGAGCCAGTTGCAGCAAAACAGTGCTTACTTGGACCGCACACAGATTTCTCACCAAAGAGAGAAAACGACCAACTATGGTACTATGAGGAACAAATTAGCTGAGTGACGAATCGCAGAAGCACAAACACGATAAATCTCTTCCCGGGCTGATGTTCGTATAACGAAAGAACACAACCTGTCCGCACTTATTCACTCACGTACGGCTCAGAACAGCGAGAGATTGTTCTGGAAATATAAATAAGTTTTCATCGAAAATTATCAGTTACATCCCCAACCAAGAACGAACGAGACATGCTCCGATTTCTTGCTATATAAAAAAGCACCTATAAGCAATATCGTACTGACACATACAAGTTGTCTTTATTTCAACATCAGTAGTTCACACTGTAATCGCATCAGACCATGATAGATTATAGATATACCCTGATTATAGATACCATATATACCATGATTATATATTACCATGATTATAGATTATTACTATTATACTCTAATTATTACAAATTACTTGTAATCATAACTGTAATTGCTTGTATTTACAATTATGAGTACAACAGAAGTTATCGTAGTTTTAAAAGGTAGTTAATTACATTTTGTTTGAGATAGCCGAATGCGTTTACTACGCTCCGTGAAGTCACGAAGGTTAAGCGCATTCGAGACTCGCGGGTTCCAGGTCGGGTGACCGGCCAGGAACCCCGGGGTCTAACGGCGCCGAGCCCCTGGCCGAAGGGATAAAAGGCACTGACTGACTGCGACGTGACGAGACTTGACAATTATTAAAAGTAAAAAGCACATTAATGGAGGATTACTCCCGAGTGCAAAGCGCTCAACGCCCCTTAAGGGGCTTGGAGACGCGTTGCGTCAAGATGTAGACGCGAAAAAAAAAAAAAGATAATCAGGATTTCATGATATTTCGCTCAACTCTGATTGAAATCAATTTAACGGGAAGTGACAGAATATACACAAAGATTTAAATAATTAAGATAATTTTAATGAAATAATAATTAATGAAAAAAAAGAAATTTTTGAAAGAAATTCAATTTACTTTACATTATAATATTATTAATTATTTTAAATCAATAATATGGGAGTTTAATTTCGACTCTTCTTTTTTATGCGTTACCCTTAGTAAATAATAATAATTAATAATAATAATAATAATAATAATAATAATAATAATAATAATAATAATGATAATGATTATAGTATTCAGAAATAACAACGGAGTTTAAGAAGATGATAGTTGTCGCATTTACTATCAAAAGTGCGTGTTTTACAACGAGTGTTTGGCCTGCTTTGTATTCCTATCCCGCACGTCCAGCTGACAACTTTGTGCCTTGAGCGCGGCTGGCGCGGGGCGGAGGCCATTCTTATCGCGAGGGTCGCCTCCAGGGGCAGCCCCCCTCCCCCGTCCCGCAGCGCTCGCGGGCGGCGCGGCGCCGCGGAGGGCGTTGTTCTCGTCCGCAAGTCTGGCAGAGCGCGCGCGCGCTGGGGGTCAAGGGTCCGGCGAGGCGAGGAAGGGTGAACGCCCATGAAGGCGGAGGTGATGAACGATACTATACTTGGGTTTTCCTAAGCTGGCCGATGACAGCTGATCAGCTGTTACGGTTTCGTCCAATCGGGAGCTTAAACGTCACCAGTGATGACGTGATGACGTTTTAGCTCTCGATTGGAAGACGCCGTAACAGCTGATGAAGTGTCATCGGCCAGGTTAGAAAAAAAAACAGGTATAGGACGGAATTTTGTGGCGTGGAAAATCAGGGTGCGCGATAGGTTGGAGAATGATGAACGTGGGGGGGGGCGTGGTACGTTGGGGGCAGGGCGGCGTGGAATGACGGGAGAGGGGCTGGAATGCAGTGGGAGGGCTGGAACGACGTGAGAGGGAGTAAAATGTAGAAGGATAGGGTGGATAGTAGTGGGAGGGGGCGGAACGACATGGGAGGGAATGGAACGTCGGGGAAGGAGATGGAAAGGTGGGGGAAAGCATGGAACGTCGGAAGTGTGACGTGCAATAGTTATGATTAGGACGCGGATTTTGATGACTTAAAACATGGCCAAAAATGATCAATAAAATGCCCTTAAAATGTTTTTAAAATGCCCCCAAAAAATTACGCAAAAAATTTTATCAAAACCACTTCTGATGAACAACTCTAAGTGCTGGATATGTTACTGTAGTAATTGAGGCTACCTCCTTTTGTTCAAGTGATCTCAGATTGCAAACTTTTTATTTGGACCGTTCTTTACAAGAAAATTAGTGCCTTTATTTTTGGCAAAGTCATCCGAACTGACAATAGCACCGATGGGCGTCACAGAGACCTTAGATTATATACAATGGCTGTTATTACAATGTAGGAACGAAAATATCAATTACGCTACTCAGAAATTCTGTGGTGAACATTTGTTGCATTTCGTAAATATTATTTGAAGCATGTACTATTAAAATAATATTAAAATCTAGGAAATCAGCGGAAAATGCATTATAAAAGTCCTGGAAAAGTAAAAAATGACTTATTAGTTGAAATCGACGAAAAAAGCAAAAAAAGGGGGTTATTTTCTTTTGTCATAACATAAATTTAATTTCTGTACTAATGGCATTGTTCTAAAGTGAAAAGAAAACAATGACATTCATTAAAATCCGCCCCCTAGTTATGATGTACAAAAAAGTATACTTGTATTGTAGTCCTACAACACAACTATACTTTATTTAACGTGGCATCTGAAGGTCACTCACTAAAGAGGAAGAGGAAAGACAGACTCCAATGGGGAGCTGCAACGTCACTACAGCTCCGACGTTTACAGCTACCTATTGGAGTTTGCCTTCCCCCTCCCTCTTTGGCGCCTGACCTTGAGAAGCCACGCTAAAAAAATCCAAACATAAAACTTTGTGTTGCCCTTTATTTTGTCACCAATTATTTAGTGATGTAGGTTATGAAATAGTGTTAATATTGTTGGTGTGATGATAATGGACTGATATGGTGAGTGACATGTTCGGGTTGACTTGATTATGGCGGTGTTTGGTTTCAGCCTTCGTGCTGACATTATAGGTTGCGGTAGTGATGGTGAAGAGGATGAAAGGGGGCGGAAATTGTAGAGGCACAATGGGCAGAAGACGATTTGAAGGCAGTGCGCATCACTTGCTAAGAGGTGGGGCACGCGATAATAGCAACGCTGCTAATAAACTTCCCTCTTCAATAATAAGCGAACAACGAGGCAAACCCGCGCAAAACAAGGGTAGAGGCCGTACAATCGCCATAGCCACAGCAAGCGGCAAAAGCATAGAACGTTCCAAATGACGAGTGTTCAACGTCAAAACCATTTAAAACTGTACAACGTAGTATGGAAATAAATGTATTCTCTGCACATTTTCTTGAGTTCTGATCGGGAGCGGTAGCTCAGTGCATCAACTGATGTCAGTGCAGCGCCTCTGACCGGGAGGTCCTAGGTTCGAGTCCTGATGGCGGCAGGATTTTCGACACTAGCTTTTCAGGTAGGTCGAATTCAGTCGCTGTCTGGAGGAGACTTCTAGCGGCGACTACTCTGATCAGCAGTGTTCCGTGGTTTCTCCGATCAACACCAGGCGAATGCCGGAGCAATACCCTACGAAACGGGCCACGGACCGCGCGCGATCTGTCCTTCCTCTTCCTTGTCCTATCCTCTCCCCTTACACACACACTTACACTAACATGTACTACACTACCACATCGGTGACTGGTCGGGAGCTTAGAGCATGTCCCGGCTGGGGTGGTGCCGCGCTGGTGGGAGAGTCATGGTTTGGGGAACCCCATTAGCCGACGGTAGGTTGGCGCCGGATCTCGCCATCCAGCGGGGGAAGATCACCGCCGTCTCCCGAGAAAAACATACACTACACTAACGGGACTAATGACCAAAGCAGTTTACGTGCCCGGAAACACGAAACAATCAATCAATCCATCAATCAATCTTGAGTTCTGCGATCCCAACCGAACTCATAGACAATTTTAATTATGAGTACAGATGGAAACTGGCATTTCTGGCAAGAATTTACTCCCATGTAAGATTTACTCCCATATAATAAAATCTATTGGCAATAGCCAGTCAGATACTGATTTTGGCTATTATCTCTCATCCTGCTTTTCTAGAAGGAATCGACTCTCTGCCGCGAGAACATGAGAACGATTACGTGAATAACTATAACCCCCTACAGAACTCTAGAAAATGTTCACAGCTAGTGAAGCTACATTTTTGTCCAGAAGCAAAACAAGGGGCCATCCCAGCATTTGCTCAAAGGATCAGGGAAACTGGATGAAAAACCTGGTCGAGATGGGATCATTCACCCAGAATTGTACAATTGTAACAATATTGAGGTACAAGGCTTATTAAAGGGATATTTAGACTTTTAGAATTATACTATCCAAATGGTAACTAGTACATTAAACATCATTGTTAAAATCAATATTTTTCCCCTTTTTGATGTTTGGTAATCTAATCGTTTAGAATCAGTTTTTAGTGGAATCGATGGGGAGCCATACGAAGGCTCGCCTTGCAAAAGGTGAGGTACAATGTATTATTTCATTTCTTATATTGGTATTAGTAAGAACACGCTAAGTTTTCCGCCTCGAAATACTTTGGGAAAAGTTTTGGTAGCCAAAAAAACAAGAAATTTTCTGGCATATTTTGTTATTTTCAAAATAAGTTTTTAATGGTTGGTATTAAAGCAAAAAATGGTCATGTGCAATTATAAAAGCTACAAAATTCTCTACAAGTTTGCTCTATAAATAATTTTTCTTAAACAAATGGTAAGAGAGCTATGAGGTTTTGAGAATGTTAATAAATTTTCCTTTTTATCTCCACTCTCTCTCGTCCACATTTCTCAGTTTCTCGCGTCCTTGAAAGCAAACGTATATTAGAATGGGTGCTAGTGGAAGCGAAGCTCCCGCAGTGCTGTTGGAGGCGCGGAGTTGGAAGCGAACGCCAAGGTGCCACCTTCACGTTTGGGGCAGCTGCATCTATAATTCAGGCACTAGAAGGGGCGGATGGCGTGGAAGCGCACGTGAGGGGTCGTAGGCGCAAAGGATCAGGGGAAGAGGCGGATGTCTGGGGTGGACGAAACGCCAAGGGTGGTAGGCCCTGCTTGCACATTTCTCCTGTGAGGTCGATACTGCGGGTCAACGGCCTCCGAGGGTCGGATTATGCCAGTGGCTTCCAACGAGTTTCGCCACCAAAAACGTTTTACTAGCACCGGAATTACGAAAACGGGCAATGAGAAAGTGGTTAGGAATCTCAACCATTGCAATAGTTGCACACACACACACACACACACACACACACACACACACACACACACACTGTGATTTGAAAATATATGGTCATAAAATAATAATAATAATAATAATAATAATAATAATAATAATAATAATAATATTTTATTGCTGCAAATGAGCGTACGCTGGGTGGCATCAACATAGAAAATACAAAAATATTTATTTAAATACAAATATATTAACATAAAATTAATATTAATGTTTAAATGTTTAATGTTAATGTTAATGTTAATTAAAAAATAAGCAAAGACATATTATAATATCTGCACTCAAATATTAGTAATACGAATGATTATGTTACTATGTACGGAAACATTGTCATTGACTTGCATATTTATAACAGACATCTCTATTAACTTGCGAAAATGAACTACTCGCTTGCGCATAGAAGAGATAACTGCCTCCGAATATCAAGGACTTTTTTATATTTTGTCACTAACAAAGGAATGAATGAAATAAAGGCGTGTAGTATCATACAATAACACTCTCACACACAGAATTGCTTACAGCCTGAAAATAAATTTCAAACATGTCATTTATACAACTCAGCACACAATACTCAACACCCCTGATCTCATCAACAAGATTAAAGAACTGTGGTCAGTGCAGCGAACTATGGTCAGTGCATCGAACAGTGGTCAGTGCGTCGGACGGTGGTCAGTGCAACGGACAGTGGTCAGTGCGTCGGACTGTGGTCAGTGCAATGGACTGTGGTCAGTGCATCGGACGGTGGTCAGTGCATCGGACGGTGGTCAGTGCTTAGGACTGTGCGACAGTGCAAAAGAAGTGAGCAGTGAAAATAAATAAGCAAAAGAAGTGTAGTGATAGAAACAGTGTCGTATCAAGATATAATCAAGTCAAGACTATCTGTACATAAATCAAGTATTTTTAGCGTACCTTTAAGCAAAAATAAACGTTTTTGTTAAAATAATATCCGTGTTTTAATTCGCCACATAGAATCGTAACAATACTGTGAGCCAGGCTCTCAAGCGTGCCGCGCTCGCTCGTGTATGGCCGCCTCGCACTCGGGATTAGGGCTCTCGGGAGCTCGATCTCGCTGCTCGGGATCGGGGGCGAGGGCTGCCCTGCCACCCGCCAAGGTTCTCGCGTCTAGACAGAAAAAAACCGGTCCAAGTGCCGGGTTCGAACTTCTCAAAGATAGCTGGTCAAAACTAGCTCCGTGCTCTTATTTTATTGCTCATTCACATTTGGGAGGCACAGTAGAACAGAAGGATATCCCATTTTTTGTGAAATTGAGTAATTGGCATTATACAAAACTTCAAATATTATTATTTTAGTGTAATATTTAAATCCGATATGGACTTATATGCAAGTGTACTATGTTTAAGAGTTTAAAAATGTACTGGGAGGAGGAATGTACTATGAGGGAAGTTAAGTTAAAACCCTCAGTATCTCAGAACCATGCCAATATGGGATAGCCTCTTGTTCTACTGACCCCTTCACTGCTATCGTAAACGTCAGTGCAAAAGTACCTTCTTTCTCTCCTTCCAAATCTCAAATTTCCTTAGGTGTTGCTTGTTCATTACCATTGCTATATTGTCCTCTTAGAGTGATTGCCCTAATGTTTTCGGAAAAACAATAGAGTCGTTATGAGTCTGACTAGATGGTGACTCCCTGACCGTGGTTAGCGTTTGATCTTCTATATCCAGTGAGCTCAATAGACCAAACGTTGCTTCAGACACTACTCAAATGGTATGCACTAGCAGACTACCGCACCGCGACGTATAAAATTACAATAACGACTTTCTCGAGATCTAATTTCTTCTTTTTATTCCATCAATCTCAACATTTTTGCCCCTTGACTTACGGGCCCGCCGGCGATCGCCCAGCTCCCTTCCAACCGGGGGCGCGAACGCCAGCGCCAGCTGCGACGCCGCCACCGGCGCCAGCGCAGTGCCCGTTGCCGCCGCCAGGTCGCGCAGCTGCATCCACAGGCGCCGGTGCGACCACAGCGCTACGCAGGGACGAACGGGCAAACCTTTTTTTTTTACGAAAATCAGCTGTTACTGTGTCATCCTAGCGAGAGCTGAAACATCATTCACGGTGACGTCACTGTGGTGACGTTTAACATCCCAATTGGACGAAACCATCAACAGCTTATTTATGTCAACTGCCACGTAAGGAAAACGCAAGTATACATTCCGCACGGGCGAGTGGTGAAAGTTTTATAATTGCAATAGAGTTTATTTGGCATGATGAGGGGGGCAATAATGATGAATCGAGGTCAACGATATGAGATTTCCAACAAGCGTAGTTGTTAGAACATGTTGGAGAAAAAATAGGTGATGACATCCAGACAGAATAAATTCAAACTGTAAAATATCTTAGAAAGAAACTAGAAATACACAGTACCTTCTTAAATTGATGAAACCTGTTGTGCCTATACCAAGGGGCGACCAGAAGGGAGCAGCTGGGGCAACTTGCCTCAGGCCCAGACTTAATTGGGGCCCCGATTTTTTTCATTGAAAATTGTGGTCAATTAAACCAAATTTAATTGATGATTGATTGATTGTATTAATCGGAGAAACCACGGAAAACTACCGATCAGAGCAGCGGGCCGCTAGAATTCTCCTTCAGACAGAGTCAAAACTCGACGTAGCTATCTGGCTTGCGTCGAAAATCTTGCCACCGTTGGGACTCGAACCCGAGGAACTCCCGCTCAAAGGCACAGCAACCAAATTCGACGATGTAAGTTATTTCTGATGCATGGAGAAAGGCATTCTGTTTGTGAATTGGGAGAGGAGGGAATATTTTGTTTGAAATGAGGGACCCTCATAGACCAACTGCTCCAGGCCTCGGGTTTTCCATGGGCCCTCTGCCTATGCCAGTTATACAAGTGACAGAAACAATGATGCAAACCCCAATAAAAGGGAGAAGATCATTACGCAAATTAAAAATTGGGCGAGATCTGCCAATTTATAGCCGGGTGGAACGCAATACAATTCCCAATTCCTAACGATGATGCTGATTACTGCGACACTCAGTTTCTGACCGTAGGTGCAGAAGTACGAGAAGCCTTACGCCTACAAAACACACCTGTCTTTTCTGGGAAACAATTAGTACTGGCTTGCTTTTGTCTTTCAATGAATTCACGATAAGGGGGAAATGAAAGATGAGCACTTATGAATGGGAAAATGATTCAGATGAAAGAGTATGTGGTGGAATGAGAAGGCAACTACCTCACTTTCATTCATGAAAACTCTTTGACGAGGCACAAACCCGTAGCCAGCGAATGCAAGTGCTTGGAAGTTGTGGCCAGGGGCAAGAAAGACATCATTTATTTTGTTCGGCAGTAGTGGTGCATATTCTTTGTGCCTGAAGTCAAGACCCATAAGATCAACGAACAATTTTAGATATAAAGAGTCTACCACCTAACTATGTCCTCCAACATCGATATTTGGCGCCGTCTTCATCATCGTGAGTGCGATCAAATATCAATATTTGATATGAATTATTATTATTATTATTATTATTATTCCCCATTTCTTATATATGTATGTGTATATGTATATATATATATATATATATATATATATATATATATATATATATATATATATAAAATTTGTTTTTCTTTTGAATATGAGAATGTATTTTTCTCCACAAATATTTATAATCCTGAAATTTGAACTGCTTGTATAGGTATTAATTCCTCTCCGCCCCCCCCCCACCGCAATTAATTTTATAATTTTATCTGCTATATGTTCCTTAACTTTTGCAACCATACAATGGCTTTTGTATTGTTTTTTTTTCCTTTATCTGTAACTAAATATTTTAGAGTTATCCATCAATTGTAATTTAATTAATTTTTTTTCTATCTTATTGTGTATATATTTATAAAAAATTTTTGTATCTTTCTGTATTCTTTAGACTGACGATGACGGCAAAGCCGTCGAAAGCCGGCTATCTTAATAAAGCTGATATGTTGACGAAGATGACTTCTTTTATTTCTTCTTATAAGAACGTCAACAACATCCAATCAGAATTCCCACAATTCAGTTAATATTTTCTACAAGAAAAACATTTTCTGGTGGAGTAAATACGTTTTGTATGTTAGTACTGACAATTTTCGTAGTAGAAGGTTTAAAAGCAGATATTCTTTTTCATACGTTATTATTAAAGATCTACATAATGATACGTTATTATTAAACTATCTACAATTCTCCACTCACCACCTCACCCCGCCGACATCGTGGTCGCCTCCACGATGTAACCTCCCTCTTCCCCATGTAACGCGCGCTTGACCCCACCCCTAAATAATTACGTAACGCTTCTGACAGCCCCCCTCCACTTACAGTAAGTAAAAATATATTATGTAACTGAAAAACCCATTTGTATTAATTTTTCACCGGGAAAGATGGCTCAGGACATCCACTGATGTCACTGCAGTCCCTCTGACTGGGAGGTTCTAGGTTCGAGTCCCGACAGTTGGCAGGATTTTCGACATTAGCTTGTCAGCTAGGTCGAATTCAGTCACTGTCTGGAGGAGAATTCTAGCGGCTGGCTGTACTGATCGATAGTTTTCCGTGCTTTCTCCGATGAACACCATACGAATGCCGGAGCAGTACCTAACAAATGGGCCACGGACCGCGCGCGATCTTTCCTTCCTCTTCCTTGTCCTATCTTCACCCCTTACACACACACTAACATGCACTACTCTACCACATATGCCAGGAGACCGGTCGGGAGCTTAGAGCCTGTCCTGGCTGGGGCGGTGCCCCGTTGGTGGGAGATACCTGGTTAGGGGACAATCTGCTAGCTGTCGATAGGTCGGCGCCAGATTTCGTCAAGCGGGGGAAGACCACCACCACTTCCCGAACTACAAAACACGCACTACACTTACGGGACTAATGACCATAAGTAGTTGACACGCCTGGAATCACTAGCAATCAATCATGTATTAATTTATTTGTGTTATATATTAAAATTTATAACAATGAAAGTTAGAATTAGTTGGTGATGCTGACCACACCTAACAATAAAATTGGAGATAATTATTGAGTGAAGGAAAGACACACATGCAAGACCATTTCTGACAAGAATCTGTGTACCCGCTGTCGTTGATGATGCATAGGCAATAGACTATTGTGCCAATTTAATTGGATTCTAGTATACACTAATAAAGATCTGTTTTGAATATTTTCTCTGTAATCTAACAGATTCAATCATTATATCATTGATGAAATTTTTTTTCATTTGTTCTAACAATTATATCAAAAATTTATTTAATTTATTTACATTTTTTAAACTTAGTTAATATCTTAAAGGTTTAAAATGTGATTGAATAAAAGGTATTATTTCAGCAAATGTTAAAAGAAAAAAATATCAATGTTAAGTAACACTAAGCCAACATCCCCTACCCCTATGTAACACAGTGTAACGCTGCTTCAAACTCCCATCCCCTCCTTAGTGATACGTAATTTATGGATGATCCCAAAGAATTAGGGGAAAAGTGGGTAGAGCATGTATGGACTAGAGAAGAAGGGGCTGGATGGGCAGAGTGGGAGATTTCGGCAACTATGGCAGGCTCGATAGGGTGAATATTCTACAAAATGTAATATGTGACTCTGGTAACAGTATATTATCCTCAATTATAAAACAATAATTAAAATGAGGGTTTTTGTATTAATGTCACCCTACTATCTTCCTCTGGATACATAATGAATGTGAAAAAAATCTGTTCAAACATCAAATCATTTAGCTTCCACAATTGGCTGTTTTACTTGGATAAAAGCAAGAAAATATGATTCAGATAACATTTTAAAATAAATTTTATTTAAAAAATATTTTCACTTCTTTACATAAATAAATTATTTACATAGTATTTCTATATTAGTTTGTATGATCATCGACAACAGTAGAAAAGTTAATACATTCTCATCTTCCTATTTCTGCAGAAGAGTATGCATTTTGGTAGTGGTTGCTCATCAATACAGCATATTTCAACATTTAGAGAATCAATTAAAACTAGAACAAATGTACGAAAATGCTTGGTCTTATCACTTCAACTTTTCTTTTGCATCATTTACCTCCTGTAGGTTTTCAACTCTTTTGTCTCCAATAAGACCATTGTATTATTGTTATTGCCTCAATCAAATACTACATATGCTGCGCATTCCTTTCATTACAGGAAAGGGGCTTAATGTTCTTGCAGCTCTTTTAACCCATCTTCTAACTAGTAAGCATCTTTCAATGAAATTTCATTAAACATTGCTGAAAGTGCTACATCATAGCCCCAACCTCCCTTTTCCACATCACTATGAAATAGGCACTTTTAATACTTGTCTAAGACATTAATTCTGTATGATTATAAGTAAGATTGTGCAATGCTTAGATATACAATGCTTTATTTCAGACATATTTTATCAGCGGTGGTTCTGAGAACATTTTGAAGGTTGTTGCAACTATGACCCATAAAATTAATTTGTTGCACTGTACTGAAGAACTGTACTGTACTCTAGAACCCCAAACCAGCGAATATAGATGGAACTACACAAATCAGTATCAGAAAAATTGTTTCTTGTATATGATTAAATTAGGGAAATCTGAATAGAAATTAAGGAACAGGATGTTATATGAATGAATGAATTATTTACACACTCAATCATTCATACAATTAATCATTAATGAATTCTTTGTTTATTCATTTAGACACAATAAGTAATAGTATATATGATGACAGATGAAGCAATAGCAATAGTCGTAGCACAACCACCACCACTACCACCGCCATCCATCACACTCACTAATAATATTCTATCACATATTATGCATGTTTTCTCTTCTAGCATTGACCGAAGTGAAATTTGCAAGAGCACGCCCATGTGTTGGTCATCTATTGCAGCATGTCTTGAGGCGCTAATAAAGCTTAGGTAATGAGCAACTATAAAAATGAGAGAGAATTGTACTCATAGCTTGATTTTCATGTATATCTGTATCTCATTTATTTCAAATCTCCTTTTTTTGCATATTTACATGGCAAATTTCAGACATATTTTGGCATATTTACATGGCAAATTTCAGACATATCATTGGCGATGGCCACAGTGCAGCCGAAAAAGTTTTATGCTAAAATAAATACATACGACCAAACAACGCCTCAAATTCATTTACATGATGCAAACGTCGTTAATGCCGCACCATTTCCAACTGTTTTTTGTTGTCAGTGTTGCCTCCTAAACATTTTTCATGCTTACATTAGGACTTGCAGAGACGATTAAATTCTTCCAATTTATGAACTTTAGTTTTCTCATTCTCATGAGGTTGAGAATCATATGGTAATCCTTTCAAAAAATATAAAATACAAAACAAAACAAAAAAAGACACTATTATTCAACATTAATTATTAATATATCCAAAACAGACATAAAATATTTTAAAAAATGTATTACTTGAAAGAAAAAAATTAATACATTGTTTGTCTGATAGTTTTATTTTTGGCTTAATCCTTCAACTAGGAGAAGAGTTAAAGCTGCTTTATCTTTCGTTGTTTCTGGGAGTGTTCCTTCGTTCACGATAGTACAGTTATGTGATGTATTTATCTAGGATTGAGAACTATTCACAAATTTATAACTAAAATAACCAACAATAAGTACTGGAATATTGTGAACTAAGATTGTGTGCTGTACTGTTCGCTAATTTTTTATAATAGACATTTCTCCTCTGCTTATTTTTTACACATCACTATTGCATAGAAAGCAATGAGTTGTTCTTCTGATAAGCTACATTTTATGCAAAATTAAATTGGCTGCCATGAATATGTTAGATAAATGCATGGGGATAGAGGAAGTGATGTGTGAAAAAGATTGAAACTGTAAAGAAGTTGAATGATTTGTGTTGGAGGCTTTGGAATTCCAAAGACCTGCTTTCTTCTGAGGATAGAAAACATTTCAGACTTTAGAAAACAATCCTGATTTCCTAGGAAGTGAGGAAGTACTTCCTATTCATTCAGGTTTTAAGAAGCCTCTTTATAAATATTATATAAAAACATCATATGTTTTCATTCACGTGTGTGACTTATTTTCTTGAGAACGTTGTGGCTTTTGAACAGTGGCTTAGCACACAAAATTAAAAGGGTAGGTAGTACAACCAAGAAGAAATAAAGAGATCTCATCCGACCCCTCGCTGAAGATACAGAAATGTATAAAAACCCTGTGTCATGATCCCTTTGGGCACAGTCTCCTGACTTTTGCTGAATGCAGCTAGGTAAGCAAATCAGCTCAACTTATTATTTTCCCTATTTTATAATATCACTTGCTTTTTGTTTTATTTATTATTTCTTTCCCCCCCTTTTTCTGAACCTTTTGCAATTTTATAGTGTATTTTCTTATTTTATTTTTTTAAAATTGTTAATTGTCTGCAACTATCATTATATTAAATGTGTCTATTATCTTTATTTTGCAATTTTATTTGCTATTGGTCTGTAATAATTATAATTTTAAATGTATCTATTAATTATATTATCCCCCTATTTTGTAAAGTCATTTGCTACTGGTCTCTATATTACTATCCTCCTTGCATTTCATATTTTGTAATTTAATTTGCTAATTAACATCATTTTAAAGTAACTATTATTTATATTCTTTTTCCTGCTTTGTCTTATTTTGTATTTACTTGGTATTTTATTTATATTTTATTTTGTTTATATTTGTAGCCTGATGACGACAGCAAAGCCGTTGAAAGCCAGCTCTCTAAATAAACATATTAAGTTGACGGAGATGACTTCCTTTATTTCCAATTAACAATATTGATAACATTACAAAATTTAACCAATTTTCATTCAATTAGAATGTGCTACTCCTAATATTAATATTAATATTAATAATAAATTCATAATAATATCAATAGTAATAATAACAATAATATTGATAATGCATTACAAAATATTAATTATTTCACTTAAAAAGTATCATTATAAAATTATTTAATATTTATATTATTAATGATTATTAATTCAATATTTAATCATATTAACTATCATATTAATTTATCATACTTTAGTGACATTTGAAAGGGGCCATAATGAAGTAAGCTCTTATCATGCATCTTAAAATTTAATTGGAATGTTTTGCAGTAATACTTTCTCTTCACAACTGATCCATCACTCCAGCCCCCTGATAATCCTTCTATAGTGTGAATTAATTAAGTTTTACAAATTATATTATTTTGGGAATGGGAAAGTGTATTTCATACCTTGCAACTCTGTGAAATATGTAAACAATCCATTTTGTTGCCTCCTTCTTCCCTGAATTGTGACTTAAAAAAATAAACATACCCAGCTACACACACATTCACGCTCAGAAACTAATCAATATATTCTGACATGCCTCCAGGTGAGAACAGACATGTTTAACTCAGCAGTTGAAGTGATGTATGTTTGTTCCATAAGAAGGCCCCACACTTGGATTTCTTGTTTGGCAGTAGCTATGCGTGCACAGTTTTACTTTACATTTGTAAGGAGGTACCTACTTTTTTTCTCATTTGATGGCAGTGATGTGCACACAACTTTTTCTTACGGAAAATTGAGCCTGCAAAGACATCACAAACAGTCTATCCTAAGACTTTTCTGCGAGACACTGCTCTGAGATAGGGTTTCTCATATTGTAGCTGGCAGGGTGCTGCCTCATCACATGGGCTTTTGCCTTCCTCTCTCATAATTAATTTAGAATTGAAGAATTTATATACAAATATTTATTTTATGTTCTATGTATTAATTTTTTCCTTTGGTGGACATATCTACTTTATCTCCCCTCATGCTGAGCCACTGCTTTTAATATAAGTGATCATAAGTGAACAATATCCATAAGTCATCATAATACAATTCACATGATGTCAAATGAAGAATAAAACTTGAAATGCTCGAATCTTAGAAGGATCAGTCACTTTCACAGCAAACCAAACAGAAATTCTACAAACATTCATCAGTTCCTCATAAAATTTTGTACTTTGGTAGGCATTAAAAATAAATGTTAGTACGTTTATGGTTTTATCCATCCTCCAAGAGCATTTTCTAATTCCTGTGCTACAGCAATTGATAGTCTGTCTTGAAAACGGGAAGCGCCAATCTGAAGAAGAAGAAGATACCATTTGTAAATGGAGGAAGTTTGCTAATTAAAAACAACAACAACAACAACAACAACTGAAGGAATTATACCATCTCTAATTTACCTGTATTCCAATAGGAAGCCCTTCTTTTGATCTTCCCACGGGGCAATTTGTTGCAGGCATTTGAGTACAATTAAATAAAAAACATGATATTCCATTCATGAAATAACTATACATTTCACCATGTAAAACAGCAGGTTTAAAAAACGTTGGGACCAATAGCACACCATTATCTTTAAGTATATCCTGTGAAAAACATGGTTTTACCACAAAAAAAATGAAGTAGATGTAAGGGCTGTACAGAACAGACTATTACACACTAAAAGATGAAAAGTATCAAGGAGTGAACAGCACTGGTAATGTCATGTATCGTTATAAAATAATGATAAATGAAGTTCGTTAAAATCATATCCACTAAGCGATTACAAAAGGTAATTGTATAATAGTATTGATAATTATGTAAAAGAGTGAAATAAAAAAAATATTAAATATCAATGAATTGAAGAAAATATAAGCTATATTAAAATTGTATAGCACATATTCAGTGGAAATGTAAAAAACTTGGTATATGATACTTCTTAGTCCTCTACTTAAAACGAAAAGCTTTTTAATTTTGATAAACTATGACAATTTCCTAATGAACTCCTCTAATGAATTAGTATATACAACTCTTTCACACGAATGAATTCACAATTTTTGAGGAAGAGCTCTCAATGATCAGAATGACAACATTTAATCTAAAAAGTAATTACTATTTTGGGAAGAGCTTTGGGGTGAAGATTTTCCCCATTCTCAACTCAACATTTGTCAGAGATTATTGTTGGAAGATGATTTTTTCCCCCTGAAATCCCACAAATATTTTATTTGGTCAAAAAATGTATAAAATTAATGAAAGTTGATTTAAATTGTATTTTCAGGATTTATGGATTGTTATTTTGATACTTACCTCAAGTTGTGTTCTTATTTTGTCAATTAACTTAATAATATCAGATCGTTTATTTTTGGGTAAATTGCCAAATAAAAATTTCAGTGGAGCATAAAGCAAAGAATAAGCACAGAAGTCAGACATTCCCACAAATTTTTTCAACCACTCCAGAGATGGGCTTTTCCATTCCTAATGGGAACACATTTCAATAATAGTACAAAAAAATGTCAATTTTTAAATTTACATATGCAATAAAAATGTTCACAAAGAAAGAAAATAGTGGACATACATACATTAGGATTGTCATTTTTCTGAAATACGGATTCTAATCCTTCCAAACTAAATAAACATGCTAGCATGATTGAGAAAAGATGTTTCAGTTCTTTGATGTGAATCTGAAAGAAAAATGTAAAAGATCTAAAACTCTTAATACTCTAGTCAAAAAATATGAGATACACTAATATACATATACTTCTTACTTCTTGTGGTTCTATTTTACATTTTGTTTTTAAATGATATACAGCTCTGTGTAATCCAGAGGTAACGTCTGAATTTATTGGAAGAGTAGAATAAGTTTTTACTTCTTCAATATAAAATATACGAAGTTGTGATACATCCACCTGCACATTGTAAAATAAATAAATAAATAATAATAATAATAATAATAATAATAATAATAATAATAATAATAATAATACCAACAACAACAACAACAACAACAACAACAACAACAACAACAATGAAGACACAAATAGATGTGTGAAATAATACAAAATAAAATAAATTTTGAAATGCAGCAGAAAAGGAGGAGGGAAAAAACCAACCATACAAAGAAATTTCATACATGAACATACAAAGAACTTACATACATTTTCATCTAATTTGAGAAAGGGGACCACTTCATCTTTCACCATTAACTTCAGCATAAGAGGTAGATCTTGAGCATAGTGAGCCATTGGCCCAACAGAAAAGAACCTCCACCAGTCTGTGTCATCAGTTCTGGGCAAATGACCAATATCAGACACTGTACCTACAATGATGGAGAGAAATAGTATATCAGATTGTTTGGAAAAGTTTAATTGATGTATCACTAATATAAGGAAATTTAACTTTAAAATACAGTAAACATTTAGGACATGAAGGATACAGCACTTATATAGGATATAGCGTATATTATGGGTGTTGTTGTTAAGAAGCAAAATTGATCATTCTATATTTGTGATCGTAAATAACAAAACTTCAACTGCTGGATTTCCTCATTCAATTGGCATCTTGATAATTCTTCTCATTTCTTCTTTCTTTTCTCAAAGCTCTAGAGTCCAATGTGAGCCTGACCTGCCTTCATGATCCCCCTCCATTTTTCTCTCTTCTTAACATTCTTCCACACCTGATAACTTTTATCTCTGTCGCATCATTCACATCTGGGATCCATTTCCTCTTTAATCTTCTGCTTTTTCTAATGCCAATAATTTTGCTTTTATAGAGATTTCTTGGCGTTCCTTCTACTCCCATTCTTTCCACATATCCCAGCCAAAGAATTTACCACTCTAGTTATATTTTCCCCTTCCAATACATTATTAATTTCTTCATTATATCTTATCTTCCATATTTCTCCTTCATTCTCTGCACCAATTTATTCTTATAATATTTAGCAATAAACCTATCACAGTTTTTCTACTGGAATATCAAAATGTCATCTTGAGTTATTCAAACTTTCAGTTTCCAACATTCAATTTCCAACTTTTCAGCACAAACAGTTCAGAAACAAAAATTCATAAAAGGTGCAAATTCCATTCCCCAAACTATGCTCATTTCTAGCATCCAAAACTGTTGTGATTATCTATTGATAACTTTTCTCAAGGTAAAATACTAAAATGAGAAGGCTCAAAATTTCTGACACTAATGCTTACTATGCTTTAAAAAAATTATCTTTTCAAATAAATGTAATTGGCAAAAATTAAACATTTGTTGTGCTGACAGATTCAAATAATAATTGAATAATAAATTTTGATTAATATATATTGAAGTAGTGACCTTGTGGCTTCCTGTCATTTAGGGGGAAAAAAAGAAGAAAACTCTGCTATAACTTCATCTATTTTGGTATATCTACCAACATTTTGTCAATATAAAATCATTGACCTCCTCAAGGCCACAAATATAGATATAGCACTTTATACTTTTTACATTAAGGCTACTTTCAACATCTTTTGGCTTTGTCTGTGATTGAGGACAAGCTATCTTTGCTGGTTCTTTTTTATGTCCTACTACATTGTATTTTGTTTTCAGCTTCTTTCTGATGTCATTGTTTCTTTGTTGATCAAGTCTCATGATTCATGTTAAGCGGCAGAAATCTCATGTGGGTAACTTCCAGACTTTGTGTGTCTTCATGTTTTAGATTCTGCATTTCTGAGTAATACAGGAGCATTGGTTTTTGATGAGTTGTGAAATCTAGATTTATCTCCTGTGTCGTTTCATCTGTCCCAAAATGCTTCTTAATTATTTTATTGGTTCAGTTGCATCTGTGTATATTTCTTTAAGGTTTCTGTCTTTTATCCAATAATGTTGCCTAAATAATTTTACAATACCAATAAAATGAATCATCCTAATCATTATTATTCATCACCATAATGTGTTTTCTGGCCTGACAAGCCCACAGCACCAACACAATGTTCAGATGACCTGATCTTACCATTACTTCCAGCAATTTTGAAAATTTCAAGAAATTCTAAGCCCTATAGCATCCTCCCTTCATGATAGTTCACTTCACAGAAGATAACTTACAACCCTCACAATTGGTGGCAGCTCTTGCTTTTTACTTCATTTTTACCTTGGTTAACCCATTTTTGCATGCTCATTTTCAATTGGAACCTTTTTCTGACAAACATATTTTCTAAACCATTTACAGAGAACTATGGTGAAGGTTCAAAATTACTTTTATTCAAATCAGATTTGATGTTTATAAAAATTGCTCTTGCTAATGAGTTGTAAACATAGAGTTTAATGTGTCAAAAAAAGTTAAACTTTGTGACATACCATGGGGAGAAGAGCAATCTGTACCATTTTCTTGAGCTCTGGGATTCTTTCTCTAGGATTATAATGAATACAGATAACAACATTGATAAGAAAATACTCTCTCCAGTGTAATAAAAGCTATTTGCATGTCAAATGAACAACAGACTTCACCTATTTTTGTTTTTTTTTCTTCTCCTTTCCTTTCCTTTCTTTCTCTCTTCTTCTTCTTCTTCTTCTTCTTCTTCTTCTTCTTCTTCTTCTTCTTCTTCTTCTTCTTCTTCTTCTTCTTCTTCTTCTTCTTCTTCTTCTTCTTCTTCCTTCTTCTTCTTCTTCTTCTTCTTCTTCTTCTTCTTCTTCTTCTTCTTCTTCTTCTTCTTCTTCTTCTTCTTCTTCTTCTTCTTCTTCTTCTTCTTCTTCTTCTTCTTCTTCTTCTTCTTCTTCTTCTTCTTCTTCTTCTTCTTCTTCTTCTTCTTCTTCTTCTTCTTCTTCTTCTTCTTCTTCTTCTTCTTCTTCTTCTTCTTCTTCTTCTTCTTCTTCTTCTTCTTCTTCTTCTTCTTCTTCTCTTCTTCTTCTTCTTCTTCTTCTTCTTCTTCTTCTTCTTCTTCTTCTTCTTCTTCTTCTTCTTCTTCTTCTTCTTCTTCTTCTTCTTCTTCTTCTTTCTTCTTCTTCTTCTTCTTCTTCTTCTTCTTCTTCTTCTTCTTCTTCTTCTTCTTCTTCTTCTTCTTCTTCTTCTTCTTCTTCTTCTTCTTCTTCTTTTTTTCTTCTTCTTCTTCTTCTTCTTCTTCTTCTTCTTCTTCTTCTTCTTCTTCTTCTTCTTCTTTTTTTCTTCTTCTTCTTCTTCTTCTCTTCTTCTCCTCCTCCTTTCCTTTCTTTCTCTCTTCTTCTTCTTCTTCCTCTTCTTCTTCTTCCTCTTCTTCTTCTTCTTCTTCCTCTTCTTCTTCTTCCTCTTCTTCTTCTTCCTCTTCTTCTTCTTCTTACTATTACCAGATTTTGATAATTATAGACTCTATCCAGATTAAGTTAACTAGTTATTATTTCTCAAAAATTAAGCAGAAGTAGTACCTGCAGTAGGTTTGTGACCAAACACTCCTGTAAACATGGCTGGTAATCTCAAAGAGCCACCAATATCAGATCCTATTCCAATGACTGAAGCACCAGCTGCTAGAAGAGCTGCCTGCAAATTTTAGAAGCACAAATATATGCGTGAGAAGTACATAATTAAAATATTTCTATCATAGGTATGTGCGGCAAAGTATATTTCTGCCCCTCCTTTTCCATTCAACTCAGAATAAAATTGTAACATTAAATGATATAATTAATAAATACAATTGGTTTTAGGTTGAATGATTTTCAGCTTGATAGATGACTTGTGACATAACAATTCCACTAATTGTGAGGTTAACAGAAGGAAAAATCAGAGATTAAACATATTGACAAAAATAAATAATTAGTTATGGCTAAGGGGACCCTTTCAAAATTTTCAGAAAGGCCATAGTCAGCCCTCTGCAAATGCCTATGATTCTTATAAATTATTTAACAGTCTGTGTCTTAGTGTGAGCAAATTTAAGGAAGGTCCAAAATGCTCAATGTTCAATTCTGAAGAAAGATGGAAGTTAAATTAAACAGAATATAACAGTATTTTATCAATTTTAAAAATAATCTCGAGAAATAGACACTGTATTACAAAAATAAATAAATAAATGAATAAATAAATAAATATTACAGTACCTATGACTTCATTGTACTGTACTATAAATTCTGAATTATGTATCTATCAATATTAAAGTAAACATTGGCCCCTTACATCAATTAATTTAATAAGTATTATGTTGATTTTATTATGGTATGGCTCATAAATAATTAAGTAAGTACATTTTAATAAGTAGACAATTGAATTTATTGAAGAAAATAACTGCTTAGAGTGTTGGATTTTGATGTTGAATCTTCTTGCTCCCTGAGGCTCATGGAATAGTAAACCAGTCAAATTCTGATTAATGTACATAAATGAATATAATGTGATCTTACTCCTGTGGTCAGCTTTCTAACTAAATGTCATAATAAATTTATTACTTGCACCAATGAATAAATAATTAGTTTGTTCCATGCATTAAATAGTAAATACTGTGTAGCAGTTGTCAAGAAATTATCATATCAAATTCTTGAAAATAGAATAAATAATGAAAAATTGATCTGAACATTCCTTAAAGATAATTAACAGTGAGCAGTACTTTTCCAAACCGCTTCTTTAATCTTGGAATGAAACTTGCTAATTTGCAAAACGTGAAAATAATTTATAATAAGTTTTAAAAAGAAGATCCAGCTAACAAATACAGTGGGACCATTTTATTAGTGTGTCGCGATCGTGGAAAATTCTGCTCGGCCGACGCGCCATGCTTTTCAGTCTCGTTGAATAGCCCGTTTGTGACGGCACGCTCAAAGTTCGCTCTCTAACAGAAAGTGTTTGTGTACGACACACATGAAATGTGTCAAATCATTATGTGCATCGTATCCTGGAGCATTTCTTATAAATGTTGACAAATGAAAAGATTAATTACGGTCATTTTCAACAGTACTTCGCCATCGCTCATACTACTTCAGTTTCCTTAAGGGCTTACTTGCCGTTTATGGAGACAATTACCATATGTAGTTCGAGGCCTGCACGCTCTCCTGAACTGACTCCGTGCGATTTCTGAAAGATCGCATATACGCGACAAATCCCCACACGGAAGAATTACGGCACAAAATATAGGAACAGATCTCTGCAATACCACAGTACATTCTTTACCAAGTCTACCAGAACTTGTATAGATGTCAAGAAAGCATCCGGGTCAGTGGTGAGTATTTCCAGCACCTACTATAACATGAGTACAATTTAAACTTTCTTGTAATGAAAAGCCACCTTCCGTCTACGGCAATTCTATCGGCAGCCCTGTCTTGATTTCCCCGGCATCCGTGGCCTCCTTCGTCGAGGCCAAATCTAGCGACTTGATGTATTTTGTTAAAAAAAACTGTACATGACGTGTGGGGGAGAAGAGTATCTGAGCACGTTTTCTTGAGTACCAGAATCCCATCCCAATATTTTAACGATAAATAGTTGAGATGAATGAAAGTTAAAACAACAACAACAACAACAACAACAATAATAATAATAATAATAATAATAATGGCGCGAGATTAACAACATTTGAAAAACTATAGAGTTTCCCGAGTTATAGAAAATCTATTTGCAAGGGTAAACGAACTGCAGATTTCATTTTTCTGTATTGCTAACAATGTAGTAACTCACTCTCAGCTCTACTCCTACCACTACAAGCAAAAGGAGAGCTCAAGAAAACGTGCGCATAGTGAAGGTAGATATATATCCAGAAGCAGAACAAGGGGCCATCTCAGCATTTGCTCAATGGATCAGGGAAACTGGACAAAAACCTGATCGCGATTGGGGTTATTGACCCGGAAGCTGAAGTACATTACTTGTTACAAGCATTTAAGTCTTTTTTGAAAATTATACAATGCAAATGTAAACTAATTCATTATACTATATCTTGGTTTTGTTAAAGTAAACATTATTTTTCTTTTTGACGATCAGTATAGTCTCTATTAGTGTATAAACAGGGTTGGGCAGTATTCAAATACTTGTATTTGAAATACGTACTTCAAATCCATTTTGTATTTGAATTTGTATTTGTATTTTTGAGTTTTTTTGGACATGCATTTTAGAGATGTATTTAAATACATTTTTAAAATGCAAATCCAAAAAAACTCAAAAATACAGTTATTCAAATATAAAACGAATTTAAATTTCAAATACAAGTATTTAAATACTCCCAAAATTTTTTTAAAAATTTATACAAAATCTAATAACATAAGAAAATTTTGTTTAATTCTGATATATGTACGTTCCATTTAAGGTTTGATTGAATTGAGAGACCTATAAATTTTGTTGCTTTAATATCAGTTAATTGCATATTGCTCATTTTCAATGGAGCCTACGATTGCCGATTTGAAATTTAAAAATGCATTGAAACAGTTTTTCCTTCGTTATCTATTAATATGTTATCACAAAACCAATTTGAAATTTCTAAAATTGTACTATTTATTGGTTCTTTTCTTGTTGTTGCAAAGAACATTCGTGTCATCCGCAAACAGAACTGTTCCATTTTTAATAGACAAGGGCATATCGTTTATGTACAACAGAAAGCGGATAGGACCTAGGATCGAACCTTGGGGAGCCTCATGCTCAAAAGATGGAAAGATATTTATTTATTCATTTATTTTTACGTAAAAACAGTTAAAAACTGTGTGTGACATGGATAAGTAAATAATGTCCTTTTGTGCCAGTATGGTATTTCTACTCTGGAGTTCTATGTTTAAGGAACGAGGATATGCAATCTAGGGCAATACCACGAATTCCATATGAAGATAATTTTGAGAGCAAGGTGTTATGGTCAATAACGTCAAAAGCTTTCGAAAGATCTAAAATATTCAAGGGGTCTTTTGGTCCATTATAAGCAATTTAAAAAAAAAACAGTTTCCGTAGATTTTGATTTTCTAAAACAGAGTTGAGAGTCTGAAAACGCTTGTTCTGAAAGTTCTAAAAAAAAGTTTCCATTCAAGTGTAGAAAAGCCTCTCTAATGTTTTTGAGAAAACTGGCAAAAGAGAAATTGGCCGATAATTTTGAATTTCATTTTTGTACCCATTTTTAAAAAGTGGCTTAATCCTCTCGCTACCGGCATATTAATAAAATGATCGCACTGTACATTTACTGAAATCCACTTGTCTTAATGACATTACTTTCGTCTTCTAAACTGAATGAATGATTAACTGAATTGAGCCAACTACTATGCATAAATAAACATTGTTGTCATTAAATATAAAATACAACACAATTGCAATTTATTGGTCTTCAACCGATCAAAACCCATTTTGACCCAAGAATTTCAAACTGAAGGATGGTGCAACGAATTATGACGGGGGAGGGGCCACAAAATGTGATTCTGTAATGCTTTGAAAGACAAAATATCATGAAGAGAATCATGGGATACTAGTGGAGAATATTGACATACCAATGTGTACCATGCAAAGGGGAGTTACAAGTTGCTGGAAGATTTATGACAGACAAATCGATGGCGAATCCTGATCGTTATTTTAAGTATACCGCACTTTATGGAAGCTACCTCTACCGTTGTCTTTTATGTTGAGCTTTTCTGAAATCCCAATACTATAAAATTCCGTCCTTAATAATTTTTTTATAAGACAATTACAAAAACCACTACCTTCTGTGTCATTAACACACTCCATGTTTCCAAACACTTAAGAGAAGCGTAACTTACGAACGAGCAGAGAAGGAGTGTTCACCGCAATATTTTGTGGTGTCTACTGTCCGCCAGACGCGCATCCTCCCCTCTCCCCGTCCTTGAAACATGATGAGCCCTAGGTTATCGCGGCTGGTGTGCGGTGCCTTCGCCAGCGCTAGCGAATTCTCTGGACAGCATTAAGAACTGTTTGAAACTCTAACTCACTCTAACGCACTTCATAGCGCTTGTGGTTGCGGAAGAGTGACTAGCTCTCGGTAGCAAAACAGAGTTATTTTTTCGCATCTGTATCGCTTTCGAAATCTCAATGACTTTTTAGAGGATTACCAAACTTATGAAATATTTCTTATACACTTCAAATTACTAGGTATACCAGCGATAATAGTACAACGTGTGACGTTGAGAATTCGCCACTGAGAAAAGTTTATTTTTGTAACATTAGGCAATAGGCTTACTAATTGTAAAAATATAGTATGCAACTTAGTAATGCTTACGTAATACTATTTATACTGCAATTTCTCTCCGAATTAACACATCTCAGTGAACATTACAAGGCTTATTTCAAAATCTATCTTTAAAGAACAGATTTCATTAAGGATAAAAGTCTCTATCTTCAGTATTTTAGTTGTAGGAAAACGCCGAAAAAATGTTGAACTTTGCAATTTTCGAAAACATTATTTTTAACGAACTTGAGACCTGCACAACTCTTAAACGTCCTTCAGACTATCCATTAACAAAGTTTATTATTTTTTTAATTTTGAAAATATTCAAGGGGCGTCATGTAAATTACCCCCAACATTAAAATTTCGGTTTGAAATTCAAGGGGCCGCGACACCAGCCAGATCGGTTGGGGAATATCAATTTTGGAGAAAATCGGCTGAACGGTTTAGCCGGAAGTGTTGTCCACAGAAGGAAGGACGGACGGACGGACGGACGGACGGACGTTTTGCCGTAAATATATTTTTCGGTATCAAGGTATCGGTATTCGGTATCAGGACCCAAATAACATGTATTCTGGCTACATGCCGTGTTAGAGATTATATTTCTACATGTAGCGACGATTTATCCACTTTCTCGTTACCAGGACCCTGTAATAAGTTTTTCTGCCGAAAATTAGCCGTATAAAGAATCGAAGTTAATTTTGGCGATAGATTTCTTAAGTTTTGTAGTTGGCAACATGGACGTCAGAATTACTTGTATGAGATCACGCACATTTGACGTTAGTGCGAAAAAACGGCGGTGCTGTTTATCTCCTCATCCGCACAATTTGCTCGGGTTGTGATTCGCTGCGCGCGCGCGCGCGCGTGTGTGTGTGTGTGTGTGTGTGAGTGTGCGTGTGCGTGTGTGTGCGCGCGTGGGGTGTGCGTGCGCGGGTGTGATGACGCAATTTTTCATGTCATAAACTGATAATATATCATCATAGGGAAAACTGAGAGTACTCCAACGTTATCACGTCGAAAATCAATTTCAAAACTTTATTTATTTTTCTTTATGAATTTGGCGTCAAAATTGGTTGAAAAAATTCCTTCAAATTAAATTATTTTCCCCTGTATCTGCAATTTTTTTCCAGCGTGATACATACAATAGAAGCTGAGAAAAAATAAAACATGAAAAACACGTTTCTCGTATCTCTGCAACAGATTGCCCTAGGAGGCTCATTTTTTGTGAATCTACGGCATCTTTTACTCTCTTTCACATGAGCATCGCGATTATCGATTTGGTTTGGGGGCATTTTTCAGCGCCTTATTCGGATACACCTTTGTATTAAATGTTATTATTTTTTAACATGATGCTTTGTGGCTATTTGCTACCAATTCAAATAACCAGGTTCAATCAACAGAACTTCCAGGAATAGTAATTCTGTAAAGTCTTTAGTAATTCTGTAGATTGCACGTCCACATAGGAAAGAAGGTAAGAAGGGGTAAGAACAGGTAAAAAGGTAGCATATTGTATGTCGAACTCATAAGCAAAAATAGAAATAGAATGACGATAAGATTTCAGTACCGGGCAAATTTATATGCATAGAAGGGCAGAAAAATGATGACATATTTCTAGATCAATATTATGTGAATTCCCGTAACGTGCCCGAGCAGGAAAGTAATAATATTAATAAAAGTAGAAAGATTAATCATTTCTTGATAGTTCACAAATTAGTAAAAAACTTAATTTGTATTATTTATTATACATCATTAGAAAGTATCACACACCATTAAAAGGCGACTTAACCTTCTGAATGAAATAAACATAATACTTTTCGTAACCATTTTTTGCTATTCCTTTTTTCCCTGTCGTATTTTCGCTGACGTCATCAAAATACTACTCTCAGGGCTGAATTTACCTTACATAAGAATAAAAATGACAACTTCAAATGTGTCGTTTCCTATTACATTAAGAACACGCAGTTCAAGGAGAACTTTTTGGGGGTTGGCGACCTTACGTGGGCCTAGGCAGGGCTTAGAGTTGCGACATCGACAAGAAAACATCGATGTTTCCAAACATCAATATTCAAATAATCAAAATTAAAACATCGATGTTAATAATACATTGAACAAAAACAATCGATTTTTTAAAACATCGATATTTTAGAGTTGGTTTAGTAACCTCTAAAATTTAATTTGTGCGCTACGAAATTTAATTTGTCAATAACCGTCCTGACTAATTTATAATTAAAATTTAACTGAAAACAAAGTTATAGAATGTCTCTCCATGAGCGAAATACAGGAAAGACGAAGGAAATACCAGGCCATCACGATAATCTCGAGCAACGGATGGTAATCTGCTCGAAGAAATAACAAATCGCTCGATATCAATCGAATCGATCGAATACAAGCAGATATTTGTACCATCAGTTATTGTTTCTTATATTAAATTTTTCAAAATTGTGATAATGGGCATCTTTCATCCACGAACATAACATTGAAAAAGTAAAACCATCGAACCCAAAACATCGATGTTAAAAAAGCATAGGTTTCAATACATTGATGTTTAAAACATCGATATTTTTATAGAAACATCGATGTTTTGAATATATCGACATTGATGTCGATATATTCAATGGGCATTGGGCATGAATATGTGTTGGGCATACTTCAGTTTTCATAACGTGGCGCGTGAAGGTCCATCTTCACGATGGAATATGGCACGGCTTTCTCGATCGTGCCGCTAGATGTCGCACGATCGCAACCGCATCGAGCAGTGCTGCAAATATGATCGCAACTGTATCGAGCGACATCTAGCGGCACGACCGACAAAAGGGAAAAGCCGTGCCATATTCCATCGTGAAGATAAGCATTCACGCGCCACGTTATAAAAACCGAAGAATCACTCGCGTAAACTCTGAATCTCCTCCACATCACACAGCGTTTTGTCGCTTCAAACGCCACGTTGGCACCAAGTAATTTTGTTCGCACGCATGCCAATCTCTCGTGGAGAAAAAGTCCCGGGCTGTAAAACTTCCATAACATCGATTTACGTAGGGGTTGGTTCCAACTTCCTCCAACTTAAATTGTATAACCCCCCCCCAAAAAAAAACCCCTAAGCCAATGCAATGGCAGGTGGTTTCCGGGTCTCACCTCTCCGCCGGAGGAGCCTCCGGCGGTGCGGCGGGTGTCGTGCGGGTTGCGCGTGGTGCCCACGGAGGCGTTGAAGGACTCGAAGAACATGCAGAGCTCGGGGCAGTTGCTGACGAGCAGCGGGATGGCCCCCGCGGCGCGCACCCGCCGCACGGCCTCGGCGTCCGCCGACGCGCGCCGCCCCGCGCGCCGCAGCGAGCGCAGCCCCGCCGTGTGCGCCAGCCCTGCGCACCACGCACCACATCAGCTGTTAGAAATGCACTCAAGAAATAGACATTGTATTATCAACAACAACAATAATAATAATGATAATGATAATGATAATGATGGTGATGGTGTAGGTGGTGATGGTGGTGGTGATGGTGGTGGTGATGGTGATGATGGTGGTGATGATGGTGGTGATGGTGGTGGTGATGGTGGTGGTGATGATGGTGGTGATAATGATGATAATAAATATTAAACATCTCTACCCCCCCAGTCCAACTTTAATGAATGGAAACAACAAGAAATACATGGAAGATACCCTAAACTCTTGTTTCGAGATGATGTAGACAGACGTTCCTCGGTGGAGTGGCTTTTGGAGAAATAAATATACCCTGAGACCGAGGGTTTTATAATATCAATTCAAGACAGAGTTATCAAGACCAGAAACTATCGAAAGTGTTGTTTAAAAGAAGATGTGGTGGATAAATGTAGGAAGTGTGGAGCTGTAGGAGAAACTATAGAACACAGCACAGCTGCATGCTCTTCCCTCTCAGACAGTGCTTACTTAGGAAGGCATAATCAAGTTGCGAAAATCGTGAACAGGGCAATTGAAATAGAGCATCAATTATTGGATGAATCGACACCGCCATTCTATAAGTATACCTCTCCTCCAGTGCAGGAAAAACGTTCCACCCTTTTGTACTGGGACAGACCAGTTTTAACTGATCGTACTGTCGATTACAATATGCCATATATTCTCCTTATAGATAAAAAGAAGAAAGAAGGAGTAATAATAGACATCGCAGTACCATTATCCCACAACATCAAACAGAAAGAAATAGAAAAAATTTCGAAATATGAAAACTTATCTTACGAACTAAAACATGTTTGGAAATTAAATGCTACCAGAACATACCCACTCGTGATATCGGCGGAAGGCCTGGTCAGTAAAAACTTCCTTAAAAACTTAACAGAACTTAAATTACCTAAAAACGTTCTGAACATGGGACAGCGCGCAGTTTTGTTGCAAACATCCCATATCGTATGAAAATTTTTATCTGAAGTCCAGATATAAGATGAAGTTCTTCTTCTGTGACCGAAACTGTCCCCGAAACAACTCCGAGGAAGGTGAGCATTTCTACCAGCAAAAATAGCTGAGAAAACCTAGGATAATAATAATAATAATAATAATAATAATAATAATAATAATAATAATAGAGAATTTGAGAATAGAAGTAAAGCAGCAACTGACACGATAAAATAGATCAACGAAATTAAAAAGGAACTTAAATTATCAGGGATCACAGAAAAAGACATTCAAAACAGGAACACATTTAGATCTCAAGTGCAGTCATGGCGGATTTTATTTGGAAGAAGTTCCAAAGTGTAGAACAGGAAAAGCTTGAACCGAAGAGAGAAAAAGGCGCACAGTCAAAGGATGAAAGAAATATGGGCACAAAGAAAGGCTAAGAAACATATCTGAATACTTTGCGTAGCCCCATTTGAACGTATTCTTTCTACAACAACAACAACAACAACAACAATAATAATAATAATAATAATAATAATAATAATAATAATAATAATAATAATATTCTTCACTCATAGGATTAGGCTCTATGAACCTGTTCCGGTGCCCATTTTCCTCTTCGTCTTCCAATATCTCTTCTCCCCACTGCTCTATAATCCCTGGCGATTGCCGGTAGTCTCGTGTTTGGCATTCGCTCCAAATGTTTGTTTCATCTTTGTCTGTTTCTTCTCAGAGTATCCAGCAAATGGTTCAACCTTCAATTCCTGTTTTATATCCGTGTTTCTCTTTTTTTTTTATCTAAAATTGTAACCGAGAGTGCTCCTCTTGAACTTCATTTCTGCCACATGGATTCTCAATTTGTCCTTCTCTGACATTACTCTTATTTCATCTCCATATATGAGTACTGGAATGGCAACAGTATTGAAAAATTTTACCTGTGTTTCTCTCCTTGTTTTATTTTTTAAGTTTTAAGATTTTTTAATTTTTTAAGTTAATGATATAATAATAAATAATTAGGGGGCTGATTTCTATGCCGAGTCATATTTTTATCAGTTGATTTAGGGCACAGCTATGTGAAATTTCTTGACATTTGGTTAGAATTCGATGGTTTGTAATGATTGATCGATTGCGATTCCGGGTGCGCCCACTAGTATGGTCATTAGCCCCGCAAGTGTAGTGCGTGTTTTGGGTCGGGAGGTGGCAGTGGTCTTTCCCCGCTGGATGGCCAGATCCGGCGCCGACCTACCGTCAACTAACGGGGTTTCCTAAACCAGGTATCTTCCACCAGCGGGGCACCGCCCCAGCCGGGACAAATTCTAAGTCTCCGACCGGTCTCCAGGCATGTGTGGTAGTTTAGTGCATGTTAGTGTAAATGTGTGTGTGTGTGTGTGTGTGTATGGGGAGAGGATAGAACAAGGAAGATCGCGCGCGGTCCGATGCCCCTTTGATAGGGTACTGCTCCGGCATTCGCTTGGTGTTGATCCGAGAAACCACGGAAAACTACGTATCAGAGCAGTCGTTCGCTAGAATTCTCCGCCAGACAGCGACTGAATTCGACCTAGCTGAAAAGCTAGTGTGGAAAATTCTGCCGCCGTCGGGACTCGAACCTAGGACCTCTCTGTCAGAGGCGCTGCGTCATCAGTTGATGGATGCTAGGTGCATTAATTTGTTTGTGCATATTTGTATGATTGTTCTTGATGTGCATATTCGTACAATTATAGGCGCATATTTTGTTAAAATAGAGACTACGGGGCGAATTTCTATGACAAGTCATATTTTTATATGTAAATGCACAGTTAAGCTTTCTGTATAATCGCAAATTTCCATTAAAAGTTTTGTATAATTTAACAAATGCCTGTAAAATCCCAACGCGTTTGCTTAGAGTAATTCATCGTTTTCTAAGTTTGACCACACCATCTTCCCGACCGTAGGAACTCGTCATAGCTTCGCAGAACACTGCCTGCTTCCGAATGTGCACTCAAGATCGTTCTCGTACTCGGAAATCTGACACCCTTGCTTCCATGGAACTAGAACCGTTTTACGAAAGCTCGCATCTTTGCTTCAGTCTTTCAGTTGCTTTTAATATGCCTAAGACGAAAGTCTCAGTTAGTGCGGAGTTACGAAGTTTTGTTCGAGAGTTTAGTGAAAACATATTTAGTACCAATGGAGTGATATTATTCTGTAAATTGTGTGAAGTAAAAGTTACTGCCATAAAACGCTTCTCTGTGCTTCAACACTGCAAAACTGCGAAACATGAGAATACTGTAACTAGACATTCTGCTTGAAAAAATAGGCAACGTTTGCTATTCGAAATCCCGACACCAAGTTCACAATGCTCGCAAGATCTCTGCACGATGGTGGTTGCGTCTAATGTTCCTTTCAAGAAACTCAACAACCCAAGTTTCAGACAGTTTCTTGAAAAATATACGCAACGTTCTGTTTCCAACAAATCTACTCTCAGGAAGGAATAACTGACGCCTTTGTTATGAAGAAATGTTGGATAAAATAAGGCTTAGCGTGGGGGACACTAAGATATGGATTTCAGTAGAGACTACAGATGTGGATGGAAGATTTGTAGCAAATGTGATTGTTGGCATGCTGAAAAAAGATCGGTCTGGAAATACGTTTCTCCTCACATGTGAAGTGCTAGAGAAGACCAATCATTCCACCATCGCAATTCTCTTGGACAATTCAATGAAACTGTTGAGGCCGGATTGGGGCAAAGAGAGAAAACATTTTTCTATTGGTAACTGATGCTGCTCCGTATACGGTGAAGACAGCCAAGTGACTTCAAATGCTATGCCATGCCTTGCATAGGGTAGCTGAAGAAGTTAGAAGTGGCTACCCTGAAGTAGACTAATTAATATTCAACTGTAAGAAAATGTTTGTCAAACCTCCAATTCGCATTCAGAAATCTCAAGAAGAAGCATTTTCATTGCCCCTACCTCCCCAACCAGTTATAACGCGTTGGGGGACTTGGCTTGATGCCGCGATGAATTATTGCAACAACTTAGATGTCGTAGAGAAGGAAGTAATGTCTTTCGATCCTACAGAGTTGTCCTCTATAAAAATTACTCAAGATTTATTTTTCAGCCCTACATTAAAAGTGGATCTAGCTTACAAAAGCCTAATTTCAATTCTTTATATGGAGCAATTACGCAACTCTGGAAGTTTTAGGTGTACAACTGAACAGTGCATTGGATGGGGTAAAGTGCACAAAACTGCAATGAAAATGTACCGAAGGAACTGCAGCATCTAGAGAGCAGAAAATTTTAAAAAAATGTACTGGAAAAGAATTTAGGAGTTATGAACCTGCGTGAAATAAGTGACACTTTGTTTTATTTGCAGATTTTCAGAAATTATCTCAAAGTGATTTAACTCTATTCAAGTACGCCCCTCTTATATCGTGTGATGTCGAAAGGAGTTTTTCTCGCTACAAGACGACACTCGGCGATAATAGGAGAGGATATCATTTAACAACCTTGAAATGCATGTAATGAATTGCAACAATCCTGTTATTGAGTGATACTTAAAGAACTCTTTAATTATTCATTTTAACAGTTGATTTTTAAGTTTAGGATTTCGAAGAATTAAAACTTTTTGAATTTTTTAACCGTTTATTGCAGCCTACAACAATTGTTGTAAAAGTGTTTCTAAAAGCGAATAAAATAATAAATAATACTATTCATTAAGTCATATTTTGAATTTTATAGGTAATATTTTTGTTTTTAGGTCATAATAATAATAATAATAATTATAATATAGTAATATAATATAATAATAATATATAATTTAATAATATAATACAATAATAATAATAATAATAATAATAATAATAATAATAATAATAAAGAGGGACCCGTGGTGCAGTCGGTTGCGGCAGTTGTCGCCTCATTATCCTATCACTTTATAATTCATTATTCAAGACTTAACAACCTCGTCTTACCCAGAGATACAGCCGAAAAATCTGATCCCTATAATTACATACGTTAATCTCCCTTCAGGATAGAATATGATTGGGACTCGGAAGAGTACGTGCAGCGTGGTCAAAAATGGCCAATACGCAAATACTATTATTATTATTATTATTATTATTATTATTATTATTATTATTATTATTATTATTATTATTATTATTATTATTATTATTATTATTATTATTCAGTATACATTTTTACATACCCATGACTTACTGTAATGCAAAATTTATGAACTATTTGAGAACCCGGCAATGCTTGGCTATTGCAATGTATTACACATGCTACTAGTCACGTGATTCAGAATAATGCAACCAAAAGCATGTGAAGCATGCTATGCTCTGAAAAATGTTAATAGATGGAAGACTTTCTCACGAGTATAGGTTTGTTCTGTCCTGGTTGGGACATGATTGTCAAGTATCCTGTTATTGAAACGTTCTCCCTCAAGGTTGGGCACGTATTCACTATGACACTGTCGGAGAAATTTGATTTCCGAGATAACGTTCAAGTAATAATTCCGGCCGATATTTCACAATCGCAGAGGCAGAATATGCAGCGAAGATGCGCCTAATACTTGAGGCTGCGGCGGGTTGCCTAGATCTTCTGTTCCGGGGCGCTTGAGTCAGATTAACGCATAAAATCATCATCAACGCGCTTCAATGTGCGATAGACGAACGGACATTTTCATTGACTTATAATTATCTTCTTTGCGGAAGTGCAAGGAATACGTTGACGAAGTTTTTTTCGCAATCGGATGCACGATACGTCAGCGCATAAAATACGATGAAACGAACATTGATTTCTACTTTCTTGCTACGGGGTAGGGAGAAAGTTGTGTAATGCTGCGCGAAAAAACGGCACATTTTCGGCAGAAACAGTCTTACTACAGGGCCCTGGTAACGAGGAAGTGGATAAATCCAGTTTCTAAATTTAGAAAAAAAATCCTCTAACACGTGTTGTAGCCAGAATCAATGTTTAGTGCGTCCTTGATTCCGAAAAATCGATTGACGGCAAAACGTATGTCCGTCTGTCTGTGAACAACGTTAGCGGCTAAACCGATCAGCCAATTTTCTCAAAATTGACATTTCCTAATCGATTTGGCTGATACCGCAGCCCCTTGTATTCGAAACCGATATTTTAATTTGGGGGGTACTTTGCATGAAGCCCTGGGATTTCTTTCAATTAAAACGAAGGCTCCATTGATTTTGATTAAATTTTGTTTTTTGGATAGTGTAGAGGAATGTGTAGGTCGCATTTTCGTTGAAAACTCCGATTTTTCGAAAATTACAAACATTCAACATATTTTCAGCGTATCGTACAACTACAATTATGAAGACAGAGATTTTTCCCTTATTCAATTCTGTTCCTTGAAGTACGGGCGAGAAAGTACGTGCTGTTTCAGTAACAATTGCCTTATATATTGCTTTATATCTATCAATAATAAAGTAAACAATGGCCCTTTACATTTCCTCAATTGATTTACTAAGTATTATGTTAGTGCACACCATTCACCACTACGTACGATACACGAGGCATTTCGTGTGGGACAACAGTAGCGCGTTCTTGGGAGATGAACAAAAAACGTTTGCTCTTCTCGTAATGGACGTGAAGGAATCAGCTCACTACTTCGAGAACATGGCGAGATACATGGGCTCGAATGTGGAATAGCCTTGTATTGATAACCCGACTGGTCTCATTGCATGTGTGGTAGTGTGGTGCATGTAAGTGTAAGTGTGTATAAGTAAGGGGTGAGGATGGTACCAGGAAGAGGAAGGATAGATCGCGTGCGATCCGTGGCCCGTTTGTTAGGGTGCTGCTCCAGCATTCGCCTGGTGAAACCACGGAAAACTACCAATTAGAGAGCAGCCTATCACCAGAATTCTCTCCTAGACAGCGGCTGAATTCGACCTAGGTATGTAGCTAGTGACAGACCTCCTGCTAACTTCGGGACTCGAATCCTAGGATCTCCGGATCAGAGGCACTGCAGTGACACACATTTATGCTCTGAGTCACCTAAACCAGTACACGCCGTCGGTACGTGAAGGTCGGCAAGTTTTTGTTGCCGTGACTTCCTTCGGGTAAAGAATTCTGCACATCCCCTCATTAAAATTAATTTCCCCATAACAACCAAATATTTTTTCCTAAAAGCAAGGCCGTCCAGAATACTTTTTAACTACTTACTTGCAGAGCACAAAGTAATTATTCCAAGTGATTTGAACTTTTCACAGTTGTATTTACTGAATGTAATTGTTTGACAAAATGAGAAAAACTGTAAAACAACGAACATGTCGATAGATCAAAAACGCAAGTGATTTAGATCGGCTTGTTCGGCGTCCCACAGTTCATCGAATCTCGACAAAAATACAGAAATGGCAATACGCATCCCATTCTGGAGATTGATTCTTGATCTATATTTTGTCTTGGCGTGGTTTAACATCCGAAGTTTTCGCGTCTCCCCTCTGAAACTGTCATACCTCCCTGAGGAGGCGTGCCTCACAGTTTGAATAACACTCGCCTAAGCAGTTGACGCGATTGGAATACTCACCCACTAACTCATTAGCTGAGGAACGGTTCGAATAAGCACAATAAGTTTGTAGAGGGAATATCTTGTTCTATAACATTTCGAAGATTGTGTTTATGAGGTACGTTATTTTATTGATTGATTATTTCGTGTTTTCGGGCACGTCAACGGCGATGGCCATTAGTGCCAAAATAGAAATGCATGTATTTACGACGAGAGGTGGCAGTACTAGACTCTTGCATATGAGGAGCGTCGTTTCTAGTTGTATTATGTCCAAAATTTAAAATTTTACAGAAAAGGAAGAAAACACAGTACTCTTGGACGAGAAGTGATATTTAAAAATTGACAAGTCTAACATTTGTCATGAAGTATAACGAATTGGTTTATGTAGGGAATTAAAAAATTAAATTTTTACTTTCTCGTATACGTATACTATGGAGTAATATACGTAGTATAGAGAAAGTTATGTAATGCTGCGCGAACAAACGGCGGATTTTCGGCGGAAAAAATTCATTACTGCGCTCTGGTGACGAAAAAGTGCATAAAACCAGTTGCTAAATTAAGATAAAAAATTCTCTAATACGTGGTGCAGCTACAATCCCTGTTTTGTGGGTCCTTGATGCCGAAAAACCAATTGGAAGCAAAACGTCCGGCCGGTCGGCCGGCCGGCCGTGAACAATACCAGCGCCTAAACCATTCGTACGATCTTTTCCAAATTAAAGAATCCTATGTCGCTCTGGCTCTAGTCAAAGCTTTGAGATTTTATAAAACATTCTTTAAAATTTGGGGGTACTTTACATGAAGCCCCCGGACATTTTCAAAATTTTCTTAAAAACGACTAAGAGCGTAATACTAACGAATAAGAGAGTAAGATAAGAGCAAAATACTCTTATAAAGGTGGCATAGGTCAACATTTCACTGTTAACTCTGAATTTTCGAAAAATGCAAAAGTTTGAATTTTTTCCGGCGTCTTTCTACAACTACAAAATTGAAGGCATGGAATTTTCCTTCAAATACTTTTTTTGTGCATAAATAGTTCTTTCAATTAGGTCATGTAGATTATTTTGGAAATTTTAGTAGTTTTCGTGCAATTGTGCGTGCAATATTTGCAATTTTAAAAAATAACAAAAACGGCTCCAAATGTTTTCTTCCAATTTTTGGTAAGGTTAGTGCCAAACAAACCCTAAGCCGTGACATCAACGCTGTATTCTTTTGTTTTTACAGAGATTTCAAAAATGAAATGTTTTTGACTTGTCTGTAAAACTTGTTTTTAACTTGTCTGTAAAATTTACATTAAAGGCACTTTCTTCACATTATTGTATTTTTAAGTACATGTGCGTGTAATAATGTCAAATAAATTTCTCGAAAACTCAACAGTTTTCTCTAAAAATGAGCACAAAATTCGGCATTTTCAGAAACGCTCAAACGCCATTTTCTCAAAAATGGCTCCAAATGTTCAATAATAGTGCTAATTGCACTGTTTAATATGAAGTAAATTTTTTTGGCGTTTTTTAAAAATTACACAAATGCAATTTTCTTGAAATACCTCTCACTCCGTTAATATGGACATTTCCTCGATTTGTGTGAATTATTACATTTGTGAGTGGAAGCGCTGCAAATGACTTCAAATGAAGCTTTTCGAAAACTCAATAGATTCCTGTGAAAAAGAGCTTAAATTTTGCATTTACAGAAATGCTTAATCGCCATTTTCTTAAAAAGTCTACGAATTTTTCAATGGAAACCTCTATTTAGGACGAGTTTTTTCTCTTCTTTAATATTCTTGAAATAATGATTCAGTTGTTCTACTAGGAAAGCAAAAAGTTGAGAAATTGTCAAAAAATGTACTTTGGGCGGGCAGCTTGCAAGAGGATAAGACAAGTCAGTCCACTCCCAGGAAATTAGAAAACTTTACTTCGAGAACGTCTGTGCCATTCTGTAGCATCTCTAGTTTATTGATTGGTTGTTAGAGTGGTTGTTATAGACAGTATATTCTGCTAAACTCCCAAGGGGAAAATAAACAACTAGGATTTTGTATTGTACATTGGATAGTGTATTTGCATTGATGTTTAATAAAATATAAAGCACAATTTACTTAAGTGTTATTAACTTATTATAGAATTAAAAAAATACAATATCAAAATTAATGAGTATATTCAGGGAGAGTGTGTGCAAAGGGAACAGCTACTCACATGCTCACCCCACTTTCTTAATCTAAACAGTTACAAAGTGTAGTTCCTTGGGGTCTTCAGTGGGAGCAAGTTCTGAATTCAAAACAATCTGATAAAACTGTAATTTGATTTCACTTCTCAGGTTCTCCTCAACTCTCTTCCTCAATAAGTTCTCAATGATAGTCTCCTTTGTTTCAGTATTATTGCTGGTAAATGGTACAGCAAATAGTTCTCGTATGAGGTGTCCTGCATTTCCTCTTTTCAAAATAGGACTGAACAGGTTAAAAAGATGACCATTTCGATAAATTACCTTCATTTTATGAGATATAATGCACTTCCCATCTTTTGTTTTCCTCGGCATTATTCTTATTTCCCTGCCCCCCCTCACACGCATTGCCGCTGCAACACCAATATCAGCTGAGTAGTATATCCAATCAAAAAGTTTAATATCCCGGCAACATAAAAAAACGAGATTAAGACAAAATACCGTGAGAAGGGAATTTGTATCAATTGTAATACGATATGAAAACAACTAATTATTTTGAAGCTTCATTTACGCAAGGATAGAATGTAATTTGAAAGGATTTGAGTGAACAGAATGATAGAGTGCATAAGAAACAACGAAAATATGCTAAACTCATTTTTGTTCATGAATAAACATATGGTTCGAAAGAACGCTCCTCACATAGTTTTAAACACTTCTTTGCAGACATCTAAGTCAGAAAATATTTTTAGAACTGTATGAATTAAATGTTCACATAAACGAAGATCTCGGAATGAAGATTGAGGGGGCAGTGCCGGCCGGTGGATTGCAAGTTAGGAGGGGCGGCATGTATGTCTAAACTATCACATACATTTTACCTCTTCAAAATATTTCTTGAACGAGGAAAACTCTGGCATGTAGAGTACAACTGATTTGCTTGTATCGGGATTTTAATGCTTGTCCAAGACAACTTTTACGTTGATAACGAAAGGTACGATTGTGCTCAAGCAAAAATAAGAGATTCAAAAAAATGTTTCCATCAATCAGACTAGTAATTTATGAAATCATATAAAAGGATCGTTTTTCTCAGCTTGCTGTCAGCCGTGGACTCGCTCAGAGGAATCTTGCTCGTTACACCGACCTCACGCTAAGCAAGCAGGTCGGTCTTTTGTGTCCAGAAATATTTTATCTGCCCTGTGATACGACTAGGGATGGCAAAAAAAATCGTTGGTTTTGAAATATCGATATTTTCCACCAGAAAAATCGATATATTAACATTGATAATTTGCTTTCGATGTTTTCTTCACATCGATATTTTGTTGCCAAAATATCGATTTAAAAATAAAGTAATATCGATGTTTTGGATCATGTTCATTACTTTGCTGCACATTTCGTCTGAGCAATCTGAGTAAGTTTGCGAGCTACTCACGTTATGAGTGTGTGTTATCAGTAGGCGTATCACTGTCTGAATCGATAGTAATGTTAGACATGGTCCTCAGACGTTTTGATAAGTCGTGAATCAGACTCACTCCACTCAATCCAGGGATGTCCCATATTAACATGTCTAGTGTGACCAACCATTGCAAATAGGCACGCATTTCACCATATATTCGTAAATAAAATATGATTTATATGTTTGAGTAAAATTATAATTGTTCAACATTTATTGCAAAATTATTGGAGGCCTTTTTTGTCATTTAGTAGTTTTTTCAGCGCTATTAGAGGCATGAAATGCTGGAGTTTACCTAGCAAGTCTATCTTTCTCATATTTTCGTTAGCTCACTGTGGTGCGCGAGCGCGAGTGCTACACACAATACACGATTCAGTGAAAAGAACTTCGTGAAATTTATCTTCTAATTCCAGTTGTCGGGTAGGTAAGCCAATAATTTATATTTGATAGTGTTTGTTATTACAAATGTTTGGAAGATATTTCGCGAAATTAAAATAAAAGGATTCTAACTTCACTTCTATCCAAAAATGAGTTATAGAATTTGTTGGTCACATATATATTCCACATACGTATTGTAATTAAAATTGGATTGGAAAATGGCTCGTTTGTTAGTCAACATTTAGAACATCGATGTTTCTTTGTCGATTTTTACATAGACATCGAAAACCCTTTAGCGATGTATCAACACATCGAAATATTGATGTTTTGGTAAAATATTCTATCACTAGATATGACGAGCTGAATCATTACGTTGGTCCTAGAAATAGGCAAAGATACGCATGTGAAGGATACTCTTCATTCGAGAGAACAATGTGCGAAAAATGCAATGTAGGGT
Organism: Teleogryllus oceanicus; assembly: GCA_964035755.1. Taxonomy (NCBI): domain Eukaryota; kingdom Metazoa; phylum Arthropoda; class Insecta; order Orthoptera; family Gryllidae; genus Teleogryllus; species Teleogryllus oceanicus. The sequence goes on from CAXIVR010000004.1 coordinate 52,622,508, forward strand.
TATGTGTTAAGGGTTTCAAAAATTTTCACATGTAATACATTATATAATAAATCTCTATTATTTATTCTCTTTTTCTTCACTAATTCAATTTGAAATAAAAGTTCTAAAATGAATCCATGTTTTACTCCAGTAAGCGCCCAGGGAAACCATATGGTATCAGCAAATATTTCGAAAATGAAAAACGTAAATTTCAAAACCCCTTCATATTCACGCGTTTTACGGCTGATATACTTCAATAGCCTTACAATTAAATGCAAAATCTGAAAAAAATAAGGGCGTTAATGGGTTGTCGAGCCTCCTCTTTGATGATACCGGCAGTACCAGTTTTCAATATTTCTGATCCAAACGTCCATGTTATCACCTCCATGATATTGAAAGAGAATTTTCCATCTTTTCATTGAAGAGCAAAGTCCAAGCTCTTTCTGTTTATAACCAGATATTAAGAAGGACAGTGTCCGAATTGACATGGAACACGAAGAAAATAAACATGCGAAGATCGCGACGTCGCAGGATATACGCATAAACCCTATTCTCAACCCACGATTTCGGAGGTAGTGACATTAATATTCAAGGGCATCGGCACACCATGTTATGAGTCTGCGGTGAGTTCCAGTGATACTGCCGATAGCATCAATCTTGGTCAAAACGATTTTGACTATTGTCATTTTCCTGAAAGTTCAATATTTGACCCCTTGGTACGCTTCACTAACACTTTTGGGGTAAAAATGACGCTCCGTTAACACTGACGTTTCATCAAGGAACATACGTTTAAGAGATTACTATAAGAAGGGACCGCTTTGACCCCTAATGCTTGGTCACTATTAGCAACATAACTGTACGTTATGTCCGGTGTTCTATCTGTGGAAGAGGCATTGAAAGGTATCAAAAATGCAGGAGGAATTTCGATATTAGGGGCAGAGCACAATTAAGAATCACATATGGAGAGAGCACGAACTCTGGAGAAGGATCTAGAGAAATTTCAAATAAAAAATGTACGAAGCAAACAATTGAAAATAATTTATTTTTTAAAGACAAAGAAAGACATTGAAATTTTCTGTTAATGAGCTTTGCTGTATCTCTATTTTAATAAAATCAATCAATGTAGAGAAATTCTATTTAATTTTGGCGTCATGGAAACAAAAACTGTTAGTCCCAAAAGTTGGAAAAGGTTTTAATCAAAACCTTTTTTGGGAATTTGACGTACCTCGCACGGCGAGGCCCGGTGAGGGGCACGCCGAAGCGGTTCCGGGGGCGAAGCGCTGCTCCACCACGGCGTTGAGCAGCGGGTCCACGGCGCGCGCGCGCGCCGCGAACGCCCGCACCACCTCCTCGCTCCGCACCTGCGCACAGCCAGCGACCACGATTGGAGTGAACGGTATGCTAACTGTGAAGATGAAACATGGTGATGAAAGGAGGAACACAAATACAACCATGCCCGAGGCGGGACTCGAACCCGCGACCCTTGGGTCCAAGATCGTTACGACACTACTGCCTTAGCGATCTCGGCCACCAGATCGGCAGATCCATTGATTGATTGATTGATTGGTGATTCCGGACACGTCAAACCGGGAGCGATAGCTCAGTGCATCAACTGATGCCACTGCAGCACCTCTGACCGGGAGGTCCTAGGTTCCCACTCCCCACGGTGGCAGGATTTTCGACACTAGATTTTCAGCTAGATCGAATTCAGTCGCTGTCTGGAGGAGAATTCTAGCGGCCGGCTGCTCTGATAGGTAGTTTTCCGTGGTTTCTCCGATCAACACCAGGCGAATGTCGGAGCAATACCCTACCAAACGGGCCACGGACCGCGCGCGATATCTCCTTCCTCTTTCTTGTCCTATCCTCTCCCCTTACACACACACACACACACACACACACACACACACACACTTACACTAACATGCACTACACTACCACATATTCCGGGAGAACGGTCGGGAGCTTAGAGCTTGTCTCAGCTGGGGTGGTGCCCCGCTGGTGGGAGAGTCCTGGTTAGGGGGAAACCCACTAGCCGACGTTAGGTCGGCGCCGGATCTCGCCATCCAGCGGGGGAAGACCACCACCATCTCCCGAGAAACAAACATGCACTACACTAACGGGAGTAATGACCAAAGCAGTTGACGCGCCCGGAAACACGAAAAAAAAACGGACACGTCAACTGCTGTCGTTAGTACCGTAATGGAGGGCATGTATTTACCAGTAGCGAATTCTCCGATACGGTAACGGTAAATGTAGCTTCCATAAAGTGCCGTGTACTTGATATAATTTCCAGAATTCGCCACTAGTTTTTACCCTCGGGAGGTGGCGTTGGCCTTCCCGAGTTAGATTCTGAGATTCGACGCCGACGTAAACGTCCGCTGAAGGGGCTCCCTAATCATTTTCTCCCAGCAGCGGGCCGCCGCCCCCGCCGGGACAAGCTCTACGATCCTGACTGGTCTCCCGGAATGTGTGGTAGAGAGTGTAGTGCATATACATGTAACTGTGAATAAGTAAGGGGTGAAGATAGGACAGGGAAGAGGAAGGAAAGATGTGCGGCGTAACGGTTCTCGGGGCCATGATCTAGGAGCAAGTTCGACTCCCAATCTCTATCTAGGTCGAAGCACTGATGAGCTCACAAACGTAAATAAGTAGACTATGTCCGACACGGCTTATAACCTGCATCGTCATGGTTTACAGACTCCAGTGAAAATAACAGGAAGCTGTACCTGAAATAAGACTCGCTTGGATTTAGGTGTGGATCTGTAGAGGACATCGAATGTTGTGGAGGAAATAGTTCAACTTTAAGAGTTATTGAAATTGTTGATTAGTAGGCTAATTTGTGAGGTTGGAATGTTTGTTGCTTGTTTGAGGTGCTGTTTCAAATAATTATAAACGGCATCAGTAGGTTCAGTTGACAAACACTTGTGTATGATTTGAATTGCACATGAAAGAGACTTTAGGCAACGTGTTGGGGCAACATAATTCTCCAACGTCAACCTGGCTTCATTTTAAATTGTTTTTATTTCCTTATTTACCTAGTTTTCCTCAGTTCCCGAATTTCTTACATCCTTTCTTTCCTTCTTTCTTTCCTTCTTTCTTTCTTTCTTTCCTTCTTTCTTTCTTTCCTTCTTTCTTTCTTTCCTTCTTTCCTTCTTTCTTTCTTTCCTTCTTTCTTTCTTTCCTTCTTTCTTTCCTTCTTTCTTTCCTTCCTTCTTTCTTTCTTTCCATCTTTCTTTCCTTCTTTCTTTCTTTCTTTCTTTCTCACACACTCTCACTCACACTCTCACTCTCACACACAGAGACACTCGATCACTCACCCTCACACACACACAGACACTCGCTCACTCACACTCACACACACAGACACACACACACACACACACACCACAGACACACACATACAAGAGATATTGCGGCAATCTGCCCAGAAAGGTACTTTAGTGATCATGGGTCATGATGTATCATTGGAATCCCAACAGAAACTGAAAAAAAAATTACGCAAAGAAATGTTAATCAGAATGAGTCCGAACACTGTTCCATTGGATTGATTGATTTTTTCGTGTTTTCGGGCGCGTCTACTGCTTTGGTCATTAGTCCCGTTAGTGTAGTGCATGTTTGTCTCGGGAGATGGTGTGATCTTCCCCCGCTGGATGGCGAGATCTGGCACCGACCTACCGTCGGCTAGTGGGGCTTCCCCCGAACCAGGACTCTCCCACCAGCGGGGCACCGCCCCAGCCGGGGCAAGCTCTAAGCTCCCGACCTCTCCCGGAATATGTGTTAGTGTAGTGCATGTTAGTGTTAGTGCGTGCGTAAAGGGAGAGGGTAGGACAAGGAATGGGAAGGAGAGATCGCGCGCGGTCCGTGGCCCATTTGTTAGGGTACTGCTCCGGCATTCGCCTGGTGTTGATCGGAGAAACCACGAAAAACTACCGATCAGAGCAGCCGGCCGCTAGAATTCTCCTCCAGACAACGACTGAATTCGACCTAGGTGAAAAGCTAGTGTCGAAAATCCTGCCGCCGTGGGGAGTGGGAACCTAGGACCTGCCGGTCAGAGGCGCTGCAGTGACATCAGTTGATCGCTCCGCAAAGAAAGCGAAGTGGCTGTGCGCACGCTGCTCACCTGGCGGGGCGCGCGAGGTCCAGCGCCGAGCGCTCCAGCAGCGGCTCGGCGAGGGGCGGCAGCGGGCGGTGCCGCTGTTTGCGCCGCCACAGGGCGATGAATGGGCGGCAAACGGCCAGCAGGAATCGCAACGCCAGCGCCGTCCAGCGTTGGCCCGTCGGGCTCATCATCGCCAGCCCTATCCACGAGCCCCAACCGACGCTGCACAAGCAAGCATCCCACTTCGTTAGAGCAATTGCCAACAGTTCCCACTGTTGTAACCACTTCCTTGTCTATCTCCAAAGAAAACTGTAGCTTCTTAAATAATACTGCTATTTTCCTATAACGTAATTATATTGTTTATATTAGGAATGCGAAAAGTCAGGCAATTACAACGCCCCAGGACGACTATAAATGAAATAGACACTGCAGATGGTGTTAGATAAAAAGGCCAGTGACATGCATAGACAGGTAATTATAAACGAAATATAAGTAAGAAATTCAAGCATTTGGGGAAGGGGCGTGAAAATCATGGTGGAAAACCACGATAATGTTGGTTGCAGCGCATTGATTGCCCGACCACGTAATGTCTGTTGCCGCGTTGGTTGGCAGCCGAGGCAAAAAAAACGTAGGCGCAGAGCGTATGTCGGGGAGCAGTAGGGCAATAGCAATTCCACTTGTGACGATGGTCACGTGGTGGTACGCTGTATGCGTAGACCGTGGGCGAGGGCCACGAGTCAAGCAATTAATTGCAGGTAGTTAGGGATCGCTCATGCAATTCGGGGGTCAGTCTACCAGAGCTGTATATACATTTTTTGATTAATTATTGCTTTTAAATAATATTGTAGATAAACCTCTTAAATAGTTGAGTACTAGTCTGTGATGTATAGAGAGATTCTCACATCACACCAGTCTCGTGCAGGCTTAACCTTTCTGCAATGTGACAGATTTTCTGTTCTCAAACACGTTCTTCGCAAGCATGACACAATTTACAGCATACAACAGTTAGGTCATGATACATTTTTTGCAATATAAATATTTTGGAATCGTGTAGAAGTTTGATTATGGTATTATTTCTAAATAATAAAGTTTTATAAGTTCATTGAACGCGAATGTTAGAAGAACTGAAACTAACTGAAAGTATGTTTGTAAATAATGTATTGTAATTCTCGAACAAAGTTCAATGTACTTCATTAATGTAGGCCAAATATATGCAGTAGGTAATGACCTTGGTTGTCGATGCGAATACAAAAATCACAATAGAATTAACGATCCACCATAATGCTCTTTTTGAATACATTTCCACGCCCACGGTTTAAACAAAATTAAATCAATTATGCCAAGGTGAAGCACAGTACTCTTGAATGTGTCCACAGTACGCAGTAACGTGCAAAGAACTTACACAGTTTGCAATCTGCGACACAAGTTCAACGGCGAATGTACAGAAATATCTTCTTATGTACAATATTAAAAAATGCAGTACAAAACATTGTGGAATACATAACGAGCATCGTGGGCTCAGCTATGCAGCACACTTACATTGTAATTGATGTGCGTCCCATTTTCCGCTAAACGCCAACTCACCCGAAATGAAGAGGAGTTCCTGCAATGACTTTCAGGACTGCATTGTGTACATTGAATACAAAGTTCGGATCAGGCTTATTAAAAGCTTCTGTCCTGTGAAGGCACATGCGGAACTTCTGAATGAAATGTGCTAAGTGATGATCATAACTGAACGTCTTTTTATCACTTCTAATGGTAATGCAGATACAGAAAAAATTGATAGAAAACATACTATGATGAATTACAACGGGATACGATATATTAATGCAGAAATTAATATTTAACAGTTTTAAGTTTGTAAATGACTATAAATGTGTTTAAATGAAAAGAATTTCAATATTTAAATTAGTGAATATTGGTTTTGCGATGAGTTGTCGTTGGTTTTTAAAATAGACAAGAATATTACTACACATTATTTTATTGTTGGCAACTCCTATAATTATTTCAATAAGTGAAACCATCGTTGTAGTTAAGCAGGCTAACGTAAGTATGCTTAATTGAGAGTGTAGACAGATTCACGAATACGAAGTAGTATGTTACAGGAGTTGCTTAATTACAAAAAACAACCCAACGAAAATCAGTTGTGTATGAAAATCTTGTTGAATAAAAATATAGGTACAGTTTTATGGTAAAGTAGCTTAGTTAAAGATAAATGATTTGACGAGCACTCTAATTGTGAGAATTTCGCACTATCTAACAATGAAACAAGCTCAGGCGGACTAGAATAAGAATGGAAGAAAACATTGAGACAGGTATTTGATTTAATAGATCAAATTATAATTAACAAAACCACAACTAGATATAAAATAATAACGAATAATCTAGGTTACAGTGACCACGATGCACAAATTCTTACAATTACTAATAACATGAATACTGACACAATAAATAAAACACGAATGTGCAGAGCATTTACTACAGTTAACATAAAGTTATTTACGGACTACTTGCTGAAAGAATCATGGGAGGAAGTTTATAACGCTATTGACACAAATGAAAAATATAATTTATTTTTCTCAAAGCTTTCATTTCTCTTTAACGCATGCTTTCCTATTAAAAAGAGAAAATTAAACATTTCACGAAAATGTAATACTTGGATCACAAGGAATTCATTTTGTGAAAGAATAGTGAAAATGTGACGTATGGGGGGGAGAAGTATAAAGAAAGTAATCGAAGTACAAAAAATGTATAAAAATCTACTTCTATAAAATCAACAAACAGAACGATCTGAACACTAATCAAAGTGGATCTTGCTGGAGGCCTTTCGATATAAAAGCAGTGTGGTTTGAACAGAAAGAGATCAGTAGCACAAAGCGGTATTGTGGGGGCGTTGTGGAAACAGCCTGCTATCATTCACAGTCTCAGGAATTTTCTCAAATATTGTTTCAATCTGGTAATACCGGCGTTATATTTTAAAGAAAAAAAGTGCATTTTTCGGTACTACGTCTCCTAGCCATCTTTCGGGCATTGTCGTTTGTGTTACCTGTATCTATCACATAATGTAGAAGTCAGTCATTACCTTTTATGCCCCGGCCAGGGTCACGTTCGTACACGAGGTTCCCAGAGGGTCACCTATCCAGCAATTTCTGGCGTCTCGAGTTGCTTAACTTCAGTGACCTGACGGAACGTAGTTTCGGTTAAAGAGACAGGCAATCTTTACAGATAAATACATAATTATTACTTCCCGTATACATTTATATTTTCTTAATATATTTATGTACTGCTTGTTTTAATTTTTATTTTTGTACTTATTTTTACTTTCTCGCTACGGAGTAGAGAGAAAGATACGTAATGTTGCGCAAGAAAACTGCGAATTTTCGGCAAGAAAACCTTTTTTAAAGGACCATATTGTTTGTGCTAAATTTTGAAAAAAAATTCTCCAACACGTGCTGCAGACAATCAACATTTTGTGGGTTCTTGATACCACAAAATTGAATGACGGCAAAACCTCTCTCCTTAAAATATATCTATTAGAGTGTTTTGAATATTTTGACTTTAATTTTTTTATTTATACAAATACAATATTATAAAATCAATTATATTTGGAATTTTACATAGCATAATTTTTTTAGTAATTATTTTAATTAATACCGTCTCATGGGTATCGATAGTAGGGATACCTCACTATTGAGAATGCCATAGATGTGTTGGCGGTAACAATTTATTCGGCTTAAGATGAAGTATCTCAGATGGTTCTGCTTGGAGCGTTTACAAAGAAGCCGAAACGCTGTTTGAAACTCGATATACTGATCTTGGTAAAGAGACCGCGGGGCCTAAAAAGTGGGATCTCCATCGCAAGTGGACGGGGTGGGAGGGGCTCGTCATAAAAAAATACATGACACTATTTGAAGATCGAATTTTGAAGAACACATTTCATTAAGTACACTAGTGTTGGTAAAACAGCACATATTACCTAATTTTTTCTAACCTTTTCAATTTTCGAAAATGCAAAGTTCAAAGGAAATTAGAACTGCGTCATTCTTTTAAACATCCCTTGTTTTTTTCACTACCAAAAATTTGAAGAAAAAATTTGAGCGGTTTTTGGGGAAATGTGTTTTTTATATTCTGCACTGACGTCGAACAGAAATTGCACGAACACGACTTGTTTTCTCAAAGTATTGTGCTTGATCTTTTTTAAAGTTCTGATTTTTAGTACAATTATATTTAAGTCAAAAATTTATTTTTTCACATTTATAGTTTTGAAATTTTACCTTTTTGGAAGTTTCGAAAATACGGAGTTCGCTGAAATGGGACTAATGCCATTTTTTTCGTTCTTTGATACACACGAGGTGGAAATTTAAAGAAAAAATTTGGAGCCCTTTTTGAGAAAAAATGTTTGCAAATTTCTAATTGCCTACGTTCCACGCAAAATATCTTCAAAATTAAAATATCCGCTTTAATCTCCAGAGTTCCTTTAAATTGAATAGGGAATATCAATTTTTCAGAAAATCTTCTGAACAGTTTAGCATTGACCACGGACTGGCCACAGACGGTCGACAAGACAGACAGACGGCCGGCCTGACAGCCGGCCTGACGGACGGACTGATAAACAGACAGACGTTTCGCAGTCAACCGATTTTTCTGTACCACGGACCCTCAAAACATGGATTCTGACTACACAACGTATTTGAGGAAATAATTCACTATATTTAGGAAGACGATTTATCCAGGTTTTCGTAACTAGGACCGGGCAATAAGTGTTATTCTGTGGAAAAATCGACGTTTTTCCTGCAGCATTACATAACTTTCTCTACACTGCGTGAGGAGTTTACAAGAAAGTAAAACAGATATTAAAAAAACAACTGATAGACAAGTGTAAAAATAGATCAAATGTGCTCATCTCCTCCACTCCGTACCCATCTTTGAATTTCACTGCATGTCTCGTTGGTAGTAATTTAAATATTAACGGTAAGTATAATCATACGTAGAATGAAGGAAACAAGCCGTTTCGCTCATAGAAAACAAGCATGAGAAAGTTTTCCGCGCACGTCCTGTTAAAGAAACGTGTCTACAGGAAACATAAATGTCGCTTTCATTTTCTGCAAAGGAGAGTTTGCAGAACATACGCAATTTTACATATTTTAAAATTCGCAATTTCAAAAGTTGCTGCACCAAGAAATGTATTTGATTTTATGCGTATGTATTAAGTATCCATATCAAGGTGCCCGCTGGCCACCTGAATCTACTCTCTCTGCATTTTCCGACGTTTTTTTTATTCATTTGCCTTCCACCTAGCCTAGTCAGAGTGTAAAAAGTGCCTTAAAGTGAAATAAAAAAAAGTTTTCTTACGCTCTTATACAGTACGGAAAACAAGTTTGCCGTTTAATTCACATTAAATTATCGATGATTTGCTTCAAAAGTTTTCAAAATTCAAATTGCGTCATCCAAAATTCAAACATATTTTAAATATTTTCTTTCTTTTTTTGATCTTTCCCTAGGGTGCAGATAACGTTGTCTCTGTTTTGAAGAACTAGCTCACTGTTCTCTTTGTTGCTCCTATACTACAGCTGTTCTCTACATCAAAAAATATTACCGGGAGAGACAGCTCAGTGCATCCTACTGATGTCACTGCAGCGCCTCTGACCGGGAGGTCCTATGTTCGAGTCCCGACGCTGTCAGGATTTTCGACACTAGCTTTTCAGCTAGGTCGAACTCAGTCGTCTGGAGCAGAATTCTAGCGGCCGGCTGCCGTAGACAATGCCGGAGCAGTAGCCAAACAAAGAGGCCGCGGACCGCATGCGATCTTTCTTACCTCTTCCATGTCCTAGCCTCACCCCTTACACTCACTTTCACTAACATGCATCACACTAACACACAGATCGGTCGGGAGTTTAGAGCTTGTCCCAGCTGGGGCGGCGCCCCGCTGGTGGGAGATAGCTGGTTGGGGAAAACCCCGCCAGTCGACGGTAGGTCGGTGCCGGATCTCGTCATCCACCGGGAGAAGTCCACCTCCCGAGCAAAAACATGCATTACACGTACGGGAGTAATGACCATAGTAGTTGACGCGCCCGGAATCACTAATAATTAATCAATGGACAGATACTAAAACATGATTTCAATGTGTGTTTGGACAGGCCAGGCAGTACCGGAGTTATCATAAGGCGCTTACGCTGGGCGTCTTTTTCGAATTTTTTTGGTAAACATCCGATAAGCGTTTAAAGTCGAAACTATCACTATGCTTTCATAAAGGTTCTAATAATAAAAATCCTACAAGATGAATCAGTAGTTCCTCACATAAACAAGATATTGAAGAACAAATGGTGCGTGCACCCCCTCCCATCATCACCATTGCGTGACTGTTAATGATTACAGAATCAACCGGGTCAATTATTTATTTTGACGGCTTTGATGACGTAGTGGTTATCACGTCGGGCTACTAATTCGCGGTTGTTTGTGGGTTCAAACCCAGCCAAAATCGGAGGATTTTTGAGGTACCAAAAATCGTCGGCATGCATGCGGACGATTATCGGCATGTCAAACAGATCCCAGGAAAGGCACTTGACCGATCTTGACAAAATTAAATCCTGTAGTAATTTAGCACCAATCAGAGTTTCGATCTGAATTTCTGGAAGAGATTGCGGATATTGCATCTTGGCTTCCCTAGGTATCCAGTCCAGGACACGTCTCGTAAGACGGCTCTAGGAGCTTCTGGAGACCAGCCTACGCACTAATCAGTGTATGGCACTAAAAGAAGAAAGACGGCTTTCGGCGCGCGTATGCGGAAAGACGCCATGAAGAATGTGCTTACGTCTCCGGCGCGCTGTCCAAGTGCAGCGTCGGCAGGTCCGCTTCGTCCTTGCGGGACTCAGCCGCTAGCAGCGGGGGCCCCGTGGACGCCACCATCCTGAAGCCGGGCCGCGCGCCGTGCTGCTGTAGCCGCTGGTGGTGGTGGTGGTGGTGGTGGCGGCGAGCGGCGATGTAGCTGGTGCTGTTGCGGCCGCGGGCAAAGAGATACTGCTGCCCCCGCCTGCCGGCACTCCGCGAGGCGATGGAAGGAGCGGCACACGTGACCAGATAGCGGAAAGGGGCGCGCGCGGCGGCGGCGGCGGCGGCGGCCTGCACAGCAGGAAGACAGGTTGCCACAAACACACCTTCGGGGGGCTCCAGGGTCCACAGGTTAGGAATGTAGGTTGCGGGCTTTGTAATTGCTTGAAGACTCTTCCGCCCCAGAGAGGTTAGTGGTGAGATGGAAGAACTGGGCGACCGCTCGGAAGAGCAAGGCTCTTGGCCTGGACATAATAACAATCGGTCATTAGAAAATGTGTATATTGTTTGGCAAATTGAAACTGAATCAAAAGAAATTAATAACATCAAGTTTGTCTATGTTCCTCCGCACGGACCGGGAGCGGTAGCTCAGTGCATCAACTGATGTCACTGCAGCGCTTCTGACCGGGAGGTCCTAGGTTCGAGTCCTGACGGCGGCAGGATTTTCGACACTAGCTTTTCAGCTACGTTGATATCAGTCGCTGTCTGGAGGAGAATTCTAGCGGCAGGCTGCTCTGATCGGTAGTTTTCCGTGGTTTCTCCGATCAACACCACGCGAATGCCGGAGCAGTACCCTATCAAACGGGCCACGGACCACGCGCGATCTGTCCTTCCTCTTCCTTGTCCTATTCTCTCCCCCTTACACACACACTTACACTAACATGCACTTTACTACCACATATTCCGGGGAACTGGTCGGGAGCTTAAAACTAGTCCCGGCTGAGGCGGTGCCCCGATGGTGGGAGAGTCCTGGTTAGGGGGAAACCCCACTAGCCGACGGTGGGTCGGCGCCGGATCTCGCCATCCAGCGGGGGAAGACCACTGTCATCTCCCGAGAAAAAAACATGCACTACACTCACGGGACTAATGACCAAAGCAGTTGACGCGCCCGGAAACAAGAAAAAATCAATCAATCAATCTATCCTCCACACGGACTGCACCCTCCAACTTGAAAATACACATGCCGACGAACATTAGCGCAGTGTGTCAAATTAAATGGGTAGATAGCTGCACCGTAGGAATACATTTGTCGAAGTGTTTGTCTCCAAATGGCGTATCTTCAGGTGGATTCTTCGTCAATCCCAGTATTTTCAGCTACGGTCCGTTCCTTCAATGTATTAAAATGTATTGATGCATATTAAGAGAAAGCATTACACACATTACAAAATATATGTATTACTGGAATAATAATTCTAAACAGGGTAAAATAACAAAAAAGAATTATATAATAAAGAATCTTACGAAAGACTTCCATTCTACGAAATTGTCTTTCTCGGTAGCGTCACGCATGAATCTACGCCGAAGGAACGGGGGAAGCGCTTCCAGCCACTTACAGGCAACGTCTTGGGGCCAGGACTCGGGTTGAAATATACTAGTTTCCTCTATAATTGAGCTTAGTTAGATGTGTGTGTGTGTGTGTGTGTGTGTGTGGTGATGGGGAAGGCCATTACTTTTCCGAACCCTCTGTTCCCACCACTTTTTACGTCAAACATTTTTATTTACAAATGACTTATTTACCAGTAAATAAATGAATTGAAAATCATGAATTGATCATATGTACAGAAATAAAATATTTTACCACGTACAGTTTTCCGAAATTTTCAGGCGGTGCCCTTCCCCGTGCGCACGCTTACGATTACGCTAAGTGATGTTGGGCACAGCGGCTACAACGCTCGTCATGAAAGAGAGACAGAGACAGGGAGACAGAGAGAGACTGACAGAGAGAGAGAGAAACTGACAGACAGAGAGAAACTGACAGACAGAGAGAGACTGGCAGACGGAGAGAGAGAGAGACTGGCGGACAGAGAGAGACTGGCGGACAGAGAGAGACTGGCGGACAGAGAGAGAGAGAGGCGGACAGAGAGAGAGACTGGCGGACAGAGAGAGAGACTGGCGGACAGAGAGAGAGAGACTGGCGGACAGAGAGAGAGACTGGCGGACAGAGAGAGACTGGCGGACAGAGAGAGACTGGCGGACAGAGAGAGAGACTGGCGGACAGAGAGCCCTAGAACGCTTTGTTTAGGAGTTACTTAACCATATACTCGTACATTTTAACAATCCAGCCCGAGTGTAGCAGGATGCATTTTGCATGAATATTTAGATGCGTTTTTTCAACTATTCCTTCATATTTTTAAAATCAAACTGCAATTCGACAGCATTCCGTGAAATTATCTTTCTTTAGAAACCTCATTTACAATGATTGGTTGAGTGTGAGAACCGGAAAATTCAACTGTACAATGGAGTAATAAAGGAGACAATTCCATTTGCCATATTCTATGCCTTCGGTAGGCAGTGTCTACTCTGACTCCTCCCACGCTACGTCATGGCTGACGAACAAGTATTGTGATGTACCGACACATCTCTCCACAAACGCTGCTCGGTCTCAGTGGTATTGGAAAAGAGAATGTATTTTTATCAACGACCACGGGTATATGAAAGGCATCCCAGTTTAGGTCCTGGTACTAAGGATGTGACATAGATGTTTATATAAAATCATCCTCGTTTTAAACATCTATTAGAGTCCATGATTTTGAACATTGCTGTTTTGTGTTCCAAATTTTTAAGTTTTACATGCTTTGTGTGTGAACGAAAAAAATTCTATAATGACAATTTTGTAACATTTGAAATAACTAATTTATTACGAAAGAACTATATACGAAATATATACATACAATATATATATATATATATATATATATATATATACACAATATACATACAATATTATATATATATATATATATATATATATATATATATATATATACACGAAAGAACCATGATATATTTCGCAGAAAATACTTGGAGTTTCAAAAAATGTGTATAATCTTAATGAAAGAACTAATCATGGACAACTTATTTCTTTGGAAGGAAAATCTCTATCTTCAATATTGTAGTAGTAGGAAGTCGCCGGAAATAATTTTAACTTTTGAAATTTTCGAAAATTCAGAGTTAACCCTCAAAATCGCCACCTTCATAAGAGTATTTCACTCAATAATTACAAGAAATTTAAAGAAAATATTTGAGTCGCTTTTGAGAAAATTTTGAAAATGTCCCAGAGGCTTCATGTAAAGTACCCCGAAATTTTAAAGAATGTTTTATTTTACATTTCAAAGCTTCAATTAGAGCCAGATGGACAAGGGTTTCTTCATTTTGGAAAAACTCCTACGTATGATTTGGGTGCTAGTGGTATTCACAGACAGTCAGACGGACGTTTTGAAAGATAACACTTTTTCGATATCAGGGGACCCCAAAACGAGTATTTCCGTGGAAATATCGAAATCTATTTTCCGTAGCATTACATAACTTTCTCTATACTACGTATATTACTCTGTTTATACCTACATATACGAGAAGGTAAAAATTATCCTCACGATTGTAGTTGTGTGAAAACCACGAAAAAGTTTAATTTTTTAAAATGTTCGAAAAATCAGGCATTTCATCGAACATCAGACCTGTACCATTCGCTTAGGTGTCTTTTACGCCATGTAAGGTCCAATTTAATCAAAGCGTGCCGTTTTTAAGAAACAATGGTTTAAAAAAAAATTGCCTACGTTTGACACAACATTTCGCAAAAAATACTCATATCTTCGGAAAATTGAACAGGATATTATGCGAAGATGTTTTTTTGTTGAACACATTTTATTAAGAAAAATATTTATTTCCATAATTGTAGTTGTAGGAAGACACCGAAAAAAATTTGAAGGTTTTGCAATTTTCAAAAATCAGAATTTTCAACGAACATGACACCTGCACCATCCTATTAAGCGTTCTATTCGCTATCCGAGGTCAAAATTTAATCAAAATTGGCAAAAGTACCTTTTTACTAGTGGTGTTACAATAGCACAAACTTCCTTCCACTTAGTAATGCTTACGTAAAACTACGTAGTTACACCTATTTCTCTCCGAATCGCAGTCAACTTTTATTTTAACTCAAATTATTAAATGAGGTCGTATATAAAAATTATACATGGCCTTATTTCAAAATCTATCTTTAAGGAATATATTTTATTAAAGATAAAAATCACTATCTTTAATATTTTAGTTGTAGGAAGACGCAGAAAAAAATTTCGAACTTCTCCAATTTTCGAAAAATCAGGCTTTTCAACGAACATGAAACCGGCACCTTTCTCTTAAACGTCCTTCAAATTATCAAATAACAAAGTATAATAAAAAATCTAGCCATTTTTTTTTTAAATTTTTGAAACCGTCTCAGGGGATTTATAAGAAGTATCCTCCAAAATTAAATTTCTGATTCAAATTCCAGTAGCTGCGTCATCAGACAGATAAATAGGAGAAATATCAATTTTATGAGTAACGAGGTGTGTAGGTTTGAATAGAAATTTTTGGCGCGAAAGACTATATGCGATGGGTTTTAGTTTAGGTTAAGTTGGTTGGTTGGTTGGTTGTTAGTGATTCCGGGCGCGCCAACACCTTAGGTCATTAGTCCCGTAAGTGTAGTGCATGTTTTACCTTCTGGAGATGGCGGTGATCTTTACCCGCTGAATGGCGAGATCCAGCGCCGACCTACCGTCGGCTAGCAGGGTTTCCCTCTAATCAGGACTTTCCCACCAGCTAGGCATCGCACCAGCCGGGACAAGCTCTAAGCTCCCGACCGGTCTCCCGGTAGTGTAGTGCATGTTAGTGTGTGTGTGTGTGTATGTGTATGTGTATGTGCATGTGTCTGTAAGGCGAGATGATAGGACAAGAAAGAGGTAGGAAAGATCGCGCGCGGTCCTGGCCCGTTTGTTAGGGTACTGTCTCGGCAATCGCCTGGTGTTGATCGGAGAAACCACGGAAAACTACGGATCAGAGCAGCCGACCGCTAGAATTCTCCTCCAGACAGCGACTGAATTCGACCTAATTGACAAGCTAGTGTAGAAAATCCTGCCAGCTGAACCCAGGACCTCCCGTTAAGAGGGACTGCAGTGACATCAGTTGATGCCCTGAGCCGTCTCTCCCGGATAGTTTAGGTTAAATTCGTGGTGGAATTATTTATTGGGAATGAACGAGGGGTCTTGAGGGATAGTTCTTGGGTATTTGTTCTGGATTATTGGTATTTTGTTATTGTATTTAGCGGCATTTGTGGAAATTGAACAAGCGTATAGGAGAAGAAATCTTATAATAATTTTATGTAAGATGAAGCGATTACTTAGTGAAAGTTTACTGTTAATTATAAGCGTTTATAACTGTAGTATTTTGGTTTTGGATTGTTGAAGTGTGGTATCTATGTGTATTTTCCAGTCGAGTGTAGTGTCCATGTGAAGTCCCAGATATTTAACGGCGTTATTATGAGGAGAACAAAGGCTTATGTTGTTGATTTTCAAAGGAGTGGAGAAGGAATGTGATCTGATAGTGAAGATTTTAGATTTAGATGTCGAGGGGTTCATTTTAATCTTGCATTTCGTGGCCCAGGTTTCTATATTATTTAAATGAGATTGAATTTGATTAACTTTGTAATTTATTGAGGAATGCAACATGAAGATTACGGTATTATCTGCAATCTGAGCTATGTTAGTTAATCTACATGTAGTCATATCGGCTGTGTTGAGAGTTACGGAGTACTGGAGAGAGAGGTGATCCTCGAGGTGCACCAGCTGTGATAGAGCGGGGGTTTAATTTTTTATATTCTTTAGTTACTGAGAAAGTTTTATTGGTGAGAAAGATTTTCATTATTTTGAAGAGGTATGTGGGGGTGCCTACTGATAAGAGTTTGTAAGTTAAGCTTGCATGTCGTACATATCGAATGCGATGTCCATGAAAACTGCTATTGAATATAATGCAAACGGCTCAAATATTTTCATTAAATTTCTTGTAAGAATAGAGCAAAATACTCTTATGAAGGTGGCGATTTTGAGGGTTAACTCTGAATTTTCGAAAATTTCAATAGTTAGAAATTATTTTCGGCGTCTTCCTATAACTACAAAATTGAAGATAGAGATTGTTCTTTCAAGTAATTTTTATCCTTAGTTCTTTTATTAAGGTGATGTACATTTTTTCATAATTTGAGTCGTTTTCATGCTATATGTAAAATTTTAAAAAATTACAAAAACAAGATTTTCTCGGGAACAGCTCCAAATTTTTTCCTTCAACTTTTAGTAGTGATATTTCTAAATATACCCTATAAGATGACATACGAAAATGCCGTGCTGCTCTATTCTCTTGTTTTTTTCAAAAATTACAAAAATATAATTTTTTGACTTGTTTCTTACACCGTTAATATTTACATTAGCCACGATTTGTTCACATTATCATATTGATGAGTACATGTGACTTAAATAATGCAATATACAGTTTCTCAAAGACTCAACAGTTTTCTGTGAAAATGAGCTCAAATTTCTACATTTTGAGAAAATATTATTTGCTCAAATATTATTTTCTAAAAAATGGCTCTAAAGTTTTCCTTGAAACTCTTCCAACGGATTGTGCTAATTACACTGTTTTGTATGTTGTAAAGTTCATTTTGGATTAATCTTTTGATTTTTTTAAAAACACAAATGTATTTTTGTTAAATATTTTTCACGCGGATATTATGCACATTTCGATCAATTTGAATACATGCATTTGCATGCAATGCATTTGTGAGTAGAAGTGCTTCAAATGACCTCAAATGACTTTTTCGAAAATTCAATAGATGACTGAAAAAAAAAACCTTCAAATTTCGCATTCACAGTAACGCGCCATTCGTTTCGCATTCGCATCAACAGTTATACGCCATTTTTTTTAAAACAGCTCCAAATGTTTCAATGGAAACTGCTATTTAGAACAAGGTGATACTGTTGTTTAATATCCTTAACGGTATGTTTCGTTTTTACTATTAGGAAATCGAAAAGTTAAGAAAATATCAAAAAATGTACTTTGGGCGGTGATAGATGGCAGCTGGCAAGAGGATGAAGCAAGACCGTAAAGCCAGTCCAACCAAGGAAATTAGAAAACGTTACAACGGGAAAATCTGGGCCATTCTGTAGCACTACTAGTTTCTTAATGAAATATGTTCATTAGAAACAGATCTTCAAGTAAGGTCATGTTGAATTTCTTAAAAATATGAGTAATTTGGCGTCAAAGTCCCCCGCTCCGAATGTCCTGCGCTTCGTGAAAGTAATATGAGTTGGATAGGTAGTTGGATACTACGTAAGTTTGAATTTGTGTATTATTTCATATTTCTGTGTTCGTTTCTTACATTCGAGTTTTCGTTTCTTTTACAAATTAATATTTTAGAAATTCTTAAAAACCTATTTGAAATGAATGAAATAAAATTTGCTAGCTTTCAGGGAATATCAGATTGAAATGCAACAATGTCATTCTGCGCTATGACTCAGCTGCTGAATTTCTGTGAATTAGTCTCATTGTTGGGACATGATTTAGTTGTATGAAAGTCAGTTATAATTCCCAACTTTGTGTTGATATTTGCTTGACAATACTTTGTTTTCGCACCAAATGTTCTACGATTAGTAATGAGTTTTACAAAAATGATGACTAATTGTAAGATGTGTTAATTCGGTGAGAAATTGTGGTATAAATAGTATTTCATAACCGTTCGAGATAGCACTAGTTCAATTCGTCAAGTGTTGCTGTAGCAAGTGCATCAGTTAGTGAGTAATGTATCAAGTGTCAAAGATATCTATTAGTAACTGTAACCGAAGGAATAATTGCCCTTACGTTAGCAAAAATAAAATGTTCAGAAAAATTAGCTACTACCCTTTGATAAAGAAACGGTTTGGTTGTTGGTTTGTTCCCGGTGGTGCATGCAACTAATTCATCATTCAGCTACTGACACTGAACTTTAATCCGAAAAGTATACAACGAGGAAAGAAATTGGAGTGTCTATCATTAATGCATGTTGTAATAAAATAGACTAATGAGATTGTACTCTGAGAGGAGACCAAAAATAGTCTGAGTGGATGCCTTTCGAAAGACGAAAACGAAGAAGGCCGTCATCCTTACGTAAAAAAAAAAGAATAGAAGATAGATGCCTGACGGAATACAAAGCAGTGAAGTGGGAGAAATGGTCAATAGAACTACAAAATACTCTTTAATAATAATAATAATAATAATAATAATAATAATAGCAACAATGCAGGAAAATAGCAAATTTCACCGAACAGGTAGCAGAGATCAGGCAGGCACTATGGCATTTTTAAAAACTTCATATTACTCATGTGAGCATTTCTTTTTTATTTATTATTTTTATTTTACGTCAAAAAAGCATTTAAAAACTGCGTATGACGTGCTATGGGGAAAAGTGAATTGTGTGCACATTTTCAAAATTACGTCAATTTTCATTTGACGTAAAGAGGGCTTGGCATTTAAATGTATTTCGTACGTAGAGTTTCAGGAAAAAAATTTAGCATCTGAATTTTTTGGCGGATTCAAATGAAACAAAATCATTTTACACTCAAATGAAATGTTTGTGTATAAATTATTTGTATTACTGTAATTGCGGGGTTTGTAAATATAATGAAATCTAAAAATCGAATTTTTGATGCCATTTACCTAATGTCTCCACTTCACGCGATCGTTTGGGATAATCGTTGGCAATAATTCGATGACGGCTATTTCCTTTCATAAGCTTAAGCCGAATGTTTAAACATATGTTGAAAGTGAGTGAAAATCCCTTAACCGATAAAGTGAGTGACGTTGTCCTTCTCTCAACCTATCTTTCCAACTCTCTCTCCCCCTCTCTCTTCTTCCCTTCCTCTTTTTACCCCGCCCTCTATTTTTCTCTTTCTTTTTCCACCTCTCTTTCCTTCTTTCGCTGCGTTCCGGATTATATAAAATAGCTCTCTTAGAAGATTCCCGGAATAAAATTTAATTTTTTTCTAAACTATCCATCAGAAACAGAAACAAAAAGGTTTTATTTTTATTTGTTTTAGTTATTATTTTCTAATTTTTTAAATAAATTATTTAATTAAATATTGCCAATACATTTATTTATTTATTGATTTTACGCCAAAAAGCAGTTAAAAACTGCGTATGACGTGCTGTGGGAAAAAGTAAATTGTGCGCACATTTTCAAAGTTCTGTGATCCCTACACTAAGTCATATACTACTTAAAATTGGGAAAAAAGCTCCCGTGTAATAAAATCTATTTTCAAGGATAAAAAGGCAATAAATTTTGACTCTTATCCATGTTGTCCTTCGGAATAATACTTCCTGCCGCGACATCATGGAAACGATAATTTGAATAATTGTATTTCCCACTGAATTCTAGAAGACGTCAACAGAAAATGAAGTTACATTTATGTCCAGAACCAAAACAAGGGGCCATCTCAGCATTTGCTCAATGGATCAGGGAAACTGGACGAAAAACCTGATCGAGATGGGGGTCATTGATCCGGAGGCTGCAATATAATACTTGTTACAGGTTGTTTATACACATTTATACAGTTAAAATGGTAAATAATGCATTATTTATCATTGTTAAAATTAATATTACTTTTCTTGTGATGCTCAGTATAGTCTCTAATTGTATAGAAACAGTTATGCAGCAGAAACGATTTCACTTGGGATTTAAACTTTTCTATCGAATTTAATCGTTTAATGTCATCTGGCAGTGTTGCAAAATGTACATGTATTGTAAGTGAATTTTTTGTAATGAGCTGTTGATACTGTCATCTGATGAATATGATTTCTACGTCGAGTGTTATAGTAATAGACATCGTCATTTTTTGAAAATATATTCCCGGCCTTAAGCAAGTCATTTTTGACAAAAACCACTGATTCGTAAATAAACAGACAAGGTAATGGTAAAATTCCTACATTAATGAGGAGAGGCTTACATGAATCACGTGGGTGGGATTTGGTTATTATTCGTACAATTCGTTTTTGTAATCTAAAAGTCTTTCTTTCGAGGGGATTTACACCTAACAACATCCATAAACAATTGGAAAATGAGTTTTTGACTATTGTTGTAATATTATCACTGTTGCACATAATGAAGGCGTGCGATTACCATGATGGATATACCGCGGTATTGCCACCGTCGCGTATATTATAATTATGAATCTTTCTTGACACGAATTACTATGTTAGTCCTTGAACGTTTGAACTTTACATGCAGTATTTTATCACCTCTGTTTGTTCGTGTTTTGATAGTTACAACGTAGGTGTGAATGAAATAATAGCTATCTCAAAGGTCTAGAAGTAAGAAAGGTGTAAAATACGCTTACGATTTCTTGGCGGAGCGAGGGGTCATTCGTAACTTATTCAATGCTGTCTCTGTGCTTGTACCATTCATCAAGATGTAGGGAACAGATTCCTCAATTACACTCACAGTTGTATGTCAGGTCATGAGGTTATGGACGAATTGAGGTATACTTTTTGCGAAACTAACCATACAGATGTATGAGTGTGCCAAGGTTTGCCAGATAAGATTTTGAGGAACGCTGGGTAAATACTCGTATGTCAGTAGTAAGATATAGTTGTGTGGTTGCGGAGGTCTAAGATATTTAAATTTTACTTTACATGGCATTTTCAAATTTTTTGGAAAATGGCAGTAGGCCCCCTGAAATCGAAGACAGAGCGTTTAGTTTCGATTTTCATGAAAACAATGAGATTTTGAAAATTGCGAAGGTCAAATTTGTTTTTGATCCTTCCTACATCTCCAATATTAATCTTGTTGTAGTGAAACATATTCGTTAATCAGCAGCAATTTATTTTTGCCATCATAACAACAAATTATTAAAGCCCTAATAATTGAATAACTTCAGTTAATATAAACATTATATGTTATTATAAAATATAATTCAACTTTATAAATAGGTAGATCCAACAAATCCCTTTTTAATAATCGCTAGTATGATGTAACTGTACATCGACTCACGCGATTAAACGCGGAAACACACGGTAGACGCCAATACGCGATATATGCGCGCGCAGGAAGAGTCGCCTATCCTTTCACCGCCACCGGCCCCCGCGCCCTTTCACGCCCTATGAGTTTCCATTGTCGCAGGGTTGGGCAAAATACTTTAAGGGTACCAGTATTTATAGGGCTTATTCACGAATACAAAAAAATACTTTAAATTTAGCTTTTAAACACTTCACCAAAATACTTTATAATTTTTTTTATACTTTATAATATTTAAATAAATCTCAAAATACATTCGGTTTTGATTTGCTAAATACGTCTTCTGTCTCCTATATATTCGTTTTCTCCCTTTTCCAATTTTGCATGTTTTGTCTTGAGTGTAGTAGTAAGTGGACAATTTCTCTGACCTTCGTCATATTTTTGTAATGTCATCCACAGGTCTTTCGCTCTAGTAAGTCCACAGCAAGAAAGAAGCTGGTCGTTTGAAAGTGTCATTACAATAAACCCATGACTTCGTTTTTATATTCCCATTCCTTCCATTTTCTCTCACTTACCTCATCGCCAGGGATTTTTTTAGGTTCATCGACCTCTATGATGTCCGCGAATAAGTGGCGAGATTTTATTAATACTTTCATACGCATGTTCCATAATGAGTAATTGCTGTTCTTCAATGTTTCCATTTTCCCGTAAGTACTATTAATAGATTCCGCCATCACTTGTACTAGTGTTTGACGCTCTGCTACCAGTTGTTATTCAGCATAAGTGAATAATATATGTCGTAATATCATTCAACAAGAACTAAGGTTTATGATCAATGTATTTGTACACTTCGCAAACTACAATTTCATACATATTATACAAGTACATGGTTATCACCCTCAACTGTCTTTTCGGAGCACCGGAGGAGCACAACAATATCGGTTGACTCCTCCGCCGATTTCTTCATTCAGCAGCTTCATCTCGCCAATCTGAACAGTTCCCCGATATTTGATTGGACAAACTCAGCCCCCACTTCTAAACCATTCGTTCAAATATAATGAATGGAAGGCCACCTCGCCGGTGAAGAAGTAGGAGAAAGAGGATTCGCACTGAGAGGAGTAGAGATATGGTAGATTTATTCAGATCAAAATTTCCATCTGGCGAGTTTCGAGCAGCCACTTCGGCTCCTGAGAGAGCGTGGCTCCTTCTGTGGCCGCTAAGCGTGGGCCAACAAGTGCACGACTGGCACTTCGTAATCCGTGAACATTTAGGCGATCGCGCCCTCTGCATTGTATCTCGGCTAGGGCCGCATGGTGAAGGGTGATTATGTTGGACGCCAGTAGCCAGAATCTCCTGGTTCCTCGATAACACTGGTCTGCAAAAAAACTTTTTTCTGTAACGAGAACAAAATACACTGTTTCTGGAAGACAATTTGCCTCTCAATCCAGATCTAATTTCAGAATTTATATATCAGACTCAGTTCTCTCTCATGTGAAGATCGTTTTTGTAAAAGCGTGTGTATTATTTGTATCGCGTACAATGACACGCTCTAATAACATATTCAAATGCAGTCATACCATGTGAGTGTTTAGAAAAGTGAAGAAACATACCCAAAAATATTTCCTTCCCGATTTCTTGCGATATTTTGCCTCAGGAACTTTTCTTCTTAAGGTCCAGCAGTAGTCGAACAACATTGCGTGACTCCAATTGCCTTGATAACGCTTTTCCATTTGGGAAATGTCCCGGTGGAACCGTTCGCCAAGTCGTCACTGTCCCGAGGTTATCCAGGATGACGCTCAAATGATCATTCGAAATGTGTAGTTTAGGTGATATGTTACATCTATGATAGTTTATCACAAGGGAGAATAATATTGCGACCCACCCCTCCGCCGGCTAGCTCAGAATGGGTTTTCAAGGTGGGCGCAAAATAAAAAAATACAATTAGAATAGCGGGGATCAGGGTCATGTGGGCCGTTGTGGATTGAATGCATTTACACAGAAACTCAAGTCGAATCACTTTCCACTTACTTAAGTATATTCTAATTAAATTGCTGTTACAGTCAATGAACATAAAACACTTTACATATACAAGAATTTTGTCTTGCTGAAAAAGAAAACAACTTACACTCTCAATAATTAACTACACTGTTTTCCCTTTTTCTCATTTAAATCAATTTCAAAGAATACTTAAAACTTTGCCTAATCATTCCAGTCGTAAATTCCCTAGTTGCAACTTTACAATTAGCTAAGTTTTCTTGAAAGAAAAGATTGATTCTATTTTTTACAGAATATCGGTATAAAGAACCTGTACTAATACTTTCTTTCCGAAACAAATTATTCCTTCTAATATCTACAAATTGTTCAAGTTGGCACGACCTTACTGTGTCTTTTCACGGCGTAGAGAAATCTACGGCGTCGACTCTTCCAGTCGCTCGGTGTCCTTGTCCTTGCAGCTCGGTCGGGAGCAAAGCCGCACCTCTGCAGAACCGCACGGTCGCCCCTTTCCAGTACCGTTGTTCAACTCACGATGTGGCCTCCGTCTCGTTTTCCGTTGATACTCTTTTCGTATTCTTTTATAGAATGTAACTAGCTTTTAATTCCATATTTAAAAGAATCTACAATACGACAACTGAGTCTATCGTATAAGAAGAATAAATATAAAAATAAAAAAAAAACTGCAAAGAAAAGAAATGAATGGCCTCGTTAGTTTCATGCTATTCACACTCCTCTCTCTTACAAAGATTTTAAATGCGTCACTTATACTTTCATCCCTTTCCTGATGAATTGTTTTAATGCCTTGTAATATGATAATTACCTCCTCGAATGTCTTGAAGAGTTTTTATCGTAGATGCAGTCCTGAAGTCCGTAGCAGTACGAGGTGCCGCCTTCTCGTGATCGGTAGGTCCTCACTCTCCAGCTGTTACTTCAGAAAAGAAAGCTTTCTTTCTCCCGACTCTCGGTGTCGCATACTCTACCGAGACGCTCCCTTACGGATATAGTTCGTAGTTTTCATTTTCGGATTGTATTCATGCGCGTTGGCGCGCGTTCAAACAGCTCATCTTATTCTTGAATATTGATGTGCTCCGTTTTCCGAGACCTCGGCAAACGGATGGTCACAATATAAATGTAACATATCGCAGTAAACACGATAAGCTCAACAATATTCAAAATTTATTGCTTGTTTATCCTTGAAAATAGATTTTATTACATGGGAGTTTTTTGTTTTTTTTTCTCCCTTTCAAAAATTCAAAATTTAAGTAGTATATGACTTAGTGTAGGGATCACAGAATTTTGAAAATGTGCACACAATTCACTTTTCCCCATAGCACGTCATACGCAGTTTTTAACTGTTTTTTTGACGTAAAATAAATAAAAATAAATAAATAAAAAATGGCCGAAGGAAGTGATGCGAAAATGCGATCGTTTAGGGAAAAAAATATTAATACGAGTGATTGAAGAGGGAGTAGTAGTAGTTTTGTTCAAGTAAGAAAGGACACGTGAGAAAATCCGTGGGATAAATAGTTTACGAAACAAGTAAGATGACAAAGGTCAAGGATATTGGTTTAGTGGTGAGTTATAGTTGACATTACATAATTGAAATGATTGAAGGCGTTGTCATTGTCAACAATAATATTTATTTCAGTAATAACAGCTTTCGATGGCTTAACCATCATCATCAGTTTTCTGCTGCCTGGAAGTCACAAAACGACTACAGTAGTACTAAATTAGCTCTTTAAAAAGGTCATGTACAATTTTTTGGGGAACGATTGTAGTTTTCGCGTAATTTACGCTTGAAATTTACGCAATTTTTCTCTCTCAAAAAACTCCGTTTTTTCTTTACACTTTCTCCACATATGTAAAGAACGATTTTCCTAAGGATGAGCCAAAGTGACAATTCGCGAAAACAAGTGAACATCACATGTATTTCAGAGAAGTATCCCTTCGCCGCGACAGCTGTTCAGCCCCTTCCTAAAGTTATGTTATGCCACCTGAGAAGACATCACTATCCACAAGTCTAAGAGTTTCGCTGATGTATATGCACGTACGCGAGTCCGGGATATAATTAAATTTATTTACATATGTGGAAAATCCCTTAACATGCTCTCACAACCAGTAAAACCAGTAACCTGCCAATAAAAAGCTCTCAATCACAGCTCGCCACACAACAGCACAAAGGCCGGAACCACGTGTATCGGTACGCATCTCGCATTCAAGTCTCGGTTTTAAAATAAACATAATATTTATCACACAAAAAGTAAATTCAATGTAATATATAAAGGAAAAAAGAGTTTTTACAGAAGAGCACATAACACTGCACTTCATCATTTCAATTATTTCTCGCGGCGCACTATATTTTTGTCGAATGAGGACGTCACGAAAGGAAATGTCGAAGCCATTTACAAGTTGTCTCTTGGCTGTCCGGGGCAAGCCGCGTCGGTTTGATCCACATTTACAAGTTAGCCAACAACATTTACAAGTTAGCCAACTGCAAACGAACAAATGCAGAAAGAGGGTTCATTGGGCTCGAGGGCACGACGACCACAGAACCTTCAGTTATGTTGCCAGCACTAGCTGTCACTTTGGCTCAACCTTAGGAAAATCGCTCTTTAATAAGGGACGACAAAACATATGATGCTAACTCCGTTTTCAGGTATCGCTCGGTTTTTTGAAAATATTTTCATGTACAATTTTTTGAAAAACGAGTAGTTTTTGCGTAGTTTCTGCTTGTAATTAATGAAATATAGACAGGTTTCACATTAACTGAGGACCATGAGAAAAATGGAATAAATGATATGAAAAATAATTAATTTAATGTTAATTATAATTTACTACTGAAAATGCCAATATTAATTCTATTTTACTTTCAAGCACTTTTACTTGTTATTCAATGTGCGCTGTCAATGTATTAATTTATTTTTTTAAGCAATCCGTAAAGCTTAATTGAAATTCCGCAACAAAGCCGCATCGATATTTGAGAAGCTAATTGTTGTCGAACGTCGAGATGGTGGCAGTGATAAGATACAACTGTTTTATTTAGTCGCGCTGCTATATATTCCAAATAAACATTTCAGAGATGATTCAAAACTATTTGATAATCCATATTTGTTGTTGCGGTTTTCTCTCGCTTTCAGAGAACCAGTGCTAACAATAACATGATCTGTACAGCTAACTCCTACGTCGGGAGGCAGTACTTCCGTTTGCGATGAATTTTGCACTTTCCTTTTATAAATTACTCCTCAGAATGATGGGTGAGGTATGTTATATACCATTTAATATCATCTGATCCCTAAAAACATTTACTGCGCATTGAATAAAAGAAAAGGTAACTTCAATAACTTAAAGAAAACTATCCCCGCGAAAGTTTTTCTATAAGAGCCTGTAATTCTTTCTGTATAAATTAAATTTAAAATCTTTTTTCTATTTAAGTTAAAATTAATTTAATCTTCTTTCTTTCAAAAATTAGGTTGGTAAGGACCAAATTGTTTTTACCGTCTTGAAGAACAGAGATTTTACTTTCAATTAAAGTACTTTTGGGGGATACTTCACAGTGGTTGATCTAACGTACATACTACCTTAAAGTTTTATTTTCCTGCGCTTCGTTTGAGGCGGTGTCAAGGCGATCAAAATTAACTTAATATTTCAAATCGAAGAATATTAGTAATTTAATTAGTTTAGTAGTAGAGTTATTTATCAACTGTACTATGTGATGTACTATGACTAATTGATAAAAAGTAAAAATCCGAATACGAATGGAAACATTAATCGTTTTTGCAAACAATAGATATTATTCGCCAAGTGAATGCAGTTTTGACAACGCTGCGCTGGCAGCAGCACTTCTATATAATTTGCTGCGAATACTGCCTCAGTCAAATGTATTTCTGTTTGCAGCATTCATTTCTTACTTTGAGAAATGATCTCAAAGTCAGAAATGAATGCTGCTCGTGTCTATCGAAATGAATGCAGACGCTTTGTTTGAATTGGACTGTTTCAAGTAATAGCTGAGGTGTTAGTTGTGCAGCAATGCAAATGCAGTATTTCAATATTACTTAGCTGTTTCCAATAACGCGAGGAAGTATGTGCTGTTGTACCACCACTAGTTATTTACAAAAATGCTGTTGAACTGCGTAAGCTGCCGGCCGTCGTTATCCGCTCCCACTGACTGCCGGCGTATACCGCAACCGCCGCGCCGCCGCCATCGCCGAAAGCCGGGGCGAAAGGGTCGCCCTTACCTGCCCGTCTCCTCTCGGCTTCTGAACGGGGTGAAAGACTGAACATTAACTCCAGAAGAAAAAAAATTGTTGTAGTTGTTGCTGGACGAGCCGCGCGTTGGCTATGTAATCATCACATATTAATACAATATTGTATTCATTTGAATCCAAAACGTGTGAATCTTTCTTTCTTCTAATGCACGAGTTTAATACCTTATTTCTGCATCCGACGAAGGCAGAAACGAATTGTAAAATTAATTAAGAATCTTCTTTCACCGCGATTGGAGAAGAAGGGATTATTCCAATGCAAAACAACTTCCCGGATCATGTACACTCTAACAGTATAACGGTTCACTAAATTCGAACAGTTCAGTAGGGTTAATGTAAAAATTGAGCCATTTTTGAGAAAATGTAAATTGTAAATCAATTTCGGAGAAGGGCGTCTGAATGGTTTAGACACAAGCGTTGAAAATATGAAGGGACGGACGGACGGATGGGCAGACGTTTTGCTGACAAATGACTTTTCGGTATCAAGGACGGACAAAACGTGGATTCGGACCACGCATGTTAGAAGTAATTTGCTGCTGATAGGAACAAGATTTACCCACTTTTTAGAAATGAAGGCCTCATATAACTAGTTTTTCTGCCGAAAAATCGTCGATTTATGCCCCAAAATTACGATACTTTCTCTTGACTACGTACGTAGAACGCCGAGTAAGTAAAAGTATAATTGAGTTTGAACGAAGATTCCGCATTACACCAAGAAAGTGTGGTTCATTTTCTTCTTTTGTGCTCGATATTAATTTATGTGTGAAAACAATGAATATGTGTCTCGAGCCAAGTAGCAAAGATAAGAACAAAGATTGTACGTTCCAAATACTCATATCAAAGCAGACTGTATCTCCTGTGACGTCACCTGCGCAATTCCGAAGCCATGTCGACACACACTGGCCTCATTGGCTGAAGTACTTGATTGGCTTCACTCTACAAGCTTGATTTGCTTTGCTACTTGCTTTGATTTACTTTTAGGCTGGTTATATAATCCTTCAACGTGTAAAAAATCAGAAACAAGGTCCGTTACAACGTTTGTGCAGCGCAAATGGCATCACTTAAATAACTTTCAGGACCTTTTTTTTAACCCCAGAGGCAGTTTAACCAACGTATTTTCTGTTCTCATACCAACATTATGCATGGATGTCATTTCTCTAAGAGAGAATAATGACAGCTACGTTTGAGAATATTATTACTCTACAAGAAAAAAAATAAAGAAAATAACTCAGTGTGTTAGACGACTTGCCAAATCCCGAGCGGCTGATGTGCTCGGGATTACTCGAATGTTCGCTGCCTTTGATGCGTTCGAAAGTCCGACACGCGGTGGGTAGGGCGAGCACCGAATGTTGGCAAATAGCAAGCAACTCATCCACACTACTGGGGAATTGGCAAGCACACGATCGCCACTCGCCGAATACCGAATGTGTGGCGCCGCCTTAAGGTGAATAACAACACTCAGTGGAGTAGGGTCAATGGATGCGAGTGATGTGTCGCATCCCCAAGTTTTTCTTCTCTTTTAAAACTTTTGTTAAAACTATTTTTTCTATTCCTCAAGAATATCTCTCTTTTCCGTTTGTACTTTTCGTTTCTTCCCCATGCGCTTTCCGGTAGGTGGCTGTCACCTTCATGGATGTGACAGGCCGAGAAACATCCCTTCGATTCGTTACCGAGGTCATTGAACTCTCACCTGCTGTGTGCAAGATGCGAGGTTTCGGCCGATCGTGATGCGATGCTGAGTGTCGCATCTCGGACTTCTCATTGGTGCTTCTGTATTCCCTCTCCCAAAGCCTCGCCATCGCCTCCCAACGGATGGTCACGTGCTGACCTCTGTGGCCTCCATAGCTAGTTGGGGGAGGGGCAGTTTGACCCACACTTCACATGCATGCGCGTTTTACTGTTTTGTTGATTATTGTCAGAGCTAGCAATGCACAATTAGCAATTCTCAAACAGTAAGCAGGGACGTAATATGGATAGACAGCTTAATTGGTCTACCTTGTTTAATCCGCAAAACTGATTGCATCCCCTTGATCACTGAGATGGAGACGCCACTGACAACACTCCATCATGATGAAATGTCATTCGTTTACGAATTCAGACCCAGGAGCCTATCACACCTCCACCCATAATCTAAAGCAGGGATGCTCAAATTAAAGAAGAGCCATATTGCCCTCGAAGATCCATGTGCCACTCTCCCCGAGTCGATCACGCCGAGCACGCTACGGGCGACACCAGTGCTTCGCTTCTGTAAACTCTTAAAAGCTCCCACATACCAACGCGGAAGATCCGCATCCTATGCGGATTAGCCGCAGCGGAAGTTTCGCGTCACGTGTTGCCTTATGAGCACGTTCAACCCCGCGCGACAGGCGAGCGTCGCGGCAACGGATTGGCAGCGTTTAATCGGCGGCGAAATTTGTACCGCAGTCAGACACGTTTCTTCCACTACAGCTCGAGTTTCGTGGAAGTCCGCCCGTGTTCGGGAGTTCTTCGCTCCCCTCTGGGTCGAGCGACAGTGCACATCGTCACCAAACGCAGGCTCATAGTTGACGCTCCGGTGTGAAGCGTCTCGCAAATTCCGCAGCCGCGTCTAGCTTGGAACTTTCCGCGCCGCACCCACTGCGGTTAAACCGCGCCGGTCTGTCCTTTACTCGCACGTTTGCCGCCGCTATAAACGAAACTTTGACTCCTTGCGACAGATATATTGCAACTCGTAATGACTAGGGAGTGGATTTTAATGAAGTGTTATTTTTCACTTTAGAAGAATACCATTTAGTACATAAATTAATTTTATGTCATGACAAAAGGAAATGACCTATTTTTATGTCTTTTTTCTCACTTTTCGCCGATTTCGACTCAAATATTTTTTGACCTTTTTCCATAATTTTTAACGCATTCTTCGCAGACGTCATCGATTTTAATATCACTTTAATGGTATTTTCTTAAATAATATTTACGAGATGCAACAAATGTTCTCCACAAAATCCCTGAGTACTCTATTTGATTTCTTCGCTCAGAAATTGTCACGTCAGCCGTTGTGATACGTATCAGCGCCACTGTCGGTTCAACCGATTTTGGGATAACTAAAGACAGATTTCCTGATAAAGAACAGTCCAAACCGAAAGTCTGAAAGCTGAATTCACTTGAACGAATAGAAGAAGCCTCGATTACAACAGTAGCGTATCCAAAAGTTTCAGTTGTTCATCCGAATTGGTTTTTATCAATTTTTGTTGTCATTTTTCTTTGCTTTTAGAGCATTTCAAAAACATTTAAAGGGCATTTTATTGATAATTTTTGGCGATGTTTTAGGTCATCAAAATCCGCCCCCTAGTAATCATAAATGTCGGTAGATAAGCGATCGTTCTATTAACTTGAATATTTTATTAAAAGTTTTTTTTACTGTATCATCTGTTAACAAGAGCATGCGATAACATTTTTATTGCTCAGTATATTTCATTTAGAGAATAATCACGAAATTTGCTTAAGGAGTCGTCCATAAATTAAATGACGCAAATTTGGAATTATTATGAATAAATTTGAATACATCTTCTCACCCCTGTAACGCGTACTTGACTCCTCTTAAGTAATTACGCAACGCTTGCAACAACACCGCTTGTAAATGCAAGTGAAAATAAATTACAGCACAGTAAAAAACAATTGTATTCATTTTATTTGTGTTATATATTTTAAAATGTATGACAATTAAAAGTCGGAAATAGATGGCGATGCTGACTGCATCTAACAATAAGATTGGGAACAAATTGTAAGAAAAGGAAACATGCACAGGTGAGAAAATTCTTGACATGCCGTGCACACGCCGTTGTCGATTACCCAAAGGCGAAAGTCTACTGCGTCAATTTAAATGGATTCTAGAATATACTACGTATCAGTTTCAAACATTTTCTTCGTAATCTTACAGATTCATTAAACAATTTGTTAAAAATATGTCCATTTAATGTAACAATTTACCCTAATAACTTTAATTTATTTGTTTTTAAAACAAATTAATTAGTTAATGTTTTTGTTTTAGTATAGGACTAAAAATTAATTATTTCAGCAAATGTTGAAAATATAAAAAAACAACTATCAATGTTACGTAACACCATAAATTAATATTCCCTACTCCAACGTAACCCCAGCGTAACGCTACCTCGAACGCCCCTTTAGCGTTACGTAGTTTATGGACGACCCCTGAGTAGAAAGATTAACCTTCTTTCCAAACAAAAATTCTGTTACAGAAATGTAGATGATTATTTTCAAAAAATTGTCAACGTTAGCTAGTATATAATAAAATTGTTGTCTTTCGGATATTTTGGTTACAAAGTTGAAATAGTCGAATGTGCACTCTTCTTGCCGATTGACACGTATTATTCTTGCATTGGTGTAGAACTACACCATTCTTGCATTAAGATAACGCTTTCTCATGCCGGCCCATTAGAAACCTTTCCAGCACATCACTAAAGTCTTTGTTGGCGCACTTTCCAATTCGGAAGAGAAGAGGGCATCAGAAAAATTCGCCTAGGACTGAGTGTATTGCAGAGGTTGGGGAGAAGTAGGAATTTGAAATCTGTCCTCACGCAAAGGAAAATAATTAGAATCACAACAGGGCTGAAATACATTACACAGTTAATTTTTTTTTGATTTTGAATTTAATATGTAATATCAGTAAAAAAAACTAATACGTATCTGTGCTCTGATACAAAAGTATGTATATGTTCAATATATGTAACCATCCAAATTTTTAAAAAGTAAGAATTTAGAAATCATTTTAATTATCCGAATGAAATTTTTTGTTCCTTCCACAGAGGGATTAAATGAAATGTTTTCTTTTTTCTGAAGGAGTACTCGCAGCACTAGGCACATTCCATTTATCACAATTTTCCCCTCTACATCTTGCAATTCCTTTCCTGTAATGAACATTTCTACTTTTTTTTTAACTTTTCAACCTCTGTATTTTTAACAAATGAACGATTTTCTTTTTCATTTCCGATTCACATGTGACCTCTTTTCAAAATGAGGCATACTTGTATTTCTACATGTCTTAACTGTTGTATCTTCTAGAAACTAGAATCCTTTCTTTCATGAAGACAACTGCAATTTCTACTCCCTCCATAGTATACATTATAAGAACATTATATTACATTTCAATCTCTAAGAGTTTCATGGCACAGTCAAATGTCTAAAAATATAATCTAAACATTGATATACAGTCGATATCTTTGAAAAATAACCAACAGTCCAATGTACGGGTTCAATATTACTGAGAGAGCATGGCCAGTCAGTGGAGTTCGTTGAAATAATCAGTACTGGAAAATAAGTGGTGATACAGAATTTGTGACCTTTTGTAGCTATTTATGATATTCTTTAAACTTGAAAAACTAGAATACAAAGGTTTCATATTACAAAAAAAATCCTTTTAAAAAGTGTCTTATGCTCCAAAGTTAAACAAAATAAATACTGGTAATAATAATGATGTTAATAATGATGATAATAATAATAATAATAATAATAATAATAATAAATATTAATTTTTAAAATGAAATAAAAACTTTTCTCATTCAATGTCCACCTATTATATGAACAAATGATTAAAAAACCATTTGTATTTATAAACATTCTAATAAAGTTAATTTTTGATGAAAATAAATTATTAAAAGGTTAAAATCACTAACAATGAATTCAAATAATTATTAATATATAATGCACGTAAGGAATGAAACAGCGAAGAAAAGGTGAAGGGAAAATTGTTATGAAAGGGTGCTCCAAATACGAGAGAATGTAACTTATGATGGATCATGCACTCCTACATTTCTCCAGAAAAGTACGTATAGTCGAGTCATTACATAGTTAACATATTGTGGTTTAATTTTGACTTTTTGCTCCTTTATGTTTTTTGGGATGCTGAATACGAATCTGAAGTTTGTCAAAAAATATTTACTTTGGAATTTGAGTTTTAGCAAAAAAAAAAAAAAAATGCAAAAATAATATTTCTTGTCTTTTTGCCTATACTTAACCCTTTAAAGGATTGTGGTTCTCTCTGAAACCACATACTATATTAGCTTGGTCTAGCAATTTTCAACCTTATTGCTAATTTCCCATTGTTGAGTCTGCTTGAATGCAATTCGATTCTTGCAGATAGTGTGATCACAGTAATTCTTTCACATTTAGCTGCTGAGCCATGAATTTGGTCATCGCCACAACCACAATGCACACAGGCACTGTCGTGGAGTGTTTATTTGAGCATTTGATTGAGATGAGATTTTTCGTGTTTCAAGTTTCCAGAGATAATGATAATAATAATAATAATAAATAATAACAATAACAATAATAATAATTTATTTAGGTTCTTTGATAGTACAAGGTACCATTTTAGACCATGTCATGAAATTAAATTTAACAAACTACTGACTAATACAAATTTTAACAGAAATTTTTTGCGAGAACAGAGGGTTGTTACTTATTTATTATTGTTTAATGCGATGTTTTTTAGTATTACAATATATTTGATCATAAAATTCTCCATTTGTACTGTGACCATCCGTTTGCCGAGGTCTCGGAAAACGGAGCACATCAATATTCAAGAATAAGATGAGCTGTTTGAACGCGCGCCAACGCGCATGAATACAATCCGAAAATGAAAACAACGAACTATATCCGTAAGGGAGCGTCTCGGTAGAGTATGCGACACCGAGAGTCGGGAGAAAGAAAGCTTTCTTTTCTGAAGTAACAGCTGGAGAGTGAGGACCTACCGATCACGAGAAGGCGGCACCTCGTACTGCTACGGACTTCAGGACTGCATCTACGATAAAAACTCTTCAAGACATTCGAGGAGGTAATTATCATATTACAAGGCATTAAAACAATTCATCAGGAAAAGGATGAAAGTATAAGTGACGCATTTAAAATCTTTGTAAGAGAGAGGAGTGTGAATAGCATGAAACTAACGAGGCCATTCATTTCTTTTCTTTGCAGTTTTTTCTTATTTTATATTTATTCTTCTTATACGATAGACTCAGTTGTCGTATTGTAGATTCTTTTAAATATGGAATTAAAAGCTAGTTACATTCTATAAAAGGATACGAAAAGAATAACAACGGTACTGGAAAGGGGCGACCGTGCGGTTCTGCAGAGGGGCGGCTTTGCTCCCGACCGAGCTGCAAGGACAAGGACACCGAGCGACTGGAAGAGTCGACGCCGTAGATTTCTCTACGCCGTGAAAAGACACAGTAAGGTCGTGCCAACTTGAACAATTTGTAGATATTAGAAGGAATAATTTGTTTCGGAAAGAAAGTATTAGTACAGGTTCTTTATACCGATATTCTGTAAAAAATAGAATCAATCTTTTCTTTCAAGAAAAACTTAGCTAATTGTAAAGTTGCAACTAGGGAATTTACGACTGGAATGATTAGGCAAAGTTTTAAGTATTCTGTGAAATTGATTTAAATGAGAGAAAGGAAACAGTGTAGTTAATTATTGAGAGTGTAAGTTGTTTTCTTTTTTTCAGCAGGACAAAACTCTTGTATATGTAAAGTGTTTTATGTTCATTGACTGTAACAGCAATTTAATTAGAATATACTTAAGTAAGTGGAAAGTGATTCGACTTGAGTTTCTGTTTAAATGCATTCAATCCACAACGGCCCACATGACCCTGATCCCCGCTATTCTAATTGTATTTTTTTATTTTGCGCCCACCTTGAAAACCCATTCTGAGCTAGCCGGCGGAGGGGTGGGTCGCAGTACTTCAATGAGGTTAATTTATATTTGCAAGGGTGTAGTCAATAATTAAACGTAATTTTTTTTAATATCACTAAATAGATTTAGTTTTCCTAATATTTGTCGCTTACATAATATTTGAATAATTTATCTTCTTACATTTGCTCAGTGTTCACGTAATATTTGTGTAGTCTATTCTAACACCCATATTTATTACTAGTGGTGTTCTTTCTTATCGAATGGCTAAAATTTGAAGTTTCCATGATTTGGAACCTATGATTTAATAAGAAAATAACAATTTCTTGGGGAATATTAATGAGAATGTTGATGCGGCGTTAGATTCGGGTAAGGAGGGGATTCCAATGTAGATAGTGCAATGTAACTAATGAGGTCAAGCAGCCACATTTCCTTCACCAATATTGATTTCCTTAACCAATGATTGCATAATTTTATTTTATTGTATATAACTGTATATCATATTTATTTTCACTATTTATGTATTTGCAGTATTTATTTTCAATTTTCTTGTATTTGATGTCTATTCCTATTTCTTTTTCTTCTACTTCATAAAGAACATGCACAGGTTTATTTATGACTGGATGTAAGTTTTTTATTCAGAAATTATACGAGTTGATTCTGTGCGCAACCACAATTCTTACAGTGTGATGCGTAGCCCTAAATGGATTGTGGTCATTATTACAACCACATCATTTTCTTATTTATCTCACCTTTTATTAATTCAAATCACAAACTAATAATTTTCTCATATTTCTAAGATCAAAATTAAACAAATATAGGAGAAATTTAAATAATTCTGGAGAATAAGTTACTGACTTATAAAGGGTTAAAAGATTATCGAATGTAGGCAAAAAAAACTCGTTACCAAAATATTTTACATAAAATTTCCTACAATATAGTTTCTTACAACTTTTTTGGTTACGGGCACCATTTAAGCGTAATTAAAAGTTGAATTTTGACAAAGTTTGCGTAACTTACCATTAGCTCGGCTGTCTATTGGAATAACTAATCAGAAACCTTTAGGGATTGCAATCCAGCGCAGTTTTCATTCCTTCGGTTTTATGCTGGATTGACTTCAGTCCAGCGGTATCCCACAAGGATTAAATATTTTTTATGGAATTAAAAAAGAATTCTTTCGTAATAATCAAATATGTATTAAAAAGTACAAAAACCAACACCACCTTACTGTACTTCATTGACTAATTATTTTACAGTTCGGCTACTCGTCTACTTATTTATTAATATAAAGACCAAAATAATAATAAATATAAATATTTGTTAGTACTTTGTTGTAGTCTTCTTTCTTCACAAGGAGTATCATATGAAAATAACTAAAGTTCGCTAATAGTCTTTTAATTTTTCTTACTAATTAATCAATTAAGTAATGTAATAAATTTAGAAATAACAAATAAAAAGTCACGTCTCTTTTTGCAAATATGGTCTCAAAAACCGCTAGTATTAATGGTGTTATCTCCCAACTTGCCGGCGGCGCTAGCCGATTTCGTTTTCTACGCTTCGTGAAGTCACGAAAGTTCAAGCGAATTCGAGACTCGCGGGTTCCTGGTTGGGTGACTGACCGAGAACCCCGGGATCTAACGGCGCCGAGCCCTTGACCGAAGGGATAAAAGGCACTGACTGAACGTGACATGACGAGACTTGACAAGCATAGTAATTATTCAGTATAGTAATTACTCAGTAACGGAGGATTACTCTAGAAGAAAGTGCTCAACGCCCAACAAGAGTTAAGAGGCGTGTTGCATCAACAACTAAGAAACTTACTTCTTATGGAACTACATATGTAGCCAGCGGTCGAAAAGTCTTCCACACTTGTTGGTTGTTACTTAATAAATAGTCGTGAAAAAAAGTCAAATACTTCCCGATAACTCCTTCACTTTCAAATGCTGCCATTTATTTTATTAATATCTTTTGGAAGTCCTTCTCTTGTTTAGTTTGTGTCTGTTTAGTGAAATCTTCATTGTCTTGCTTAAACTGAATTTCTAATTCCTTTTGTAAAGTTAAATTGTTTTCCACTTCCCGAGAGACTGTTGGCTATTATCTGCATGTACATAATCTACAATTACAATTTCTACATTTTGAGCGTCCTCTTTAATGACTCGACATAAAATGTTTTTCATTTCTTGCCTAACTTTTTTTGACGTTACAAATAGAGAATTGGACGTTTTCAACTCTTGGTAATACTTTTCTGGATGCTGCAAATAAATTAAAATAGATGTAATTTCCCTGCGTATTTCTTTCATTCTTACACGTAGCGCCGCGGATAGTTTATTGCTTAAAACTGTTTTGCTTCTCCAGCTTCTCTAAAATAAATCTAATTGTTGTGTCCGCCATTATTATGGTAGACTAGCTTCTGCATAACACTTCGACACCCAATTTAAAGGACTGCAAGCTGTCAATTACGTTTTTGATTTTGTATCATTCTTCTTCCGTAAATTTTATATTGGATGCTATGTACAAGAAAGCCTTCTCAAACTGTAAAATATTTCTAACATATCAAGCAAGCTCTTCTCGGGAGTGCGCTAGTCTACGATTAAGCATAATTATTTTACTGTCTCTTCTCTTAGGTATTTTTGAAAATACGTATCATTAGTTGGCGAACTCAATAAATACGAAAACACGAAAAACGAAAATCAATACCACATTTTTAATGACATCATTATAGTCAGGAATTACTTCACGTGGTAATCAATCTACGCTCAAACCTTGGTCATCATTTATTTCTTCCGTATCTTCGTCATCATCTGTATCCAAATCAACGTGTTTTCTGTAAGGTCTACATCTCTTTCAACTTTCTTTAAATATAAAATATCGACCACAGCTGTTTGTCGTGTGCGAAAGTTGCTGATAGCAAGATACAAGTTTGCAACTTGTACCATGACAAATATACCATATATCCATTTATTCGAATCAGTCCAAATATTAGTTCGACATTCCATGTATTCGCATCAGACCAAGATTAAAATGGAATCCTTTATGATGAACATTTACGTTCAAATATCCGCGATTTTTTTTAGAAGTCCACTAATCGAAACTAAACGGAAATCTTTGCATTTGTTTCTTGAGATGTGAAAATTCGAATTTCGTGTCAGAATATCATGTCATTTATCTGTATTTAAAAAAAAAAAAATGACTTTAGATCAAATTGTATTGGGAGAGTTCGGAAGTTGAAATCCACTCTTTGAAAACAAATACCTTAAATCTGAATACGTACAAAACGAATTAAGACTAAAACCATTCTTGCAAACCATTCTAGAAATCTTATTTTTTTCCATAGAATTTCCCTTTATGAAATAGTTATCGATAGTTTCTTTTTACTTTTCTTTTGGGGAATTCCTTTCTCAACAGTATTTTGTGATGATGTGGATACTTTAGGTAATAACTGTGTTTTGTTGAAAGATTGATCTATTATACAGGTAATACAGTTGTTTTCAAGTGGAATTTTTAAGCTAGTGGTAGAACGTTCGCTAATTTTCAATAAATTAGAATATATAAGACATTTTGCATTCCCCCGATCTTCAGACATTATAAAATAATGCCACAAGGTTTTCTCATTTTTCTCAGCAATATCCTCATGTACCGTGTTCGAAAGAGACATCATTTAATAGTACCTCTAAAGCAATAATTCCTGTTAATTTTCGTCCTTTTTCTTCAACAATCATAATATTATTTTTGTGTGAATTTTTAACTACGTTAATTGTTTATTTAATTTAACATATTTAATTATTTTTTATAACTTTTAATACCCATCTCTAATAGCTAGTGGCTATTACAATTGCTTGGCAATTGAAATATAAATAATCATACTCAAATCAGTTAACATCATCTACCTAATCTACTTATCCTAACCTACGTAAATTGTTGAATTAAAGAATTATATTTGAAAAAGTACTTTAACACAAAAAAAATTATCTCGACAGAAGGATTAAAAACAGTTATTCGAAGACACCTAAACATTATACTTACTTTGCGGATAGACTTCAAAAGAAAACCACACAATACTTGTTGACGTGAAGACAGGTCAAATAACTGACTGACGGCGCAGTGGCGCCAGCAAGCTATGTAAACATGTGCGTGCAGTGCATAGGATTCAAAACAAACGACTGAACCGCAACGTCGCGTCGTTGAGGGAATTGCAGGTAGCAAATTGGAATGAATTTACGCGATTTGATGCTGGCAGTTCCGTAAGCTGTTGCGGGATTCCAGAGGGCCTAACATTACGCTAGATCGTCCTGGATTGCGAGATCCCACTTTGATGGATCGCAATCCGTAAAAACCTTTGTGTCTGTTTTCAGTACAACTATCTGCCTAGCTAATAATTTTGTCTTATTTAATGAGCATTTTCTCATGAATCGGTACTTGTCTTTCGTATACAGTACCCCCCCAGAAACATAAAGCAGCAAAAACTCAAAACTACACCACAATATGTTTCAGAACAGTCTTTTTGAGCACGTAATGACTGTACTAATAGTTGATCAGTGGGGCGAGATATCTTCCGTGACAACGTTGATGGCGCCAAGGCCGGTTCAGCCACGTATAATTTTTTAAAGAAGGTATATACATGTCTATTAATAATGAAAAAAATATTTATCGTGTAGATTAAACTTATCTATTAGTATTAGGGGAACATGGAATATAAAGGATTGACAAAGATAAAAAAAAATTCTTCTAAGGAAGGAAAACTCATAAAACATGATGATAGCTTCAAATAAGTAGAAACATCTTATTTAATTTATTTTGTAAAATCATCCAAGTTAACAAGTTATTTTTAAATAAAGCATTTGAACCGCCCAATATCCACCCCACTAATCCACAGTAGGTGATTCATATTTACGCACTGGGGTTACCAAAAACAAGGGGCCACTTATTTACCCCGCCTTCCCCACCACATGAACAGAATTCACCTGTCCATGCAACATAAATAACTTTTAGATGTTCATTTGAATTTGAAATAAATATATTTAAATGTTTCGAATTAAAAAAGATCGGGAATTTAATTAAATCAACGCCTGGAACTTAGCAAATTATAGTAGTTTGAGGCATGGTCGCATTGTAGTATAGAGAAGTGTGTTTAGCGTTTCCATGTCATACCCCTAGCGTGTCATACGGGCACGCATTGTTTAGAGTTTCGGAATCTTTAACTCCAACTCGTTTACCAACATTCAATTATGAATAAATGTTAACAAAGATCGTTGTAGATAATATTTTGAAAACAGGACATTTTCGCCGTGTACTATAAACTACGAATTTGTATCGAAAAATGATCTACAGATCTATTTTGATAGTATTGCTGTTGAAATGACCAAACCCACCACTTCTCTCTCATCTAACGAAATGAGTGCTTAAAACATACACTTAATTGTCAAATACATTTGTTTCGCGGGCCATGTGACATGCGACTGGGCGCATACCTACCGTGCGAATCCGCATACGAAGGTATCACTGCTGAGGCGTCTTCAAACTTCCGCACCGTGGACGGGAAGCGACGGTTGCGCTCGTGGTGGCGAACACAGCAACAACAAAATTAATAACACTGTCACCGCCCGCAAAAAACGTACGTCGGCCGCAAGAGCGAAGGGGGCGGGCCGGCAAGTACGATTACAGGTTACGTCATGGAGAAAGGACAGAGTGTTCCTTGCTCTATGGTTACGTATTTCCGGGGCACGAGGAGAAAGCACGGAGATAGCAAGAGACAGCGCCGCAGCGCCGGGTGTCCATGCCGAGTCGTTAGGAGCCGAGGCATGACGAAGTGACCCGAATAGAGCCGATCCGAGCTGGAGCTGTTTCCGCCGCGCGCTGGTAGCACACCCGGAGAAGCCCCGGCAGACACGGCGCTGTCTGGTGGCTCGTTGTTGAACTCCGTTACGCGGGAGACCTCACAAGTGCTCAACAGCAACCCACTTTACAGATTATTGACAATTCTCTCTGAAGGTAATTTATCGTTATATTTTGATTATGAATAACATTATAGTAAGTGAATCTTAATGATATTATTAAGTTTTACTATAGCTTCTGGACTTCCAAAATATCATTTTACAGAATTTTGAAATTATTAGTAGTAAATATTTATTTGAAAAGAGTTTTAAACTTAAATTTTTATTCTACTTTTAGAAATTTTAATTTTAAATTATAAATAAATGTTTTTACGTTCTTAATCAAAATCAATATTTTTTTTTAAAAAAAAATTTCAATTTAAAAAATACTTAAGTAGAATGCGATGAAGCTGATTTCGATTGGATACACTAAAATGTAGTTGATACCGACCAGATGTAATGTGTTGATGTGTTTATGGTGTATGCAAGATCTCACATCCGCAGATCGCTTTGGATCGACTAGAAGTGGCTTTGACTTGCTGTTATGTGTCTGTTGTCTTTAGTTCAACCATAGCCCGCTATTATAGTATGCGTACTAGCAGTATGCATGCTAGTATGCATACTAGCGGGCTATGGTTACACAAAAGGCGATAGTAATATAGTATGGGCATACACATGGTATGAAATAAATACTTATTGTAGAAATACTTATTTGTAGTTGTCATCAGAGTCATACGACCTCCACAACAATTATACACTCCACAATGAAATGGAGTCATTGTAATCGCCATTCATTACATTCCAATTTTATTTCACCCCATCCCCTTTCAGCTTTGGAACTGTCCTTGCATGGTTTGACCAGTAAATCGACTTGGCTTAGCGAGGATTTGTTATCGTAGTACTGACAAATGTAAAATTTCCCCTCAGTCAGAGCGTACTCCAGTTGTGTGGTCTGTGAGAGCGTCTTGGCTATGTTGCCCAGAGAGGTGCAGTGATGTACCTTTCTGTGAATCATTCGTGGAGCTCGTCTAGAGAGATTACTAGGGGGCTAATGTTAATGAAATTTTTTTTTCTTTTCACTTCAGAACAATACCTTTTAGTATAGACATTCATTTGATGTTATGACAAAAGGAAAAGACCCGTTTTTATAGGTCACTTTTTTTGCATTTTTTGTCGATTTCTACTAATAAGTAATTTCTTTTACCTTTTTACGTAATTTTGAAAGCCTTTTTTCGCTGATCTCATGGGTTTTTATATCATTTTAATGGTACTTGTTACAAATAATATTTACGGGATGCAACAGAATTAACCAGCAGCTTATTCGATTTCTTCGTTCAGAATCTGTCAGCTGTTGTGAATATGTAATCTAACATTCCTGAGACACCTGTCAGCGCCATTGTCAATTCGACCAATTTCAGGATAACTTAAGATAGAGTTTTCGTGGTAAAGAACGGTTCAAACTAAAAGTTTGCATGCTGAGTACATTTGAACGAAAGAGAAAAGCCTCGATTATATGAGTAACATGACCAACGTCTTAAATTGTTCATCCGAACTAGTTTTGATCAACATTTGTACGTCATTATTCTTTTTCTTTTAAGACATTTTTAAAATATTAAGAGCATTTTATTGATAATTTTCGGCGATGTTTTGGGTCATCAAAATCCACCACCTAGAGATTACTGTAAGAAGGGACTGCAAAGACTGCTACTGCTTGGCTACTGCTGGCAATGTAACTGCAAGTTACGTCCATGTACTCATTTTGTGAATGCGATTGTTTATAGTTTTTGCTCATTTGTAACTGGTTTAATCACTTCTCTTGCAATGTCATTGCCCTGCATGACGTTCATTTGTTTCCCGACCAGCCAAAGTGGTTCCTTCTTTTTATAGTAATTCTTCTATAATGCGGTTTTCACAGAGCTCCTTTTGAAGGATATCAGCTGTTTCGGTGTTATCCAATCGGAAGGCTGAACGCCACCATTATGATATCACTGTAGTGACTTGTAAGGTTCCGACTGGACAACACATAGAACAGCCGATATCCTTCAAACGCAGCTCTGTGAAATCGCAGTATCTGAAGTCACCAGAAAGGCGGATGGGGTGCAGTCGGAGCGGGAAGGCGGGAACAGTAGAGCTCAGTTGTGACTGTTCAAGGTCGCGAAGAGGAGAGAAGGTTCAGGCGGATCAATTTCACGCGAACCATTTCGTAATTATTTTTCTGCATCACCGGGGAAGCAACTGGCTCTGGCACTAATAATCCCGTGATTTTTTAAAAAAACTAAATGGAAAGAATTCATTTTATTTTCTAAAACTGGAGATAATGTAGAGCGTTTGCTCAGCCATTGAATTTTTAATCGGATAAAAAGTTTAATCCAAAGACACACCTCACGCTTAATTTTGCAGTAGAGTAGGTCATGTTGCAAGGAACATGCTGCGGTTGTAATACGTAGCTGTAAAACAAACACATAAGTCATCATTAAAGTAGTCATGTT
Source organism: Teleogryllus oceanicus (assembly GCA_964035755.1). Taxonomy (NCBI): domain Eukaryota; kingdom Metazoa; phylum Arthropoda; class Insecta; order Orthoptera; family Gryllidae; genus Teleogryllus; species Teleogryllus oceanicus. The sequence continues at coordinate 52,666,721 of CAXIVR010000004.1, forward strand.
AGTTATTGCTTTAGTCAAGTTCTTACTTTTATTTAGGAGTTTAATGCATTGGGATATGGTTACTGAGTTACGAAATGTCCTAATACTGTGGTATTTTGCATGTTCTTTTAAATGATGAAAATATTAAAGTGAATAATCAATGAGAATTAATTACAGAATCGCACCCCGAATCTCTAAGCAACTACGTACTTTTAGATTGTTTGTAATATAACTCTTAGATACATACACATTATATAACAATTCACCTTTGCCATTAGAACCTTTTTGCCATTGTCGTTGAAATACTTTCCTTTGATGAACTGTTCCTTTAATTATGGTTATCTTCGGTAATGTCAGAACAGGCGCATACGAATATTCATTCGAAGGCAATCAGATTTGATATTTTGCTATCTGAGCTCGTAGGCTTCCTCTATGAAGGAAACAATGTCACAGTACGGAATGAGTAACGGCATCGTGGTGGGTCTCACGAATTTCTCATACTGTGAATTTGTCCTCTAAATTCCCCATACCGCTCTCGCTTGGCTCAGCTGGCAAGGGAATGCCGAGTCGTTTTCTGAGCCCCTTTTTCTTTCGAACTTTTTATTTACATAACACTTTACTAATACATTAATAATACATACTACAAAGAGAATGGAATTACAATTTTACTGATACAACTAATAAATACAATTGATTTTGTTATATTAGGATATACTTTTCTTGTTTGTAGACAATATTTACAAGACTATTAAATTACATCAGACACAGGTCTTTAATAAAATTAGATGAAAAATATTGCAGTTAAAACATTACAATGTTTTAACTGTAGCCTTCTTCAACTCTTTTAATTAAAGACTTGCATTTCATGAATATTAATAGTCTTTTAAAAATAGATCGTCTAAAACAAGAAAAGGATACCGTAATGAGACAAAAATTTAAAGAGAATCAATCAAGAGAACAAACAATTGATTATTATTTTTATTATGTTAAACTATTTGTACGGTTGCCTTGAAAGCCAATTTCTCAAAATGTCAAGTTAAAAAGAGGGAAATTCAGAATGGAAATGTAATGAAGGAATTGTTTTATTGCATAAAGCTATGGGACCCAATTCAAAGATTTCAAGGGATGGGCAAAGGCTCACCCCCCACTGGGGTGCCGGAGCAGTACCCTAAAAAAAGGGCCACAAACCGTGCGCAATCTTTTCTATCTCACCCTAGTCCTATCCTCACCCCTTACACACACCTACACCAACATGCACTACACTACCACACATGTCGGGAGATCGGTCGGGAGCTTAGAGCTTGTCCCGGCTGGAGCGGTGCCTCGCTGGTGAGAGATACCTGGTTCGAAAATCCCGCAGCGGGAATTGGCCAACCGGGGGAACCCCACGGAACAAACCTGCACTGCACTTACGGGCTAATGACCCTAGTAGTTGGCGCGCCCGGAATCATTAACAATCAATCAGCTACTGGGGACACGTCTATGTCAGTCCACTTTACCCAAACGGGTGGCGACTTCGCGTTCAGCGTCGGGGGAGGCGGGGTAGCCGACGGCACACAATGAAATCGAGGGGATAAAACTTTTTTTAAATTTACTTATTTTTTTATAGAAAAATACAAAAAACAGTGTTTATATATTGTACATTGGTTATCAGTGCTTATATCTACTCATAATTAACTTACAATAAACTTGCTAATAATCTTAAAATACAACTTACTTTACTACTAGGGTGGTAGAGGTTTATTTATATAATATCTCTACTTTGGGTCGAGATCTGAGAATTATTTTATGAATATATGGAAAGGAAATTTATTCTTGATGCGCGTTCTGTGTGTTGAATTTTGGCATAGTCTTAGAGGGGTTAGTTTGTATATTTTTGGAATGTTTTGGAAGAAGTGGGGGAAAAAAAATTTTTTGGTTCTAACTGGAATTCTTTATGAAGTTGTCCTTTGGAGATGTACCATGGGGCATTCGTGGAAGTACGAAGGAACTGATCTTGGATTACTTGGAATTTTTTGGTATTAGATTTGGCTGCGCTGATCCATACTGGGCATGCATATAATAAGAGTGCCTTACTGTTATACAAAATTATCATACGACCAGTGTTGTATGGTAATTTAACTGATCTATTTATTATTGGTTTTGGATAAAAAACGTGCAATGAACATTTTAGCACATGCACAGGCTCAGGCTTTCTTTTTCTGCGCTATTCAACATAGTTTGCTAAATCCTTGTCACTAGGAGTCAGCTACCAGCATTTTAGAACTCGCGTGTCACAAGAGGAGTTGGGAGAGGAAAATTATTTTGGATCAATTATTTATGGAAATGTAGGAGTTGAATTTTTTTATCAAAATTCTGTCCTCGTATTTTATTAATTCGCAATGTCGTGTGACAACAATATTGTCGGTTTTTGGTGTTCTTTGTTTTCTCCAGTGTTTTTCGTGCAGTTGTTTCCGAATTGTGTTTCGAGAAACTATACCAGTTCCTCAGAAAGTCATAGGGCTCAAAACAAAAATCAGTTTGTACTTGAAAGGGATCGGCACACAACACAGCCACAATGACAACAAAATATGAATTATCTCAAAATTAGTTGTGAAGTTGTTACTTGTAAGCACCACTGAATGGATGAACTACTATATTTCGCAAATGAAATATTCATTATCAGAGCATTGTTCGGTAAAAGTTGCCTTAGATCCAATTCCTATGTAAACACACTTTTTGGAGACATCAGTTGATGCGTTTTTCCGGAAAGAATGCTGTACTGAGTCCAGCGGTTGACCTGAAAGAAAAATACAAGCATAGTGAAATGCTCGATGTTCCATTGTCGTCCATAAATTACGTGAGGCGATTTTTCGACTCCCCCTCTACCCTTGGTGAGATGTAATATTTGGCTCGACCCCCTCCCCAGGCTTCTAATCTCACGTGAGATTTTTAAAAACGCATATTTTTAATGTAAACACGTTAATTTGTGATTAATTGCATCGAGATTTATTTAAAAAATATAATTTGCTTACTTATAACGCTCGGTAATTTTTCTTTAGAATTTCTGTAAAAAATACGGGAAATTCGATTTGTCTCATTAATGATAAAATGTCTTTTCTGTCAACAAATCGAGATAGTTTACAGAACGAAGCGTTATTTGTATTTAGGAAAAATAAAACTTGTGGATTTCGTAGGCCTTGCAACCCAAACTCTGCTTACAAAACTGCTCGAGATTCCCGCCGCCCTAGAAATGACTGGATTTTTCCTTACCTAAGGTCGTAATAAATGAAGCTGTGTCTCCAACTCTGTGAAATCCAGCGTGTACTATTCTAACATCATGAATGTCCATCATCTTCGTTAGATGAGAGAACTCTTCCTACAAAGAAAAGAGAATGGCATATTATCGGTACACAAAAAAAGGCACACCCCAAAAATCGTCATTTTTGAGTTAAGTGGAGAAATATAATTTAGAAAATAATATATTTTCTAGTTAAACTTTCAGTTTACTAAGTATCTCATAAAATCTACACACAATTTCATTTTAGTAAGAATTTCATCTACATAGTTCACAAGACAGTCTGCTTATGGAGTAGAACTTTGTTTTAGGCGGCGACATAATCGGTTCTGTTTTGGATAAGAGCGTTATTCTGCAAAACTGGCAATTTTTGGAATGGGTAAGCTTCTAATCGGCCTACCGTTTTTAAATATTTTGTGACATTCCAAAAGAAATCGAGACAAATAAAAACTTTCTTTAAATCTCACATTCGTTAATTGGCTTTAAATCTACATTGCTAGTAAGTGTGAAATCACTTTTAATACAACTGTGTATATGATAAAAAATATTAATTGAATTGTACATTAAGCTAGCGAGAATGCGTGGCATACTGAAATTTTCTCTCCTCTTAGTGATTTTACTCAACAATTATGACAAATGTTTTTAAAACGTTACTGACATCATTTAAAGATCTACGATTGAATGAATTGATGCAGAAAACGTCCAAGCCACTATAACCATTATGTCTGAAAACAGGCATGGGATGGTGGGACTTCGAAGAGCAAGGATGCACGCCGAAAATTAGATATGTTTTGGATGTGGCTGTAGAAAAGTTCTACTTATTCACTTTAGGGAAAATTGAAAACTTCTAACCATTGTTTCATGTCGTTCCTTATAATGACCTGAAGTCTAATTATATGAGGGAGGTTTATATTAGGTTGGGGTCACATAGAATGCTGCCGAGGTCCGGATTTGGCCCGCGGGCCATAGTTTGGAGACTCCTGGTCTAGACATTCTAGACATCATCAAAGCTTAACAACGTTGACAATTTCTGGAAAAGATTACTTCATGATGCAACCTCGGAGTCCTATTTAAGACAACCACGTCAATTGAGCAATTCTGCATATCATCTTAAAGGTATAATTGTAATTGTGCGGTAGCCGCCAAAGAATATTGTTCGTATTGTTCTTGAACCGAGTGTTAAGAGTCGAGAGTACAACTGCGTGTTGTACAACTCGGTGCGGAGAGTGACATTGTGAACTCAGCGTCCGTTTACAATCCAACTTGCGTCTCGCTAACTCCACTGTGCTAATCAGTGGTGTATATCCTGCTTTGCATGCCTGGAGACACACACGCTACGCGAGGTCTGTCAGTCTGCCAGTTCGACTTGTCGACAAAACCTCGCTATCAAGACCATTATTGTAAAGTGCCGTAAATGCGTTTTCAAGCAGGAACCGCGATTGCAATGTACTTTCACTTCAATCGTGTGTACGCGCTTGTGTGTGTGTGTGTGTGTGTGAGTGTGTGTGTGAGTGTGTGAGTGTGTGAGTGTGTGTGTGTGTGTGTGTGTGTGTGTGTGTGTGTGTGCAGGGCCGTGTTAACGCACGGGATCGAAAGGCCCGGGCCCTGGGTCCCAATGTACAAGGGTCCCCGATAGTTCTTAAAAAGTTTAATACTAAATTTTTCAAAAAATTAAATAAAAAAAGTGATGTATGATTAAACAGTACACAAAAATTGGCATAACGGATGATGTGTCGCGCGTCATAGGATACGATTTATAGTACGGATTGTTTGTGGTTGATGCATTTCAGTTTTATATTGTACAATTCAATAAAAAATTAAATCTATTTAATTTGTAGTCTTTCTCAATATAATTATAAATCTGTTATTCCTACTTACTTATACACAAGTGCTAACATTTTTTGTTTGTATAAAGTTAAATTGAAACACTAAGAAACACTTTCAAAATATTTAAAAAAATGCAAAGTACAATGAAGGATTTTCTTTATATTTCAGCATCGAAATTGGAAAGGGGGAGATCAGTGAAAGTAAGAATAAGGGCTCCCCAAATTACCTAGACCCAAGGGTCCTCAATGTTGTTAAAACGGCAGTGTGTGTGTGTGTGTGTGTGTGTGTGTGTGTGTGTGTGTGTGTGTGTACGAAGTTGTACGGATGTTGTACGAAGGATTCCGTAACTTACGCTCCATTGTAACCTCCCAATTGAATTATCTAAGGATTTCAGCTGTATGTGCGAAATTACCATTCCATATAGTCCACCCGTTCATAGTTTATCGCACTACACTGAACAGACTGTAATGGTTCATAAACCTTCACTAATTAATATAGGTAATAATTTATACAATTAATTATTTATTCCCAAACTGGACGCATTAGACCTATTCGTCCTTATAAATTTACTTAAACAGATATTTACTTTGGCACAAAGGCCGCCAAATCCACAGGGCTAATTTATTTGTCAAGTTCCCCAAATATCAATTGTGTGTGACGAACACACCCTTATTTTCGTATTAATAACAAAATTTATCTGTTTACATACGAATTGCAAACTGTTATTATTACTTTAAATCTAAATTTTGATCACAGATCCGCAATAACTCCTATATTGAATCGGTCTGTGTCCTATAACAGTACAGATTTATATTTCGCATGGGGCCGCGAAGTCGTCCCTGTACAGGTAACGAAATAATATTATAGTTTATTTTTAGAGCATGAATTTCTATCCTATTCTTTTCCCTGTCATTTGATTTCTACTACCTACTGGAAAGAAAATAACACAGGTTTTACAATGTTGCCGATTCTTCTCTCGCCGTTTTAATGCTCAGCAAGTCCAGTCCTCATTCAAACTAAAATGAAACGTTTTAAAAAAAATTATCTTAACTAGGAAAAATCAACATATCACTCGCACATTCAAACACACTTTATATACAACACCATTCACGCGAGTGCACTCGTTTTAAAAGTGGAAATCTTCCAGTGGCAATTTTTTTAATCTTAACATTTACTCACAATCTTGGCTTTGCTATAAACTTTATTATGATGAATATGTGTCACTTCCATGGTATCGTTCAGCACGCCTCTTAGTGGCATCCCCGACCTTTGCCAATGCAACATCCATGTCCACGTCTAATTCCATACCTTTTTCTTCGATTCCGAAGATCCAAAATCAAAGACCGTTAGTCCTCCCGGAGTAATTTTCACCAAGTAGAACATCATTTTTCGAAAATTTTTCACTTTTTTAATTTAATGAATCAACAACTCAAATTACGGCATGATGTTGCCTGTCCGAAATCACACATTCATCTCTATCTTATGCATTGTTGCGTACCCTTTCTGCACCGCGCAATTTAAAACAAAAAACAGCTGTTCTGTTTTGTCAATCCGCTATACTTGCATACTATTTACAAATGTCTTTATACTTCTCATTTTTTTTCGTTATAATGATTTCTAAATAAAATCCAAATAATAACATTAATAAATTTTCGCTTTTCAAATTCCAGATCTTGTTAAATTATTAAATGTTTATGTGATCGCTTATCACATGTCGAAGATATTCAATTGTCTTTGCATAATATGGGAACATTTTCTTTAATTAAATTTTCCGTAACTCCAAAATCATATAGAAATTGTGCGCCTGTTTATCTATTTAGTAAATGTTCTCTATTTATTTGTTTCTCACTGGTTTTCTAACAGAACAGTTCCTTAGATTTTGTTTAGAAATAAATAGCACTTTCTACCTTCATCTTAGCACCTTCGACTGTTTATTTCGTTTCTGTAAATATCATATCCATACAATTTTGTCCAATTTATTTATATATTACTGGGACGCGTCCGAATGGACCGTACCAAGACAGCACTACCTAACCCGTGAAATACAGAAGAAAAACAAGAAGAAGGAAAGTACTGCAAAATCAGACGTTTTACGGTTTGAAATCCATACTAAAGATGTTACTGGTATTTTATAAACGAGATTGAGATAGTTTTTACTGAAGTTTTTTTTTTATTTAGGAACCAGCTTATCATAGTTCAACCATAATTAAATCTACCGCATGGATGTCAATTAGTAGAACCTGTTCTTCCAAGCTTCAGATTTAACGATGAATTAAATTGTTGGAGGTTTCCTTGGGAAGTCTTTCCTTGAGAATGTTTCCCTTGATTATCGCAAATAAAATGACTCACATGCACTTCGTCAGGAAGTTTGGAACGATAATGCAATAATCACATTCAGACCATGTGACATATTTGTTTACAGACACCACGCAAATTGTCCTGTTGTGAGTCCGATTTAAGTATTGCGAGACTCCCAAGCACAAAATTGTGTTGCATCGCCCCGTAAAATAACTCCATCTTATTCAAATAAAATATTATCTTTAATAATTGTGTTAATCGAAAATGTATGTAATATATATATATATATATATATATATATATATATATATATGTATATATATATATATATATGTATATATATATGTATATATATATGTATATATATATATATATATATGTATATATATGTATATATATATGTATATATATGTATATATATGTATATATATATGTATATATATATGTATATATATATATGTGTATATATGTATATATATATATATGTATATATATGTATATATATATATATGTATATATATATATATATATATATTACATACATTTTCGTGAAACAAAATATGCATAGCAAATATGTTAAGCATATTTTCCGAAGCGCAGGGTCTCTCATGGACAAGGCTCCCAAGCAACTATAATAATAATAATAATAATAATAATAATAATAATAATAATAATAATAATAATAATAACAACAATAATAATAATAATGTCTTTATTAATGGCGAGGCTCAGGCCATAGGGCCTGCTCTTCCGCCTAACCATTAAAGTTTATGTTTGTATAAAACTATGTGTTTTGCTCGTAGGTAAATACGTATTTAGGTGAAGTTAAACTTGTGCAAAATAGTTTATATCATATCATTTCGTTCTTCACCTGAAAATTCGGAGAAAGGTACGAAATATTGTCTATCAACAGTGAAGAGAAATAGCATTTTGAGCGGAAGGCTTGAATTATTATGGAAAAAACCGTTTGTTCAGGAAACGGAATAAAGTTGCATTTGTATTTTCTTCAATTATTACTATTTTCTTTAAACTGCCTTTAAATTTGACTCATGCCTCAGTTTTTGTGACTGTAGAAATCTTCCATAAAGTCATTAAATTAAATCCGAATAAATCCAAGGGAAATATGAAAACGTATGTAATGTAATTGGAAGCAACAATGTTAAGTCGAAAAACTTCCTTATATCGTATTACATACATGTTTTACGGTGTAAAGAAGAATTTGTATTTACATTTGCTTTATGAATTATTTCTATTTTAATGATTATTAAATGCTATTTTTACAACATTCGAAGAAAATGAATAGTTCAAATTTACGGACCAAGTGTTTAATAATACAATATTTTAAGTAAATATAAACTACTGTACGTATGATTTAGGAATGAGAAACTTTCATTCAATTGCTGCCAAAACTACACACACAATTGATTTATATAGATTTATTGTTGAAGATTAAAAAAAGGAAGATAAAAAGAGAGCATTGTGTTATTTTAAATGTTAACTAGTGAGAACCCGTCAAAATTTGGCGGTGCGATCTGAGATAAATGTAAAATACTGTACCCAGACTAATGTTCACAATAAATTGCATTGTTTGGATCTTCAGGATACAACGAAGATATTCTGTGATGAGTTCCCAAAATTTTGAACATGTATGGCCCATGACCAGGTGGCAATGCAATATCGACACAAAAGATATAGCACTATTATACTGAAGGATATTATTTCTAAAGGTTTTTGATGTGTCATCATCTCCTATAAATAACTCTTTGATTTCTTCTGGCATATTGCTCGAAGGTATACTTATTTTCCCATTTAAGCAATACAGAGTAAATCGTTTGCAGAATTTCTCTCACATGGAAAGTACAAAGCAGAATAAAACTGACATTTCATAGACAATGACCCAATAGAAAATGAAATGACCTCACTATCACGACACCTATGCTGACTTTCTCTTTGCTGCGTCCAGTTAATGTTCGTTTGCGTCTTTTGGGGCGTATGGAGAACGATTCGGAATTCGACATAACCTGTAAACAACTTCAGTGAAGTACAACCGAGCAAAACCCCCTGTGTGAATGCTCTCTACAAAATACGCCACAGAAGCAAATACATGCAAACTGTCAACACCACAATGCAATTATTACACTGAAACAAAACCTTGGACGAATAGTAGACAAATCTCAACAATCAAAACAAAACATCAAGCAGCGTGGACTCACATCTATGGACTCATGTGTATCGATTTTGAAACTGCCAACGTTTGAAAGAAAACAATTGACTATTGATAAGCGTACTATTAAAGAATGATTTAATTAATTAATTTACACTGTAAATGTTGGTGAATTAACTCAAACAATATCTGATAACATATCTAGGGATCATATTCTTTCATTTAAAAGAAAAAATACAACAATCGATTCAGTAGAAGCTCTAAACGAAGCCATGGCAGAATACCTTATTTTTTTAAATATATAGATTTGAAAATAATGCCATTTATTTAAAATAATAAACGGTTATAATGAATGATATTAATTTGTATGTGAATGTAAAACATAACATTTGCACATTAATATTAAATTTCGCATCCTTCCTATTGGTTGAGGCGACTCTGGGCATCAATTGATATCATTGCAATGCCGCAGACCTGGAGGTCCTAGGGTTCGCTTTTCCGACTATGACAGGATTTTCGACACTAGCTTGACAGCTAGTGTATCTACAACGGGTATCTACAACTGAACGTGTGTGTCTACCCTACGTCCATTTGTTTTTACTCCCTGTTACACAGTTGAACCCCTTTCAGTCCACAGTTTGTGACAGTTGTTGTTGTTGTTGTTGTTATTATTATTATTGTTGTTATTATTATTATTATTATTATTATTATTATTATTATTATTATTATTATTATTATTATATTTTTTCCTTTCTCGTGTATGGACGCATATACGGAGTATATTATGTTATACAGAGAAAGTTATGTAATGCTGCGCGAAGAAACTGCGGATTTTCGACAGAAAAAAATTCATTGCCGGACCCTGACAATGAAAAAGTGGATAAATCCAATTGCTAAATTAAGAAACAAAATTCCTCTAAAATGCAGCGTTGCCAGAATCTCTATTTTGTGTTTCCTTCATGCCGAAACACCAATTGAAACCAAAACGTCAGTCCGTCCGTCCGTCCGTCCGTCCGTCCGTCCGTCCGTCCGTCCGTCCGTCCGTCCGTCCGTCCGTCCATCTGACCGTCCGTGAGTCCGTCCGTCCGACGTGAACACTACTAGCACCTGAATCGTGCGTAAGATTCTTTCCTATTTTGAAGAAACCCCTGTCCATCCGGTTGTAGATGAAGCTTTGAGATTTGAAAAGCGTTCTTTAAAATTTGGGGGAAACTCTACATGAAGCCCAGCGGCCATTTTCAAACTTTTCTCAAAAATTGATCCAATTTTTTTCTTTAAATTTCCTGTAAGAATAGAGCAAAATACACTTATAAAGGTGGCATTGGTGCGATTTTCACGATTAACTCTGAATTTTCGAAAATTGTAAAAGTTTGAATTATTTTCGGTCTCTTCCTGCAACTACAAAATTAAAGATAGACTTTTCCTTCAAGTGGAATTTGTTGTAATCAGTTCTTTTAATAAGGTCATGTACATTTCTTTGAAAATTATAGCCGTTTTCTATTGCGTGAAATATTTGCAATTATAACAAAATACAAAAATATTTTCTTAAAACAACGAAAAAAAAATTGACTCGTCTCTCACGTCGCTAATATTTTCATTACTGACAATTTGTTCCCGTTATGGTATTTATGAGTACATGTGTTTTAAATAATGTCATACAATTTTTGGAAAACTCAATCCTTTTCTGTGAAAATATGCTCTAATTTCCGCGTTTCGAGAAACGCTCAAATGCCATTTTCTCAAACATATTTCCAAATTTCTTCTGAAAAAATTCCCCACATATAGTGATAATTGTACTGGTCAATATTATGTAAAGTTCGTTTTGGGGTATCCTTTTGTTTTTTCAAAAATTGTATAAATGTAATTTTTACTTTCTCGGATACATACATATATACGGAGTAATATACGTAGTATAGAGAAAGTTATATAATACTGAGGAAAATCGATATCGAGATTTCAACGGAAATACACGTTTTGGAGTCCCCTGATACCGAAAAAGGTTTTTTTTTCAAAACGTCCGTCTGTACGTCCGTCCGTCTGTGAACACTACTAGCGCCTAAATGTCTATTTAGGACGAGGTTTTACTCTTCTTTAATGTTCCTGAAATAATATTTCCGTTGTACTACAAGGAAAAGAAACAGTTATGAAATTTTTTAAAAGAATGTACTTTGGGCGACGATAGATGGCAGCTGGCCAGAGAATGGAGCAAGACCTTAAAGCCAGACCAAACGAAGAAAATTAGAAAACTTTACTACGAGAAAGTCTGTGCCATTCTCTAGCACCTGTTGTTAAGAATTAGATAGATAGGGACATACGGAATCTTGGGGAAGGTGAAGCATGGGAAGAAATTATTGCACAGGCCCTTTCCGATCCATTCTTGAAGGCAAGCAGTCTTTCGACGTACCTAGGCCTGCTGTTGGGAAGCAGGACATTTTACTTTCTCGCTACGGAGTAGAGAGCCACCGGCTCGGAACCTCCATCCCGTCTCCCCACTACATTTACCTTTAGGTTATCGACGTGGGTACCGCCGGAACCCGGGCAACGGGACAGATGGTATCATTTTTCTCGCCGGTCTTTAAAGTAGGATCCAGAATACTCCGAAAAGCATCCTTCACCGAATCCTGCGCAAAGGTCAACGCACCATAGGCCCAACTGTTGAGTAGCCGAGCAAACCCGACCATCGCCTTCTCACTGCCTGCACCTTCAGGCTAACGACGTGAGCGACGCCGTGAGACTCATGGTCCGGGTGATTGTCTACGACATTCCACCAAAGACCACGACAACCTAATTCATCGTGATTTTCCCCTGCGGGGTCTGTTGTTGGATAGTGTAAAGGACGTTTAAGAGAATGGTGCTGGTTTGTTGAAAACTCTGATATTTCGAAAAGTGCATATGTTTAAAAACATTTCGTAAAAAATTCGCGTCTTCCTAAACTACAATTATGAAGATAAATATTTGTCCCTTAATGAAATCTGCTCCTTAAAGATATATTTAGAAATAAGGTCATGTACAATTTTTCGAAAATGTGAGTACTTTTCGCGTAATTTTGCGTGAAATTACGGGCGGGGAAATACTGTTTTAGCACCACTAGTTTTGTATTCTTTTAATCTAAAACACCTCACATAATGAAATACAATAATACTTTTAAAACTATTTAAAGCGTTGGAAACTGAGCAAGTATGTAGTAAACGAATCCGCACGTGATGGCAGGTGGATTGCCTAACATTCTGTCTGTTGAACGACGTGATTTTTCCAATGCCTGTGTTTAACTACGCTTCGTGCGCCTTCCTTCTCTACCACTGCAAGGCAAACTAAAGGAACTCCATTAAAAAAACTGAAGTGCCAAGGAACTAAGAAATGTGAAAATATTTTGGTCTTGGAAAATATTTATAGCGTCTACATATTCTGTTTATAGCCTCTATATATTCTCGAATCCTAACAAACGAACTGCGAGATGCATCCAGAAAGTAAATTTCCCTAGGTTTTCAAAAGAAAAAACAACATAGAAAACATTTTATTGCAACTGATTCAGCACAATGTTGCATTATTTTCACATAATCACCACCAGAAATGAGGCATATGTCACACCGTAGGATCCACGTTTGTTTCACTACGTCGAAGACGTCTGCCGTCAGGGATAGATACCAGCGTGTGACAGCCACCTGCTAGACTCCATTACTGTGATATGAGCAATGCTGGAAAAGATGAAAATCCCTGGGGGGGGGGGGAAGATCCGAAGTATAAGGGTAGTTGGTTAAACACCTTCCAGAAGAAGATGCTGCTGCAGAAGATCTGTTGTGAGGCAAGCCCTGTGGAACGGAGCGTTATCGTGCAGGAAAATAATATCTGCACTGTTCATAATATAGTCGTTTCATTAAATTGTGCTTACTTTCTGTTGACGCCTTAAGAAAACTTACTTTCTGGATGCGTCTCCTACAAAATTGATACTCTCAGCTAAACTATAAGGTACGAAATGTACCAGATTGATATTCTCGGTAAAATCAGTGAGTTTACCTTCGTGTTAGGAATAGCCAAATGGCCTCCATCTCTTGAACAAATGACATGCGCGACCGTCCACGTGCGCTTTTCGCGAAAGAACTTGTAACTTCCGAGACCCGGTATCGTTGTGTAGTCGCGAGGGATGGATGCGGCCGGCGACGAGGGGCATTTGAGTGCAGGAGGGCAGGCCGGGCAGGCGGGGCAGGCGGGGCAGGTGAGGCGCGAGGGGGGGGGGGGGCACGGGGCGCAGGGGGGGGACGTGCACGGGGGGGGGGGGGGGGGGGCGACGGGCATTTCTGCTGTTTGAAGCCGCACAGGCGCTCGCAGGGCGCGTCCGCGTTGGTCAGCCTACCGCTCACCACCGCTAGCAGCGACATCAGCACAAATTTCCTAAGGAATTAAAAGTTTAAAAAAGTCCATTAATGAAATAATACGAATGTAATGCTCTTTTTGTTTACTATCCTTCATTATCATTACTCAGCATCTCGACATCGGCTTTTTCCTGGATTTCTTAACTTTCTCTACAGCATAAAGCACAGAGATAATTATTTCAGTAAGTAGATAGTAAGTTAAGTGGTAGAATAGAGAACGTTAAGTAAAGCTATGTTTCGTATACATATGTATACGCTGTTTAAAAGAAAGTAAAATTATTGATTGATAATACCTTTTGTTACACATGTCGACAATTTTAAACTAGATTTAATCGTCAGAGATGAATGCAGGTGTTGTACATCAGTTTTTTTTTATCTAAATACGAATCTGTGGTTTGGGTTTTTGCCTCTCATACACCATTGTTGAAATAAACACATTTTCGGAAATACACGCATATTCAAGTTCTCGGGCTACGAATGCAAACGACGCTTAATTGTAGACAATTAACAGATCTTCTGCGTTAATACTAAATAGATCGAATAGTAAAGATAAGTCACAAGTTGAATAAAAACAGATTTGCCAACTAAAAATGCACAGCTGTTGATTTCCTTTTGTGAATATTTTGGTCATCTTGGCAAAGCATTGGTTCTTCACCTCTAGGTAAAACCTCTCTTTAAAGTCTTGTGAAACCTCTCTCCTATCTCGTTACTAGTATCACCTAGGTGGATAGGAAAAGTCTAAATGAGAATGCAGGAAAATTTAGTGGTATGCGGCATCCCATTCCTTGATATGCATCTCGTATTTCTTGCACACCTTCGTTGCAATTAGAAGCCTTGCTATTACCAAGAATATATTGCATCCTTCAATAGCTCCCTGATCTGCGATTTCACAAAAAAACCTTTTAGTTATTCAGGAGATATTTTGCAACACTTTTCAATTAAGTACAGGAAATTATTCTAATTTCTTTTGCCAAGCGTTTTTACAAACGTTTTAACGGAGCCAAGCTTAGTATGCAGTGGTGTCAAAAGCAAATTGTATGTAGCAACCAATGGGATATGTTGGAATTTTTCTTCTCCTTGAGTGAAAGAAATTCTTGGCTTCCAGTCAGTTTGATATAATGTTGTACCTTATCTCGACTATTCCACAGGAAAGGACAGAACTTGGTACACCCTCCAACATACTGATCATTTTAAATCTCCACAGTTATTCCATTGATAACGATTGTACTGAATTGATTCTAGTACAGTATTGAAATTTTCAGAATTAGCGAAATTACTTTGTATTTGACCATTGGAATACTTTCCACTTCGTGTAAGTCATAAATGAGTTCACGCCTCCAAAGAAGTAAAACTCTCGAATGGGAAATTATATGTATTGAGAAGACGTTACCCGGAATACGATAAATCGTGGTACTCACTCCCCGTTTGCACTGAAAGCAATACACACCTCGCGGGAACGTCGATAAACTACTGTCATAGAACTTCTTGTGATATATTCAGTAGTGGACACACGTCTTTCTCGTTAGACGCACTCTTGCCCGTTCGCAACAGGAAGCACAGACGTATTTCTGCGAAGGGCACGGTTATGATTCGTGCTACGCCTCGTCCAAAGGAAGTCCGCCGAGAACTTCCGGAAACCATGACTCGCGAGAACAATAAAAGGATGATTACCGAGATACTGTATGTGATAAGCGGAAATTGATACCATATTTCAAATCAGCACACTTGACTCTATTAAAACATATATTGGCATTTCTGGTGAAAAACAAAACAAAAACATTGTTAAACTGTATTATCTCATGGGTGGCTCTTATAACACTGCCCTAAACCCTATATTACGCGTAGTACTATCGATCAACATTCTAAATGAGTTGTGGGAATTCTGATTTGGTGTTGTTGACGTTCTTATAAGAAGAAATAAAAGAGGTCATCTTCGTCAACATATCATTCTAAATGAGGTTTGTGCTACGCTCATCTCAATAGAGAAGTCTATGAGTTAAATCACTCATGTGTCTGACAAACTTACCGAAGGACCATGTTGCAATGGCTCCCACAGCTGCAGACCAAATATCCCATTCACTAGACTGCTCAGACCCAGATTGTCTGAGAAAAATCTTCCCGGGCTGACACATTTTCCGCTTAGAGATTGTGCTGTTTGAGGATGAAGTCGGTGGAGAGTGGGGGAATGCACTTGTTCTTCCATCCACAGTCTTTTCCTGTCTGCTATTTATAAACATTGATTTGATGCTGTAATCTGTCCTGTATTTTTTTAAAACAATTATTATGCATAAAGTTAATTTTATGTCAGTTTCCTGAATGTGTAATGTGTGTTTTCCTCATTTGTGTAAGATTACATAAGTGTCATTTTCCTGAACTTTATTTTGGTACAGGCCTATCTGGGTTCCTTTCCGTTATTACAGATTTTACACACAGATACGTTACACACAGATCTCTGACCTTTAAAACTACAAAAATCGCGCACTGAAGTTAAGCAATTTCTAAAAATTAAATAACTTTACGGAAAACGCAAAATGAAATATTTGTATATAGACCGCGTCAACACAATTTGTAAGATTAGAGTGGTATCACTAAATCCTCAACCAATCTTCCCTGACTCAGACTTGAGATTTAAGAAATAATTCTTTGCATTAGGGGGTACTTCTTGTGAACTCCGTAGGACATTTTCAAAATTTTCTCTGAAAATCTCCAAATTTTCTGTTTAAATTTCTTGTAAGTGTGGATTGAAATACACTTATAAAGGTGGCATTGGCCTGTTTGGCAAAGTTTTGAAGTAAGGACACAGTTATACAACTACATTATTGAAGATACTTTTCTTTTGAATGAAATCAGTTCTTCAAACGTAGATCTTTAAACGAGATCATGCACAATTTTTTGAAAAAAGTAGTTTTGTGCTATATTGAATGAAATATGAACAATACTAAAAAACATGAATTCTTCAAAACTGGCTCCACGTTTTAAAAAACTTTTATACAGAATGATTTCCTAATTTCTTTAGGCTGGCTACCTTTTCGGTCCCACCTTCCCAGCTGCTAGCTATTCCCCTCTTTTCCCATACTTCGTTAGTCTCCTAATTGCAGAATTGAAAAATGACTTCAAGAATATTATAGAGAAGTAAAGCGTGCTTCAATATTAACATTTTAATTACAAAATATGTGGCCGTTTTAGAAAACAAATGTTTAGTGTTGCTGAAAATGGACAATTTTGAGTTCATTTTCATAGAAAAATGTTTCTCTATCTGAGCTAGCTTTTTTGTGTCACCTCACAATTTTCTGAGCTATCATCTGTTGGCGCCTAAAAGATATTTTTTTCACATTTCCTCAATTTTCGGGCCATTAATAGTAGAATTGTATGTCTCGAATATTCAAAGGTTTTCTGTAGAAATGAGCATAAACCTGGGCGGTTTTAGAATCGTCCTACTTGGTGACTGAAAATTTGGAAACATTTTAAATTAATTTTATGTCATTTGCAAATGAGAAAATTTCTACTCTTCCATAATATATTATATATAATTTTACGGAAGAGTAGAAGTTTTATTACATGAACATTTTCTGTGAAAAATTTGGACACTTTTTTGAGAAAATATCGTTTAAACGTTTCTAAAAATGCCCAATTTTGAGCTCACAGACAAGTTTTGAGTGTTCGAGAATCTTCATAAATAATCCTTTGAAGCGCAAATGCAATAATGTATGAAAAGCATCCATAATGCATATATTAACGGCCGGGATATATGAAAAAATTACATTTGTGTAATTTGAGAAAAATAAAAAAAACCTTTTAAAGTGGCGTTTATTTCATGTTCTTCAGTCCATATAGAACTACGACTACCAGAAAATTAAAGAAAACATTTGGAGCCGTGTTGAGAAAATGGCAGAAAACGTTGTTTGAGAGTTTCTGAAAATGGGCAATTTTGAGCTAATTTTCACACAAAACATTTAGATTTTCCAGAAACGTAATAAGCACACAGCACAGTCACATTAAGATGACCACCGCGTATGTTCGACGTAAACGTGCACTAACCCCTCACAGACGGCAGGTGACAGTACTAATAGTGGAAGGCATATAAATCGTGACGGGTTGAAGCGGACAGCAATGCAGTAATTAATAACAGAGGGAGTTTCCGGGTTGACACGATGCTATTTGAAGCAGTTGTGGTCGCAATGTAGAAATGGAACGATTTATCGGACCTCAAAAAAGGGTTTGGTCATTGACTTTGGGGCCAAGGGCAAAAGGATTTCCGCAACAGCTAAGTTTGTAAAGTAGTCTTGGAAAAGCTAATGATAGACAGGATATTGCATCACATAATTTCAAGAAATTTATTCAGTACCCGCCAATTTGGATTTATGCCACAAAAATCGACGACAGATGCAACAATGGTCGTGAAACAACTTGTACAGAAAAGTATTAATAATTATCCCTATATTGTTCTTATTAGTCTGGATGTTAAAGGAGCGTTTGATGCGGCCTGGTGGCCAAGCATACTCGGTAATCTACGGGAAATGAAATGTACTACAATCTTATATAATTTTGTGAGAAACTACTTCCAAAATAGGAGAGCCTGCCTACACACCACTACATTTACAATAGAAAAACAAGTTCAAAAGGGCTGCCCTCAAGGATCATGTTGTGAACCAGGCCTTTGGAATATTTTGTGTAATACAATCCTGACCCTAGATTTTACTCACAGAAAACTTGCAGATGATTTATTGCTTATGACAAAGGCTCATAGTATACTAGACGCGGAGAATTTTGCAAATCATGACCTGAAGAAAATTGAATTTTCGACCAAGAAAAACAAAATAAAATTCAATGATTCAAAGTCGCAAGTTCTTCTTGTCTCCAAACAAGAAAATACCAGAAAGAGAATTCAAATCTACCTTAATAATAAACCTCTTAAGCAAGTGGAGATGTTAAAATACTTAGGAATATACATAGATCAGAAATTCAATTTTAATAACCATATTGATTACATTCAGGAGAAAGTTCTAAAACTTGTTCATATGTTATCAAGATCTGCAAAACAGAATTGGGGTCTAGGATCCAAAGCACTTATTATTATTTACCAAGGAGCAATTGAACCAATCTTAACATATGGAGCACCTATTTGGGAAGAAGCTACAAAGATTTCAAAGAACATGAAGAAGATCCAAAGAATTCAGAGGCTTATTAATATAAAAATTTGGAAAGCATACAGGACGGTCTCATGCGATGCCTCTTGTGTCGTTTCTGGTATGCAACCTATAGAAATAACAATTTCAACACAAATCAAACTGTACAAAGCAACACATGGACGAATAGAATTGTATGAAAAGTTACTTGAACCCAAACAATGGAGACATCCGGCTGAAATGTTCTGTTAGAGAAGTAACAGACAGCATGACTTATGAAATACAAATATATACAGATGGAAGTAAAGCAGAAGATAAGGTGGGAGCAGCAGCAGTCATATTTCAAGAAAACAAACAAATCATGGAATTAAAATATAGACTAATTAAAAATTGTTAAATAGGAGAAGCAATTGAATATTAAAAAAATTTTAAAAAAACAATTGCAATAAATACAGACAGTAAAGTCTCATTGGCACTTTTAGCAAATAATTATCAACATAACTCAATAATAGAATCAATATTAAATGAAATAACAATCCTGGAAAAGAATGAATGGAAAATATATTTTGGATGGGTAAAATCACATGTGGGAATTAGAGGAAATGTATTAGCAGACAGGCTAGCAAAACATGCTGCAGCTGATACACAATTGCCAATAGAATATGACAAAATTTCGAAAACTACGTCAGTAAATAAATGTAAAGATGAAGCAATTCAAATCTGGCAGAACAAATGGAACGAAACAACAAAAGGCGCTATCACAAAATCATTTTTTCCTAACATCAAAGACAGATTGTGGCAAAAATTTCTGGAACAGCAATATTTATGTCCATAATAACAGGCCACGGAAACACTAAATCATATCTACACAGATTCGTAATTGTAAGCAATCCAGCATGTGAATGTGGCAGGGGAGACCAAACAGTATACCACATCATTTTCGAATGTTTCCTACTAGTAGAAGAAAGGAGGAAACTAATACTGTAGAACATGAAGAAGCGTTTAAGTTAAGAACTTGGCCCCCCACACCTGAGAAATTAGTAAAACAACACTTACGTGCATTTAACATCTTTATTCAGAACATGAAACAAATAGTGTTTCGATAGTTATGAGTTATATGGATTTCAATTTCAAGCTCAACGATTTCATGTTGGTATAATTTCAAGTTCATGTATTTTAATTTTTCAATTTTCTTGTTCATGAATTTTCATTTTATGTATTTTGTAGATGTAATTTTATTTTGAAATATTGTTATTTCTAAGTTACATATGCTTTTTAAGGCATGTAGTGTTACATGTAACGGAGCATGCTGTAAAATAGTTATATATATATATATATATATATATATATATATATATATATATCGTCGGTCGGTCAGTGTCGGTCAGTCGGTCAGTCGATCGGTCGGTCAGTGAGACAGGTAGATAATATTGCTTGAATAAAAATACATTCCCAATAGATTAAGGTTTATCGTCCAATAAGGACATTCATTATATTCGTTTCGAAATGAGAGTAGTTAATTGCAGCAATTGCAAATGATGACTTTGTCGCGTGAAACAAAACTTGTTAAATGTTCATCTTTTTTCTTTGATTTATTTACAACCTTATGGCGATAAGTTGGTTGAATATTGGTCTGTGCGGTTGTGACCTCATTCGAAGTAATGAGATGTGTGATGAGAACGTAGTCCTCATTAAACTAGTGGTTCTAAAACGGTACATACTTTCTTCCCCATATTTTCACACAAAATTACGCGAAAAGTACTCAAATTTTCGAAAAATTGTACATGACCTTATTTCAATACCTATCTTTAAGGAACAGAGTTCATTGAGGGAAAAATATCTATCTCTAATATTTTAGTTGTAGGAAGATTCAAACTTTTGCAATATTCTAAAGATAAGGGTTTTCAACGAACATAAGATATATAGCATTCTCTTAAATGTCCTTCACACTATCCAGCAACAAGATTTAATCGAAAAGGATAGTGACATTTTTTTGAAAATTGGAAAATGTTTCAGAGGCTTCGTTAAAGTACCCTCCCCCCAAAGAAAATATCGGTTTCAAATTCAAGGGGACTGTCTTAAATAACTTTCTCTCTACTTCACAGGGAGAAAGTAAAAAGAAAAAAATATTTCCATGATCTTCTCCGCGTAAGAAGTGACGTGAAATCCACTGCGGCGGCGCACCGCAGCTTCGTGTTATGAACGCACGTATGGACGTTTTAAAATATTAATACTTTTCGCTTAATTTTGAATTATATCACTTACGATGTAGAACGATGTCTGCAGTGTTAGTAGGATAAAAGATGCAATATAATAATATTACGTATCCGTTATCAGGATTACGAGAAAGTATGTGAAACGTGGAAGGAAGAGGGAAACCTGGAAGGCTCAAGAGAAACAAATGACACACAGCATTAATGAAAGGAAGTACTAAATGTGAATAAGTGCAAGTGTAGATACTAAAGTAAATGTTAGACTAAAAACTAAAATAAAAGTAAAAAAAAAAATGCAAATTGACCAACCAAAGTAGCATTAGAATGTATCTTACAACTGAGTGCAGTTAGTATAAAAATAGCAAATAGGGAAATGTACTGGCAGGCTTGTACTAGATAGTAGTACTGTAATGATTGCATTAAATCTCTTAAGGATTGGTTTACCTAAGGAGATAAGCAAAACCACCCCGTGTTCTGACTGGAGGCCCCTGCTCTTTTAGCGATGCAATGGGCTTATAGCATCATCATCATCATCATCATCATCATCATCATGTGAAACGTAGCAACACTACTGTCTGGTAAGATGGCACTAAGAGAAGTATTCAACAATTTATGAAGATCAGACTCACTTGATTATAATCGCCGACTACAAGCGCCATCTGCGCCTGTTATTTGCTCTTTATGGCCCTAATGACGTTAATAACTGTTTCATATCTATTGATAGTATTTTTTTTACTTTTTTCTGGTTTTTTATTCTCTAATGCATTCTACCAATTAACATTTTTAAAATGTATTGTTTTCACATAGTTTTCGGTTAAAATTTCTTGTACTTGATAAATTTATTTCATTTACATTTGATTCGCAGAAGTTTAAACTAGGTCTAAAAAGACGTATCATACTGTATTGATAGACACCATGTTCAGTACGTGTATACGAATATAGCAGTAAATATGTTGCGTTATCCGAATACTTCCTTTGAGGAAACTATTTTTTAAGGAAATCAAATTGTCGTTGTAGACGCGAGCTGAAAATAAAAATTAGTTGTGAGAAAAACTACCTGTAGTATCTGAATGGTTTTCAATTTGCGCGCTGATTCACAGTTCATGAAAATTCGCCGAGAGCGGTATCTCTTAGCTACTCTTCGAACTAAGCAGAGCCACCCTACGCTGTGCTACCCCCTGTACGCATTTAGGTGGAAGTCAATGTAAGTGCTGCCATCGGGTCTAAATTTGGAACACTGCATCAAAGATTGCTAAAGGCGATGTCCAAAGTTATACTTATATTCAGAATTTTGTGAAACAAACATTATTAATAATTAATTATGAAACGATTTTACCGTTAACTCTTGTAACACCAACTTGTTATATTTCCAATTCTGTTCCTGTTTGAGGATAGTCATAACTTAGATGTCATAAATAACTTCCTTGGCTCCATGATTGCAGTGGCGGGGATGGGGGTTCGCTCAAGTATCTCTAACGCAAATAATTTACATATTTTTGTAAAAATTCCAAAAAATGCCACACTTAAAACTTAGTTTCATAAACCTTAGAAGACTTATGTGTTATAAGTGAAATACACGAGTTGAGATTAAGGCGCCCAAGTAAACATAATTTTATAAAATATCAGTTTTTTACTCCTAACGTTGCAAATCTTCATTGGAAACGGTAGCTACTCAATATTAAGCTTTGCGGATGTCACGCACAAGCCCTATCTCATAAATGTGAAAAATAATTTCTCAAAATATTTTTTATTTGTTTAACGTACCCTATTTCTTTATTTTTAGAGGTAATTTTAGTACCTACTTGAGAAGTAACAATACGTACTCTCTGCTTCCACGAGTGGTATTTGAAACAATCTTATAGTCTCCAATGCCGATTTAAATATATTTCTTAATGTCTAACAATCTGTGCAACACTTCCCGCATTTGCATTCCTAAAACATATATTAATAGGTTCCATGATCCAATGTAATAATTCTACTTCCAAAACCAGATGTTTTCACATTTTTTTATATTACTTATATTTCCTTTCCGTTTTATAGCAGAAAGAATTATTTGTAAATGTGAAAACTTGACATTATTATATACTTGTTAAAGAAATTGACTCGCTTAAGTTGTCTCCGTAGTACATCCGGTTGTGCATTGTGAAGAGAGCCAGTAGTAATAAGAATCCCCTGGCCGCGGTACGAGCGCTGCGCAGGTTAAGTTCAGTGATGGGGCTGCCACCTCACAGCTTCCGAACCAGCTGGGTGGTATTTTGGACCACCATTCCTAGGCGGATTGCCTTCACTGGGCTAAGAGTTCCGCCCACCCTTTCGAGGGCAACCTTGCCATGTCAAAGGATTCGAAAATCGATTACAACAGTATCTATTAAGTATACCTACTGTTAACGATGTGGATGAATGGCAAAATATAAAGAATTGTATAGAGAGGGCTGCAAGCGAAACAATAGGAAAGAAAAAGAAGAATAGAAAAAGAAAGGGACTGAAATATGGAACGACTGTAAAAAAGAAATAGCGTACAGAAATTTCCTACAAAACAAAACACCCGAAGCAAGGGAGGAATACATACAAAAAAGGAATAATGCTAAACATTTAATTAGATCTGCACATAACGATTCATGGGATAGATTTATAAGTAATATAGAAAACGATATACATGGAAGGCAAATGTTTGCTTATAAGGTATTTCGGCATCTAAATAAATCAGAGAAAGATGTTGCAGATATACAAATCATTAATGAAGAACAATGGAAAGAACACTATAGAAAACTTTGGTGTACAGAAACCATCGATTCTCAAGAGGAAGAGCTCTGTTACAACAGTTCGGTGGACCTCCTCTCCTTGGAAGAATTTCAGTTAGCATTAAAACAATGAAAAACATGAAGGCATGTGGCCCTGATGGTATTAACATGGAACTTTTAAAATACGCAGGACCTATCTGTGATTTTAGGTTGCTTCATCTGTACAATGAATGCTGGAAAAGTTATAAAACACCTAATAGCTGGAAAACGACGGAGGTTATATCTATCTTCAAAAAGGGTCAAAGAAATGAGTGCAGGAACTATAGAGTATTAGTCTCATGAATGTCGCTTATAAAATATTTGCAAAAATAATTAATGCTCGATTAAAAAGCATTACAGAAGTTAAATTACAAGAAGAACAATCAGGATTTCGGAAAGGACGCTCATGCAGTCACAACATTTTTAGTATCAAAAGGATTTTAGAAAAACGACGAGAAGTCAATATGGAGACCATTTAGCCTTTATTGACTTCGAGAAAGCCTTCGACAGTGTAGATCGAGTCAAATTGTGGAATGTAATGAGTGAAAGTGGATATCCTAAACACCTAATAAATACCATAAAAGGTTTATATACGGGCACAAAAATTACAATAAATTTTTGTAATTTTTGTACGAAGAAAACTGAAGAAATTTTGACAAATGGAGGACTCAAACAAGGATGTAGTTTATCTCCAACGCTATTTAATATATATGTAGATGATCTTATTAAAAACATCTAAATGTTCTTCTTGTGCAGATGAATAACAATACTGCAAGAAAGTGAAGACGAATTACAAAAAGCCGTATACAAACTACATCTACTGGGAGGGCTCGAATATAATCTCCGGATATCAAAAAAGAAAACAAAGGTTATGGCCCATTAAAAACCCAAAATAAAATTTAATTTAATTATCTTGGTTGCGAGATCAGTTATGACAGAGATAAAGACATAGAAAATAAGACCAATAAATTTCAATCACTATGTGGCATAATAAACCGAACACTTCAAAACAAAACAAGGAAAGACACCCAAATAAAATTTTATAAAACAATGGCTGCTCCAGTTCTTATGTATGGAAGTGAATCGTGGATAACAAAAGAGAGAGATAAAAGTAAAATCCAAGCAGCGGAAATGAGATTTCTCAGGAAAGTTAAAGGCTGCAGAAAACAAGATCACATAAGAAACGAAGATATCCGTAAAGAACTGGATATATATAATATAAATGAAAAGATAGAGGAATACAGAGAATCATGGAGACATCACATTGGAAGAATGGGTGAAGAAAGAATTCCACGCTTAGTGATGCAATACCGACCGAAGGGTAGGAGAGATGTCGGGAGGCCCAGGAAGAGATGGAGCTGAAGTGCAAGTGAAGACGGAACAGGCATTCATGCCTAATCCCTGAAGGAAGAAGAAGAAGAAGAAGAAGAAGAAGAAGAAATACGTCTCTAAAACTCTGCGTACTTGCATTCTTTAACCTTCGTACCATATCTGGTGTCTTTTTGGACCCCAACATCATTTGTTACTATTTTCCTGAATATTTGTAGGATAATTTCAGTCTTCTAGATATGACTTCGTGCACTTAGTAAGCAGGTGCCAAACCATTTTCACACATTTTCCAAACTTTATTAGAGTTATTGTTTTTTTATTCATGACATGAGACTGGTTTGACCCAAGGTTTATGGCCTGTTATTTTCCAATTCTCATTTCAAATATCTTCTCATGAATTTTAAATAATGTGTCTGATGTGGTAAATATTTGATTTATCTCGAAATCCTCTTCACAAACTATTATAAATATTCCTGAAGCATTATGTATCAACAACGGAGGTTACGTGTTATTGTTTTTATGATGTATTTAATATGAATAAATTATATGTATTATCTTATTGAAAATAACTTATAAATAAATACTTAGATAAAAACAATTATTTACACTCACTATATACCGTACACATTCGTGTTTACCACTTCCAATTGTCAGTAAATCTTGGAGTCCAAAAAGACCCCAGATATAGTACTTGATTGTAAATTGTAGATATAGTACGAGAGTTAATAAAATTATAGTTGTATCAACAACGGGGTATTTAGCAACCTTTATATAAGATTTCAATGCAAGGTTTTCGATTGCGGTGTTACGTATTGTTTACACTTTACACTTTTGTTCAATGCATAGTTGTTTACATTAGATGTGACATCAGTGGTTGAAAATAGGTCAGTAATTATAATATGTACAGTGCATTTCTTTAAAAGAAGTATTACAGTTCGTTGAAGATATTAATATATAGAATTTAATTTTTTTCTTGTAGGTTACTTGAATAAAATTTGTATAGGACATTACTGAATAATGTGTAATATTTTTATTTGTACATGGCTTATATTGTAAATGGGCGAGTATTCATATTTATTAGGTGAAAGTCACATAGTTTCGTGTGTTTTATTCTAATTCTGGTGATTTTAGTTTGCTCTTTACGGCACATATGTGTTGAAGTGTGCATGTTATTGAAGTTGTCACCCGCAAAAAGTATCTAGTGGAGACTAGACTTACAGGTCTTCCATCCGTGGCTTCCTTTGATTAGCATTTATTATCCATCCAAGTACTTCCCAATATCATTAGTCGTATTCGCTATATCATGCTCATATTCCACTGACTGAAGGTCGACTAATGACTAGTTAATGACGCTGAACACGTTTACCTATTGCAGCTGGTTTTATATTGTAACCGCCCATATGTCGGTTACATTGATTTTTGAGAAGCACCCGAGAACGTTATGACACAAGTTGCAATTATAGTGTTACCGAATTGCAAGAGATCGTGCCAGCAGTAAAGGGTATCCCTTGCGAGAATTTATTAAAGTTTCTGAACGCAATCGCGTAGAATGGAGCGACAACCAATCAAAAATCACCCTTGAAAATATCAGTACTAGCGCAAAGCACCGCTACGAAAAGCTTTCTCTTGTGCTGCCGACGGTCGATCTGAACACACCGGAATTGTTCGTACTGGACGGAGAGGAGAATTCGCCTATTTCGACCATAAGAAGCTTGAAAAAGGTAATTCGTCTCATCATGTTAAAATAACGATACCATGTACGAGAGAATTGAGAATTTTAAATAATGAATATTATGATAAATTCACGTGAACGCATTACGTAGAAGTATACTATTTTTGTATCAACGAGGAAATAATATATTTCAACGTTCAAGAACGTATACTGAAGTAGAAAGCATGTGCTATTAGAAATGTTTCTTTCTATTTCCAGCTTTTTTTTGTCTTTCGTCTTCGCTTATCACATAAGAAATTAATTATGCGGAGATATTGCAGTCATATTGTATAAAATTCGAAGGACTGTGGTAGCGATTCACCAGAGCACGTGTTCGCCGAAGCAAAGGCGTTGCCACCACCTTCAAAGGATCTGGGTCGCCGTCGCCGCTTCAAGCTTCGGAAATATTTATTTGAGACGACGTGTTGTGAGTTAAAAAACGTCACTAGAAATTCTCAAAAAAAAAATAAATAAATAAAAAAAAGAAGAAAGAACTGTTTAAAGAAGCGAGAATTATTATACAGAGATAGAATTCATCTCACCTACAGACGTAGATAGTCGAGTAATTATATTAAAATCATTTAAACGTAATCTTTTACAATATTGCAGTCGTAAAAGGAAGTCAGAGAGATAATTCCTAAATTGTAAAATCCTATTTTTTTCATTTTTCTATTATCGATAATATTTGTTCTTTTAGTGTGTGTTTTCAATTTATTGTTTAATCGATTTCGAATTGTTCAAAACCAATAATTAGTAAAAGAGTTATTAATTGTACGTTCATTGCTTAACGCTATTTCCTTTCTTTGCTGCCTAAATTGTTTAAGGTAATAATCTACCGGAAAGTGAAACATCTTGTACATATTTCATTCACTATTCAAGTGACAATTTCTTTGAAAGTGTATGTAAAGGGGATTTTGGTATGTGATTCTTTCTCAGTATTTTGTGTTTCCATGTATTATTGTCTTGTGTACAGGTATTTTGTTGTGTTTTTGTGCAGTAAAGGGTAATATAATTTTATGTAAAATGTTTATGCGAGTGGTAAAACGCAAGATGATAATGCCAATTATTGGCTTTTAGTCTGAGATTTTAAAGTAATTATCAGGCTCTTTTCTGCAAATCTCTCTTTTATTACGTAGTTCCTTTTCAGTTTTACTTTGCTTTCCTTTTTTTAAGCTTGGTACTGCAACATTGCGTACTGATCTTAAAATAATTTAACACAGGCGTCAATGACCGTAGCTGTTGAAGCGCCCTTAAATTCAATCAATCAATCGAAACTTCCTTTTTGGAGAAAACTTCACACGTGGCATTATACACAATTGCAAAATCAATTATGAATGTAAGCAACCTGCAAAAACCATCAGTGTCCTATACGCCTTCCACTAGTACAAACTTCGATCAGAAAAAAAAAAAAAAAAAAAAAAAAATTCATAAATACACCATGAATTCGGCCCTTATCACTAGTAAATGCAGGTTAGCAAACCTTCACATACAAAAATTGAAACGACGATAACGCGCAATAAAATACGAGAGATTTCGAAATTTATTTCGATTTTGACGTAAAGAGGGCTTGGCATTTAAATGTTTTTCGTACGTAGAATTTCAGGAAAAAAATATAGCATCTGAATTTTTTGGCGGATTCAAATGAAACAAAAATCATTTTACACACAAATGAAATGTTTGTGTATAAATAATTTATATTAATGTAATCGCGGGGTTTGTAAATAACATGAAATCCAAAAATCGAATTTTTGATGCCATTTACCTAATTTCTCCACTTCACGCGATCGTTTGAGTAATCGCTGGCAATAATTCGATGACGGCTACTTCGTTTCATAAGCTTAAGCTGAATGTTTAAACATATGTTGAAAGTGTTTAAACATATGTGAAAATCCCTTAACCGAAAGAGTGAGTGACGTTGTCCTTCTCTCAATCTCTTTTTCCCTCTTTCTCTCAACCTCTTTTTCCAACTCTCTCTACCCCTCTCTCTTCTTCCTTTCCTCTTTTTATCCTGCTTTCTATTTTCCTCTTTCTTTTTCCACCTCTCTTTCCTTCTTTCGCTGCGTTCCGGATTATATAAAATAGCTCTCTTAGAAGATTCCCGGAATAAAATTTTATTTTTTTCTAAACTATCCATCAGAAACAGAAACAACAAGGTTTTATTTTTATTTGTTTTGGTTATTATTTTCTAATTTTTTAAATACATTATTTAATTAAATATTGCCAATACATTTATTTATTTATTTATTTTACGTCAAAAAAGCAGTTAAAAACTGCGTATGACGTGCTATGGGGAAAAGTAAATTGTGTGCACATTTTCAAAGTTCTGTGATCCCTACACTAAGCCATATACTACTTAAAATTGGGGGGAAAAAAGCTCCAATGTAATAAAATCTATTTTCAAGGATAAAAAGGCAATAAATTTTGGCTCTTATCCATGTTGTTCTTCGAAATAATACTTCCTGCCGCGACATCATGGAAATGATCATTTGAATATTTGTATTTCCCACTGAATTCTAGAAGACGTGCAAAGAAAATGAAGTTACATTTATGTCCAGAAGCAGAACAAGCGGTAATCTCAGCATTTGCTCAATGGATCAGGGAAACTGGACGAAAAACCTGATCGAGATGGGGGTCATTGACCCGGAGGCTGCAATACAATACTTGTTACAGGTTGTTTATACACATTTATACAGTTCAAATGTTAAATAATGCATTTTGTATAATTGTTAGAATTAATGTTACTTTTCTTGTGATGCTCAGTATAGTCTCTAATTGTATAGAAACAGTTATGCAGCAGAAACGATTTCACTTGGGATTTAAACTTTTCTATCGAATTTAATCATTTAATGTCATCTGGCAGAGTGTTGTAAAATAATGTACATGTATTGTATGTGAATGTTTTGTAGTGGGCTGTTGATACTGTCACCTGATGAATATGATTTCTAAGTCGAGTGTTATAGTAATAGACATCGGCGTTTTTTGAATATATATTCCCACCCTTAAGCAAGTCATTTTTGACAAAAGCCGTGGGATTTGGTTATTATTCGTACAATTCGTTTTTGTAATTCAAAAGTCTCGGAGCTTTAAGATGTATTTATCCAGAATATGATGTCATACCTCAGGTGGGAATGAACATTCGCGAAATATACACAACGGGCAGTATGAAGGCTGACTGAATTTGCAAGAATTCTGAACGCGTAGCATAATGAACTTAATTTTGTGTTCAATTCATTTAAATGGACGTTCCATTTAAGGTTTGACTGAACTGAGAACCCTAAAAATGTTGTTGCCTTAACATCAGTCAATGGTACACCGTTCATTTTTAATGGAGCACAGAATTGTTTATTTGAAATGGAAAACTGCATCAAAACCGTTTTCTTTTTGTTTACTATTAATTTGTTATTTCGGAACCAATTTGAAACATCTGATATTGTATTATTTACGGTTTCTTTATTGCAAAGGATGTTCGTATAATCTGCTAAGAGAACCGTTCTTCGGTTTCGAATCGTCGAGGGCATATCGTTTACGTAAAGTAGAAACAGAATAGGGCCTAAAATCGATCCTTGAGGAACTCCACATGCAACGGGCAAGGAGTCGGAAAGGTACGTATGTAATGTTCCATCATTCCAGTAAGGTATTTCAACTCTCAGAGATCGTTGTTTAAGGTACGAACATAACCAATGTAGAGCAATACCACGGATTCCATATGAAGGTAATTTGGAAAGTAAAATGTCATGATCAATGATGTCAAAGGCTTTTGAGAGATCCAAAAATAATCCAATAGGTGCCTTGTTTTGATCCAATGATGAGGCGACATCTTTAAGAAAAGAAAATATAGCTGTTTCCGTTGATTTTGATTTTCTAAATCCATGTTGGCAATCTGAAAGCGCGTCGTGTTTAGTGAGAAAGGTTTCCATTCGTACGTAAAAAAGTCTCTCTAATATTTTTGAAAAACCTGATAGAAGAGAAATGGGCCGATAATTTTGAATTTCATTTTTGTTGCTTTTTTTGAAGAGCGGCTTAATTTTAGCTGTTTTGAAAATATCTGGAAACGTTCCGGTGCATAACTATGAATTAAATATGTGAATTAACGGATTTATAATGGCATACGCACAAGTCTTTAACAAAGAATCCGGGAATTCATCTAAACCGGACGAATATTTATTTTTTAGTTCACCGATTATTTTGAGAATTTCATAGGAAGAAGTTTCGGAAACAAACATCGTGTCTAAAATTTTGGGTGAACTGTCTGTTTTTGAATTTTGTGGCTGAAGACCTTTAGTGAGATCGGCAGCAATTCTCAAAAAGTATTGGTTTAAGAGACTTGCCACTGTTGCCGGATCGTTCACATTTATATCGTAATATTTTAAAACAACATTCTCTACAGGGTTTCTAGTTGATTTAGTCGTATTTTTTATTATATTCAACATTGCTTTCGTTTTGTTATTTGAGTTCAAAATATCCTGATCTTTTTTCATGATTTTAGCCTGCCTTATAACTTTTAGTAACAATGCTTTGTATTTTTTAAAGTAGATAAGGAAATCTTGAGATATGTTATGACGTTTAGAAATGAAAAAAAGAATTCGCTTGTTTTTACAAGATGTCCTAATCCCTTGTGTTATGCAAGAATTGCTTTTCCGTGAAATATTTATTTTTCTTTTTTTTTGAAGAGGAAAGCAAGTGTTAAAATGTAATGAAAGAGTTGAAAAAAAAATTATATTTGTCGTTTGTATCAACATTATTATAAACCGCTTCCCATGACTCCTGCATCAAGTAATCAATGAATAATTTTATTTACCTCCGTAAAGTTAGAATCGCAAAGTTTTCAAAAATTATTGAAACTAGGCTCAAAATTTGTCGCTTTTTTGTCGCTAATTTGTTACGCAAAAAAAAAATAAAAAAAATTGTCGCTCGTCATTTGACCCTGGTATTAAGATTCGGCTAACTTGATATCAAGTTAGCATCGCAAACTTAAGAAAACCAACTAATTACAGAAATAAATAAAAAATAACACCATAGGAATTTGTCATTTTTTTTGTCGCTCCAGATTATATTCCACCATTCGGGAGCACCGTTTTCCTTCCTTTCTGTCAACTTTGTGCTTACATTTACAAATACACATCCCACCCTAAAGTCTACCCTTCATGGCTTGATTAAAATCTTTCTATCAAAACTTCCCCATTTCCCCTAATCTTCACTGGAGCTGGCATCCTCCTTCTCCGTGGTGGCACCAACACAGTATCTGTCCCCACCAAGCCCCTTGGAGAAGACAGAGAGAAGCGCTTTGCAGCGCCCACAGCTTCTTTTCGAATCACTTTTTAACTCACTCAAAAAAACTTATCCACCGAAACCGATATGGCACGCAAACGGATCGTCTTTTCAGGTTTACGGCAAAACTCTTCCTGTCACCCGTCTCACGACGCCAATTCTCTCTGTCAACCTGTCTCCCCACCCTTCGGCACCTTCCCCTCACAATCTGGCTGCTATTACCAGTGGCGAATACTAAATATTATTTCAAGTGTACCGCACTTTATGGGAGCTACCACTATCGTTGTCTTTTATGTTGAGCTTTTCTGAAATCCGAATACTATGACATTCCATCCTTAATAATTGTTCTATAAGACTATTAAACAAACCACTAACTTATGATTCGTTAACACATTCCATTTTCACAAAAACTTGAGAAACGTAACTTACGAACGACCAGTGGACTGTTTATCGCAATATTTTGCGGTGCCTAGCGACCGTACAGACGCACATCCTCCCCTCTCACCGCCCTTGAAATATGTGGAGTCCTAGGTTATCGCAGCTGGCATGCTGTGCCTTCACCTACACTAGCGACTTCTCTGGACAGCATGAAGTACTGTTTGAAATTTCTCTCTAACGCACTTCATAATGCATAGGATGAGGAAGATTGACTCTCGGTAGCAAAACAAGAGTTCTTTTTTCGCAACTGTTTTAAAGCTTTCAAAAACAATAACTTTTTTGAGGATTACCAAACTTACGAAATATTTCTTATTCACTTCGAATACTTGGTATACCGGCGGTATACGCGGTGTATCGGAGAATTCGCCACTGGCTATTACCTCTCCGCAGCCTTCACTCGCGACCCTGGCCCTGTCGCCTGAGCTATTGCGAACGATGTGGATAAGCCAGTATACCGCAAATTATTAACACGTTTCCCGACATTGGCATTATTTTAACACTTCTATCACGTCTGTCACGGTCGCTAGCGTTCAAAGAAAGTTTTCAAAATTGAAGTTAATTAAAAATTGTTTACGAAGTTCAATGGCACAAGAGCGTCTTAGTAATTTCAGTATTTCATCAATTGAGCATTAAAAAAAGATGAGGTTGAAAATAACATTTTTAATGTTATTGGTAAATTTATAAATACAGTCGACTCCGGTTATGGTGAACTCGGACCATCGGTGGACCCTCGGTGGACCCTCGGTTATAGTGTACTTAAATTATTGGCCCCATTTGACTTACATTAAAAATTAACATAAGAAGATTCGGTTACAGTGAACCTGAACCTCGGCTATAGTGAACGTAGGAAATACAAAGTCCTGGAAAGTAATTCCCTCGTGGAAAAGATTATATCACGTCAGTGCCACAAGCTTCAACACTATACTTGAATTTCTTTAACGTGGCACCTCAAGGTCACGCGCGAAAGCGGCAGAGGGAAAGCAAACTCCAAAGGGGAGCCTTAAAAGTCAGAGCTGGGTCATTGGAGCTCCCCATTGGGGTGTGTCTTTCCTCTCCCTTTCGCGCGTGATCTTGAGATCTCACGTTAATAAAACAAGTATAGGCAGCTTAAAAAAATATCGTCGAACAAAGCTCATAATTGAAGTGTCTCTGAGGTGAAGGTAGCAGTCCCCGAATGGGTGACCTTACTGATAACCTTATGCCACTAATTTTCGCTGCAGAAACGAAGGTCGTGTGCTGCGTGGACTACAAATTGCGGCGGCGACGCTGCGATTTCTTGCTTCTGTATCACGCTCGGTGTTACTTGATATTCCGCGGGACAGGGCGCGTTGAGTTCTACGTAGGCGACAGGAAGTACGCTATTGACTCAACCTGGCAATATCCACCATGCCGCGCGGATAAGCAATCAGTTTTTTTATTTATTTATTTTATGTAAAAAAAAAAAACAGTTAAAAACTGCGTATGACGTGCTATGGGGAAAAGTGAATTGTGTGCACATTTTTAAAATTCTGTGATCCATACACTAAGTCATATACTACTTAAATTTTGGAAAAAAAGAGCTCCCATGTAATAAAATCTATTATCAAGGATAAAAAGGCAATACATTTTGGCTCTTATCCACGTTGTCCTTCGGAATAATACTTCCTGCCGCGACAAGACAGTTTCATTAGCCGCTTGCACCATGCCGCTACCGAAAGCATCTCGTTTGTTATTTGGCGAGTAGAAGGGCTTTCATAGAGTGAGACGAGCTCTGCAGAAGGATCTGGAGGAATTACTAATGAAAAATGTATGAAGCAATCAATTGAAAATAATTGCATTTTAAGGACAATTTGAAGATCTTGAAATTTTCAGATAGTGCTGTTTATGTATTTTGCTGTATCTCTATATCAAGAAAATCAATGGTTTTGGAAAAATTCTTTTTAATTTTGACATTATCGGATATAGTGAACCTCGGATATAATGAACCAAAAACGTTAATCCCCAGCAGTTCACTATACTGGAGTCCACTGTACGAAGTAAACATCAAAATTTAAATTTGAAATTATATTGTGACATACCGATATGTCACGTTAAAATAAATTAACATTTATTTGGAGACAATATGGTGGAACATGCATTACGAAATATCACGAGAGCTAGAGCTTAGCAACGACCGGGAATAAACAATGTAGTTTTTGTTTTTGTAAAGGCATTAAGAGGTCAGCTACACCAAATATAAGAACGTATGGATTGGCTGGGTGAGAGAAGGACGGTCAAATGTTATGAAAAAATGAAGGTAGTTTAATACGAAGTCTTCGAGGATGAATCATGCAAAAGATTTCATTCTGGTCGGAAACGCTTCTGAACTGATCGTAGATATTTTCATGTGGAAGCAATATTGAAGTATAAATAGGAACTTTGTCGGAGTAGTAATCAGTTCGGGACTATGTCATAGGACGTAATCGGGACTGGTAATTTTAATAGTTTGAGACCAGCTTGGGATAGGGCAGAAGAGGATTTAGTGGACTTTGGACTACGGCAAGATCGCAAGATATTTCGACTGAGAAGTCTACGAGGGA
Source organism: Teleogryllus oceanicus (assembly GCA_964035755.1). Classification (NCBI taxonomy): domain Eukaryota; kingdom Metazoa; phylum Arthropoda; class Insecta; order Orthoptera; family Gryllidae; genus Teleogryllus; species Teleogryllus oceanicus. The sequence goes on from CAXIVR010000004.1 coordinate 52,702,059, forward strand.
CATCAACGAAGAATAGATAAGTTAACCGGGGTGTAAAATTGTAAATTGAAAGAGATCATGATCAAGGCCTAACTTAAATTCATTAAATTGTTTGATAAAAGTAAAATAAACTTTGTTAAATTTTGTTCTTTAGAAAAGAAAGTGAATTTTCATTTAGTCAATCCAAATAGAAATGAACTAGGAATAGAATCATTCTATTTCAGATTCCCAGCTGCGCTGTATAGTCAGCGGATCCTATAATCCATTACAGAGGTAATAAAGATTATAATATATCGTGACCCATTGACCCAGCAAGCCGGACGCTAAGATCTTTAGCAGATATAGATGTAGAGAGAGAGGAAAATTTTGGTATATCTCAAAATGGCGCCTCAACGTGATGCATAATTTGTTATAATTTATAACAATTGGTGACACGGAAAAAATTAGTCTTATAAATTATAATAAAGTGATCAAAAGGGAATCTGAAATTTATGGATTGACATTTGAAATTAATTTTAATTATAAGAAAGGGCCAAGACCATTTCATTGGTGTGTTTTAAAATAATTTAAAGATTTTAATTTGTATTAGTATTCAAAATGGATACTAGAGCAGAAAATTGCTATGGAGAATGTTAATGTAGATGATATGGCGTCTGCTAATACTAACCTGAGGAGAAATTTCGTGAAATTATTGAGATTGAACCACAAGAAAAGGAAATAATGGCTGCACCGTTAGAAAATATGGACCCTAATAATTTAATTCTTAAGATGTTAGCAGTTATGAATAATAAATTAGATGGAATCACTTCAGATATGAATATTGAATTTGAAAAAAATAACGCTAAATTGGAAGGAATGACATCGGAAATGTCATTAGAATTGAAGAATTTTCGTCAGGAAATACACGAGGAAATAGTGCAATTACGGTGGATACATCGGCTGAATTTAACATTATTCATTGTAAAATTGAGTCTTTTAATAATCAAGTCGACCAAATGCAGAGGGAATTAAAAAACGTACAGGAAGAATTACGGAAACATTGTGACATTAGGAGGAAAATTTTGGCATTTACATGACCAACAATGCGAAAAGTTGACAATCGTCGAATCGCGTGTAAATAAATTAAATGCAATGTCGCTTCAACATGGCGAAAAAACAATTGAAAACATAGAATCGAAAGTAGTTAATTCGGATTGTAAATTAGAAAAACGAATACCGGAGGGACTTAGAAACATTAAAATGGTGCAAGAATTTGAATCTGGGAAATATATGTCGGACATTAAGGACAAGATCGAACAGTTAGAAAATGAATTCGTGATGCGTTCACACGGAAATATACCAATGCATGCATCGGCGCTTGTAATACCAAGCCACCTAAAATTTCATGATGATAATGAGGGCGTGATGGTTCTTAAGGAGTTGAATAGCATTGAAGTATCGGCGGAAGATTTATTAAGGAAGATACGGACGAACGGTGGAAATAGCACGTGTTTAATTTCAAGGATATTTCGGGAAAATACCTGTAGACATTTTAATTACAGGTGCTAATGTTTGTGCAGTGTCGGAAAATTGTATGAGCAGTTAAAGAAAAGGGAAATAAAATTGATGGCTACCCACCAGGAGTTTGGATATTCGGACAGCTAATGGAGCGCATCGAACGAGAAGTCGGCAAATTTGGGTGGAAGTGGAAGTTCAAGGGATCACAAGTCAGTTTCCGGCAATTGTAGTGAAGAATTTGATTCGTCCAATTATTTTGGGATTGATGGCCTAAAATGTATGACGCCAAGGTCGACATAGGTAACAGGAGTGTATTGTTACGAGGTGACAAAGGCAACACATTGTTTAGGGGTCAAAGACCAGGAGGCGAAGATATTGTATTTGGATATTGCGGAACAACTTGAAGAGACCAGGGACCAGATCCACACGGCAGCGGAGGCGCGGTCGACGAAAACGGAATAGATGCTAGTGAAGCTATTGAAATGTTAGTCAATGAATATAGAGATATTTTTGAAGTTCAAGGAGCCGGTAAAGGGATATCAATTTAAAATTGAATTGATGGATGAGAACCTTTAATCTGAAACAATATCGATCCCCATGTATATAAAAGCGAAGTACGTAAACAAATAAACACGATGCTTGAGGATGGTATAATAAAAAAATCGATGACACCGTATGTAAGCCCAATAGTGATAGTTCGTAAGAAAGACCATAAGATCAGATTTTGTGTTGATGCTAGAAACTCAATAGCAAGACCATTGCTCGTCTGAAAACCGCCGAAATTAGATGAAATGATGGAAGGTAAAGGAGCTCAGATATTCACGGGACTGGATTTTACTGCGTCGTACTGGCAAATTGGACTACACCCAGAATCGCAAAAATTTGTCAGTTTTTCATTTGAAGGCAATACGTATAGTTTTCAGAGGATGGCCTTTGGATTAAAGAACAGTGGCGCGGCTTTAATCAGTTATTTGGACGATGTAATACCGGATGAACTAAAGGAACTACTCTCATGTACGTCGACGATATTGTATTATTCTCTACCAATATGTTTGAACATTTAAAGAAGTTGAAAAACTATTCGAAATCTTCGGAAGTAAAATTTAAAAATTAAATATTGGAAAATGCAAATTCGGAAGGAGAAATATAGAATTTATAGGGACCGTCATATCGGATAAAGGGAGGTCGATGCAAGATAAAAAGAAACAATTGATTAAGAATTTTCCACGACCTCGGAATGTAAGGAAGTTAGAAGATTGATTGGGTGTGCAATTATTATTCCCGGTTCTGCAAGGTTATTCAGAAATTATACACCAATAATAGAATTGCTAAAGAAGGGGGGGAAATGGGCTGGGATGCAAAATGTCAAGAGGCGTTTGAAAAATTAAAGAACTATTTGAGAAAACATTTTGATCAGTTATCCAGATTTCGACAAAAGAATGTATCTCAAGTAGATAGTATGGATTTGCCATGGAGCTGTCTGTTCCAATTGACGAAAAGAATAAGCAGAGAATAATCGCCTAGAAAGTCGTGTGTTGACTCTTAGTGAACGACGTTTCCTACCAGTGAACGGGAAGCTTTGGGAATCGTGTGGGCTACGCAGAAATTAGGTCTATATTAATTGGACGACCATTTACCGTCATTACGGACCACAAGGCCCTAATTTTCTTAATGAGAAGTCATTTGAATAACGACAGATTGTTGAGATGGTCACTATGGCTTCAACAATTTGATTTTAACATCCAATATTGTGAAGGCCGTGATAACGTTTTTCCCGATTATTTATCGAGAATCAGGATAAAGGAAGAGGAAGGTAGTGTGGAACCGGTATCAATGCTATCCAGTTAATGGGAATACGACCGAAATGGACGAAGGAGGAATTATCGAAAATTCAAAGAGAGGACCCTTGGGGAGGCAAATAATTGAGCATTTTTCGGCGGAGGATAACGACCGACGGCAGGATGATCCGAATTTTCAATGTGGAAGATGTACGGGGAGTATTATTACATCGGATCAGAAACGGGACGAGTATCAAATTTGGATACCAGAAGCGCATAGGCGAGAACTGATTCTATCTACTCACCAACATTTCAGCCACTTTGGGTGTAACAAAATCAGTAATACTTAGATCAAATGCTATTGGAAGGGCATGGGGCGACAAATCCGTAAGCAAATCAATAATGTGACGTCTGTCAGAAAACCAACAGCCCAATAAAAGGTATGAGGGGAGCAGCGAAGCGATAATACCTACATCAACTAGGAAATATACGCTGTGGATTTTATGGACCAATGCCGAAATCCAAATTTGGAATCAATATTTGTTAGTAATAATGGATGTTTTCTCTAAAATCACGAAATTATACCCCATTAGAAAGGCGAATGCCCGAGTTGCATTACGCAATGCCACAAATTTTTGAAGAATTGGTATACCTAAAAAATTATTAGTGATCTGGGACGCAATTTACTAGTGGAAAATGGGAACAAGACATGGAAGAATTGGTATCCAAACATGTTACACGACGTACGGAATCCTCAAGCTAACCCAGCGAAAGAATTATGAAGGAGATTTCACGCTTATTTAGAGTCTACATTTCGAAAGCCATAACCGATGGATGGAGGCCGTTCCAGTATTGAACTATGTTTTGAATAATGTTCATGGGAGCACGCAAAGCACGCCTATAGAGGTCCACATGGGTAGGGAGGAGAAAAAGGGTCCGTTTCTCGAAGGATTAGGATACCTCCAGAAATAAGTGGGATCCCAGATGATGTGAGAGATACGCGAATAATTTATGACAATTTGAGGAGGCAGTAGCCAAAGAAAGCTAAAACAGAAACAATGCTTCGAGGCGAGTATAAGGAGGGTGATGAAGTGTTAATTAGAGTACCTCAAGTGTCGTCGGTGGATAAGAAGCTATTTTATAAATTTTTCCCTTGTATAAAGGACCGTATCAATTTGTAAAGTATTAAGCAAGAATGCCGCTGATTTTGAATGATGAAAATGGACGGCAAATGGGAACATATAACTACAGGAACATGAAGCCATATATGAGGACGACACATGATTAAATATACTGGTCATAACAGAGATTTGTAAATAGTTGTAAATATTAGGTGTAATAGTTTTCTTTGGTATTGTTTTGTTATTATGTGTATTTTGTCAGTTTGTGTAGGAGTTTAATTTAATGTGTATGTGTATTCAATGAAGTAATGGGGAGCAAATATTAGGCAGATACGTTACTAGAATACCTGATGAAATGGGTTTTTGTTGGTACATTCTGAAAGAAAAATGTAAATGTTTAAGGCAGCAAAAAACAAGACCTAGTGCAGTGCAAAGTGTAAAGTGTTAATGTCGTTTAGTGTGAAGAAGCAAGAAGAAGTGTTCAATTTAGTCTTGTCATTTAGTTAGTTGTAGCAAACCAAATGACGCTTGAGAGAGGAAGCTGTGACATACCGATATGTCACGTTAAAATAAATTAACATTTATTTGGAGACAATATTGTGGAACATGCATTACGAAATATCACGAGAGCTAGAGCTAGCAACGACCGGAATAAACAATGTAGTTTTGTTTTTGTAAAGGCATTAAGAGGTCAGCTACACCAAAATATAACGAACGTATGGATTGGCTGGGTGAGAGAAGGACGGTCAAATGTTATGAAAAAATGAAGGTAGTTTAATCAGAAGTCTTCGAGGGATGAATCATGCAAAAGATTTCATTCTGGTCGGAAACGCGCTTCTGAACTGATCGTAGATATTTTCATGTGGAAGCAATATTGAAGTATAAATAGGAACTTTGTCGGAGTGGTAATCAAGTTCGGGACTATGTCATAGGACGTAATCGGGACTGGTAATTTTAATAGTTTGAGACCAGCTTGGATAGGGCAGAAGAGGATTTAGTGGGACTTTGGACTACGGCAAGATCGCAAGATATTTCGACTGAGAAGTTTACGAGGGACATCATCGAAGAAAAGATAAGTTAACCGCGGTATAAACTGTAAATTGAAAGATATCTTGAACAAAGGCCTAAAAATTGTAAATTATCTAAATTGTTTGCTAAAAGCGTAGAAATAAACTTTGTTGAATTTTGTTCTTTAGAAAAGAAAGTGAATTTTCATTTAGTCAATCCAAATAGAAATGAACTAGGAATAGAATCATTCTATTTCAGATTCCCAGCTGCGCTGTATAGTCGGCGGATCCTATAATCCATTACAGAGGTAATAAAGATTATAATATATCGTGACCCATTGACCCAGCAAGCCGGACGCTAAGATCTTTAGCAGATATAGATGTAGAGAGAGAGGAAAATTTTGGTATATCTCAATATCATGAAATTATAAAAAATGATAATTCAACTTCTTGTAATTTATATTAATATTAATTTATTGTAATAAATGTTTTCACTCCTAAAATTCGGTTTATAATCACAAAATTATATTAATGACATGTCTTTACTTAGGGAGTCCCCGTATTGTGTCGGTCTAAGGGCCTTCTCTTTTGAACGTACGCCATTACATTTCGGTGACTGAAGTTTTGTTGTAGCATAGTTTTATTGTAGATGTGACTCATTTTGGACGATAGATGATTATAAGAAGTGTCATTAAAGAACAGCTTTCAGCAGAAATATAGCTGCAATAGTAATGTCATAGGAATTTTTAATTTTTCCTTGTGTGTGTGTACTACACAGCGAATTCAGTTCTTAGGTCATTTTTTTGTTAATAATACTCATGGATTGGAAAATAAATCATGGCCAATATTTTTTGGTGAGAATATCAGCAGGATGAAAGATGTGAAACATACTTATGAAAGAACAAGGTATGAATGAACTAAGTGCATGGACATTTAACGCCCAACAAAATTGTGTTTCTCATATTTATGAAGGTTTTCAAAATGGCAGTACTGGTTCCATGTTCCAAAGCTTTTTACCATATACGAGTTCACGAGTCAAAAGCATTATATAACCGTTCTAAAGGCCAGATTAGGCAGATGCTCGATTAACGTGCCATATCGGTCCGCACAGTCACAGGTCGCCACGTGCGTTTTCTCATCATTGGTTGCTATGCGACCTCGCAGAAACTCGCCTGCCCATCTCGCACCTCTCCTGTATGGAAGGCCATTACATTCCCTTGAACTTCGACCAATTCCCTGTGATATTCTCAGGCATTTCTAGCAAGGAGTACGCCCATCTTGGTCTATGAGCGTTCCTCGAAACGGGTTACATTAATCTCGCACAGCTATAGTCTGACAAGTGATTTCATATTACACTCTGAGCTAATGGAGACACTCAGATCTGTTGGGAACACACATTAGTACAGGAATTTTTTCATGTGACGAATAAAAGAGTGATCTGGTAACATTTCTTACAGAGAAAAAAAATTGTTGCCGTGACATTTTGCCCTAACTCTTGTAGAAATAGGATTTTTAAAAACATATCTCGATTTCTTCCTTAAAGTGCGTGTTGCATTCTCCTGTTGTTAAGTTTTTTATTTATTTATTTTGTAAAAAACTATGTGACGAAAAAATGTGATGAAAAACGGAGAAAATCATCTGCGCACGCTTTCTCGAGTTTCAGAATCCCTTCCCAACAATTTAACTATTAATAGTTGAAAGATGAAAAAAATAATAGTAATAATAATAATAAAAAATAATAATAGTAATAAATTTAAAAAAAAAGATTAACATTTAAAAAACTAGAAATTTTCCCAATTAAAAAACATTTGTAACGGTAAACGAACGGACATATTTGATTTTTCTGATTGCTAACAAAGAAAAACTCACCCTAAGTTTTATACTACCCTACGGTTTATACCAAAGGTGACTATTATAGATATTCTGTAGCTGAGTGAAAAGTCATTGTATATTATTGGATGGTAGACGAGGGTAATTTAGCAGTAGACTTAAGAGTGATGGTTTTCCTTCTGTGGTCTAGTGAGGTTTTTTGGTTTCAACCATCCAGTGCAAGCCCTTGGTTGTGTATTGATTCTATTATTCTCAGCTCTTTTTATTAGCAGATTGCTACATCAGTGGACCATTCATTACAGCATTCCATGGTTAGTTCTTATAAGTAATTTTTTCCATTTTAATTTTGGATGAAATTGGAGTCTAAGAATTTTTATTTTGTTTACAAGATGAAGGAGTTGCATTCGAAACTGAAGTATAGGGGTTATTATCGGTTATCTGTGAAAAAACAGCATTCTGTTTTCTTGGCAGAAAATTTAAATTCTGTGCGCTAACACCATTCAAAAATCGTATCTAGGGCTTTTTGCTTGGTTATTTGAGTAGATAAGAGAGATTTGCCTTTGCATAGTAGGGTTATGTCATTTACGTAGTTTCTGGATATAACTGGAGGTTGAACCACCTTATTGTTATCTTTTATTGATAATAGGAAAAGAGACACATACCGGACTCGTGGGGTACACCATGTTCAAGCTGCTGTATACCTGCAAGTTGACCGTTGACTCTAACTTGTAGTCTGCAATGAATAGTAAAGTTTTTAATAAAATTATACATATTTCCTTTTATTCATATCATCGGCATAGTCTTCAACATCCGTCGTTTCCATACCATGTCACACCATTCCTCTATATCCAGGCAAACAGAAATCACATCTTATAAACGCAGGCCATACTTTCCACCCAGACTCAGACATCAAAATTCTTGAAATAGAAAATAAATTCTGGAACAGAAGTGCTTTAGAAATCTTTCACATATTTCAAGCCAAACAGAAATCTGAGGCCCTTTTCAATGAACAAACTAATTTCCCTCTGTCCCCTCTGCTAATAATTTTACACACCCCGACGTCCCTAACTGACTCCCCCGCCTCCTAAGACATTTCCAAGAGAACACTAAACAGACCTCCTCCGACCCACCCACCCCCGCCGGATCTCCGGAAAGCAATAAAAACTCCGTGTCACATTTTCTCTGGGCACAGTCGCTCGACTTTTGCCGACAGCAGCGAGGTAAGCAAAAACGGCTCAACTTGCTATTCAATTATTTCCCCATCTTTGTAATAACATTGATATGAATTATTATTACTATTCCCCATTTCTTATATATGTATGTATGTATGTATGTATATATATATGTATGTGTATATATATATATATATATATATATATATATATATATATTGTTACGTTTTTAGGTGGTGAATTAAAAGTCTCGTATTATTTTCACAAAAACGTTTATTTTGTTTCTTAACACAATCACTGAAAACACTTGATTATTTATTTACACTACACTTCTCTTCAGTTATTTACACTACACTTCTCTTCAGTTATTTACACTACACTTTTCTTCAGTTATTTTACACTACACTTCTCTTGATTTATTTACACTACACACCTCTCGCACACTCGCACAGTCCTAAGCACTGGCCACAGTTCACTGCACTGATCACAGTTCGATGCACTGGTCACAGTTCACGTCACCGACCACAGTACGATGCACTGACCACGGTTCACTTCACTGAGCACACTCGCTGCACAGCTATTCACCGCGATGCACACACTTCACAGTTCAGCTTCCACTGCGGACTCAAGACTGACTCGCGGTCGCCGGCCGTCGCGTATTTATACCTTTGAAGACAATCCAGAACCTTCCGGACACCGCGACTGTTCTGGAGTAATCCGCCGGCAGGTGATGCAACCCCCCCCCCCCGCTCACGGGCAGCTCGTGGTCGCCGGCAGATGACGTAACCCACAATCATAGGCCCCTCGGAGTGGCGCCGGGGGATGACGCAATATTCGTTACAATATTGAGATATACAAAATTTCCTCTCTCTACATTTATATCTGCTAAAGATCTTAGCGTCCGGCTTGCTGGGTCAATGGGTCACGATATATTATAATCCTTATTACCTCTATAATGGATTATAGGATCCGCCGACTATACAGCGCAGCTGGGAATCTGAAATAGAATGATTCTATTCCTAGCTCATTTCTGTTTGGATTGACTAAATGAAAGATCACTTTCTTTTCTAAAGAACAAAATTCAACAAAGTTTATTTTTACGCTTTTAGCAAACAATTTAGTGAATTTACAATTTTTAGGCCTTTGATCAAGATATCTTTCAATTTACAATTTATACCGCGGTTAACTTATCTTTTCTTCGTTGATGTCCCTCGTAGACTTCTCAGTCGAAATACCTTGCGATCTTGCCGTAGTCCAAAGTTCCAAGAAATCCTCTTCTGCCCCTATCCAAGCTGGTCTCCAACTATCAAAATTATCAGTCCCGATTACGTCCTATGTCATAGTCCCGAACTCGATTACCACTCCCGACAAAGTTCCAATTTATACATCAATATTGCTTCCACATGAAAATATCTGCAATATCATTCACTGTCCTTAAAATTTCACTGATAACCCAATTCTATCTCGATTGTACTCGTTCCCTCTCACGAACATACGATCAGTTCAGAAGCGCGTTTCGAGCAGAATGAAATCTTCCTGCATGATTCATCCCTCGAAGACTTCGTATTAAACTACCTTCATTTTTTTCATAACATTTGACCGTCCTTCTCTCACCCAGCCAATCCATACGTTTGTTATATTTTGGCGTAGCTGACCGTCTAAACTTCTTCGCCCAATCCCAAATTTTCTACTTTCGGCACCAAGCCATCTCTTAATGCATTTAGAAAAAACAAAAACTACATTGTTTATTCACGGTCGTTGCTAAGCTCTAGCTCTCGTGATATTTCGTAATGCATGTTCCACCATATTGTCTACACATAAATGTTAGTTTATTTTAATGTGACATATGGGTATGTCACAATATATATATATATATATATATATATATATATATATATAAATTTTGTTTTTATTTTGAATATGAGAATGTATATTTCTTCACAAATATTTATAATCTGAAATTTGAACTGCTTGTATAGGTATTAATTCCTCTCCGCCCCCCCGCCGCAATTAATTTTTACAATTTTATCTGCTATATGTTCCTTAATTTTTGCAATCATACAATGTGTCTTTCTGTATTGATTATTTTTTGTTGAATTTGAACTGCTACTAATCCTCCCGTTGCATCCCCCCTTACCGTTTTTTGAAATTTTATCTATCTGTAACTAAATATTTTAGAGTTGTCCATCAATTGTAATTTAATTAATTTTGTTTCTATCTTATTATTATATATATATATATATATATATATATATATATATATATCTTTCTGTATTCTGTAGACTGACGATGACGGCAAAACCGTCGAAAGCCGGCTATCTTAATAAAGCTGATATGTTGACGAAGATGACTTCTTTTATTTCTTCTTATAAGAACGTCAACAACATCCAATCAGAATTCCCACAAACAGAAAATGCAAATTGATTGTTCATAAAAACCTGTTGAATGTGTCCAGGTCGAAAGCCAAACTGATTTATCATTTATAATTTTTCCGAGTATGAAGGAATCATTTGCAGCATTTGTTGTTATTTTTCTCTAGTATTTTGCACATGTTAAATGTAGGTGATATGGGACAATAGTTATCAGTTTTGGATGAGTCTTTACCATATTTAGCAACATGTACATCTACGGCAATCTGCAAGATCTTGGGACATATTCTTTTCTTCCAAATATAGTTTTAGACGGTATGTAAAACCTCCTTTCCAAGTATAGGGAGATTTCTGATGAGGATATTCGGAATATTGTCTCAGCCAGGGGAGAATTATTAGTGAGGTTGTTGAAATCAATGATTGTAAGAAGTTTTTCAATGGTTATGAAACATTTTAAGAAGAAAGTGATGTGCATTTGTCTTCCTAATCATCAGGAAGTTCTTATTCTTCTTCCTTTTTACTTTCTCGCCATTTCTAATGTAAGAAGTGAAAGTATTGTAATCTTTCGCCGGAAAACGGCGAATTTTCGGCACAAAATCTCGTATTGCCGGGCCTTGGTAACGAAAAGTGGATAAATTCAGAAATTGAATACTGAAAAAGAAATCCTCTAACACGTGGTGTAGCCAGAATCCATGTTTTGTGAGTCCTTGATACAGGAAAATCGATTGACGGCAAAAGATCTGTGTGTCCGTCTGTGAACAATGCTAGGGGCTAAACAAGTTCAGCCGATTTTCTCCAGATTTGATATTCCGTAATCGATCTGGCAGATGTCACAGCCTCTTGGCTTTGAAACCGATATTTTACTTTTGTGAGGTACTTTACATGAAGCCTCTCGCACATTTCAAAACTTTCAAAAAAATATGGCACCAAATTTTTGATTAAACTTTGTTATTGAAGTCTAAGAGTGACGTTTAAGAGACTGGTGAAGGTTTAATTTTCGTTGAAATCCCTGATTTTTTGAAAATTACAAAAACCCTATATGAAATCTGTGTTAAAAAAAAATAAGGTCATGTTCAACTTTTCGAAAATATGAATAATTTTTGTGTAAAATTACGGGAAATACAAGGAATTTATTTTAAAAAATTATATTTTTTCTGAAAAACCGTTCCAAAGTTTTTCTTAGCATATTCTAAAGGGACTGTATAATATACTAACGGACTGTACAATGTGTGGCGCTAGTTCTATTTTCAGGTATCGCTGTTTGTCGAAAATTGCAAAAAGTTAACATTTCATCACCAGAAATTTGAAGGTAAGATTTTTGCCTCAGACATAGTCAGTTGTAAAAAGTCTTGAAACATTTTTTGAAAACACAGAGTATTTTTTTCGTAATTTGCGCTTAAAGTTTAAGTTATTTCTAAAAAATCCTCACAAACCTCTCCAAATTAAAAAAAAGTTATTTTCATGGATAGAAGAAAGAACGCCTAAAAGAACAAATAACAAGTCTAATTTTCATTGACTCTCTTGTGTTTTCGAAAATTGCAAAAACTTTAACCTTTGGAAACCACAAAATGGAAGATGCAGATTTTTGTTTCAAACAAAATCTGTTTTAAAGAATTAGCTCATTAAAAAAGATCAGATACTCTTGTTTGAGAAACAAAAACTAGTAGTATTCGAGTAATTTCTACCTGAAATTAATGAAATATATACAGGTGTCCCAGTAACATGAGAAATATTCTCAGAGAGCAGGAATGGATCAAAAGGATAAGAAAAATAATTAATTTAATTTTAATTATAATTTACTATTCAAAATCCCAATATTAATTCTATTTTTACTCTGTTCTTTAATTTGTATTCTCAGTGTATTGATATATTTTCTTTCAAGCAAACGTTAATTGAAATTTGCGCCACAATGAAGCGATGCATATTTAAGAAGTTTATTGTTGAAAGGTGACAATGGGAGCGATGATAAGAACGGTCATAAGATAAAGCCGCTTTATTTGCAGTCAAGCTTGGGTTATCCTATACAAATTAATCGCTTAAAAATGACTAAACGTATTTGGTAATCCATATTTTTTGTTCGTGTTGCGAGGTATAGAACATACATATTTTCACTGAACATAAGGTCACTTATCTTTGCGCGTGCCAACATTTCACCAGCAATACCTGACATATTATGATCTTTCAACATTTCCACGAGTATAAAGCAATACATTAGAACGTTGATTAGTTGTTATTATTTAAAATAAAAATTAGGTTCGCTTTTTGGGTAATCATTTTGCGAGTGGAAAATTAAACAAGGGTGTACAAAATTTATTAAGGATTTATTTTATATTTTTACATAATAATCACGTTGCTGTTTCTCGGCTATAGAATGTTATCATTCATTTTACTATTTTAAATGTTTATATTATTATATGTGTTTGGCCAAAATATTTTTTTTGGTAGACACTAGTTTATATATATTTTTTGAAAAAATATGAATCACAATATTATAAACCTTAAAGTTTATTTTCCTGCGCTTCGTTTGAGGCGGAGTCATTATACAAGACACTAACTTTAGCCCCTCTTGAAGATTTTGAACGGTTGAAGCTATTGCAATACAGTTGTCACGGGTGTGCACAAGGGAATTGATTCATCATTTCTATTTTATCACTCGTATTTTACAAGAATTTGAGGTAAATATGTTTTTTCAAACGAAACTATACATATTATAGTCTATCGTGGCGAGCGTAAAAAGACGAATCCAATGATGTACTTATTGTCATATGTACCATAAGCTTTTTTGAGTATTGTTTTTTGTTTTTTTTTTACTTGTGTTTAGCGGATATTTTGAATGTAACAATCCGCCACCGAAGGTCACACAGCGCTCCCCCTGCTAGCGCGCTTGGGAAGCTGAAGATACGAAACGTATTCCAAATTTTCACAAAACTGTTGAATGTTTTTCCTGAAATCTGCTTTCCATATGTCCACATTTTCATATTTTTTCCTTACTTATTAGTTGAAGGATTGAAACAAAATTGTTTGTTACTTCACCTCCATTTAATGGGGTGTCGTTCCACAATATATTAATGGGATCTTGAAACAAAACGCAATAAGAATAAATATTTAAGTTTATACAAAGAATATTGCACACTTTGAGAAAACAATTTTAATGTTATTGAGCGTATAATAATCACTGAGTGATAGAAATATCCAGTGAGATAATAACAACAATCGCTAAAAAAATACAGTAAATATGTAGTAAATGCAGATAAACACTATATTCCTACTCAATTTATTTAAAGACGTTTTCAAAATGCCCATCATCTGCATAGAAACACATATGCAAGCGTTTTTGGACAGATGTATTAACTGCCTGTGTGATTCACAGTCTACACCGCCACAAATTCCATTCTTATCACGTTTGCCTTCATCAAGATCTGGGATATAAAGATTTTGAAAAGCAGATGGCGTTTTGTGGATTTGCTCTGGGTCAGATAAGGCATAAAAACGCATTTTGGGAACGTGAATTATGTACTGATAAGCAACATTATCTAACCATGGCCACGTGAATTTAAGAAACTGATGACTGGGCATGGCTACGGCTTGTAGAGCGCCAATGCCAATGGGAAGTGAATGTTTGGTGCGGAACAGAGGGCGATGAAATTACAGGATCATTTTTACTTTCTTGTATACGTACGTATGTATATACGGAGTAATATATGTAGTATAGAGAAATTTATGTAATGCTGCGCGAATAAACGGCGAATTTTCGACACAAAAAATAAAATTTATGTAGTCTTTTCCTAATTGACGACACCCCTGTCCATCTGGCTCTAGGTGAAGCTTTGAAATTTTGAAACACATTCTTTAAAATTTAGGGAGTTATGTGGTATCAACTGAGTGAGAGTGAGGTATTTCGTAATGTTTCCTTGAATGTTCTGCTGCAGAGGTAATTTAATGGGATAGCGTTCCCTCACTCCTAAGTTTAGCACCTGATGATGTAACAAAACGAGTTACGAAACGTTGTGCAATTGCTGAAATAAATGATTGTCATAAAAAAACTTTGCATACTTTTATTTGTAAACATATATTGACAATCAAGAAGAAATATTGATTTACAAAAAATAAAAATAATTACCGAGCCCTGACAACGAAAAAGTGAATAAATCCAGTTCCTAAATTAAGAAAAAAAATCTCCTAACACGTGGAGAAGCGAGAATCTGTTTTATGGATCCTTGATGCCGAAAAACCAATTGAAAGCAAAACGTTCGTCTGTCATATGTGCGCAAACCTAGCGCCTAAACCACACGTACTATCTTTTCCTAATTGACGACACCCCTGTCCATCTGGCTCTAGGTGAAGCTTTGAAATTTTGAAAAACATTCTTTAAAATTTAGGGGTACATTACATTAAGCTTCCCGACATTTTCAAAATTTTCTCAAAAACGGCTCCATATTTTGTCTTTAAATTTCTTTTAAGAATAAAGTATAATACACTTTTAAAGGTGGCATAGGTCCGATTTTTACGGTTAACTCCGAATTTTCAAATATTCCAAAAGTGATTTTTTTCGTCGTCTTTCTACAACTATAAAACTGAAGAGACAGATTTTTCCTCCAAATGAAATTTGTTACTTATAAATAGTTTTTTCAATAAGATCATTAGATTTTTTTGAAAATTTAGTATTTTTCGTGCAATAGTGCAAAATTTAATTTAAAAAATAACAAAAACAAGATTTTATCAAAAACGGCTTCACATTTTTTCTTTAAATTTTTGGTATGGATAGTGCTAAATGCACTCTATAAGATCACATAAACGCCATCATGTTCTATTCTTGTTGTGTCTTTTTTTTCAAAAATTACACAAATGTGATGTTTTTGAATTATCTCTCACCTGTTAATTTTGATTTGTATACATTATTGAAATTGTGAGTAGAAGTTCTTCAAATTATTTCAAATTATTTTAGAAAACTCAATAGATTCCTGTGAAAAATAGCTTCAAATTTCTATTTACAGTAACGATTATCGTCGTTTTCTTAAAGACGGCTCCAGACTTTTCAATGAAAATTGCCATTGAGGACAAGGTTTTAGTCTTCTTTAAAATTATTAAAATAATATTTTGGTTCTACTATTTGGAAACCAAAAAGTTGTGAAAATTTCAAAGAAGCATTCTTTGGGCGGCGAAAGATGGCAGCTGGCAAAAAGGACAAGACTGTACAGTGCAAGTCCACACCAAGGAAATTAGAAAACTTTACTACGAGAAAGTCTCTCCCATTCTGTAGCACCTTTAGTTTATCATTAATATCTTGTGATATGCAACCCATTAACGGAGTTGAATTAAAAATTTTATTTCAAAACATAGTGATGACAATTCCTTTCAATTCTTCAACTATCAAGTAAAACAAAAAATCTGAAAATGAAGGATGGAAAGCAGAGTTCAGAAAAAATTGCAACAGTTTAAAAAATTTGGTGTACGTTTTGTATCTTCAAATATTTCGATCAGCTTCATTTGCCCTAGCTCGTTAGCTGGGGAGCACTTCGTGATCTTCGATTGTTATCCGTTATGCCCATTAAACACATACAAATCAAAATTACTCAAAAAAATGCTTGTGTAACGTATGGCTATACCTATCACATTCGATTCGTCTTTTTTTTGCTCGTCACGATGGAAAAAAAATAGGTACAGTTCCACTTGGAAATACAAAGTTACTCAATAACTCCTGAAATACAAATGGTAATGTAGAAATACATACGTGTATCAATTAGCCTCATTACCTCATGCACAACCGTGACATCTGCATTGCAATAACTTCAATCTTTAAAAAATTGCAGGAGGTGCTAAAGTTACGTGATTTACCCTGCATAAAAACTCTAATAATATTAACTTAATATTACAAATCGTATAACATTAGTAATTTTATTAGTTTAACTGTGCAACAACTCATGTCATTGCATGTGCATCAGTGCATCCACTCATGTCAACGGTAGTCGACGGTAGATCGGCGCCGGATGTCGCTATCCAGTGGGAGAATATCACCACCACCACCACCACCTCCAGAGTGGAAACATGCACTATACTTACGTGACTAATGAACTTGGTAGTTGACGCGCCCGGAATCACTAAGAACTAACCATCCTTAATTGATTTATTAGTATTACTGTTAGTTATCAACTGTGTATGCTGTACTGTGAGTAACCCATAAACAAATTGAAATCTGATTACTGATGGAATTAAGCGTTTTTGCCAAGAATTGATAAAAAAATACTCGCCAAGCATAATATATACCAAACGAATCGCAATAGTTTTGATAATCCTGAGCTGGCAACAATGCGTTGCTCGCTTCTATATAAGTTGCTACGTGAGAGTCAAATTTATTTCTGATTGTTTCATTTGTTTTGTGAAAGGAAGAAATAATTGCTGCTTATATCGAAATGAATGGAGATATGCGTCACAGACACTTTGTTTGAATGGGTAGAATTGGATTTTTCAAATAATAACTGGGGTGTTCGTAGCGCAGTAAATGCAATATTTCAATATTACGTAGGAGTTTCCAATAATACGAGAAAGTATGTGCTGTTGTAGCATCACTCATTGTTTTTTAGGCTTCCTCAATTTGTTATCGTCTAAGGAAACATTGACAACTTCAATTATCAATTATTTTCACGCTGAGATACACTAATAGATCTCAAATAATTGCCTTTCAGAATTTTCCCTTGTGGCAAGCTAGGAAGTTGTGGTCACGCTTTGTGGGCACCCCAATCCAGCATTCTGTGGCTCTCCCAAACAATTTACTGAAACTATTTGGCAGCCTCAACAGGGAGGTAAAAGTTGTTACTTGCTATTTTTACTTTCTCCCTATGCAGTAGAGTTTTTAGTTGTTTATAGTGATTGTTCCAATGTCAATGTTAGATGTATGTGCTGAGTAGAAAGTTCGGATGTTTTCATGTCATTTTCATTAGATTTATTTGGATACGTTGAGCAAGTCCCCTTCTTGTTTGTTTTTATTATTATATACATTTTCAAGTTTTACAAAGTTTTTATTTTTTAAATTTATTTTACGTAAAAAAGTTACGTAAGATAGTTATTTTTAATATGGGTATCAAGAGTGAGATTTCTGCCTAACCTGAGGGGACGTGTTATTGTGATTTGAGGTAAATTATGGTAAAACTGTGAGGAGGGATACATGATGCGTGTTTCTATAGTTTCGAGTTATAAATCATTGTGCAATTAGTGGTTGGAAATAAACGATGATGAATTTGCAATATTGTACGGAAAAACAGTTTTTGAACGACCTGTAGTTTATTTATGTTCGATCTTTTGTCATTAATCGAGTCTTAGTCATTTTGCTTTGCAAAAGGTGAGATAGGATTTTTTATTTTGTTTAAATTGTTAGTAATAAGAAAAGCCGAAGTTTTCCATCTCAAAATACTTCAGGAAAATTTTTTGATAGTAAAAAAAGCAGAACATTTTCGTGCATTTTTTTTACATTTGCGTTATAACTTTTTCGTGGTTGATCTTAGCGCAAAAATAGTTCTGTACAATTTCAAAGGGCATAAAATTCTTTACAACTTTGCTTTGTAAATTATGTTTCTGTACTAAATAGTATCAGAGTTACGAGATTTTACAATTTGTTCAAATTTTCCCTTTCATTCTGAAGTTGCCCATAATTACTCATGGTCTCTCTAAAGTTGTATTTTTGAATTCCTACGGTCATTATAAGTAAAAAGCTATTAATTACTATGTTTTAATGCTTACTGAGGTTACAATCGAGTTTGAAACTTCTGGTAAGAGTGACAATAGGCCTATAGACCTATAGGCCTTCGGTAAGAGGACAGTAGGCCTCAGACACCTCTCAACTTATGTTCAAGAAGCTCACTAAATTCGAAGCGGGATACTATGTTTGATGCCAAATTACACAAAAAATATTCATATTTTCAAAAGTTTCAACAAGACCTTATTTGAAATTCGTATTTTGACGAACATTTCAATAAGAAAAAAATTTTTAGGATGACGCAGAAAAAATTGAATTTTTTTTTTCAAAAACTAGAATATTCAACAAACATGATGCCTGCAACATTCTCTTAAGTGTTCTCTACCACATACGAGGTCACAATTTGCTCAAAATTGTGGGTGCCGTTTTTGATAAAAAAAAGTTTAAAAAAATTAAAAATTGCGTACATTTCTCGCAAAATGACCTTATTTCAGAATCTAACATTAAGGAACATTTCACTAAGAGAAATATTTCATTAAGAGATATATTTTTGTCGTAGGAACACGCCGAAATAATTTTAAACTTTTGCAAGTTTCGAAAACTCAGGGTTTTCAAGGAACATGACAACTTGAGCATTCTCTTAAACGTTTTCAATTTTTTTAAAAATCTCCCTTGTTTTTTATTAAATTTTTGTTGGGTAGTGAGAATGAGTTTAAGAGACAAGTGCACGTCTCATTTTCGTCAAAAAACCTGAGTTTTCGAAAAGTATAAAAATTATTCTTTTTTCTACGTCGTTCAACAAATGCAATTATGATAAGAGACCTTAATATCTGTTCCTTGAAAATAGATTTTGAAATAAGGTTTTGTAAATTTTTTTCAAACATTTAGTACTTCTCGCGTAATTTTGCAGAAAGTATTACGTTCTGTTTTAGCATCACTAGTTTCTTGATACTCCACAGCGGGGAGTGGCGGGTTACCTCTATGTCACGACAGTGCAGTGCTGTCAGGGTCATCAACATAAAACTCAGCTTAATAGCGCGTCTTCGACTGGATAGCAATAAGGAACTATGCAATGTCCTTTTTAAAATTCTGAAGAAATAATTAATAGTTGTAGAAACTGTTGAGTAACAAGAAGGAGCATGGTACGCAGAGGTCGTTGGAAAAGAGCAATAACTAAGATGTCCGCAATGAATATGAAGGTGGGTACCATTGCACACTGAGCCGTGACCTTTCGTGTGGTACTTATTCAGTCATCTGTTATTGTGAACTCGGACATACTGAACCATCGGTTGTAGTGAACTTACGTCACTGGTCCCGTTTCACTTAGATTACAAACACGCATAAGAACACTCGGTTATAGTGAACTTGAACCTCGGCTATAGAAAGTAAGTCCGGGAAATTAATTGGATCTCGTGTGTTATCAAGCGATTGTAAGGGCCTTCGGAGAGTGAGATGGTGTTCCAACTGTGCAAGAGGCATTGAAAGGTGCCAAACTTGCACTGCCATACTTAGAGACCGAGAGAGGACATGCAGAATCAAGTATGGAGAGAGCACGAGCTCTGAGAAGGATCTAATAAAAATGTACGGAACACACAATTGAAAATAATTGATTTTTGACGTATTTTACAATTGAAAATAATTGCTTTGTTTACGATTTTTTTTTACAAATAAATATATTGAAATGTTCAGTTTGTGCTGCTAATGAATTTTGCTATATATTAATAAAATCAATTATTATGGAGAAATTCCATTTAATTTTGACATCATCGGATATAATGAACAAAACATGTTAGTCCCTAGACCGGAGTAGGCTGTATTTTCTACCGAGCCGTGCTGTGCCGTGCTGAGCGAGAATCAGGGAGCTGGAGGATCAAGAAAACGTGCGCACATAGTAGTCCTGACGGTGACGGATTTTCGAATCTAGCTTTTCAGCTAGGGAGAATTCTAGCTGCCGGCTGCTCTGATCGGTAGTTTTCCGTGGTTTCTCCGATCAACACCAGGCGAATGCCGGAGCAGTACCCTACCAAACGGGCCAGGACCGCGCGCGATCTTTCCTTCCTCTTCCTTGTCCTATCCTCTCCCCTTACACACACACACACTAACATGCATTACTCTATCACATATTCCGGGAGGCCGGTCGGGAGCTTATAGCGTGTCCCAGCTGGGGCGGTGCTCCGCTGGTGCGAGAGTCCTGGTTAGGGGGAAACCCCACTAGCCGACGGTAGGTCGGCGCCAGATCTCGCCATCCAGCGGGGAAAGATCACCGCGCATATCCCGAGAAAAAACATGCACTACACTAACGAGACTAATGACCAAAGCAGTTGACGTGCCCGGAAACACGAAAAAATCAAATCAACCAACCAGGGATACTGGAAGAGGGGAAACTTCCACAAGCCGACGTGTAGGTCGAATCTGACCTGACCCACCCAGCCACCTGACAATAGAAGTGACACTGGTAGTTGTTACCCTAATACGAGTAACACCAATGTTAAGCAAGGGGTGAGGCCAGCACACAATGAAAGGCGCAGAACGATCTTCTAAGACGTTTTGCCTTGCTGCGTCAGACTCTCACTTTGGGTGATTTTCAATAGTTACGTCTGGCGTAGGCTCTAACGTTCATTCACGTACGATTTCATTATATTATTTTCAGACATCGTTTTCGCATGAAAATTCTTACGGAACGAAGCAGTTGTTTAAACGGGTCTTTAAAATTTATCTCCTGATAAATGAGCTGATAATTATCCCTAATGCAGCTTCCAGCTTCCAGTGCTCCGGAAGAGTAGGTCAACGAAGCATCATTATAGACCGTGAGCAACAAGCTTCCTCATTAGCTTCACGGACTACGCTTTTGCACAGCCGCTATCGCCGCCGATAACACTGTGCAAATAATTTGAACTTTGTGTCTTGCCGCGAGATGAAAAGACGTGTTCTTTACTAAATCACATAGCTGATTGCGAAAATGGAATCAAAAATGTTTCATCGTGTACCAATTTTTCTGGAAAAAAGACGCCATATATACTGTTTTCGAGAAACCACTCAATGACAATACAGGAGGATATTATAGTGTATTAATTTACAGATCATGTAACAAAAGTTATTAGATTATTAATTTAATTAATTGTGTGAATTACAAAACATAAAATGAAAACAGGTCTAAAAAGCTGAATAAAGAGAGAAAAGTATCTCGACCCTCTATACTCCCAGCACAAGGTAGTAATATTCCTAAAATATAAGAATGTGATAAGCGTTCGGACTACATGATTACTAGTCTCCGGGCACGTCAACTGCTAAGATCATGAGTCCAGTAAGCGTAGTGCATATTTTTTATTCGTGAGGTGGCGAGGGAGCAGTACCCTAGCAAACGGGTCATAGACCGCGCGTTATCTTTCCTACCTCTTCCTTGTCCTGTCCTCTCCCCTTACAGACAATTGCTCTAACATGCTCTACACTACCACTCATGCCGGGAGACCGTTCGGGAGCTTAGAGCTTCTCCCGTCTGGGGTGGAGCCCTGCTGGTGGGTGATACCTGGTTGGGGAAATGCCCACTACTCCACAGTAGGTCGGCGTCGGATCTCATCATCTCCACCCCGCGAGCAAAAACATGCCCTTAGTAGTTGATGCGCCTGGAATCGCTAACAATCAATCAATCAATCAATCTGACATTCCGTGCGTTTTGTGTTGCGTTCCTCTCCTCCCTCGTCCTCACCGTCACCGTGCCCCCACACGCTCTACCTTCCTCTGACGTCATGTTCTCCCGCACTGGACACAATCACCCTGCACGGGAGGCGCTTTGAAAAAAAAATCAATTAACCGCTTTAACAGAATCTGATTCGACTTAATCTATCTGCTTTCATTAACTCCTCTATGACAACTCCACGCTTCCCCAACGTCCTCCAGACCTCTGTAGGACCTTCCCTCCGCGCTCGCATGCTGCTCTCGGATCTCCGCCCCTTTGGCGCGCACCGCCTCCTCCTGCCCTAGGAACTGCAAGTCGCCTCCTTCCTTCGTCCTCGCTCTTCCATCTCGGACGTGCCCTCTCTCTTGCTTCTCCCACGGGCGTGCTCTTTCTCTTTCCCTCCTCGTCCCGGGCCTTCTCCCCCTCGGCGGCGTTTGTTCCCGCTCTCTCTCCTCTGCTTCCCCCTTTCTCTCTCTCATCCCCTTTCGTCGCGTTCCTTCCCTCTCCCGTTTGATCTCCTCGCTTCCCCCTCGGCGGTTTTCCCTCTCTCTCTCTCTCTCTCTCTCTCTCTCTCTCCTAGGCGGCGTTCGTTCCCTCTCTTTCTCGCTTCCCCTTCGGTGGCGTTCGTTCCCCCCTCTCTGTCTCTCGTTCGCTCTCAGTCGCTCGTCTATCGATCGCAGCGGCGTCCCGGGAGGCGCGTCCCCATTGGCCAGGCGTCGGTCACGTGGCGGGCGCGTGTGACGTTTGACAAAGTGATAAAGCCAACTCCGGACTTCCCCGGTCATTATTTTAATGGTGGCCGCGTGGCCGCGCTGAAGGGCTGCGTTCCGTGTTGACAAACCCGGCGGGCCGCACGGCGCCGCCTCCAGCCCTCGCTCTCTATCCTCGCCCTCGCCCCTTTCGCCCTCTGCCCCCCCAGTCGGCGCGCCGCCCTCCGACGCCCGTATCCCCTTCGCAGTGACAGCGCTGCGCCGCCCCGTTGGACGACCGGCTCACCCTCCGGCCGTGGCCTCGTCCCCTGCGACCCGCTCTGCCTCGATCCCATGCCCTCGCGCCCCAACGCCTCCGTGCAAATCCGCGCGCCGAGGATGGAGCGAGAGGCCTGGCATCCACACTTTCACTTTAGATACCTTATGAAAACGTCGCTTCCGGTACGGCATCCATGTAATTTGATACTTTCATTCGATTTCGAATTTCCTTGTAAAGGCATTGAAGCTTGAAGTGTCGATCCAATTCCAAAATTTACTAAGTGTTTTATTGAGTGTATTTATAGTTTTCTATTTACAAAACAAATAATTTCCCTTAAAACAATAGTATAATAAAACAATTGATCAGACATATGGTAATGCATCATAGATTAGGTAATAAACACGTAATAAATAAGAAAAAAGTATTTGCCTTCGAGATTATTAAAAATTATATAGGGAAAATGTCATTTTATCATTAATATATTTAATGATTTATATCCTGCGTACAAAAATGCAAGCTTTTATGAAGACAGATATGATACTTATTTCGAACCATTTCTTTCGATAGAACATACGTCATCGATGTCCCCCGTCATCGATGCCTTCGGCCATTCGAGGGATTGCCACATCACCACGTATGCCGCTCCTCATTACTTTCTTCTTGCAATTGATGAGCTCACGGAAAACCGGGGTAAGTCAAATTTTGTACATTTTCAGGAGAAGAAATTAAAACTTTCAATATTACAAAAAATACTTAAAACATTTCAATCGAAGGGAAAATTAATATAATTATGATGCTACAAGAATTTAATGATTGTACAGGAAAAACATTGGCACACAATAAAATTTGAAATTATAGTGTGATGAAAAAGACAAAACATACAAAGAAAGTACATCTTCGTCACGAGTAGAACGCGTTAAGTCCATCACTTTTTGGTGTATTTTGATTTAAAGACAATGGCACTTGAAGGTCACGAGCTGGGCGGAGAGGAGAACACTGCCATACAAGGAGCTTTGTTGCGACTTAAGTTCTGGTATTGGAGCTGCCGTATGATGTCAATGTCCCCCCCCTCCTTCCAGCTCGTGATCTTGAAGGGGCACTGCATTTAAATCAGAGTATAACCTTTTGTCCCTTCTTTGTGTAGTTTACCTTTGAAAGTTTCTGTTGGACTAGGATTTTGACTCGTAAATTGGAAAAGAAATTTCTTGCGTTTAAATATTAGTTTAAAAGATTCTCTGCTTTAAAGTTTTCTGTCACCTTCATTTTATAATCAATATTCTATTCAGACAAAGTTCAAAATGTAGTTTATCGATATTACCACGTACAAAATCATCGAAAAAGATAACAAAAAACTTTTTTAAAAAAATCCATGTTTCTGGCAAAATATATCGATCTGATAAAGCATCCCAAACAGAACATCGATGTTAATATATCGATGTTTCTAGTGGAAAGTATCTATTTTTTTGTGTAATCCCTAGGGGGGGAGGGGGCACGACAGAGTCGATCCTGGGAGACTCGAAGCAGGGAAATTCTGCCACTGCACCGTGCCGCTGGGACTTATCGCTGTCAAACGCAACCTCACCGCTCCCCCCAGCCCTTCAAAGGAGCGCATCTGCAGTGCGTATCTTGCACCAGACTTCCTCCAAATGACGATAAGATTCCACATGATTTTCTTGTCGGTGTAATTAAGACACGTCTGTAAATGAAGCATCATTGCTACGTTCCGTAACTTACTAATAGTGTGATTTCGTTACAAATTGGACAAGCGGTTTTTCATTCGTGTCATGTTGTCACGAAACTTAGAAAATGAGTCGTTATTTAGGTGATAGGATTGGTTTTAATAAGAGTGGTTAAAAACACATGTCAGGTCATTACATTACACTTCATCATTTCGTTATTACATTTACATTAAATTTATGTTGACGCAAGTTGCTTATTTAGTTTGTCATTTTATTGTTTATTTTCAGTTTTTTTATATACTAAGGGGGAACATCAATTTAACTGTCTAAAATATTTTATTAATTTATATGATTGTAAATGTAATACTAATAAACTAGTGGTTTTGTGAATAAATTTGAAAATATTCACGTATGCGATTAAACAAAGCACACCAGAATTGAAATATTCGTTTCTGAATCAATAGATCTCAGATTGAAACGGATCGATTGTCAGATGTTTTATGATTATTGATAGATTTATGTGAAGATTTCTTGTAAAAATTACGCTGCATAACTTTCAGTATAAACAAATTTGTACGATCAAACATATTTGTACGTAGTAATTAACGAGAACGAAGGTGCTCAATTTCTTTTACTTTCCCTTAGTAAAAGCCTAGTATCTTTATACTGAGTACTAGGGTGTCCCTTACATTGCAAGTTTGTGGGGATCATCCCCTAAATATTTTCCATTGGGTCAAATTTACTCAAAAATAAAATTTCATCTCAATAGGCCTATATTAACCCGTGCCGACTTGAGCGGAAAATTTAAATGTGAGGGATAATTGGTTTTGTCGTGTTAAGTCAGTGGAAAACTACTGAAACGAATTTAATGTTTATTTTCATATTACAAATTAATACATTTTCACTCCGTAGACTGCGTTATGGTCTTTACTTTTCTTGTGGGTACTTTTTTCAGTGTTTCTGTCTTGCAATATATGTACTGTGAACAATTTTCTCGAACAACACAATACAAACAGCTTTCGCTATCCGCGAGATTTTGGTCTACTCGTGTAAGATAGATTTTACGTTCTGGCTCTCTCGGCTGAAGTAAAAACATCCCAACTTCTTTCGTCATCATTTGTGAAGTATTCAAACAAGCAATATCAAATAGAATGTATAAATTATTTCTAAACTATTCACGATGGTCAAAATAGCTTCACGCTTGTTCTTGTTTTTTTAAAATAAGTCTTTCGAATTGGAAAATAAGAGACACCCTACTGACGAAAATTGGAGGGTGAGCGTTCAAAAATTTCCAAGTCGGAAAATAAGAGACACCCTACTGAGTACATAATGCAAAGAAAGTTATCCAATGGGGCAAACAATCAATGTCGAGATTTTGACGGAAATACACGTTTTGAGGATTCCTGATATCCAAAAAGTGTTTTCTTGTCTTGCTGTTTGTCCGGCCATGTGTGTTAGCCTGACTGTCAGCAATACAAGCGCCTAAAACGTTCATAGAATTTCCTACCAAATCGATTAGAATGCCTAGAATATTTTCTTGTTTTTTTTCAAATACGGCAGCGACTTTTTCTGTATTTTTTTCTTGAATAGAGAAAAATGCGCTGTAATTATGTGATATAGGTATACAATTTCCATTAAAACTTTTGAATTTTCGAACATTGGAAAAGTTTCATAATTTTGCACTATCCAATAAGATACATAATAAATTTATTGGGTCAAACTATGGCATCACGTATTTGGAAATAACGTAAACAAGATTTTCTCAAAAATGGATTGAATAAAAAAAACGTTCTTGATTCCTTTAATGGAGTTGTGGGGTCTTTTTCGATACCAGTCAAACTGTACACCCTTGGCATTTCTTTGAAATCCCTTGTGTACAGCTTTCACTTTTGTCGCCTTTGACTCACAGATTACGTCACGATCTAGGATAAATTATTTTTGTTTCCATAAATAGCTGAAGACGGAAGTGGTATCCATAAAAACACCACGACTTCAGTTGTGTTCTTACAGCCGCTGTCAACGTCATCTGTCAACGTTAAAGCCTTTGTCACCGCGCCGGTTGAGCTTGTCAGATTGACTGATTCAGTTGTGTATTATGGCACTGCGAATTTTTGCCTATTTGCCAAGTGTTTTACTTCAATGAAAAAAAAAACACAATATTTTAAGTTACGTATTTATTTTCAGGCATTAGAAGTATTCTATGCGTATTTTGTAGTACCTATAAATACCTATTTCACTAATAAAATTAAATCCCTACATGTTCAAGTGCCTACATGTTGCCTATTCTCGTATTTATTGATTAAAAATGCAATTAACTTTAATAAAAAAAGGTTTTTATCCTCTAGATTGCAGAGAAATCTAACAACTATCGATAAATCTATGTTCGTTTCACCACAGTACAGGTATTTCGTATTATCAAACGTCCAAAATTACTGATGGTTGTCCAGTTATTTTTGCTTCAAATTTTTAAAGAATTTTTTACTTATCAACCCTAATTTGTTCTTAAAATCTTGTATGTATTAAAGGATATAAAAATCAGTGTCGGCTCAATTTACCGTGAACCCTGTATTTTCGAAAATCGCAAAAAGTGAACATGGCAAAAGTACAGTATTGAGTTTTTTTCTCAACAGAAATTACTTATGAAAAATGAGATTTTTAAAAAGGCAATGTACAATTTTTTAAACGAGAGGTTTTTGAGGAATTTCTGCTTAAATTTCATGCAGATATTAAAAATAATTCTACAAAACCAGTACAAATGTTATTTCAATTTTTTTCGCAAAGAGAGTAAGAGGGCTTTAAAAGAATGGCGGAGGTCTCATTTTCGTTGAACGCTCTGAATTGTCTGAAATTGCAAATTTTAGAACGTGTTTTAGATATAATGCGAGAAATTATATGCTGTTGTAACACCACTAGTTACAACATTTGTGTTATGCTTGTCAATTAAAACAAATTATACAATATTTTCACTTATGTTTAAATTGAATGTGAGAAAAAGATCAAAGTGCTTTCTTTCTTTTACGAAAAGCAAAAACGTAGCTACTGCGGTTCAGACTTGTTTGTCTGTATTGCCCAAAAATTGAATTAAAGGATTTATACAAGGATTTATCAGAACAGTGATTTAAGCAAATATTCCAGGAAGGTAACTATATTGTTTACTTGAGAATCTTTCTACACTAGAACCTAAATAAGGATTAGTAGAATATATAGTGCCTTTTTGAATGCCCATTTTACGCTTTTGAATGCCTATTTTTAATTTTTAAATGCCTATGTTCCCTGCTTATTTCTACAGTTTTTCATAACTATAAATCCGCAGCTTAATTTTGGCTACTAATGTTCGTGAACGTTTGTCAGTTACTGATCCTGATTTCGGAGACTTTATATCTTGGGTTTTAGATGAATGTGAAGGTAGTGTGATTGTGAAAATGATCCTGACTATAATTCAGATCACGCCACCGAACATTGAAAGATATGCAATACTTTACAAGAATGGGAATGTTTATTTTCAGAAGACATGGTAGATGAAATCGTTACTAATACGAATATACAAATTACTTCTTAGAAAACAAAATTTGTTTATCAGACGCGCACAGAATTGAGAGAAAATAATGCAATAGAATTTAGAGCACTTTTCGGACTCGTGTAGTACAGGGCAATTTTTGAATCAAATCATAAATGGTTTGAATCAATATTCGCTACGGATGGAACTGGAGGAGACATTTTTCGCATCGTTCATTAAATGAAGAGGGCTTACGTTTTACTGTGTCGCTTGCGTTTTGACGATATCTCTACCCGAGAAGAAAAAAAAGGCAATGCATGCGTAGCAATCTCGCATATTTTTCAAAAAATGGTGGATAATTCAGTCTTGCTATAACATATGTTCGTATGCCTGTGTGGATGAAATGCTGGTAGATTTCAGAGGCCGTTGTAGATTTCGAGATTTTATGTCTAGTAAACGAGAGAAATATGGACTGAAATTTTGATTTTGTCAGATGCCAATACTATTTGTCATATAAATGCGTACATATGTCCTGGAAAAGACACTGATGGAGTAGGTTTGGATGTAGATGATCAAAAACTCCCAGATCAACTCATCTGTGATTAGCAAAGCATGGTAGTAATAGAAATATTACGACCGACAATTACTTCAGCTCAATGAACAAAATCTCATTATGTAGAGATTTTGTGGAAAAATAAGAGACATCTCAGCAGAATTTCTTTCAAACAGAAAATGGGAAGTAGGGAGATGTGAGTATGGCTTTACAGAAAATTGTATATTAATTTCTCATGTTACGAAAGAAAGCTTCATCAGTAATTGTCGTCTCTAGTATGCATTAAGAAAAATGCACAGATCCTGAAACAGGAAAACCCGAAAAAATTACTTTCTACTATAGCACAAAAGGCGGACGTGATAGACTTGACCAGAAAGGTGTTTCCTACATAAAATTGCCTTACCGAAATGATGGAACATTACGTACGCACCTTTCCGACTCTTTGCCCGTTGCATGTGGAGTTCCTCAAGGATCGATTTTAGGCCCTATTCTGTTCCTACTTTACATAAACGATATACCCTCGACGATTCGAAACGGAAGAACGGTTCTCTTTGCGCATGATACGAACGTCCTTTGCAATAAAGAAACAGTAAATAGTACAATATCAGATGTTTCAAATTGGTTCCGAAATAAAAATTAATAGTAAACGAAAAGAAAACGGTTTTAATGCAGTTTTCCATTTCAAATAAACAATTCTGTGTTCCATTGAAAATGAACAGTGTACCATTAACTGATGTTAAGGCAACAACATTTTTAGGTCTCTCAATTCAGTCAAACCTTAAATGGAACGTCCATTTAAATGAATTGAACACAAAATTAAGTTCATTATGCTACGCGTTCAGAATTCTTGCAAATTCAGTCAGCCTTCATACTGCTCGTTGTGTATACCTCGCGAATGTTCATTCCCGCCTGAGATATGACATAATATTCTGGGGAAATACATCTTCTAGCTCCCAGACTTTTAGATTACAAAAACGAATTGTACGAATAATAACCAAATCCCACCCACGTGATTCATGTAAGCCTCTCTTCATTAATCTAGGAATTCTACCATTACCGTGTCTTTTTATTTACGAATCAGTGGTTTTTGTAAAAAATGACTTGCTCAAGGGCGGGAATATATTTTCAGAAAATGCCGATGTCTATTACTATAACACTCGACGTAGAAATCATATTCATCAGGTGACAGTATCAACAGCTCATTACAAAAAATTCACATACAATACATGTACATTACTTTACAACACTTTGCCAGATGACATTAAACGATTAAATTCAATAGAAAAGTTTAAATCCCAAGTGAAATCGTTTCTGCTGCATAACTGTTTCTATACAATTAGAGACTATACTGAGCATCACAAGAAAAGTAACATTAATTTTAACAATGATACATAATGCATTATTTACCATTTGGACTGTATAAATGAGTATAAACAACCTGTAACAACTATTGTACTACAGCTTCCGGGTCAATGACCCCCATCTCGATCAGGTTTTTCGTGCAGTTTCCCTGATCCATTGGGCAAATGCTGAGATGGCCGCTTGTTTTGCTTCTGGACATCAATGTAACTTCATTTTCTGTGCACGTCTTCTAGAATTCAGTGGGAAATACAATTATTCAAATTATCATTTCCATGTTGTCGCGGCAGGAAGTAATAAGAGCCAAAATGTATTGCCTTTTTATCCTTGAAAATAGATTTTATTACATGGGAGTTTTTTTTCTCCCTTTCAAAATTCAAAATTTAAGTAGTATACTATGACTTAGTGTAGGGATCACAGAATTTTGAAAATGTGCACACAATTCACTTTTCCCCATAGACCGTCATACCCAGTTTTTTAACTGTTTTTTTGACGTAAAATAAATAAATAAATAAATAAATAAATACACAAATAAATAAACAAATAAATAAATAAATAAATAAATAAAATTCAATGAAAATTGCCCAATTTGCGGACGACATGACGCTATTTTCCCTAGGACCTGATCTACGCAAAATACGTAATACAGTGCAATTGTATCTTCATCTGGCTGGGTCATATAGCTGGGTCGCTAAACTAAAAATTACAACTTAATCCATCAATAATCGTTTGCAAAATATTTACCCTCAGACCTTACCCTCTTCCTACTCCCTTGACACTAAACAACGAACCAATAATCTGGCATCCATAGAACAGCACCTTGTAAATACCTTGGACTCAACATAGACACAAAGCTTAACTGGAAAAAACGTAGAAACTAAAGTCAACCAAGCAAAAGTAAAATTACTACAACTACAACCTATTATCAATAGAAATCCTTACTTCCGTGTAGCGCAGCCATAACACGCGCCATAATACGTGTAACGCAGCCGTAATATACAAAACCATATTAAGACCTCTGCTTTTATACGCGTGTCCCATCTGGACTAATGACGCAAAACCCAAAATTAACAAAATACAAATATTCCAAAACAAGTTCCTAAGGATAATTACCAACGCCCCTTGGTTTGTCACCAACTAACAACGCCAAAAGGAACTCCAATTACCTCGCGTCCAACTTCTATTTCTCCATACCACAAATTTCCACATTAAATGCACTCAACCTCGGCCGAACTCCTACACAACCAACCCGAATCCAAAAAGAAAATTCCTTTCCGTGTATTCCTGAAAAAATTCGCAGAAATTAAGCATTAACAGAGGTGCCTAATTTAGCTTCCTCGTTCATGTAATAGATTAAACTTAGTCTGTTAGTTAGTAATAAGTCCCTAGGAATTTTAGGAAAAAAAGATGATTTGGCCAAAATGGAAAAAATTAAAAATTAGGCATATTAGGTCTGAAAATTTTTTTAAAAAACAATAGGCAAAAAAAGTTATATTTCTGGAAGGAGTTAATTAGGCACTTTTAAATTTTCAGAAATGTCAAGTATTTGTTCATTTATGAGAGTGACTTCAAGCATATTATATTATTCACAGTCATTTCATACTTTTCATACATTCTTTCACGCTTTTCATTCTCAACTTGTCAACAGCGCAGCTGCACCGGGAATAGGTGAAATTGCCTAAGAAGTGCGTGCTGATCAGGGACGAGCATGATATGTCGTTATTATGTTGACTTGCAGAGCTTCTTTTTTTTTTTCGGTATATGGTCGATTGTGTATTCCATCACGGAATACTATACACGTTTAGGTAAATTCGGGAAAGTATTTGTGTTTCGGTGCAACACATTTAAAAAAATGAGAAATTAAAATATGATAATTCCTCAAAATTACTTATTTTAGCTTGATTTAGGCAAGAAAAGAATTAAAATACGCATCAACCCCCGTTTTTTGACATTTTAGGTTTTATTAGATATATTTTTTCATGATACGTTAATATCTACAATTATTTTCCACAGTCTCCTAAAGGAACTAAATTGGCATTTGTTCTAAACTCCGAGGTCTAGAATCTCATTTCTTTATATTTTACTTTACAAATTGTACTAGTTCAATATTGCACACATATTTCCTTCCCGAAGCGTGTTTTTCATGTTGATTGCTAGTTCATAGTCTGTTGTTCGTCTTGTGATATTTTTGTAAGTTCGCTTATTTGTATATTCACATCTTGTTCTTTGTACACACACACATTAGTTTTGAGTTGTAATATGAACCTAATGAGGACAGTACAGCCTTGAATGAGACATTTAAATACTGACAAACACAGGACATTAAACATTTACATATGATTAGTAAACAATGCAATGAGACCCTAACGAGGACACTGAAGCATTGAATGTGACATTTAAATATTGACATGTAGACATTAACATGTAGACATTAACATGTATTGACATATAGACATTAACATGTAGATATGAATCTTATCACTTATCACGATATAGATCGTTTGATCAGAGCAAACTCTATCACTAATCAAGATATTGAAACATTAAAGAACACAAGCTACCGCTTGCTTGTGCCGTTAGTGCGGGGGGGGGGGTGACGAGGAGCACAGATCTTGTCTACGTACTCACTACGTACTCACGCGGGGCGAGGTAGGGCTTGGGTGAAGTAGCCAGTGATGGCTCCAGCTAAGTCGCAATGCTTTCGGCTTGTAGACATTCGAGACCATTAGACGCGCGGCGTCGATTCCCGGGGACCATTCGCCCCGGGCGCCTACCACCAGTGACATCATTTCGGCGGAGGCGGTTTTTTAAACACATTTATTAATTGTCGATGGATTACATCGTTCAGTACAATTGCTTTACAGATGTATTTTCAGACTTATTCTAGTTAAAATATCTAAGCTAACTTAATCTATTACGTTAAGGGGAGAACCTGGGGGTTAAGAATCGTGGTTGGCTAAAAATTTTGAGGAGGAAATCTATTTTTCAAAAGGAAATCTATTTTTTATTCGGGGGTGGCTTGGATTTTTCAATGGTTTGTAATACATGCTGGTGGTATGTTAGGTTGTGTGGTATTTGTGCTATTTGGTTTTTTATTGTATTGATGTCACTGCAGCGCCTTTGATCGGGAGGTCATAGTTTCGAGTCCTGACGGCGGCAGTATTTTCGACACTAGCCTTTCAGCTAGGTCGAATTCAGTCGCTGTCTGGAGGAGAATTCTAGCGGCCGGCTGCTCTGATCGGTAGTTTTCCGTGGTTTCTCCGATCAACACCTGGCGAATGCCGGAGCACTACCCTACCAAACGGGCCACGGACCGCGCGCGATCTGTCCTTGCTTTTCCTTGTCCTATCCTCTCCCCTTACACACACACACACACACACACACACACACACACACACACACACACTAACATGCACTACACTATCACATATTCCGGGATACCGGTCGAGAGCTTAGAGCTTGTCCCGGCTGGGGCGGTGCCCTGCTGGTGGAAGAGTTCTGATTAGGGGCAACCGCACTAGCTGACGGGAGGTCGGCGCCTGATCTCGCCATCCAGCGGGGGAAGATCACCGCCATCTCCCGCGAAAAAAACATGCACTACACTAACGGGTCTAATGACCAAAACAGTTGTCGCGCCCGGAAACACGAAAAAATCAATCAATTGATGCTTTCAACCCCATATCTTCGGTGAATGGGGAGTGTGACACATTTGTGTGGGTTAATTTTGACGTTTGTCATTCCCCGGGCCCGCTGCGTCGCGTCCGCAATCGCCTACATTACGAGTATAACACCCAATAATTACAATTTAAAAGTTAAAGTAACTTTTTGTTGCCATCTAATATTTAGATTATTTGAAATCGGATTATATTTCTTCATAAACATTCTTTTTGGATATTCGAGAAATATTCAAACAATTGTAAGAAATCAACAAATAATACTGGTACCAATATAGAATTAAGAATAAAATTAATTGAAATAAAATTTCCTTTTATTCTAAGAACAAATATCTACAGATATTTTTTTGTTGCTATGTATTAAAGATTTAACAAATAAGCAATCTTTTTAATTTCGTTATATTTCTTCATCCGTTGTTGTAGTAAGACAAATTTAGATTAATTTTATTTTAATCACGGCTTTATTATTTTCAATTTGAATACTTTTCATGTAAGGTGTTTGTGGAAAGGCAAGAAATATCTAAAAAATTTTGAATTAATAAATAGTACCGATATAGAATAAAATTTAAAAGTTATCATTAATAAGACGCTTTCATTCGGTTGATTTCGGTCAGATATTTATTTTGATTCCAATAAATATCTGACCAACGTTTTAGTGATCCTATACATTACATGTTTAATCAGCTTTCTTTTAACTTAATAATACTTGTTCGCACATTGTTTCACATTTTTGTAAATAAGGTAGGTAATAAATTGGAAACTGGAAACAAATTCATGAATATCTTCGATGTTCTAATTTTAAAGTTCTTGAATACATTAAACAGCTAATTTTAATATCAAATAGTTGTTTTTAACAACTTTCAAATGATCTGAGGGTAGTATCTCCAAGATGGAATACGGCACGCCTTTTTGCGTCTTTCTGGGTCCAGCCGCAAGATGTCGCATGACCACGACCGTATCAAGCAGTGCTGCAGATCAAGTGACTCTAGCGGTTCGACTGAGAAATATGCGAAAAGCTGTGTCATATTCCATCTTGGAGATACTACCCTCCGATGCCTCGTTAGAAAACACCAAGTATAGATGATTGGCTGTGTATGCTGTGCTCGGTGGTGTAGCGGGGGGGGGCGGGTTGCATGTCACTTCCGGCATCTTCATTGGGACCCGTGGTGGTGCCGCTTGAGGGCTTCTTCCACCATTACACAAGACAGGGTGACGTCATGACCGTTGAAAGTCACAATATTTGTACATCTGATCTAAATTATATAAATTATACAATATCTCTACAGGTTGATATTTGGTGCTATGACGTTCACATGGCATCGAAGCAGGCGCAAAATAAATATTAAAAATATTAGAACATTATTAAACCAGGGCGAAATAAAAATTACGAGTATTGAAACATAACTTTGAGTATTACTTCGCAAACACACATTCGAAAGTTATGACTTGCAACATCCCGACTTCAAAAGCCACAACAAGTGCTATCGCGATAGCGTCTCCTTGGGGACGCCAACAACGAATCCAATATAACGACCCACGTCTGGGCTAGTTTATGCATGATTTCTTTCTCAGTTATCAGTGCAGCTATTTATCAAGCAATTATACCAAATTAAAGCTACTGACGTTACACGTTAACTCAAAAATTTCCCACACAAGTGCTATTCGGTTTATTTACGTAGAAGGTGCACTGTACTGTCTGAGCTGTGGGATTACTTGCTTGGACGGAACACTTTATTATGAGGTCACTTTACTCCATTACACATTCGTGTACTGCTTTTTATTCAAATCATCCAGATTGGAGAAGTTTACAATTTAATAAGCTATTGTTTATATTATTGATATTATAATAATCTATTGTTGATAAGCTTTGTCACTACATCACAGATAAGACATTAGTCGACTCACCATTGTGCGCAGTCTGCCAGACAATGTTTCTAATGGTCAATGTTTCACTTTGATTTACTGAAATAATCTTAACCAATAATCCAATTCACACTAATTTACATAATATTTACATGCCAATTTGCTGTCAAACAGTTTTGGGGCGAACACGGACTCAGGGGGACCTTGGTTCTTTCACATCACCGTTACCGCACTATTTTGGAGACAATAACAAAAGCACACGCATCGAGCATGTGCAACCGCATCAATAACACCTCAAAGCACCGAGATTGAATATTGGAGTGTTACGACATGCTGGGAGAGAGTAATATTTTTGAGAGGTTTGTGAGATGAATTCTGAGACGGGAGGTATTTGAAGGTCTCGGTGTATTTGTGAGTTTGAAATGAACCAGGGGGCTTTCAAGGTTTGTCCTAGACATTTGTTTTGAACTTTCTGCAAAATGGATAGGTTGGTTGGTGCTGTGATGCGCCATTTTGGGCCAACATATGTCATTGTGGGTCTTTTTATCATTTTATAGATGAGCATCCCAGTTTCAATACTAAGGGTGGAGTTTCTATTGATAAACGGGTGAAGTTTTAAAACTTTTGCTCGTGTTTTATGGGCAATTGATTGAATGTGCGGTCGAATTCCGTCGCTGCCTGGAGGAGAATTCTAGCGGCCGGCTACTTTGATCGGTAGTTTTCCGTGGTTTCTCCGATCAACACTAGGCGAATGCAGGAGCAGTACTCTACCAAACGGGCCACGGACCGCGCGCGATCTTGCCTTCCACTTCCTTATCCTATCCTCTCCCTTTACACACACACACTTACACTAACATGCACTACACTACCATATGTGCCGGGAGACCGGTCGGGAGCTTAGAGCTTGTCCCGGCTGGGGCGGTGCCCCGCTGGTGGGAGAGTCCTGGTTAGGGGGAAACCCCACTAGCTGACGGTAGGTCCGCGCCGAATCTCGCCATCCAGCGGGGGAAGATCACCGCCATCTTCCGAGAAAAAACATGCACTATACTAACGGGACCAATGACCAAAGCAGTTGAGCCCGGAAACACGAAAAAATCAATCAATCACTCGATCAATTTAGTGTGCGGTTTCCACGTTAACCGTTTGTCCAGTAAGGCACCTAGGTATTTGGCTGGCGAGGAGTGAGAAAGCCAGGGTACATCTATGTTATTTATTTGTAAGGGTGTAGAAAACGGAGGACGTCTGAGTGTGAATATTTTGGATTGTAATTTTGAGGGGTTGATTTTAATTCTCCATTTTTTGATACAATTCGTATAACGCTAAATGTATGATTGTATGTAATCATAGGCGAAGTGGATGTCGGTATGTGTACTGAAGATAGTAGACTGATACAAGCTACAAGTATAGATGAGGAAGATGAAAAAGATTAAGAAAAAGAAGTCATTTTTTAAATTATGTTTCCCTATCTTTTATGTAGGATTTCGAAACAAAAACTTTATCGAATTTTTTGGGATTTCATTAACGTTACGCAGTACAATTTTGAAGCAATTTGGAGAATTCGATTTCGCAGATGTCCCGTGTCAGAAACTGGCCATCATTTAATGTATTTTCCCCGTCTTAAATGCTCGTAAATACGCCACAAAGAGCATGTAAATCTCGACAGTGGTACACTTAAAATAGGTGACTCAGCGCTACCTTTCTCAGTCGCTCTTCCCGTTGGCCGTGGTATTACTGACAAATCTGAAAACAACCGGTCCGGATAGCAGAGATCGCTAATGCTAAAGGGATGTAGCTACCTCGGCTCGAAGGGTTACGAGTTCGAATCCCGCCACAAACATGGATGTGTGTGTGTGTGTATGTATGTTGTCCTTACGTGTTCTTCCTGCAGTTACAAAACAATCACAATAATTGCTATATGACCAAGTTAAGTTATTATCAATTAAAGTTATTATTTGAATTAGTTATTATAGTTATTTGAGGCGACTATAAAAATCTGTTGAAAGCAATACGCTGCAGAGGACATGGATTACACATTTCCCACTGGTGCTGCCAATGGGCTTCATACATGTGTCCTATCAACTTTTACGAAGAAAATACAATTGTATTCCTGTCGTAATCAGATTCCATATCAGCAAACGACAGGTAATTGATAAAACAGAACATCGGAGGTAAAGGACACAATGCACTATTTCTAAAATTTACAGAAGGGCAGTTTTAAAAAAAATTGGGCTATTGGTGTTAATAGTGGATATGTTGTGAGTGTTTCGTAGTTCATATTTTTTGACATAGTTTTCAATGCTTGTTTGCAGAACAATGCAATTGGAATGAACTTGTTAAAATATCCCATTTATCTCTAGCTATAAGTGAACAAAGTGCTCTTTACTTCCGGGGTACACAAATACAAGTCTGACAGTTGTTGTGCCTTTAAATGTCGGCGAACGTAAAAAAAGTCGGCGTTCGGGCGCCCTTGTGCGAAATTTGAATCACTCCAACGTACAGCACCTGACGGAAGTCTCGAAGTCAAAAGGCTGTGCTCTAGACAACAACATTCCGAATTCTTGTCACCGGGAGCGGTAGCTCAGTGCATAAACTGATGTCACTGCAGCGCCTCTGACCGGGAGGTCCTACGTTCGAGTCCTGACGGCGGCAGGATTTTCGACACTAGCTTTTCAGCTAAGTCGAGTTCAGTCACTGCTTGGAGGAGAATTCTAGCGGCCGGCTGCTCTGATCGGTAGTTTTCCGTGGTTTCTCCGATCAACACCAGGCGATTGCCGGAGCAGTACCCTACCAAACGGGCCACGGACCGCGGGCGATATGTCCTTCCTCTTCCTGTCCTATCGTCTTCCCTTGCACACACACTTACACCAACATGCACTACACTACCACATATTCCGAGAGACCGGTCGGGAGCTTAGAGCTTGTCCCGGCTGGGGCGGTGCCCCGCTGATTGGAGAGTCCTGGTTAGGGGAAACCCCACTAGCCGGCGGTAGGTCGGCGCCGGATCTCGCCATCCAGCTGGGGAAGACCACCGCCATCTCCCGAGAAACAAACATGCACTACACTAACGGGACTAATGACCAAAGCAGTTGACGCGCCCGGAAACATAAAAAAACCAAACCAAACCAAACCGAATTCTTGTCACTCAGTGTTTACCTGAACCACTGTGCAGCACCTACGATTTGACCCCTCTCTCTCCCGACCTCTTCCCTCCCCGCTCCCCCCCCCTTGCGCGGGCGGCGCGGCCTCCCGCGCCTGCGCGCCGAGCCGCCGCCGTTGCCATGACAATATCAACGCGATCTCTGCCTCCGGCGCCCCGCTCTCGCTCCTCGCCACCGCCGCTGCCAGAAGCCGCCGCTTGTCGACCGCGGGCCGAGGTGTCGGCAGCCTTCCCTCCCCCTCGTTCCGCCGCCTGCACCCCCACCCCCACACACTAACTCCTCTCGCCTACCGATCTGCGGGACAACTTCCATTATTCGATGATAAGGACGCCAGAGGAACTATTAGGAGAACACTGAAAAGTAAAGTCAGGAATGATACACTCATGAAATTTTATAAAACCTTAGCAGTTTCTTGTGGGCTATATGGATGTGAAATTTGGACTATGGACACAAAAATTAGAAGCAGGATTCAGACTGCCGAAATGAAGTTTTTAAGAGGTTGTATTGGTGTCACAAGGAAAGACAGGATTCGTAATGAAGAGGTACGCAACTACCGAGGAATTTATAATCTAAATGAAAAAAATTGATGAATATAGGAAAGCATGGAGAGACCACATAGACAGAATGGAAAACACGCGAGTGCCAAAACAGATTCTGAAATACAAGCCAAAGGAAAAAGGAGCATAGGAAGACCGAAGAGAAGATGGATGGACCAATAATGAGACGCAACGGAACGAAAGTTCTAATGCTTGAAGAAGAAGAAGAAGAAGAAGAAGAAGAAGGACGCCAGAAAGGTATGCAGATGCAGGTTATTTCTGCTCCTTTCTTTTATCCTCCTCTTCCTCCTCCAACTTCTTCGATCAAAATCAATCAAAGATGCCTTATTTTACGTGGCGAGGCCATCATCCCCGCTCTTCCGTCTGACCATGGCAAATTGCTACGCTCCTTTCACCATATAGAGAAAGACGGAACCACTTGGGTGACGTAACTGGCGATTTTGAATTTAGCTCAGAGGATATTTTACATGCTGTAAATCTACAACATGGGACAACCGGTTTTACTTCTCCGATAGAAGACGTACGATTTTTTTCCTTTCACCCTTTTCTATCTTCTTGCTTTTTCCCTCCACCGTCTTCTTGTTTTTTCTTCTCTTATTCTTTGTGCTTTTCTTCTTTTCCATGTGTTTTCCTTTCTCTCTCTTGCACCTGCTTTTCTCCCTCTTCTTCTTCTTCTTCTTCTTCTTCTTCTTCCTTTTTCTTTCCCCTTCATCCCCTTTTTTCCCTTCTTTTTCTTTCTTTGTTCTTCTTTATCATATTTCCTTGTTCCATTTTTTCTCCCCTTGTTCTTTTTCTTTTCTCCTTTTATCTTTCTACTTATCTTTTTCTTGTAACTTCTAGTAACTTTGGACCAATGCATTACAGTATTTGACGTAGTGCAGAGATCGAAGTAAATGATTCCGAAACTGATGTCACGTCAAGTGAGTGCATATCAAATCACTATACATGTCATACGTTTGTACTTAACAGCAAGAGACGTCGAAAATCACTGTCCATAATTACAACAACGATTGAAAGGAGCAAAGGTAAATTATATATTTAACGGCGATGATTATAATATGGAAGGCAACAAGCATCACCTCCCAGAGATATAAGTAATAAATAAGTTTCTTTATCTTTTCATCGAAATGAACTGCGCGGCGCAAGTGGGTGCAGAGCAAAGGGCCACAGCGCGCATGGCGCGTTCCGCTGCGCAGCGCGGAAAATAGAAAATTTAAAGGGGACAGCTCGCGCTGAATGGCCCGGCGTGCGCCATCAGTTACAAAGCGACAGTTTACGCGGAACAAGCGATAACGGCTGCGGTGCGCAGATCGACGCCCGGCTCTCCGCCCTGCACACGCCCCCTTTGACCCCGCCGTCCCTCTTCCGCCGCGACACGCCCATCTGCACGCTGCCCGCCGCCCGCCGCCCGCCGCCCGCCGCCCGCCGCCCGCCGCCCGCCGCCCGCCGCCCGCCGCCCGCCGCCCGCCGCCCGCCCTGCCACCGCCCGCCGCCCGCCGCCGCCGCCCGCCGCCCGCCGCCCGCCGCCCGCCGCCCGCCGCCCGCCGCCCGCCGCCCGCGCCCGCCGCCCGCCGCCCGCCGCCCGCCGCCCGCCGCCCGCCGCCCGCCGCCCGCCGCCCGCCGCCCCGCCGCCGCCCGCCGCCCGCCGCCGCCGCCCGCCGCCCGCCGCCGCCGCCGCCGCCGCCCGCCGCCCGCCGCCCCCGCCGCCCGCCGCCCGCCGCCCGCCGCCCCCTCCGCCCACCGCCCTGCCCAGCCCAGCCCCAGTCATGCGGATCCGGTACCCACCTGTGTACAGCTCCTCAACACCATATGCTGCCCCCCATCTCGTGACCCATCTACTACTGTCCTTTGCAGCCTGCCTTCCTACCCCCCGTCTCGCCCCTCCCTGGCGCCCTCCGGCCCCCCCCGGTTTCCCCCCGGCCCCTCTCTGTCTACCCGCGAGAGCAGTCCTCGCCTCGGCACCTTGCCTCTCGCTTTTTCGCAGATCCGACCCTCCGCCGCCCCCTCTTCCCGCGCCCATCGACAAATCCGACGGGCGCTCCGCCTCCGCCACCCCCGCCCGCCAGGCCCCCCCCCCCCCGGGTCCCCCCCCCCCCCCCCCCCGCCGCGTCCCCAGTGGCTGGGAAACCATCAACATCCCGCGCCTCGCACCGCCTGCCCCCCCGTCCCGGTGCGCTCCGTCATCCCGTCCCGTTCGCCACGCCCTGCCCCGACGTCCTTCGCGCTTTCGCCCCCGCCCTTCCCGGGGCCCCCCATGAGCATTGCACCCTTCCTCCGCCTCCCTGCCCAGCTTCTTCCAGTCCCTAAATCGCTGCGTCGCAACACACCTCCCTCCTCCTCTCTCCGCCCCTCCCGTCTCTCTCTCTCTCTCTCAAACACACACACACACACTTGCCATCCATTCTGCCACACTCTGGCCACACCTTTCTTTTCTCCGTGACGCCCAGCCGCCTTCCGACCTCACCCCACCTTCTCATCCACCTACTCTTGCACCAACCACTCCCACTCACTTCGCCGCCGATGCCGCGCTCCCCGTCGCCACCCCCCCCGCCCCACGCCACTCGCCCCTGTCCCACGTCTACCGCCCGCGCCCCCCGCCCAGCCCCCGTCCCATGACCCATCCCATGCCCCCCGCCCCGCGCCCTCGCCCCCGTCCCACGATCACCGCCCCGCGCTCCCCAACTCCGCGCTCCACGACCCGCGCTCCACGGCCCGCGCCCCCGCCCCCAACCCACCCACCGCCCTGCGCCCCCCCCCAACCCACCCACCGCCCCGCGCCTTCACCGAGTGTGCGCTGCGCCAGAGAGGATCCGCGCGCCCCGCTGCGCGTTGCTCGCCGCCGCGAGCCGGCAGCTCAGAACAGGCGCCGTCCGATGGACCGACGAGCGATATACGCGCTTGCGCTGCCTAAGACATCCCAAAGTGTGGCATAGAAAATGTATCTGTAAAATAATTGCTTATCAAGAAACCTGTAATAAAAAGGCTGTATTTGATATTATCTTAATAAATATTTGATTTATAAAAAAATTAAATAAAAAATCATTTTTTAATTCAATTAAATAAAATCATTTTTTATGTTAAAGTAGCTCAATATTCAGTAGATCTTAAGTTTTGTTACTTAATGTATAAATTGAAGTTGTAGAAAAAGTTATTCTGTTATCAGTTACTCTTTTTTTGGTAAATTGTGAGAGGGACCCAACACAAGTTTAACTCAGAGCTACCAT
This sequence comes from Teleogryllus oceanicus, assembly GCA_964035755.1. Classification (NCBI taxonomy): domain Eukaryota; kingdom Metazoa; phylum Arthropoda; class Insecta; order Orthoptera; family Gryllidae; genus Teleogryllus; species Teleogryllus oceanicus. The sequence continues at coordinate 52,744,710 of CAXIVR010000004.1, forward strand.
TGGTTTCTTTTTAGCGACTCTGACCGGTAATTCTTAGGGCTCGACTCCAGACGGTATCGGATTTTCGGCACTAGCTAGAAAGCTGGGTCGACTTCAGCCGCTGTCTGGAGGGGAATTCTCGCTGCCTGCTACTCTGGTCGACAGTTTTGCGTGGTTTATCCGATCAACACCAGGCGAATGCCGGAGGAGTAGCCTAACAAACGGGCCACGGACCGCGCGATCTTTCCTTTTTCTCCTTTGACCTCTTCCTCCTCCTACACGCTTACACGTCATGCGTGACACTAATGTCTGGAGACCAGTTCGGTGCTTGTCTCAGTTTGGGTGCTGCCCCTCTGGGAGAAGATACCAGGTAGGGGAAAGCGACCAAAATAAAGCATTCACTACATTAACGGGACTAACGGTCCTAGGACAAAACAAACATTAATTAGTCATTGTGGTAATCATCATTGTGGTTGGAGGTTCCACAGAACCGAAATCCGTCCCTGTGCCCAGAGTGGAGGCTTACCTAAAAAGTAATCACTTCCAGCGTAATTACGTCCCCGGCCAAATGTAATTGATTTACTTTCGAACCGTTAATTTACATACCGTTTATTTAAGACCAATATTGTAAGGGTCGAAGCCCTGTTGCAACATTTTTTTCATCGTCCTTTGATATAAAAGAAGCAAATCAGGAAATGCCATACCTCTATTTTGACTGGAACGAAGTAAGAAAGTCAAATAGTAGAAAATAAGGGAACGATTTGGTGTAGTTTTGAAATTTGTAAATTTCCGAAACACGTTTTAAGCAAAAAATGTGTAAAATTGACATTTTACAGTGTTTTCAAAAAACTCAAAAGCTATCCATTTTTCGTAAATAATAATCCTATATGAAATAAAAGAAGATAAAATTACCTACACTTCATGTCATTCAACATAATTGACACGAATAGACTTTTGTGTAAAAAAACACTATTAGAACAAAAATGTCATTGATGACGTATTGAAGATGGACTGAAATTGCATATTTGTTTCTGGTGTGAATGCTTTAAAGAGAGTGCTAAGGTTTGCCAACAAGATGTTTGCCTAGAAACACCTTTTTTAAGCAAAACATGTGTAAATAACGACTAGTGCAGTGTTTTTCAAAATAACTCAAAACCAATCCAGAATAAGAATCTGCTAATGACATTTGTATGTACTAGCATATGTTTATGAAAGCCGGGACTTTTGAAAACCCCGTGTCTGTGAAGGTGCACTCCATATTCAGGCATTCTTTGCAAGCTAACGACGACGAACATCGTGGAAGAAAACCTTGAACCCAAAAGTATAGGAAATTTTAATCTTTTTTATTTCAAATCAGGTTAAAATTTACGAAAAATTTATATTTTTAAAGTTATTCTGAGATTAGGTGGGATAATCCCCGTTTGTTCTTCGGTTTTGCTTATATCACCAAATTTCGCTGTTTTCACGGCTAAACCGTTAATTGGAGAAAGAAAGTTTAATGCCATTAAATGTACGTAATTTTATGTTGTTTTATTTCATTTAGGACCAATATTTACGAAAAATGGATGACTTTTGTGTTATTTTGAAAACACTGAAAAACGACGTTATTTTTATATAGTTTTTGCTTAAAATACGTGTTTTCGGGCAAATAGTTTTTGGCAAATCTTATTTTTGTGCTCAACGACCCAAAACCCATATAAGAATGAAATTTCAAAACTAATTAGCGACTGCTTCTGGTGATACTGCGCACCTGCACGGTATCTTAATACGTCAATATTTTTCTTGCTAGTTTGATTAAGAGTTAAATATGATTACCAAACGTTTTCTATATTAATTTACAATAAAATGTTTATGCGTGATTTCTCATCATGACAATAAACAAAACACAATAACATTTATTTTCATCATTCTGAACTATTTCCCCACGTTAGATGGATTACTTCTGGAGTTGTCATAAAATCTGACTTGCAAAATTATAAAACTATGAATTATATGATAAAGGGAAATAACAAACAAATTTGAAGACTTTTTGGATACTACGTATCACAATTTAAGATAATTTATTATAAAAAAATTTTTTTAAAAAAATTTTAAATTTCTTGACATCTTTTGACATTCATAACTTTATTAAATCGGAAGGAAGATCGCACGTTTTCGTGATAAATAGATTCAAAGAAATGAATATTAAGGATGCTATAACAGCTACTGATGTGTATTTTGCGTGCCTTTTAATGTAGATGCATCATGAATTTTTGCAAATGAAAATTGATATTCCCCTCTTTATCTTGATAAGAAACACTACTACTGCACGCTATCTGAGTATAAGAAAAATATTAATGCGTCTTTGAAATGTCTTCACTAGTTAGTTAACATATATGAGGTTTTTGTCTTCATATTTACAACTTCACTTTCTGAAATTATAGGTGTCAACGTTGTTAATGTGGCAGAATAAATCTGTACGTCAGGATATTTGTGGTGGAAATAAGTCACATTGATCTTTCAGATCTTTATTTTTTGAAACGCAAGTACCTGAAAACCAATCAAAACAAAGTGCTAAATCGGAAGTTTTAGAAAACGTACCTGCTGAATGCCAAAATCAACTTTTTTCGTCTCAAACCTGTTGGTTGCACGACTGGGGAATAAATCCCTATCTAATAGCATCACTAATTTTTTGTGTCAATGGTTTCTTATAAATTGGCAAAACCAGTCATCTATCAAAACCGTATCTTAGCTTCTTATATAAAGACTTAATAAAAGGTTCATTGAAATATGAATTGGAAAAGTCAAAAGAGAAGTTCAGTTCATGTTCTCGGAAAGCAATCAGAAACAGAGAAGCCATCATCGAAAGTGAAGAAACTTAGTAGATGATCGTACGTTACAAAATAAAGTAGGTAATGTAACGGATTCATCGTTTGCGATTTGCGTAGCGAGAACTTGAAGAGCAGGTACATTCACTCCGAGGCGGGGCGTTGTATGGAGGGGGCAAGTATTGGATGGGGATAGGACGACGGCTGTACCTACGGGGCCAGGGACTCGATCAATCAGAACGAGGGGGTGACGGTTCGGAGGGCAGGTGGGCGAGGTGTTGTGCGAGAGTCACCATATCGACTCCATCACCTCACTGCCCCGCCCCGCCCCGCCCGCCCCCACCGCCCGCCCGCCCGCCCGCCCCGCCCGCCCCCCCGCCCCCCCCCCCCCGCCCGCCGCCCTGCTCCGCCCGCTCCGCCCGCTCCGCCCCGCTCCGCCCCGCTCCGCCCCTCCGCCCGCTCCCGCCCGCTCCGCCCGCTCCGCCCGCTCCGCCCCGCTCCGCCCGCTCCGCCCCGCTCCGCCCCGCCCGCCCCGCCCCCGCTCCGCCCCGCCCCGCTCCGCCTGCCCCGCCCTGCCCCGCCCTGCCCCGCTGACCTCATTAGACGCCTGGAGCGCCCCGCCCTGCGCCTTCGTCCGACGTCTTTCCAGGAAGGAGACGTGTTGTTATGATGAGAGTTGCCACTTCTTACGATTTTACCACAGCCAGTTTAACACTAGTGGCAGGTGGAACGTGCCACAGGCGTCAATATACCCAGTAAGATAACTGGTTTGGAAAAACGTTCTTTTGAACCAGTTAAATAGGTAAACAGATATTGGGCATATTTACCGAGTAGTTGATTGGCTTGCTTGTGATTATGCGTGCGTCAACTGCTGCGGTCATTAGACCAGTAAGTGTAGTGCATGTTTTTTTTAATCTTCGATGGTGGCGGTGCGTTTCCCCCGCTGGATGGCGAAATCCTCCACTGACTTACCCGGGTACCGGTTTTTTCCCTCAACCAGGTATTTCCCACCAGTGGGACACAGCACCAGCCGAGATAAGCTCTAAGCTCGTGACTGACCTCCTGGCACGTGCGGTAGTGTTGTGCAAGTAAGTCCGTGTATAGTTAAGGAGTGATGATAGGACAAGGAAGAGGAATGATATCGTAGGCTTCCGTGGCCAGAGTCATGATCGGGGCTGTCCGGGTGACGCCGCGTCGAAGGCTGAGGTGCCGACGTTCCGACGTTTCGACCGACATATCGCGGTCGGTACCATGTCGCGGTCCTCTTCAGGGCAGTACAGCCCTGAAGAGGACCGCGATGTCGGTCGAAACGTCGGCACCCCAGTCTTCGACGCGGCGTCACCTACTACAACTACCGATCAGAGCAGCCGGCCGCTAGAATTCTTCTCCAGACAGTGCCTAAATTCGACCTAGCTATTTAGATAATGACGAAAATCCTGCCACGGTCGGGACTCGAATCCGAGAACCACCCCGGTCATAGGTACTGCACTGACATCAGATGATGCCCTGAGCCACCGAAGCCGGTCCGAGAAGCCGAAACTCTTCTAGGTTTTGAAAATATGGAAATGTCTGAATATTGACTGTGGATGAACATGGCATGTTGACAACTGGCAGTGTGAGGAATCATTTGATAGAATTTGAGTAACGTTTTTACTGTTATTTGTTACACTTTGTTATATCTCTGGGTTGTATTATTCGCGATATTTGACGTGGATGGATCAGCAGAGGTTTTGCCAACAGAGTACACTCACCTAACTTAAACTTAACAAGAAACACGCAAACGAGTATGTCATGACGACGCCAAGTATTGAATTGACGCAGGGTGGCATCAAGAGGACTATGGTGAATTTCTCGGTATTTTGCAAGAAAAATAGTGGTGCTACTTTCTCGCCATTAGAAATGGAAATTAATTAGTTTCAAACGAAAATTAAATAGTTTTAAGCAATGTTTTTTTTCAAAATTTTAAATGAAAATATATTTCTAGCATTGAATTCATTGTATAATCGCGCAACTTGAACGATGGCTTGGAGAAATGCGGGTAGAATAGGGGTATTAGTTATGACATCGGCCACTCCATTTTATGAAGCAATACCAATCTCAGAAATATCAGTCATGCCTTCGCAACTTTCTCAATAGATTGAGTTCTAATTTTCCCAGGAGTTCCAGGTATCCCCTGCAATGGATCTGGATCTGCTTTAACCATTTCTTTACGACCAGGAGTCCGACTGATAAATACGACTGGGAGTTCTCGGTTTCAACAGTAAATAAATTTTCATACCCGCCAATGAAAATGTGTTTGGAATGTTGTTATCAGTGCTCTCTGCGAGGTTTGGTCTTCAACTGTTTATTGCTTTAGAGAGGAGGAATAAAGGTCATCGTTCAAGAAAAGTTGCGCGGGTTGTATGTTGTATATTCACGAACATACGAGTGAGTTTTTTAGCCTTACAATATTCTTCGTAACCAGTATGCATGAAGGTAAAATAATTGAAAGTTAATAAACAATACGATATTAATAGCGTTGGGCAACAAATGCAAATAGATCGAAAAATATATAATAGTAATTATTAAATACTATTGTAATATTCTACTAATATATAAAAGTAATAGAACAAAGGCTGCTGTCATTATCGCCTTCTGTTATCAGTGCAGAGCTACAACAGTGGATTACAACAACCAACAATGTCCATCTATTCGTTTTCACATTTAACACAATTAAAAGACGCAATTTAAAATGAAATAACATGAATATAATATAAATGTGAAAATAATAATAATAATAATAATAATAATAATACAATAAAATATGAAAAAATATACAAATTCCAACGTACGTAGGTAGCATCCAATTGCGTAAATTGGGAGCGAGCAACCGAAGGCTAGCAATATTTATTTCATATTTATTTCCAATAAGTTTTCAATAATTTCTAAAATAATAATATGTGAACGTGTAACAAAAGCTCCAATGTAAGAAACTTGCTAAGAAATATGAATAACATACATATTCTAATCTACATAGCATCCAACTGCCTCAAAATATATCTAAAATTACGATCACCAAGCACATGATTTTCAGAGCGGGCGATTAAGGTTCACGCATAATTACTCAAGAAATTATAATATTTTCGAAAAATTCTACAAGTCCTCATTTGAAAATCAGTTTTTGATTAACACATTTCATTAAGAAAAAAATTGTATCTTCACAATTGTAGTTCTAGGAAGACGCTGAAAATTTTTTTGAATATTTTCAATTTTCGAAAAATCAGGGTTTTTGACCAATATGAGATCTGCGCTATTCTCTTAAACGTTCTTCACATTATATAAAAACAAAATTTAATCAAAATTGATTTCGCCATTTTTTTATTTTAAAAATGTCCCAGGGGCAACATGTAAAGTACCCCCCAAAATTAAAATATCGGTTTCAAATTCAAGGGGCCGTGACATCAGCCAGATCGATTGAGGAATATCAATTCTAGTTAAAATCAGCATAACAGTTTAGCCGCTAGCGTTGTTCACAGATACATAGTTTTGCCGCCAATCGATTTTTAGGTATCAAGGACCCAGAAAACAGGGATTCTGGCAACACTACGTGTTTGAGGATTTTTTCTAAATTTAGCAACTGAATTTATTCACTTTTTAGTTGCCAGGGCCATGTTAAACGTTTTTCGGTCGGAAATTCGCCGTTCGCGAAGCATTACATAATTTTGTCTCTTCTTAAGGAGTTCCTGCTGAAGCGTGAGAAAGTAATAAATAATTAATTCATGAAATTTTCACACAACTACCAGTCTGGTCGGTCATATCTCTGAACAAGCGAAATCGGATGGTAACTTGGAAAGGTAAAACAGGTTAGGCAATGTTTACTTCCTCGCTACCGCTACCACTTAAGAGCGGATGTTATGTAATGCTGCGCGAAAAAACCGCGAATTTTCAGCAGAGACACTCTTAATAGAGGACCCTGGAAACGAAAAAGTAGATAAATCTAGATGCTAAATTTAGAAAAAATTCCATAACACGTGGTGTAGCCAGAATCTATGTTTTGTGTCTTTGATACCATAAGTCGATTGACGTCGAACGTCTTGTCTGTCCGTCATGTCTGTTCGTCTGTGAACAACGTTAGCACCCGAAATGTTCAGCCAATTTTCTCCAGGATTGACACTCCTCAATCGATATGGCTCATGACATGGCCTCTTGAATGTGAAGCCGAAATTTTAATTTTTGGGTTTACTTTACATGAAGCCCCTGTGACATTTTAAAAATTAAAAAAAAAATGGCTCCATCGTTTTTTATTAAACTTTGTTATTGAATAGTGTGAAGGATGTTTAAGAAATTTTTGCAGGTCTCATGTTCGTTGAAAACACTGATTTTTCGAAAATTGAAAAAATTCAAATTTTGTCGGCGACTTGCTACAACTACAATTATGAAGATATATTTTTTTCTTAATGGAAGTAGTTCATGAAAAATAGATCATAAACTAATGTCATGTTTAAGTTTTCAAAAATATGAGTATTTTTCTAATTTTTTTTTGTCGAACAAAGGCAATTTTTATTTCCTCTAAACCATTTTTTGAAACGGTCAAAAATGTTTTGATTAAATTGGGACCCTAGATAGCGTGTAAAGACGCTCAAGACCATTGTGCAAATCTCACGTTCGTTAAAATGCCTGATTTTACGAAAATTTAAAAATTAAAAAAAAATCACCGTCGTTCTGCAATTAGAATAGTGAAGATACAAGTTTTTTCTTAAAAAACCTAACTTAACATTTCGTAAAAAACAGATCTTCGAATAAGGTCATGTTGAATTTTTTGACAATATGAGTCTATTTTGTATAAAGTATGTTGTGGCAACGAAGATCTAGTGGTAATCCATGATAAAATTATCCGGGATATAAGATGTATCAACCACAATAGTGGGCTGTATACATTTACTGGGTAGAAAATTCAGCCATACACGTGTTTCGGGAATTTTTTCCCATCATCAGTGGCTCCAAGTAATATAGATTAAACACATTCAGTAACTATAGTGAACAGTCCTAGCACGAAATAAACTTTCAACACCCTATACACGCTTTCCCAACAACAAATCCCCGGTACTCTTAAGGAAAAAAGTGGAATTTACTTATGAAAATGTAACAGTTGTAATTCTGCATATGTTGGACAAACAGGTAGGAAGTTTTCCTGTATGCTAGATGAACACCACCTCTGTTATTTGGAGCCACTGATGACGGGGAAAAAATTCCAGAAACACATGTATGGCTGAATTTTCTACGCAGTAAATTTATATAGCCTACTGTTGTGGTTGATACCTCTTATATCCCGCATAATTTTAGATATATTTTGTTTAATTTGGGTACAAACAAAACTCGCCCGCTCCGAATTTATTCCGCTTCGTGAACGTAATTTTAAGTGATTTGAGGCAGATGGATGTCTACCTAAGTTATAACGTTTAGAAATTCTTTAAAACCCATTTGAAATATATGAAATAAAGATTGGAATGCAATAATGGCATTCCGCGTCCCGCTCGCGAACTTCTATGAATTACGTCTATGTTATGACATGATTTAGATATATAAAATGGAGTTATAATTGTCGAATTTATGTTGATATTTGCTTGAAAATATTTGGTTCACCAAATGTTCTACTATATGTAATGAGTTTTACAAAATATGACGACTGGGACGGAGAGAATATTTGGAGTTAATTTCGACAGAAAGTGAAGTATTAATAGTATTGCAGTACTATTACTAAAGGCGAGAAAGTACGTGCTGTTTTTGCTCCACTGATTTGATCAGACATTGCATAGTTTGTTATGAATAATAATTTATTTAAAAACTAACCTGGCATACATTCTAACCACCTATACTAAATGTTAATTTTTATTTGGAATTTGAACAATTTTCTGAAATCCCGCCGTTGAAAAGCCTATGGGCCGCAGGGATGGAAAAGGGGCAATATTAATTGAGACCCTGAAGATTTCACTGTGAGCCAGCAGAGACTTCTGCCTAGGAACACAAACGAGGTTGCACCGGCCTTGTGGGCACATGGCCTTGGAGCATTGTTCAAGTGTGCGGAGCTTATCGCAAGTGCGCGAAGCAAATTTCAAGGCAGCTGGTCATCGTTCAAGTGCGAGAAGCTTCATTCAAATTAGTCGGGAGTTTGTTATGTTGGTTGATGAGTGATATTTTAATTTTCGTACCGCAACATATTCCATCTGAAGCATCACCCCATTCATAAACGTTCATCTATTATCTTTAACGCCTCATGATCATGAAACCAAGACAAACATTACGAATTTTAAACGGACATTCAAACCTCAACAAACTTCAGATTTATGAGGTGCTGATAAGTGTCAAAACATATTCACAGCTCAGTTTATTTTCCAATATTAAATCACTGTGCGAATTAATTTTCTGAAAGATTTATTGTATTTTCTGTGACAAGTGACGATTTCGTTGTTTTGAACGTTACGAGGACGGTGTATCAAATAGTTTGAATTTGTGTTTCAAATCTTATTCTATATATCCAAGACAAACTTTCAGATCATATCTTTTATCTAATTACATACTTATGGCCGAGGTGGCTAAGAGCGAGTACCGACTCAGCGCTTCGGTCTGAAGGGTCGCGGGTTCGAGTCCCGCCTTGGGCATGGCTGTTTGTCCCTTGACTTTGTATGTATGTGTTGTCGCGGAGGGCCTCGCGTTCTGCTGACCCCAGATCAGATGAGTCCGCAAGTGTGTTGGTGTCTAGTGTATGGTCGAGTATGCGTCCCATCGGGGCGTAAAGGGTAACTGGCTGTCGGCTGGATAAAAGCCCTAGATAAAAAAAAACTTACTTCTGGACATAAATGTAACTTCATTTTCTGTGCACGTCTTCTAGAATTCAGTGGGAAATACAATTATTGAAGTTATCGGTTCCATGTTGTAGCGGCAGGAAGTATTCTTCCGAAGACCAACATGGTTAAGAGTCCAAAATTTATTGCTTATTTATCCTTGAAAATATATTTTATTACATCGGAGCTTTTTTTTTCCTTTTTTTTTTTCAAAATTCAAGTAGTATATGACTTAGTGTAGGGATCACAGAATTTTGAAAATGTGCACACAATTCACTTTTCCCCATAGCACGTCATACGCAGTTTTAACTGTCTTTTCACGTAAAATAAATAAATAAATAAATCCCCACCATCTTCCGTAGAATCGACAGCAACGGCTCGTGTGGTCCCATATTGATGGGGTCCCTAACCTTTTGAATAATTGGAGCACATACATTCAAAATAGTATTTTTACTTTATCGATCTTTCTTCATAAGAAGAGAAAGCATTGTAATCGTGCACCAGAAACCGGAGAATTTTCGGCAGAATAACTCTGGTAACGAAAGAGTGGATAAATCTTGTCCCTACAAATTTAGAAAATTATTTCCTCGAACAAATTTTGTTGTCAGAATCCATGTTTTGTGGAAATTTGGTACCCGAAACCCGATTGACGGCAAAATATCTCTCTTTTTGTGGTCAACGCAAGCGCCAAAATCGTTCAGGCGATATTCTCCAAAATTGATATTCCTGGATCGAGTGAAAAGAATCTGGAGTTCATCTGAATTTGAAATACATATTTGGTCGTTTCTTTTTTAGGGGTGGTACATGAGGTCTCAGCAACATTTTCAAAATGTTATGAAAAATGACTCCAAAGTTTTGGATTACATTTTGACCTCGGATACCGTAAAGAACGCGTAAAAGAATGGTTCAAGTCTCATTTTTCGAAAATTGCGGAAGTTTTCATGGTCTTTCTACACCTTCAACATTGAAGATAAAGTTAATTTTCCTTATTGAAATTGTTTTTTGCAGACACCCTGAAATAAAATCATGCACAATTTTTCGAAAATATTACTTTTCGCGCAACTTTGCTTGAAATAAATGCAATTTTTTAAGATTTCCCCCCTAAAAAATTGCCCTTTTTTTCTTTCTTTAAATTTTCCCCTCGTATGTATCAAATGATAAAAAAAGTGGTGCTAGTCTAATTTACGACAACCTCTCTTATTTTTCGAAAACTGCAAAATGATAACATTTCAAAACTACAAAATTGAAGATTGAGATTTTTGACTTATGGGTCTGTCCAGCGTTAGTATCTGGACGTTTGGACGATTTTTAATACAAAGAGTTTGAAGTCACGCATTATACGCTAATTAAAACGCATCGTTTAATACACCTATTTATTTGCAATAAAATTAGGTACTAATTTTTGTCCTTTCCTTAACTCTTACCCTCTAACCCTTTAAATAGATTAACAATTTATCTTTCGTTAGTATACGGACGCGGAAATGGTTAAAGAAAGTGACACATATAATGACAGGTGAAGGTTTCCTCACTTTGATACTTCATTACCATACTGAGTTTGGAGGAAGCCTTGGCCAATATTTCTCTTTTGATTTATAATATGACAACAGTAATACTTTAAAAGCATTGCCATTAAATAATTAAAATTATTTGGTGTTGCGTGTTAGTATACGAACGTTAGTATACGGACAAATAGGCAGCCAAAAATTAAACAGAAAGGTTTTATTCCAATAAATTCTCCAATTAAAAATTTAAATGTGGTTATTACATATTTTTTTTATTTTATTACAATGAAATATATGAATTAAGGGATGGTAATTAATTATAATTCTCATATCATATATTTTAGAACATGGTGTTTGTAACCAATAACGTAAGGAGATAGAGCAAAAACTTGATGAATTTTTTGCGTGCCTTTTACTGTAATTATGCCCTCCCAATTTTTAATTTTTATCCAAATTTTTCTTTTTCTTTTCAATTGTGGAATGCGGTATAGCAATTACAATTGTGCTGAGACTTTTGCAGCAGTCACGAAATGCATCAGCAGTCCTAACTACTGTTTTCAAAAAACGCACTTTGTTCCAAACATGGTGCTTGACAATTGTGCCAATTCCATCTACGGCACCTTTACCGTGAGATGAAGCAAAAAATGTCAATTTCAAGCTTTCCAATCTAAAGTCCTGTTTTAAAAGAGTGACGTTAGCAAAATTGTATTTTTGCTTAAATTGTGAGGCAACTCCATCCGAAAATACATGTAAATGTTTAAAAGATGAGTTTTTACTAATATGGGTGTTCAAAACAGCTCGCAGAAATATGTCAACACAGTATCTATCATGGGTTATATTTTCAGAAACTACTGCATAACTTTCGCACGTTTCTTTTCCACACCATATAACAGCAGTAAACAATGCTATTTGTGGATTTGACCAATGAGCAGATTGTATCTCATTCTGGTAGATCCAGGAATAATTCTCTGCGAAATCTACTTGAATCACAACATTCGTAGCTGAAGAAATTTCTTTTGCCATCTTAAAGCATTTTTGTGACTGATTTTGATTAAAACTGTGTATCAAGAGGAATGGAAAATGCTCTTTAATTTTCTCAATGGCATCATTCAATGCGTCCTCTAATAAAATGTATTCATACCGTTTCTCCACCATTATCCACTGACGATACTGCACAGTTATACTACATTGTTCATCATTTTGAGAATCATCCAAGAGAGTCATAAATTTATTCTTCCAGAGGGAACAATCATAACTCATACAGTTTACGTTATTTGGGTCACAAACAATGGAATTAATAAAATCAGTGCTCGAGGTTCCAAAACCAGGTAGGTATTGTATACCACCAGTCGCAGGTTTTCAAAATTTTCATGATAACGACAAACACAAACATTTGAGGAATGTCACGGTAGGGTTTAATTTCCGAAGGACGTAATTCTGCAAATTTGCTGCGACCAATATCCACCTCTGGGTACTGATCTTTAAACAAACGAAAAGCCTCCGAGATTGTAAACAGCATGTGACGTCGAGCCACAGTTTTCTTGGTACCACTCACCAATTTTTTAACACAAACACTTTTTTCCCCTGGATCTATCCTACTGATTTCATCACTATTGTAAAATGTAAGAATGTTTTGAATGTTTTCATCAGTTAGTTTTTTTCTTTGATAACTTCAGTGGCTGATCAACTATTGTAACTCCACACATTTCTGCCAATTTCTTGACAACTGCAACTTGTTTACGCGGGCTCTTCGGCATTGCTGTGGTGGCCTTTTTCAAAGCTTTCCCTACAGCTGAACGAGACAGTTTACTAGTTTCCGGTAGCTTAGCGTCTTGCCTTTTAACAGCGCGACTTAACCTTTTCCTTTCTGCATCTTTTGCTCTTCTCAGTGCACGTGCAGTTGATGTTTCCGATCTTTTTGCCTTTTCTTTATATTTCTTCATTATAGCCTTTCTCTTAATCTTGTAATTAGGATCATTCTTATGTCTTTCCATATACAACTTCTGTCTATCAGCGTTTGTTTTCGCCATATCTTCTAACCTAAAACATTTTAAAAAGCGTTTCAAGAATGTAAGAATACGAATTTTCAACGACTTCCAAGTATCATGGCTTTACGTACCTTTCAGTTAATATTCTTCACTAGACAAATGCAGGTTACCCACTTAAATTGTCTTCAAACTTTAACATTCGCTCCAAATCTCCACATTGTCTCATACGTGTTGATCTCCCGTTAGTATCCGGACGCAAAAACAAACCTCTTTTGTTTCAGTCTCGGGCATTTAAAACGCATAACAACTACCTCTATCTTTCAACATTCACAAGAACTAGGAGGCTTGAAAGTTTCCAGAAGATAGCAGCAGTTTATAGGTTTTAACTGAAAGTTTTCCAAAATTTTGTTAGTATCCGGACAATATAGAGATGGTCTCTAATATATGCATTTTTTCGAATATAATGTGATTTGAGTCGACAGACTTTAATGTGAAATCTTTGATAAAAGCATGTTAAAGGTATGGAAAAAGAAAACTATAAGTTTACACAGTATATTCCAGTTAAAAAAATCTTCAAAATAATACTTGTTCACGGTAGTTTCGAACGCAATTGAAACGGCTTCAAATTATTAGTGAAAAAATGACATAAAATAAACTAGCAATCAATTTTACCATCAAAAACAAACATTTCAATGATCTTTGAACAAGATGCATTCGTGTACAGAGCGCAACAAATTATTTGTATTTTGACCAGAAATGGACACATTCGCGTGGACGCACCCTTATACACAATATATTCTAAAACCAAATCTTTAAAAAAGAACATATAGGTGTTTGATTGATAGGTGTTTTCGGGCGCGTGAACTGCAAAAGTCATTTGTCTCGTAAATGTAGTGTATGTTTTTCATCGCGTGAGGTGGCGGTGATCTTTCCCCGATGGATGGCGAGATTCGCCGTCGACCTTCCTCCTTGTTGATTTTCGGGTTTTTCTTCCTCCCCCAACCAGATATCTCCCACCCGTGAGGCACCGCTCCCGGCAGGACAAGCACAAACTTGAAAGCTCAAAGCATTCGCCTGGTGTTGATACGAGAAAACACGGAAAACTACCGATCAGAGCAGCAAGTCATTAGAATTCTCCTTCAGACAGTGGGTGAATTCGACCTGGTTATCTAGCTGTGTCGAAAATCCTGCCGTCGTTGGAACTAGTCTATGACCTCCCGGTCGAAGGAAGTACAGGGATATCCGTTGATGCTTGATACAGTTTTGAAAAAACGAATAATTTTCGCGTAATCTCTCCTTGAAATTAATGAAATTTGTAAAAATTTTCTAAAAAAATCCTGCAAATTTATACGAAAATGGCATGTTGGAAATAAGAGAAATTGATTTTGCAGCGTCGGCCCAAGGAGTGTGACAGAGCTACTGCGTGATATAGTGGTAAAGCCCCCGGCGATCTTGATGGACCGATAGCTAGTTCGACTTTCCGTGCGTTTCTGAGTGGGGAAAATATTGTTGGTTGGAATCACCTTTGCAGGTTCATATTGTGGAGGCGATACGAACTTGCGTGAAAGTACGAGCTGTTGTAGAACTATTGATTGATTAATTTTTTTCGTGTTTCCGGGCGCGTCAACTGCTTCGGTCATTAGTCCCGTTAGTGTAGTGCATGTTTTTTTCTCGGGAGATGGCGGTGATCTTCCTCCGCTGGATGGAGAGATCCGGCGCCGACCTACTGTGACCATCCGTTTGCCGAGGTCTCGGAAAACGGAGCACATCAATATTCAAGAATAAGATGAGCTGTTTGAACGCGCGCCAACGCGCATGAATACAATCCGAAAATGAAAACTACGAACTATATCCGTAAGGGAGCGTCTCGGTAGAGTATGCGACACCGAGAGTCGGGAGAAAGAAAGCTTTCTTTTCTGAAGTAACAGCTGGAGAGTGAGGACCTACCGATCACGAGAAGGCGGCACCTCGTACTGCTACGGACTTCAGGACTGCATCTACGATAAAAACTCTTCAAGACATTCGAGGAGGTAATTATCATATTACAAGGCATTAAAACAATTCATCAGGAAAAGGATGAAAGTATAAGTGACGCATTTAAAATCTTTGTAAGAGAGAGGAGTGTGAATAGCATGAAACTAACGAGGCCATTCATTTCTTTTCTTTGCAGTTTTTTTTTAATTTTTATATTTATTCTTCTTATACGATAGACTCAGTTGTCGTATTGTAGATTCTTTTAAATATGGAATTAAAAGCTAGTTACATTCTATAAAAGAATACGAAAAGAGTATCAACGGAAAAACGAGACGGAGGCCACATCGTGAGTTGAACAACGGTACTGGAAAGGGGCGACCGTGCGGTTCTGCAGAGGGGCGGCTTTGCTCCCGACCGAGCTGCAAGGACAAGGACACCGAGCGACTGGAAGAGTCGACGCCGTAGATTCTCTACGCCGTGAAAAGACACAGTAAGGTCGTGCCAACTTGAACAATTTGTAGATATTAGAAGGAATAATTTGTTTCGGAAAGAAAGTATTAGTACAGGTTCTTTATACCGATATTCTGTGAAAAATAGAATCAATCTTTTCTTTCAAGAAAAACTTAGCTAATTGTAAAGTTGCAACTAGGAATTTACGACTGGAATGATTAGGCAAAGTTTTAAGTATTCTTTGAGAATTGATTTAAATGAGAGAAAAAAACAGTGTAGTTAATTTATTGAGTGTAAGTTGTTTTCTTCTTTTCAGCAGGACAAAATTCTTGTATATGTAAAGTGTTTTATGTTCATTTTACTGTAACAGCAATTTAATTAGAATATACTTAAGTAAGTGGAAAAAGTGATTCGACTTGAGTTTCTGATTAAATGCATTCAATCCTAACAGCCCATGACCCTGATCCCCTATTCTAATTGTATTTTTATTTTGCGCCACCTTGAAAACCCATTCTGAGCTAGCCGGCGGAGGGTGGGTCTGCCTGCCTATAAGCAGGGCTCGATTATTGGATGCATTCAAAACTCGATTTGAAAAAACTGAGCCCAAATTTGGTGGAACCAAATTTCGTACAATTGAATCACAATTCACTAAGATTGCTGAACAGGTTACAAGAACAAAAAAAAAAAAAAAGTATTGTGTAAAGTGTGTTTTCTGGAGTTTTTTTCAAAAGGTATTATATGAAAGTGTTATCTGTTCGAGATAGTGTTTGGTATTGGTGTGTGTAATAATTTGTAAAAAGTGTATTGTGTCGGGGAAGGATTGATTGATTCTAGGCAGTTAATACAGTAAAAATGGCAGATAAATATAACGCGGCTGGAATTTAACTACCGTTGAAGGATCGTCTAGAGGATTCAGATAGCGATAGGAAGTGGAGGACAAGCTCCAAGTACCATGATCGCGAAAGAAACGGTAGAAGTAGAACAAGAACGTCAGGAGAAACTAGCATGGCCTCGCCGACGGAATCACAACAAACGCCAACACAAGATCCGGATGAGGAACAAGAAACCTCGACAGGGCAAATTTAATGATGCAACGATTAATAGGACAATTCATGCAGCAATTAGATGCAGGTTAGGAATGCAGAATGAAAAGACAGAGGAAAACATAAAGAAATTAGGGACTAACAGAAACAAATTGGGAGAATAACTCGGCAATAAATGCTTTAGAAACTAAATTAGAGGAGAACAAGAATGCCTTAGAAACAAAATTAAAAAAAATATTAGGAAGTTAAAAGAGAATATAAAATGCAATTCACTGAATTAGTAGAACAGTGGAAGGTCAATTTAAGATGAGATTCAACAAGAATTAGGGCAGGAACACGAGAAGTTGAAAAATTCGGAACTGGGTCATGAATTAGAAGAGAAGATTGATCAAGTTACGAAGGATTTGAAATAGGATCGAATGCAATCAGATCTTATAACCACCGTGTCAACAGGCAGACTGAGATAGAACAAGGTGTAGAAGTTTCAAAAATGATTACTGAACAAGTTAAGGTTCAAGCTAGTAAATTAGATAGTGGAATAAAGCTCTTTCGGAACAAGATGGGTTCTACAACCCCAAATTACAGCATGTACGGAATGACGTTGTAGGGTTGAAAATCAAATTGAAATTTACCATCGAGTGGAGAAGCGTTCCGCACGTATTTTCATTACCGTGTCTCTAAATTTAGTGCAGCGGAGATGAAAATCCATGCGTATTATGAGGCAGGTGGATAATTTTTTTTCTTTAAATTATGTTCGGACAATAAGAAAACTCACATAGTCTATCAGATGATGCAGGGTAATGCACGAATATGGGCAGATGGTTAGAGAAATTACAAAAACTATGACAAATTTAAAGAAAAATTTTACTCAAGATACTGGAACAATGAAACTCAAATTAATTTCAAGTTAATGTAATGTATGGTACGTGGCAGAAAGGTACGATGTCCATGCAAGAATATGCAGAGGAGAAGTTAGCTAGTTTCAAATTATGTACTCGACGATCCCGGATGACAAATTGTCTGTTTGTTAACACGTCATTTCCGTCAGCTACACAAAATTTTAAGAATCTCTTCCAATGCCCACGGAAAAGTTAATAACGCAGCTGGGATTGTATGATGCGACTTTCGTGTACAATGAGAAGATTACAGAGAGCAAGGGCAAATGTTATGTGGTCAGAAAGCCAAGCAGCGGGCAGCAACATTATGTACGCAAATCAGAAAAGAGGAACTTACAAATCGAACAGCACGTAGAAGAACAGACCTATGCTAGTCAAGATAGGACGCCGTCTGGATGGGGAATAGAAAAAATTCTATTGATAGAGAGTTTTCAAAACAGAAATACTGAACCAGTACATCTCGCGGACGAGGACGGAAAATTAGAAAGGTTTGTTTCGACACGCCATCCGCCAAACCTAATAGAAGAATCTAGGGAAGAAGAGGTGGCGATATTATCGATCAAATTAATCTCATTTGATGACGAACCGTGGAACGAAGAAGAACAAAAGCAGATCGGATCCAGGCGACAGTGTCGAAGCTTAGGTTAAATGTCAGGTGTTGATACGACGTACTAGTGGATACAGGTTGTACGACCTCCGTCATAGCGGAAAGTTTGTTGAATGAATTGAAAACCAGGGTGGAGTACCTACTTGCCGCTCGTAAAGTCTTTTCTGATAGAGTTGCAAATCGGAAAAATCAAAGCCAATAACAAGACAAGTTTATTTGGATATAGAGATAGGCAGAATAAGTATCAAGTTATGTGCCTAGTAGCGCCGGAACTTTTATATCCGCTCATACTGGGGATCGATTTCATGAAACAATATGGGGTTATTATCAACTTAGAAAAATACCATACTTAAAACCAAAATAATCAACAGGATCTCAATTTGATTCGTTCACATGGAATTATTGGGAGGCGAATTGTTTAAGGAAGAAAGTGAAGCTGAAAATTCGTTCGCATGTGCAGGAAATTCTAAGCAATGAAAATCAGAAGAAACAATTAATTGAAGTATTACTTAGGAATCAGAAAGTGTTTTGCAAAAACAAGAATCCAGTAAAAGATTTTCAATTCGAAATAGAACTAACAGATAAAACGCCATTCACGGGTTATCAATATGTCATTCAGAAAACATAAGGAGGAGTGGATAAGCTCATTGCTACAATGGTTAAAGATGATATTATCATGAAGTCAAAACCTCTTATCTAAGTCCGATAGTGCTCGTAAAAAAGAGTAATGGAAGATAAGGTTGTGTTTAGATGCAAGACGATTGAATCAAGTTACCCTACCGTATAGAGACAGACCGTTGCGTGTAGGATTTAACTAATCAATTATCCGGCATCAAGTGGTTGAGTTCACCGACTTCACTGCATCGGTAATGGCGATAGCACTGGAATGTAGACAATATACAGGATTTATTCATCGGAATTTGTATGTTTTCAAAGAATGCCATTTGGACTCAAGAACAGTGCATCTGCTCTTGTGCAATGTTTAGACAATATCATTGACAGAGAGATGTCTGCGATGTTTTTATCTATATTGATGACGTGCTCGTGTATTCGAAGACATTTGAAGAACACATGAACAAGCTAGATATTTTGCTGAAACGTCTCATTGAAATAATTTACAGTTGAATTTGGAAAAAGTAATTTTGCACTAAACAAGTTAAATTCCTGGGGTATGATTTGACAGTCAACGAGTCAAGATGAACTTGGAGAAAATGCAAGAAATAGATAAGATTGCACCGCCTAAAAACACGAAACAACTCAAAAGTTTATTAGGTTCGTGAACTATTACTCAAGGTTTTTTCCCTAATTTCGCCATGCATTGAAATATTCTTCCGTTGCTGAAGCACACTAGTGGAAATGGGAAGACAATCGAAAGTACAATTTCCGAGTTTACGACCTTTTAAAGAATAGAATAAATGTCAAGAGAAAGAAAAAAAGAATAAAGACAAAGAAGAGGAGAAGAAAGAAAGAATAAGGAGAAGGAGAAACAGATAGCTCGACATTCCAGAATCAAGACAGAAGAAGGAAGGCATCAAGTTTGGTTAAAAAATTTTTCGGCATAGAAATCAAATTCCGCAAAATCTTTTTCGAAAGAAGGGTTATGTGACCATCCGTTTCCGGGTCTCGGAAAACGGAGCACATCAATATTCAAGAATAAGATGAGCTGTTTGAACGCGCCAACGCGCATGAATACAATCCGAAAATGAAAACTACGAACTATATCCGTAAAGGAGCGTCTCGGTAGAGTATGCGCACCGAGAGTCAGGAGAGAAAGCTTTTTTTTCTGAAGTAACAGCTGGAGAGTGAGGATCCGATCACGAGAAGGCGGCACCTCGTACTGCTACGGACTCAGGACTGCATCTACGATAAAACTCTTCAGACATTCGAGGAGGTAATTATCATATTACAAGGCATTAAAACAATTCATCAGGAAAGGATAAAAGTATAAGTGACGCATTTAAAATCTTTGTAAGAGAGATGTGAATAGCATGAAACTAACGAGGCCATTCATTTCTTTCTTTGCAGTTTTTTTATTTTATATTTATTCTTCTTATACGATAGACTCAGTTGTCGTATTGTAGATTTTTTTAAATATGGAATTAAAGCTAGTTACATTCTATAAAAGAATACGAAAAGAGTATCAACGGAAAACGAGACGGGCCCACATCGTGAGTTGAACAACGGTACGGGAAAGGGCACCGTGCGGTTCTGCAGAGGGCGGCTTTGCTCCGACCGAGCTGCAAGGACAAGGACACAGAGCGACTGCAGAGTCGACGCCGTAGATTTCTCTACGCCGTGAAAGACACGTAGGTCGTGCCAACTTGAACAATTTGTAGATATTAGAAGGAATAATTTGTTTCGGAAAGAAAGTATTAGTACAGTTCTTTATACCGATATTCTGTGAAAAATAGAATCAATCTTTTCTTTCAAGAAAACTTAGCTAATTGTAAAAGTTGCAACTAGAAATTTGACTGGAATGATTAGGCAAAGTTTTAAAGTATTCTTTGAAATTGATTTAAATGAAAAGAAAACAGTGTAGTTAATTATTGAGTGTAAGTTGTTTCTTCTTTTCAGCAGGACAAAATTCTTGTATATAAAGTGTTTTATGTTCATTTACTGTAACAGCAATTTAATTAGAATATACTTAAGTAAGTGGAAAGTGATTCGACTTAGTTTCTGATTAAATGCATTCAATCACAACGCCCATGACCTGATCCCGCTATTCTAATTGTATTTTTATTTTGCCCACCTTGAAAACCCATTCTGAGCTAGCCGGCGGAGGGTGGGTCGCACTACAAATCGGCTAGTGGGTTTCCCTAACGGACTCCCACCAGCGGGCACCGCCCAGTGAGACAAGCTCTAAGCCCGACCGGTCTCCCGGAATATGTGGTGTAGTGCTTGTTTGTGTAAGTGCGTGTGTGTGTGTGTGTGTGTGTGTGTGTGTAAGGGGAGGGATAGGACAAGGAAGAGGAAGGACAGATCGCGCGCGGTCCGTGGCCCGTTTTGTAGGGTACTGCTCCGGCATTCGCCTGGTGTTGATCGGAGAAACCACGGAAAACGATCCATCAGAGCAGCCGGCCGCTAGAATTCTCGTCCAGACAGCGACTGAATTCGACCTAGCTGAAAAGTTAATGTCGAAAATTCTGCCGCCGACTGGACTTGAACCTAGGACCTCCCGGTCAGAAGCGTTGCTGTGATATCAGTTGATGCACTGAGCTACCGCTACCGGTTTGTAAAACTATTACTTTCTAACGAAATAGAAAATAAAATGGCCAATTATTTGTTTGAATATTCCATTTGTATTACTGTGGGAGATTTATTTTTGTTACTTGCACATCACCACTTTACTTAATTAGATGGCATTTCTAGAGTATTGTGCCTAGAAATTTAAAGAATATTATCTTTACATAATTTTTATTTATGGAACTTTAAATAATTATTTCCTACAGATTAATTCAAAATAAATTGTATGAATATTCTCGGTGGTGCTATTTAATTTTTTTTACAATTTATATTATCGCAAATGTTATCAAAAGTTTTAAAAGCCTGAAAAACGTCTGGGCCGAGACTGCTAAATAAAGGGGTCACTGGTCTCCGTGACCAACATTATTCTTGGCACATCCACCTGTTCACTCAGGTTCTTGGTATCACAGAGTTTTACTGCAAAGTTATTTTCTCTACAAGTTGTTTCCAACTACGTATTACATGCTTCAAACGATGATAGTTAATTTACAGAATGAACTATATGTAGGAAAGGTGTCGGTTTGGATAAGAGCTTGCAAATTTACGTGGGATAACGAAGTGCTGTAGTGAATGGAAGTGGAATGAAAACACTCTTAACAGAGGCCCAATTGTAAGCTTTTGGGCCTTTCACGTCCGCTTGAGCCTAATCGCACTTCGTTTCGGTTTGGAAAATTCCGTTTCCGTTTTATAGCCATATTTGTGGAACATCTACCAACTCTTCCGTATTTGACATTGTTTCAGAATATAAGTAAATTTAACTGAAAACTGTTCGTGATCACCAATGTTTTTTAAGTCATTTTTCATAACTTCACAATTTTGTTATTTCGAAATCTCTAATTTATTTCTTTTGCTTTTTTCGTAATTTGTTTTAAAAACTTATGTTCCTTTTGTCTAAATAGACTACGGATTTGTTGTTTATTGCTTTTTACCATGTACTTATTAATTGTCGCATCGCCATCGAGCTGAACAGCGACAAAAATGTTACATTTTACTATTACAATAGATTATTTAGAAACATATTAATCATTAAAGACAGTAAAAAACCAAATATTGATTTCTTTAGCAAAATCAAAAATGATTGAATTAATGAATGATTGGATCAGGAATTTACATGAACTTACGAGATTCATATGAACATTCAGGGTTAGGCAAAATACATTAAATTTAGTATATAAATACTTCTCCAAAATACTTCGTAAATAAGTATTTAAATAATACTTAAAATACATTGGGTTTTGATTAGCTAAGTACATACGTATTTAAAATACTTAAAATATCCAAAATACAGTAAACACAGTATTTTTTATTATTAATTTCTTATTGCAACAATTTATTGTAATTGTTAATTACAATTAATTACTAATTGACAGTCGTAAATTTCTGTACAATAACTTGTAAGTCTAACTCAAATTAACGGAATTTTCTTTTAGAGCGACCAGTTTTTCAAACAAATCATCAGACAATAAACCCCTATTTGGCGAATGTCTAAAACCCGCAAAGGAAAACGATTGATCTACTGGTGCGTATAAACGGAAACTAAAAAATAGAGCTCGGACATGTAGGCACTAAAAAGAGCGAAAATATGCAAGCAAATAGGCACTTAAAAACTTAAAAATAGGCAGGGAAATGATTATGGTGAATAATATTAACATTTATACATTATACGTATTACATAAAAGATGAACGCAATGCCGTAAAATCAAATCGAATTTCGTGGATTGTCAAAACATATTGCTGAGTTAGATAATATTTTCTAAGAGTTGACTCGTGTGGAATTTTATATTTGGTGTATTTTGGTGGTTAAACTGGTTAAATGTTGGATTTTCAAGTGTTGAAAGTGGAATGTTTGCGGCATGGCACTAGTCAGTGATAAAATTCTTTCTTGTCTTATCTTTTGACTGCACTTGCTGAAGAACGTATGGTTAGTTTTCTCACTTTTTTCGCTTTTCTTGCAGGAGATGCAGTCTTTTTAGGTTGTAAGAATTTTTTGCGCGTTTACAACCTTTTCACAACACTGGTAAAAAAAAATATCCAGACCGCCGTGAGTCTTTTCCGTAAATCCACTCTTTTAGCAATGCACTTCTTTAAACGTTCTCTTTTGGCATTGTAGCTAGCATGCTTAAGAGGAACAGCAAATGTTCTGATCTGGCATGCACCAAACTTGCAAAACAATACAAAATTATTGAAGAAAACTCCGCTTATCTTGTGTAATTCTACTTTCTAAAAGCAAAAGATACCAGGAGCACCAATTTTGAAGACAGTTGTGTTCTTGGTATGGGACAGATAGCTCACAAATCATTGCGAAGATCGGAAAGACGAGAGCAATTTGCTGTTCTCGGAAGCGCCCTGATGGGCTTCGGGGAAATAGATGAGGTATCCCGCACGATGTAAAATTCTCATACGTCTCTAAGCGAGGTCCCTACTCCGCCAGATGACTTAAGCAAGAGATTCTTGATTGGACGACGCCCTAGCAGATTTTACGCGGTTGTTACTTGTTTGGGAAAAATGTCCCATCAGTAATTTCTCCAAAGATGATAGTATAAAACAAAATATAGTGAACCAAATATACTACAAATGCGGAAAATTAAATGTGGGCTCTTGTAGGCTCTTAACTCTCGATTAAACAATTATCTCTAAAATACCCATTTATAGGCTTCATAAAACCCTCGCAAAAGCCGTTCTGAGGTAAACACTGATAATAGGGTAAGTTGCCTAAAAACACAATCAAAAAAAATGAAATGAGCAAAAAGGGCTTGTCCGGAGTCTAGTTAATTAGGGATAAACGCACGTTTTGTTGTCGGACTAGACAAAATTGTCTTGCATTTTTAATGATTTAGTTATAATTTAAAAATGAAGAGAATTCAAATTCAACTGAAAGAGACATCTATTTTTCTTTCAATGAGGTTAATTCACTAGCAGTATTAAAAACAAAAATAAACTATCCTCGTTATCTTCATCTGCATTTGAAGTATTTCCTTTTTTAAATACACATATTTTATGTATTTAAATACACCTCTAAAATACAGATCCTAAAATCTCACAAATACAGGTATTCAAGTACAAAATGTATTTAAAATACGTATTTCGAATAAAAGTATTTAAATACTCCCCAACCCTGTTACATTAAAAGGAAATGATATTCATGTGACTATTTCACTCGTGAAATTAAATTCAATAGTGTTTAACTATACATGCAACATGCTGCAATCAGGGCGATGTATCTCAAAACGTTTATCGCTTTTTTTTTCTCTCCGAATTTTTTTACCGCTTCTCCCTTCTGGCCAATCATAAACTGTAACTCATCTATCTTAGAATCGGTATGTCAGCGATCGCTATGTCTCTGTCCAATAAACATAGTATGTATTATAAGAACTGCTTTCATTTTAAGAAAACTTCCAGTTATTTTGAATATTTCGCGCATTTTGGAACTCTGTCGGACATAATTTCACTCCTGGAATGGTCCTATAAAATACCACTCCTGCTTTTTCCATAGTACTCCACCACACTGGTATTACCTATGATAAACAACCTCAAACCGTTTTCTTCCTTAACACGCCTCGAATATTGTTCAGAGCTTTCGAAAGGTGTTCGCGGGTTCGCATAGAGCTCCAGACTACACATGCGCATGCCCACGCACCTGCGCGTGCGGACGTGCGGCGTAGTGTCGCCGAGCCCCGCTGAGGCTGTTGCGCGGAATTGCAAATGGGATGGAGATCGAGCAGATCACGGCGCGGGCGTCGTGCGTGAGGCCGGCATGGACAGTATTTGCATGTGCACAGGCTATCCTTTCCCGTCCCGTCCCACGCTGCTCCCGCCCCGCTCCCGCCCCGCTCGCGCCCCGCTCGCGCCCGCTCGCGCCCCGCTCGCGCCCCGCTCGCGCCCGCTCGCGCCCGCTCGCGCCCGCTCGCGCCCGCTCGCGCCCCCTCGCGCCCTCCCGCTCGCGCTCGCGCCCGCTCGCCCCCGCTCCCGCCCGCTCCGCTCCCTGCTCCGCCCCGCTCCGCCCGCTCCGCCCCGCTCCCGCCCCGCTCCCGCCTCCGCTCCCGCTCCCGCCCGCTCCGCCCCGCTCCCGCCCCGCTCCCCCCCTCCCGCCTCCCTGCTCCCGCCCACTCCGCCCACTCCCCTGCTCCCGCCCGCTCCCGCCCCGCTCCCGCCCGCTCCCGCCCGCTCCCGCCCCGCTCCGCCCCTCGCCCCGCTCCCGCCCCTCCCACGCCGCTCCCGCTCCCCTCCCGCCACTCCCGCCCTCCCGCTCCCTGCTCCGCCCCACTCCCGCCCGCTCCGCCCCGCTCCCGCCCCGCTCCCGCCCCGCTCCCGCCCGCTCCGCCCGCTCCCTTGCTCCGCCCCGCTCCGCCCCGCTCCCGCCGCTCCCGCCCGCTCCGCCCCGCTCCGCCCTCCGCTCCGCCTCGCGCTCCGCCCCGCTCCCGCCCCGCTCCGCCCCGCTCCCGCCCGCTCCGCCCCGCTCCGCCCGCTCCCGCCCGCCGCTCCCGCCCCGCTCGCGCCCGCTCGCGTCCCGCTCCCGCCCGCTGCGCCCGCTCGCCCCGCTCGCGCCCGCTCGCGCCCGCTCGCTCCGCTCCCGCCCCGCCCCTCTCCCGCCCCGCCGCTCCCCCCCCGCCCCGCGTCCCGCTCCCGCCCGCTCGCGCCCGCTCGCGCCCGCTCGCGCCCGCTCGCGCCCCGCTCGCGCCCTCGCCCGCTCGCGCCCGCTCGCGCCCGCTCGCGCCCGCTCGCGCCCCTCGCGCCCCGTCCCTCCCGCTCCGCCGCCCTCTCCGCCCGCCCCGCTCCGCCCGCTCGCGTCCCGCTCCCGCGCTCGCCGCTCCGCCGCTCGCGCCCGCTCGCCGCTCGCCCCCTGCCCCACTCCCCCGCCCCCTCCGCCCCGCCCGCCCCGCCCTCCCGCCTCTCACCCGCTCCCGCCTCCCGCCCCGCCCGCCCCGCCCCGCCCCGCCCGCTCACCCCCCCCCGCTCCCGCCCACTCGCCCGCCACGCTCACGCCCGCTCACGCCCGCCGCTCACGCCCGCTCCCCCCCCCCTACGCCCGCTCCCCCCGCTCCGCCCCGCTCCGCGCCCCTCGACCGCCACGCTCGTCCGCACCGCTCACGCACCGCTCACGCACCGCTCAAGCACTGCCTCGCTCACGCCCCGCCTCGCTCACGCCCCGCCTCGCTCACTCCAGGTTGCGCTCTGCTCCTGCCACGCTCCACTCCCACCCTTGAAAGCAAATGTGTGAGACGTTGCAATATGAGATTCCTATCCTCTGAGAAAAAACAGAACATGTTGTACTTGATATAATTAGTTTATGATGTATTATTTCGTTTTCTCAAACACTCCATCCTCACGTCTGAAGTTACTAACTTCACAGCTCTCTGTGCACTGTTCTATTAGAGCTAGGAACACCCCCCTATTTCTTGTTCAAATTTGAGTACTCTCCGTCAGAAGTGTGTAGTGGTGCAATCAGGATTTGCCGATGGCGGCGGCGGGAATGCGATAGGTGTAGGACCCAGTAGTCCTGATGTTTCTTAACAAAGAGCAGCTGTATAGAATAAGCTAATTAGTATTTGTTAAGGAAATTAAAATTGATGCAAAAACAACAACATAAAAACATAAAACATAAAACTGAGTTATTTACGTAAAACTTTTACACTTATAAATGTTTAAACTATTTTGATTTACTTTTGACAGTTAGTTATACATACTATTCTATTTTTACTTACAATTATACGTCTATAATGAACACAATCGAAACAAAATCCTAGAATATTTTTAATCGTTAATATAAATTTATAACATTGAACTCCGATAGTTTCAAAAAAATATAATAAAAATTTTAAAATGTTCATTTTTCTTTTTAAAATAGTATATTTCTGAATTTTTAAAGACTAGTAAGGGGTGAAGCTCCTTGAGCGCCCCGCCTTCCCCGAGGGCACTGCCCACCTTTGAATGATGTACATTTTATTACTAATTTTACCATTTACGAAAGGTGGTTGAAAAGGTGCTGGTGAAAAAAAAACCACCAAAAATTGTAATAGAAAAAATGCAAAAGAAGAAGTATTTCATTCTCCTGAAAATCGAGTGAACTGAAGTTCAATATTAGTTTTCTTCTATAACTTTCGTTCTGAAAATTCCACTCTAGTCCCTATATAGATTGAATTGAAGGGCTGGTAGGCTGGCGTGCACTGGTAGGCGTGCATAACATTGCTCTTTCCTGTTGTCAAACATGAATATTAAAATTCCTTATTAATTTTAGTTTCAAAACACTCCAAATCTTCTTAGATACAATCAGTAATTTGGTATGAAACCGAAAAAGGCGCTGCGTTCAGGTCGAGTCCACTCTGTGGGCGTGGGTTCGAACCCAATTTTTAATTTTTCATCATCATTAACTTTTCGATAATATCTGTTAATCGCTCTAAATAAACACAATTACAAATTTTTAGCATGTATGTTTGTATTTGTTAATCATATGAGAAGTAAACAGATATTCGTGGAAATAAGTACATCAAGTAATATGGAAAAAATATAAAATTGAACAGTTTATGTTATTGAGTATCTTTGCCAGTATGTTTGCCAGATTCTTATTAGATTGTAGGCTAACGGATATGGAGTACAACACGTACGAACCTACATTATTCGTTTCCCAGAATTCATATTAGTTTGTATTGGAATAACTGCTATCGACACTATCTGCAAAATATATTGCAATTTGCTGCTTAGAAGAGGAAAAAACAATAAAGTTACCAGCACTTATCGTTTTAAACAATGTCATTAATGAAATCGATGTTTTTATCTTATCTTCATCTATATTAGATGATTGTGAGGGGACTGACCCAACTATGGAATTTGGAAGTGCACCGAAATGAATCAAGAACGCGTTGGCTATCACAAATTTGGTAGCCGGCCACTGCGTTTCGCACGCAGTCGAAAGCTTGTCTACTGGCAGTCGCAACCCGCAAGGTCGGGCCGACCGCAAGCGAACACGAGAATGTGTTATGCAGCGCGCGGTGCGGCGAAATACTGAACCCACCAGCATGCTGCGACGAGTGAACGCAGTAGCCGGGAGAGAGCGGCAGGCTACTAGCGCGCCCAGCGTCCTCTCGTGGCAGACTCCTTGACTATGAACATTGATACAGAAAATATTATTTAGAAATTTATATGATGTTTGAACACGTAACATTCGCGATGAATATTGACTCGCGCGTTTAAACGGCATACATTTGTGAGATTTATTTATTTATTTATTTATTTATTTGTTAATTTGTTAATTTATTTATTTATTTATTTATTTTTTTTTATTTATCTCCTTACTTCTTTTTGATCATCATCACCATCATCATCATCATCATCAT
The DNA here is from genome assembly GCA_964035755.1 of Teleogryllus oceanicus. Lineage (NCBI taxonomy): Eukaryota > Metazoa > Arthropoda > Insecta > Orthoptera > Gryllidae > Teleogryllus > Teleogryllus oceanicus. Next base: position 52,773,351 of record CAXIVR010000004.1, read on the forward strand.
CATCAACATGCGAGGATTTGACTTGTACAGCCTGTTCGAGCTCCTGAAAACTATTCACTCCCATATTCTCAGTGGTCATCCAACATTTCTTCTCCCTTTTGGGTTGTAGTTGAAGCAACTTTGACTATCCTTTCTTCCGGCATTCTTAATATATGATTTTCCATTTTTCTCTGTATTCACTAATAATTTCATTCACTCTTAATTTTTTTTAATACGTTTCTAATTTTTTCACTTTTCTTGTGATCAAGAAATATATAACATACTATGCTTCCAAGAAACTTCATTTCAGCCGATTCTAATCTTCTAATTTGGTCTTTAGTTAATGACTACTACTCACTTTCGTATAAGAACGTAGATAGGGCCATTATTTTGTAGAGGTTCAATATAGTTTCTTTTGTGTCTTTTTTTTCAAACTTCGAGCTATTGTGCCTCAGAAGTGTCTATATATGTTTAATTTTACTTGTAAATCATTATTTTTATAGTGTTATTTTATACCCAAGGTAATTAAATGCATTTACTGGTTCTATTACATATTTTACAAGGGCTATTTTTGCTCTTTTTGGCTCACAACCCCTAAATGCCATGATTTTGTCTATTGATGTAACCATATTATACCGCTTAGTTGTATTATCTAATTTACATATTGCTTCTTGGACACTGTATTCTGAGGACTTGATCTTCTGCAAACATAACTGTGGTAATATTTACCTTATTTACTGTAAACTCTTTTCTTCTTTAATGTTTTCTATAGTAGTGTCCTCCTAAAATTATCAAAAACTTTGTCATAGTCGATGAACAAGTAGAATGTTGGTAAATTGTGTTATCGTCTTTACTCTGTTAATTTGATAATTGTATACAGGGTTGGGGGAAATACTTTAAATATAATTTTTAGATATTTATTTAGTCAAAAAAAAACAGTAAAAAACTGTTTGAGACGTATGGGGAGAAAATCATCTGCCACGCTTTCTTTAGTATTTAAATACTTCGCCAAAATACTTCGAAAATAAGTATTTAAATACATACTCAAAATACATTACGTTTTGAATACTAAATCATACATTTAAAATATTCAAAAAATACAATATTTTTATTATTACTTTTTATTGTCACAATTTATTGTAATTGTCAACTACAATAAATTAATAAATGACTGTCATTAAACTCAAATAAGCGAAATTTCCTTTTAAAGCGACCATTTTTTCAAATATATTATCACACATTGACTCTTATTTGGTTAAATGTATAAAACTCGCAAAGGGAAACGCCTTTTTACTGATGAGGCGATCTTTAGTGCAAACGCCCGTCTGAAAAAACTCCAACAATTGCCTCTCGTGGCGTATGAATAGATGTGTTGTTTTCCTCAAAATCCCCACAATGGGAGCAAGCTTGCGCGCCAAAAACTCTCAGCTGATGTCGCAATACCAACCCTATATAATTGAATTGATAGACGGTAGCATATACGTGCATCTTAACGGTTTTTAGTCGAGCGATGCGAGTCACAACGAAACTGTTTCGGCCACTTTCTTTTAAAATCACGCGATTCTATCGCGCCTCGATTAGGAAAGACGTTTAATTATCGTAACGTTGACAACTCTACAGCGTTTCCAGTATCTGGCGCGACCTCACGAGCGTCCATGAAAGCAGTTCAACGCTTCAACTGTTTGTCCCTCCAAAGCGTTTCATAAGAAAGATGCCTTTGCCTTTCTCTCTGGAAGCTAATCCGCGGTTTTTGGAGAAAATATATCCAACGCGGGACGTTTAAACTACATACTCTTTTATATTAATGAGCCCTAAGGAATTGCTATTAATGATAGATTTCAAGGTACGGCGCCAAATTTGAATTAATTTCGGCCGCCCATCTGCCAACAATCATTAAAATTTAACCATTGTTTTTCTATTATGTGATTAATTCTTACTGATATGTGATTAATTTACTTACTTATTATCGCCGGGAGCGGTAGCTCAGTGTATCAACTGATGCTACTGCAGTGCCTGTAACCGGGAGGACCTAGGTTCGGGTCCTGACACCAGTAGGATTTTCGGCACTAGCTTTTCAGCTACGTGGAATTCAATCGCTGTCTGGATGAAAGTTCTAGCGACCGGCTACTTTGATCGGTAGTTTTCCGTGGTTTCCCCGATCAACACCAGGCGAATTCCGGAGCAGTACCCTAACGAAATCTTTCCTTCCTCTTCCTTGTCCTATCCTCTCCCCTCACACACACACACACACACACACACACACACACACACACTAACATGCACTGCACTACCACACATTCCGGGAGACCGGTCGGGAGCTTAGAGCTTGTCCCGGCTGCTGCGGTGCCCCGCTGGTGGGAGAGTCCTGGTCGGGGAAACCCCGCTGGCCGACGATAGGTCGTCGCCGAATCTCGCCATCCAGCGGGGGAAGATCACCGTCATCTCTTGAGGAAAAACATGCACTTCTCTTGCGGGACTAATGACCAAACCTGGTGACGCGTCCGGAATCACTAACCAACCAACCCATTTATTAGGTGATGTGATGTGATGTCGCTAAAACAGAGAATCTGATGCTTACTATAGAGAGGCAAAACTAGGAAACAGTACTTCCTTGGTAAACGGAACTGTTTGGTACTTGATCGTGAGTTTCTTACGCAAATTAATAATAATAGTAATAATAATGATGATGATGATGAAGATGATAATCAAAGATTAGTGATCAAAGATTTAAAGAATAGTGTACTCAGACTTCTCAATCGAAGACGGCGTAACTTGATGTGTACCACAAGGCTCGAGACTGGACCCGCTATTATGGAATGCCATGAATGACAATCTGTTGACAAATTGACACCCCGTCAGACACTCAGCTTATAGGCTACTCAGATAATACCCTTATTATCTGTCGTAGCAACGATTTCGACTTGCTGGAGATGTAAGCGAACGAAACCCTTTTTAGGGTAAAAAGGTGGCTCTTCAGGAGACTCCTACATAAGCAGAGTTAATCAGGGACCGCGGAGCATTTCGTTCTTCTAATATTCGACTCGGGAACGTCAGCATTAACCGGATTGCCAAATAACCTATTTGGGAGTCGAGATCGACCACAGACTCAGCTTTGGTTCGCAAATTAACAAGACTGCGGACAAGGCAGCGAAGACGTGCTCCAACCTCTCCAGATTAATGCCAAATGTGGGGGGTCCATAAGAGGCGAAACGTTGAATAATCTCTTGTGCAGTTCATTCCCAACTGTGTATGCGGCTCCAGTGAGGGCTGATAAACTAGGTAAAGCTTGCATGAGATCGAAGTACACGCAAGTACAAAGGAGGTTGGCGCTGAGAATATCAATCTAACGCAGTCAGCACGGTCTCCGACAGCGCAGTAGGGGTACTGGCTGGTGCACCTCCTCTAGACCTGTTGGCGAGAGAACAGAAAGCCTTCTACGACGAAGTGAAACTATGTGACACCGTTCCTGACGGACCTCTGTGCAGGAAGAAAGAGGAGATGAAGAAGAGGGCAAGCATTTCTCTCCTGGCAGAATGGTAAGGGAGGTGGGACAGCGAAACCAGAGGAAGATGGACCTACGTGATGATACCATGTATCGAACCATGGTTCAGCAGAAGCCATGAGGAAGTAAATTACTACCTTTAACCAAGTGCTCTCAGGACAAGGCTGCTTGAAGTCTGTTTAAATTTAAAAGAGCAGATGATTCCAAATATGAATCATGTGGATACGAAGACGATGATGCCATGCATACTATATTTATATGCGTAGCATGAGATATTCATAGAAGAAAACTCAACGAAGCCTAGGACGTGGATATCTACCATCGGGCGTGGATATCAAACATGGTGTTACTTATGCGCAAATCAAGTAAAGAGTGGTGCATAATACAAGAGTTCGTCACCTTCGCCGTGTAAAGGAAAGAAAGAAGGCTCCGTAATTAATTGCGGTTACAGCCCAGCTAACTGCCTGAGTCTCCATGAAGTATTGTCTAGCGACGTTTTCTGTGCAGAGAAACATGGGTTCAAGAAGAGAGGACCTATTTAATAGGGGAGGGTCCCACACATCAGGGATAGCCCATATTTATCCCTGAGGGTGCATTTTCCCCTCGGCAAAAAGTACTAATAATATACACAAATTGAAGATATTTAACTTTTAAAGTACACTTCATTCGTGTGATAACTGATTCAAGACTGGGATTAATTCAAATATTTTAAAATGAGTACATGAAAAGTAAGTTAAGGATTCTCGCACATCCCTCTATTGTGTTCAGCAGCAATATGGACGTCGGGGGCGACGTCGGGCGACGTCGGGCGACGGCGGGCGACGGCGGGCGACGTCGGGCGACGGCGGGCGACGGCGGGCGACGGCGGGCGACGGCGGGCGACGGCGGGCGACGGGGAGATGGAGGGGATGGTGGAGACTGGAGGCGGCGGGCAGGGGGTGCAAAAGGGGGCGTGGGCGACGAGGAAGCAGCGCACCGTCAAACGGGGGCGGTGCCATCGCGTCGTTTTCCCCTCGGCCGCGCCGCTAATTATTTGACAGTTTGCAGTCCCGGGGCGCAGCGCGGCGCACGCGCAGGTGGCGCGAACGGCGTGGGGTGGCCGGGCAGCACGCGAGGGGAGCCCGAAGAGCGGTGGGCGCTGTGACGCTCCTCCCACGGGGAGCTCTCGGGGGAGGCCGTAAGGATACACGAATGATGGAAATTCAGCCGACGACGGAACGGGTCGGAGACGAGGGAGAGGACGCCAATGCGCGGAAGGGAGTCATGTTCACCGCAAACAGTGTACTCCATGCGGAGTCTTACATAGAAAGGCCGCCCGGTGGGGGGAGGATCTTCATTTTAATTGTCCCCCTTGAATGAAGTGCCCTCGTTGGCCTTTGTTAAGTAAGCGTGCGAGCTTCCCAGTTGTTCGGCCAATCGAGTGATAGAGGCAGGGGACCCTATCTGGTTTATATTTCAAGAGGTTTGTTACAGACCTTTGGATCTTTCTCAATAGCGAGCTACCCCGCGTTGTTGTTATGTTACTTCCGATTTAAATTGCTCCGTGTTGGTGTATCTACTGTGTTAAATTTTCACCATGTCTTAATGAAGTACTCGAACATTGTCGACCAACAATAGACGTGCATATTCAGGCAAGGGGAATGAAGCAGGTTCATGGGAATGGGGTTGAGGACGCTGACGTGGGAATGCATTAATTGTGTGCTGCGTGTGTGCCCCGAAACTCTCATTGTACCAGTGTTTTGAGACCCCGGAAATGCACGCCTCCACTAGCAGACCTCCCATCCGCCCTCTTAGCGCTCTTCCACAGACATACGAATTACACTTTGATATATTTATAGTGGCGTCTCAAGGCCACGAGGTGGACGGAGAGGGGGACATTGCCATCCAATCGATAGTTCCTAATATAAAAAAAAAAAAGTGGTAAAGAAGCTCCCGATTGGATGAGTGTCCCGCTCTCCGACTGCTCCGCAGCCGAGGCGCCACTGTTTAAATCAATTTAAGCATACTACGCAGGTCGTCGGCACTGGCGGAACGGTCTAGATTTTTTCAAAGTTGACTACCTTACTTTCCGTAAGGGTGCGCACATTACGTCATCGTGGTCGGGACGGGACAATCTGCGCCTACCGCCGTTTGCAAAAGTCCCACAGAAAGATCTCGTCATCCCCGACGGGACGTGTCGCGACGACGTGCCGATCCGTCCTAATCGATGATGTCATCGATTCGCGCAACAGATCGGGACGGCCTTTCCTGTGTTTCAGTTGAGCAGTTATGTGAAGCATGTGGAGTGAACCCGGTCCAATTTATGTTCATTAAGAATTATCCGGAGTTGTACATGATTATTTTTTATTTTAATTTAGGTGGTTACCTAAACTGTAAAGTTTATATCTCCAAATTAAAAATTTAATGATAAATTAATTTATTAATCAATGTAAATTATTTATGTGTCCTATTTGCGTAAATTATTTTGTTATGTCTGCGTCGATTATTTTCTTTAGTCTCCAAAGAAATGAATGCAATTATGATTTTCTTCTCTACTTCAATATGATTATACACTCTTGCAATATTTTCCAAAATATATTTTTATGTATATTTTTCAAAATAGCCTATTGAGTTACATTATTATGAGACATCCCAAAGCATTGAAATAATTGTTCATCTTCCACCACGTTTGCATGTAATGCCTGAAATTCGCATTTTGTCTTTCTCGTTCTGTTAATATAATGAACCTAGAATCGGCTTTCTTCGACTCCTTGCCGGGTCAATGACCCCCTTCATCTCATCTCCGTCACCCGGAACTCAGACGCTCCTGCACCTTCTTCGCCACTGCCTCGTCATTTGGGTCAACGAACATTAATCTCGATCACTTGTTTTTGTCCCATATTTCATAATCTACGGAGCTGAGACGATGCCTTTGTTTTTGCTTTTGTGCAAGATTTGTATTTTCTGTCCAACACTAAACGGAAGTTCATTCTATTTTTGCCTCGGATAAATAAATAAACATAAATAAATAAATAAATAAATAAATAAATAAATAAATAAATGAATAAATGAATTGAATAAATGAATTGAATAAATGAATTGAATAAATCAATTGAATAAATGAATTGAATAAATGAATTGAATAATGAATTGAATAAATAAATTGAATAAATAAATTGAATAAATTATGTCGTCATAGAACACATAAATTGAATAAATGAGTTGAATAAATAAATTGAATAAATAAATTAAATAAATTATGTCGTCCTATTTCGCCACAACTTCTGCTGCTCTGGGGAAGCTCATATTATTTCGAACATCATTATCACCGCTATGTTTCAAACGTCTTCCTAGTGAGGGGAATGAATTACCTGTAATGGAAAATGACGAGTAAGATACAATAGTGATGTGATAAGAATTATATAACCAAGGGTAATAAGAGACAGAGTAAATGAAAAACCTGCATCGAACTCATTTTTTCCATCTCAAAATTCACATGGAATGACTCAGAATACAGAGGTGAAAAACCAGCTCCTGTAACGCTCAGGCGTTTCCTTTGTCTCTGTCAGCTCTGACATTCCAGCCGCGACGATGGTCTCCACATCTGCTTTTCTTCAGGACCTTCCACCACAGCCACAAGTTTCTCCACCGACCCAAGTGTCTCCGTGGTCGCGGTTGACTCCAGGGAGATCCTCCATCCTCCGTCCTCCTTCTCTTCTAGCACTTTCAGAAGTATCACAGTCACCCTGTCTGCCACTTCGGCCGCCGTTGACACCGGATGAATTCGCCATTCTCCTCCCGCAACGCCAGAAGTATCACCGCCACCCCAACGATAGAGGAGTTACTCTAAGAAGAGAGCACTTTGACAGGTCGAGGAGCAAATGAACATCATGCATGGCGATGACATTGGCAGAGGCAGTGAAGTCACTTACAAGTGACGTAACGAAGGCACTGACCAAATGAGTGCATGGACATAATCTACATGTACATGAAATGTAATCTCTCTCTCTCTCTCTCTCTCCATATATATATATATATATATATATATATATATATATATATATATATATGTTGCAAGAAGTGACTAAGCAGTAGCTGTCCAAGCGATCCCTTCTTACAGTAATCTTTCTATACCCTCGCGCCTCCCATTGACACCACAGAGATCGCGCTAGCCGGTCAGCGAGCACGCGAGCGGCGAGACAGCGGGCAGCGGCGGCGCCTGCGGTGTCGGGGGGGGGGGGGTGTCGGTGGCGGTGGCGGCGGTAGCGGCAGTGATGGCGGTGGCGGTGATGGTGGCGGCGGCGACGGCAGCGGCGGAGACGCAGGACGCGAGTGAAACGGCCAAACGGCGGGCCCGCGAAGGGCGTAGGGCGCAGGGCATGGGCGGCAAAGGGTGCGCGGAGCGGGCAGAAGGGGGGCACTCGCGGCCCAATTAGAGCGCACAGCTCCCCGGAGTGTTAAAACACATTATGGTGCAGGTCGATAACGCGACACTCACGCGCCGCCGCCGCTGCCGCTGCCACCGTCGCCGCCGCCGCACCTGCCGCGTTGCCATGGCGACGCGCCAGGCCGCTCACCAGTCCCATACAGGAGGTGGCATCGCGAGCCACCACAGTTAACGCAACAATGACCGCCCCGCACTGGTGTTTGAGCGCGCATGTGATTGTTAATTTCCTATGTTGACTGACTGAGTGTTATCCGTTTCGTAGGGTAGGAAATGAACGAATGTCATTGACAGCGAAGTGAATATAGATTATTTATCAAGTGCAACAATTGCAATATTTATTGCCCGTAGTAGCATTAACAGCGCTAAAATATCCGACTCTTGTAACACCTTAAATAGTAATATGTAGTATGTGAGTATTATATTCCTTCTCATGGAGTAAGTTGGATTGTTAATTAATATACCGGCTAGAGATCTTGCATACCGATCACATAATTCAATGAGATGAACAAACATTTCGTTCGTACCGAACGATTCGTAACGAACGGAGTACAGTTTTCATCCAAGAGCTCGCCCGGCAAACGCTAAAGCGAGTACATACATGATGACATCAATGTGACAGTTTTCTTTTCGGATCGTTATTCATGAGAAATGTGCATAGTAAGTTTGCATATTTGTAGATGCCCAGGTTTAGTTTCTCTTCAGTATTCGATCAGTATAATTAATTCTTCTGACTTGCGAATCGATCATGTCAGAAAGCCATCGCCCGCGGGAGCGTAAGAGACAAGCTGTTGATTGATCGATTTGTTAGTGATTTTCGGCGCTTCAGCGACTGTGGTCATTGGTCCCGGAAGTGTAGTGCATGTTTTTCTGCTCGGGAGGTGGTGATTGACCCGCTGTATGGCTGTCCGGCGCAGGCCTACCGTCGGCTAGCTGGGTTCCCCAACCAGGTATCTCCCACCAGCGAAGCACCGCTCCATCCAGAACAACCTCTAAGAAGAGACAAGCTAAATACGTGATTAAATGATATGTGTACACAAGTCAATTCTGATTATATTTTTCAAGCAAAAGTGACTTGATAGTAAGTTTATATCTTTCATGTTGTTTTAGAAATAACTTAATCAAGCCCTGTCTTAGTCAATATAACGTATGTGTCATTTCATATCAATCATATTCACCCTTCATATCGATTGTATCGTATACATTGTTGAACGTCGATATAATTTGTGATAATTTCTTCAGAAAATTGTTATTAAAAAGTTGGAAACAGAGCAAAACATATGCCTTAATAAAAACGAAGAAAAGAATATTGTGACAATTGTTTTTCTGAATTATGTGAATTTGTATAATTCCGAAGTGGGAATATTACCCATTGTTATATATTTGGAACAATAATTAAAAGCAATCAATATTCATTTATAGCACAAGTATGAAATATAAATTCTAGATAAGGGAAGGCATAAAGGAGAGATAGTGTTTAGGGATTCGCGTCCCTCTTTGCGTCAAATGCTTCTCTTAACTATTTTTATAGATGGGCTACATTTATTCTTTGACTATCTTCGCTTCGTTTCGCTTTTGTGACTTTACAACTACTTCTTAGGTTCTTTGGTATGGCGGAAGCTAAGCCAAAGTCAATAATGTTATATCAAATAATTTCAGCCCGCAAAGGTATTAACTGGCCCCCGCGATGGGTGTTTCCAACAATTCAACTGCCGCTGCTTTCCCACCGTCGTTGTCCGTTAAACTCAACTCTTGAGGTAATGTAAAATGAAACACTAAGTTTCAACAAAACGAAAATATATTGTTCGTAAGTTCTGGATGGCTAATCAATCGGCAAACTTACCTGCTCCGCTTTCGCGAATATCGCCATTTTTGACCACCATTAATTTATCATGCCCCCAAATGTGCCAATTCTTCTCAATTCTCGAAGACACTACTAATTGGGTATTTAAACAAGTGTTTCACTTTAAATAGCATGACTTAATCGTCAGGCGTCCATTTCTTTCAAACTCAATCTACCGTCTCTAAACAAACTCGCCTCCATAGCAACCCACTACATCCCTAAATTGTTGTATCTGTTACGAGTTGATATACTCGTATCAAGTTCTACTTTTCCACTTCGTAATAAATAAACCTTTTCACCTGCTGAAATTCTGCATATGTTCCCACGCCGAAACAATACATAACCTGTACGTTGTTTACTCACGAAATTGGCCCCGTGCCAGGGGAAAGTACAAAAATAGTAATTTTCGAAATAACAATTGTATAACTTACTTGTATAAACACGCTTGAACTACTGTCAATATTCCATCGCGGTATTTTGTGTTTCATTTTACAATGTGGGAGAATAATATAACCAAAGAGCTGTTTTATTTGCAATTTAATTTAACAATCTACCAGTACAATGTTAACGAGAAGCTTTATTACACATGAAGTTCCAATAATGAAATCTAGAATATCTGTAACCAAGCAAGTTTTACCATTCTCTGAAAATGTAGGTATGAGTAGTTCCTTATTATATGTAAATGAAGCGTACTTCTTAAAGTAATATTTAATTTAATAAATTGCTCAAATTATTTAAACATCATCATTGTCGATTTTAGAATAATTTGAGATTATCATATCCTAAATTGATGAATTTACTTATACTATAAAAGTTTATAGGATTTTTACAATTTTGCCTCGTCTTACAATATCGTTCTTTATTTGAATTGCACCTCTCTGTTCCATTACATTACCAGAAATTTGTTAAAAAAAGTTTCTTTACCGCTTACTGAGTAATCGCGTTTGCCGCTTGTATCTTTCTCCAGTCCAAATACCACTGCGCATTCCTCAGCAATTTGACACCCCGCGAAGCGGCTACGGATCCTTTCACTTCCGCCAGAGGCAACTTTTAGTTAGTGCTTGAAACATTCAGTCAATCGGCGCAGAAAATATGTGGGAAGGGGAGAACATAACGCCGCCCCGCCGCAGAGGGCTCTCGACACCGCCAGAAGAGGACCGGCGCGGAGGGCGGAGGGACGAGGACGGGCAGAGAAGGAATGGGGTGAAAGGAGGCGGCGCGACACGCCGACGCGTGGTCGTCCAATAGGAACGCGAACTGCGCGAGAGCGACGGTGCTCGGCGGGTGGAGAGGGGAACGAGGGAGAGAGCAAAACAGTAGGGACATCCAAATTTCGGTCGGGGACGTAAGAGACTGGCTAAGTGGTGGTATGTACTTGTATGATAGCTGTCAAATTTCGCCGACAGGTGCATTTGTGGAAATAGAAAAAAATCGTATGGTGAAACTAATTTTAAACGGCCTGAATAGCCGAGGACGCTAAGGCCCAAGAGCCGTAGCTGCACGGCTCCTGAAGGGCTGTTCGGGGTAAGGGGTTCGAATTCCGCTCGGGGCAGGGATGTTTGTGTGTGTCCGCTGTCCGTATACCGCTACCGTTACCCACAATGTTACATACAGTGATCGCTATATGACCTTAATTGTTGAAAAGCGATCTTAAATAAGTAAAAACAAACAACTAATTTTAAAGAATCCTTAACTCTACATTTCCCTTTTAACATGTATACGCTTAAATTATCAAACATTTAGACGTATTCTTAAAGATATTTTGTGTGGCATTAATTTACACAATTTTAAATTAATATTCAAATTCATAATATTTATGTAATTTCCAATATTTTATTTCCAGTAAAATGCAATTTTGTTTTTAAATTTTTTGATGCCAGGTATTTTATTACGGTCGAAAAATTTTTAAATTTAAACACAAAAAAAATTAAAAACAGACAATATTATTTTCAATAATAAATTTGCAGGGAAATAAATATTACAAGAACGTCTTTAATATAGTGATACTTCCATTTCTTGATGTGTAGTACTTTTTCATTGAGAGTTATACACTTTAAAAGAAGATTCCTCAACAAAAAGATTAATTTTATGCAAGAATTTCATTGCGGACATATTTCTCGACCATGTGATAATTGAGAGGCATTTAAACCTTATTTTCATTTTTTCACAGTTGCCGAAATCGACAATTTCGTTCTGATGAAGTTCATTAAAAATTTCGAAATAAGCTCAGAACAGGCATATAAGTCTGTAATTTAAGAAGAAAAGTTTGTATGAAAAAATGATAAAACTAACTTGTTATTGTTTATGATAATCAAAATGTTAATGATACGAGGTACTAATTGTTTTATTGAAAACAATGGTGAATTTATGAGGTGTCAAATACAATACTTTTACGCGAGTCAAACATTAAGTCATGAGGGAATAATCGTTTCTAAGTAAATTATCATACAATACGAGGAATTCATCAACTGTTGTTATTCTTCCTCATAGTCCATCATGGCAATTTTTTTTCCGTTGTGAACATTGGAGACAATCGAGGTTCTTTCAACGGAAGATTGGAGACCCCTAGAATAGAGGACGACCGAGGGAAGAACTTTGGTGGCAGGGGGCTGATAGAGTGCGACGGATCTGTGACGGCGCGCGTCGTTGCCACGGAGAGGGCGAGCTAGAGAGCGAGCAAGAGTGAAAGGGGAGGAGGGAGCGAGAGAAGGAGAAGAGAGAGAGAGAGAGAGCGGGTAGGGAGAAAAAGAAGAGGGGAGAGAAAGAGAGAGATGTAGAGAAAGAAGAAAACGACAGAGGTAGAGAGAGCGAAAGTGGAGCAAACCGGAAGAAGAACGGAGAAGGAAACCCGGTACAGATTGTTTTTCTCCAAAACCGTTCTGCCGGCGGATTGAATATTTTAGCGAGAGTTCTCCCTTCTGATTTATAGCCTCTTGAAGTGTAGCAGGAGGCGGCCACCGTACGGCCGCCCGCGGGGGTTGAAGCGGCGGTGGGGGCGCGGGCGCGGGCGGGGCGGAGGGGCGGCGTTGCGCCGATCAATGCCACCGCTGGCTGGCTGGCGCCGCGCAGCTCGGGGGCACGCGGCCAGGGAGCGACGGGGTGGGTGGGTGGCGGACGAGCTTGTCCAAGGAATGGACTGCCAGGGTTTGGGGGTTAACGCGCCGCCTAGGTGGCTGTGCGAAGCGCGGCTAACGGCAGCATGCGCTGTGCTCCGCAGATGCGAAACCTGAGTCCAAGAGCAGACTTCTCCCTCTCACCCTGCGTGGGAGAAGTGAGAATTCATGATTCGAAATCATCACGAATAATGCCAGATTACAGTAAGCTTTTGGAATTTTGTGATTGATTAATTATTCATTCCGGGACGTCAACATGCTGAGGGCATTAATCCTTTAAGGGTAGTGCATGTTTTTATTGCGGAAGGTGGCGGTGATCTTCACACGCTGAATGGCGAGGTCCCCCGCCGACCTACGTCGGCTTGAGAAGGTTTTCCCCACTAGGTACCTCTCACCAGCTGGGCACCACCCCAGCTGGGACATACTTTAAATCTCACGATTGGTCGTCTGGCATGTGTCGTAGTGTGTGGATAAGAAGCCAATGTAGAGCACGAGAGAGAAAGGAAATATCGCGTGCGGTTCGTGGTCCATTTGTTAGGGTACTGCTTCGGCATTCGCATGCTGTTGATTGAAGAAACCACAGAAAACGACCGACTAGTGCGGTTTACCTCTAGAATTCTCCTCCAGATAGCGGCTGAATTCGACCCAGCTAGGTTGCTTGTGTCCATAATCGTACCACCGTTAGAACTGGAACCTAGGACCTCCCGGTCAGAGGCACTGTAGTGACATCAAATGTTCCCTGAGCAACCTAGGCCGGTATAAGCATTTCGACCTAGCACCAAATATCCTTATCTGTTTCAATCGCGAATATTTTCATACACTGCTACTCTCAATCCTATTTCATTACCTACAAGTTATCAGTTTTTAATTTCATGGGGAATGAGATTTGCATTTCACACTAGTTTACATTGTTAACGTTAATGGTAAAAAAGAGTCTCAGGGTTTCGTGATAAGTAATGTTATCAATTTTTCATTTCTTCAAAATGTGTTAATGAGAATACGACTGAGTAATGAACATTAATTAATTAACACCCTATAATAATTTTGAAACTTCTGTGTTCGTGATTGCGATGTAAAAAAGTTGCTAAATCGCTGTGGTGAATGGAAAAAATTTGTGTATTAAAAAAAAAAGGAGTCACTCTTAACTGAAATGTTTGTAATTACAAACTTTCTTTCTGAAAATCCGTATTTTAAATTAACTTCTTACACTTGTAAATTACCTTTCTACACTTGTAAATCAAAATATACCAGAAAGTTCATTTCTTCTCAGAAGACATCCGATACTTTAAAATTATTGGATGTCTTTTCACATTGATTATTGAAACCCTTGTTCAAAATCGAAGAAGTCGATAAAATCACCGTTTTGCTCGAGAATGTGGTAGTAATCAGGCAATATTTGCTATTTAACTTAAGGAAAATTCATATCTGGTTTCTCAGACATGTCTTGTGAATTATATACTTGAACCTAGGAGTTTATGGTCAGGTTTTCTTTCTTCGGCATTAGTTTCGTACCCCTCTTCATGAATTCATCGACTTCTCATTTCACATAGCCACCAAGCACGTCGATGTTAAATGACCACGACTGGTCTTTTGAAACTATTCTATCTGGTGTTTTATCTATTTTCTACATTTGCTAGTTTGGTGGTTACTATGGTCTGCGCATAGTAATGTACCTATTATAAGTCTACAAAGATCATTTTTAATTGCAATTTGCTGACTCAAAGAAATATTATTTTCTGTCGATATTTCAGAATAGTTTCTGGAGGTTTCTGTTTCACAAATATGAGTACATGAACGTTCAACACACCTTCAACATCTAAAACAGAGTGGTGGGGGCAGCTTTGTGAATCCTGAGAGTCGAAAATGTACAAAACATAATTGTTATGCATTACTTTACTCAAAAAGGAAATATAGGAAGTATGTATAATAGTTGTTATGCTTTCCTTGAAATTGCTCTTTGGAAACCTTTGGCTGCGAATTCTGAAAATGCTAAACGAGAGCTTTATCACCAATTTTCTAAAGAAGTTCTGTTCATTTTTACTGAAAGGAGCTTGCGCCTAGGTGATCTTCCGTTTTTGGTAGATGCCTTATTTAATCTCTACACTGATGCTAAATCACTTTCGCATTTATGACCACACCACAAATGTTACCGATCTCCATACAAGCATCCTCTGGAGTAATATTCGAATTGATGGCTTTTGGTAGGGCGAGGCAGATTGCTGCTGGTTTCCCACAATCAAACACGTCTGGGAAATACAGTATTCACCAAGGTGCTTACGATCCTCAAGTGAGAACTTTCTGAGCAACCTCTTTAGCGATAGATGCTTCCACGAGGCAACGCCAGAGGTTCTCGAGCGTTCTGCGAAGAAATATGGAAGTCAAAAGATTAACTGTCATTTCCGGAATCTTTTTAAACACGTATTTTTATTCTGTATTTGACGATCATGAGCCGCCGAAAATATACTGGGCGGGTCGCATGCGGACCCGGATCCGTCAATTGTGCACTTCTGCCCAAAATATTCGGTAATTTTTGTCCGCTTCTTTGAGAATTTATTTTCCTAAAACTACCCTTCCGCGGGATACATTTCCGAATCGGCTGCTCATCCAACGATTGGACGCTTTGGGCGTTCCGCAAGGTACTTCGATTGGGACCTCAAGCACCTGAGAAACATAGCATTCGCCTAGGCGCTAGCGGACCTCATCAAGTGACAACTTACTGAGCGATCTCTTTAGTTAAATTTTCTTTCACAAAACAGTGTCAGACTTCTCAATAGTTTTCTGAAGAAATGTGAAAATCGAAAATCAGCTGTAATTTTCGAAGTCTTTAAGTACACTATTATTCTGCATTTGACAACCACGAGCCCCCAAGAAATACACGGTGGGCCACGAGTTTTGCACTGTTATTCTAACATTTTCGTTAATTTTTGACCGCATCTCTAAGAACGTATTTTTCTAAAAACATACCCCTTCGCGGGAGGCACTTCCGGATCCGACGCACATTCAACAGTCGAAGGTTTTGGGTGTTTCGCAAGGTCCTTCGGTCGTGGCCTCCGCGCAGCCGCGAAGGGCCTTGGCGTCGCCCTGGGCGCTGCGCGGAGAGCAACAATTAGGGCGTCGAGATTTACCAGGCGGCCGATATGGACCGAGCGGTCATGTAAATTGTACGCTCATAACAGATTAAATAGGAGGGCGGCCGCCGCGCTCCGCCGCTCGGCAAAACAAAGGCCGCGGAGAGAGCGAGCGCCCCCGAAGGGAGATGCGGGGATGGCGGGAACGTGGGCGGCGCCCCGCCCGTGGCGCTGCACCCCGCGCGGTGAGGCAGCAGTTCTATCGGGCCGAAATTCTCCACTGCTCTCTCTCTCTCTCTCTCTCTCTCTCTCTCTCTCTCTCTCTTCTATCTTCTATCTATCTCTATCTCTGTGATTCATTTTCACCTTTTACCTCCTTGTATTTTCTCTTTTAGCCTCTTTTCTTGTTACTTTTTGTTTCTTTCTCGGTCTCATTCTTTCTCTTAGCATATTCGTCTCCCTTTCTCTGTGTCTATTTTTCTCTACCGGGAGCGGTAGCTCAGTGCATCAACTGATGTCACTGCAGCGCTTCTGACCGGGAAGTCCTAGGTTCGAATCCCCGGGGGGCAAGATTTTCGAGCACTGCCCCGCTAGGGCGAATTCAGTCCTTCTGGAGGAGAAATTCTAGCGGCCCCTCTGATCAGTGTTTTCCTGGTTTCTCGAACACCTGCGAATGCCGGGCGTACCCTACAAACGGACGGAGCACCCATCTTTCCTTCCTTTTCTTGTCCCCTCCTCCCCTTACAACCACATTTACACTAAAGCACTCCTACCACATATTCCCGGGGGCCGGTCGTGAGCTAGAGCTTGTCGGGCTGGGGCAGTGCCCCCTGGTGGGGGAGTCCTGGTTTGGAAAACCCCAGTAGCCGACGGTAGGTCGGCGCCGGATCTCGCCATTCAGCGAGGGAAGATCACAGCCATCTCCCGAAAACAAACATGCACTACACTTACGGGACTAATGACCAAATCAGTTGACGCGCCCGGAAACAGGAAAAAAACAACTAACCAACTCTTTTTCTCTCTTGATATTTTTCTGTCACCCTTTCTCTTTAAATGTCGGTCTCTCTCCCTCTCTTCAGAGGTAGACGCACGGAGCCTTTCCACAAAATGGAGATTAAGCCCATTGAGGATAGGTGATCAGCACATAATACTCTTGTCAGAACACAAATTGCGAGTTCGATTCCCGAGCAGGGCATAGGCGTTTCCCTATGTGGTTGTGGCGTGGTTGGTTTATCACTTCACCATGTTTCCCATCTATACTCCTTCACAACCATGATCGTCTATCAATATTCGCGCCTCTTGATCTCCCTGCCGCACTTCATCTAGTTCAAGACAAAATCAAATCATTAGGGTGATCGCTGATCATCGTAGAAAAGGTGAACACGTGAACACTGAAATATCGTAAACAGTGTACGCTTAGATATGAGATGGCAACAAAATCTAATTAGTGTGCCTGTTAAGGACACGCTGGGATTATTTTAGTGTTTGACGCTGACAGAGGTCCTTGGATTCGAGTTCGGTTGTGGAGCTTTTCCATTACATTACCTTACTAGGTCGAATTTAGCCGCTGTCGGGAATAGAATTGTAGTGGCCGGCTGCTCTGATCGGTAATTTTCTGTGATTTCCCACGTGAACACCAGGCGATTGTCGAAGCGGTATCCTAACAAATGGGTTATGGACCGCGCGCGATCTTTCCTTCCTCACCCTTGTTCTATCATTCCTTACTTACCACACTCGTACGTGCATGCTTACATTACCACACATGCCGAAAGACTATTCGAGAGCTCTTGTTCTGTATGGGATGATGCCCCGCTGGTGGGAGATAATTGGGGAAAACCTCGCAAGCCGAGGGGTAGGTCGGCTCCGGATCTCGCCATCCAGCGAAGAGAGACCTCCGCCACTTCTCGCAATGAAAGCATGCACTGTACTTAACATGGTCTTAGCAGTTCACGCGATCGGAATTACCAATCGATCAGTAGATAGCTTTAGACACCATGTTAATGTGCACAAGTATCGACCGGTAGCGGTAGCTCAGTGCATCAACTGATGTCACCGTAGAGCCTCTCTGGCCGGGAGGTCCTAGGTTCGAGTCCAGACGGTGGCAAAATATTCGACACTAGCTTTTCAGCTTGGTCGATTCAGTTCATCTGGAGAGGAATTCTACGACGGCGGTTCTGATCGTAGTTTCCGTGGTCTCTTCGATCAACACCAGGCGAATGCCGGGCAGTACCCCACCAAACGGCCACGGACCGCCCGCCATCTGTCCTTCCTCTTCCTTTTCCTACCCCCTCCTCTTCCCCCCACACACACACACACACACAGACTAACATGCACTACACAACCACATATTCCGGGAGACCCGGGCGGAGTTTAAAAGCTTGTCCCCGGGTGAGGGGGTGCCCTGGTGGGAAGTCCCGGTTGGGAAAACCCCTAGCCGACGGTAGGTCAGCGCCGGATTCGCCATCTAGCGGCGAAGATTACCGCCATCTCCCGAGAAAAACACACGCACTACACTCACGGGACTAATGACCGAAGAAGTTGACGCGCCCGGAAACACGAAAAAAGAATCAATCAATGCACAAGTGTGGAAGATCTGAGAGTATCGGCGCATCAATGTTTGTGTTGGACTGTCATCTGTAGGTGTGGGCGCGTCGGAACACAGTTTGCGTAATGCTTTGTTTGTGTGCGTGCGTGCTACGGGTAGTGTGAGCAAGCGCTTGTAAGCGTGCGCTTTTGTATGCAGGTGATGCGAGTCCACACGTGACCCGACAATGTGCAGGTCCCTGCCGTAGTGCTCGCGGGCCTGTGGGCGTGCAAGCACGTGTGCACACGTGTTTGTATGCTTACGGATTGATATGCACGTGTTTGAGTGCAGTGGAAACTCGTGCGTTGATATGTATCTGCGGTTGTGATTCTACAGGTAAATGCAATTGCATGAGTATGTTGCAGTATTTGACTTTATATTCGTACTTTCCTTTGCGCATGAACACGGATGCAGATATTTAACTGTAAGCTTGCGTAGTTCATGTAACCGTGTGTTTCATATGCGGTTCTTTCTGCTAGCGTTTGCCTGCGCATACATAACACGACATGCTTTTAGTGGGAAAATGTTATTGTGAAAGCGCTGTAGAAAAGGCGAATCGGCCTTTCCAGCCCATATAAACAAATCGGCACGCATACAAGCATCTCTTCATGGTCTCTTGCTTGCACATGCGCACTTACGATTGATTGATTGATTGTTTCGTGTTTCTGGGCGCGTCAACTGCTTTGGTCATTAGCCTCGTTAGTGTAGTGCATGTTATTTTTTCGGAAGATGGCGGTGATCATCCCCGGCTGGATGGCGAGATCCGGCGCCGACCACATCGACTAAATGGGGTTTGCCTCCAGACTCTCCCAAGCGGCCCGCCCTAGCAGGACAAGCTCTAGCTCCCCACCGGTCTCCGTAATAGGATAGTGTATGCACGTTAGAAAGTGGGGTTGTGTAAGGGAGGATAGCTCAAGGGAGAGAAAGGGCAGATCGCGCGCGGGCCGTGGCCCGTTTATGAAAATCTGCTCAGCATTCGCCTGGTTTGATCAGGGAAAAAACGGAACTACCGACCAGAGCAGCCGGCCGCTAGAATTCTCCTCGAGACAGCGACTGAATTCGACCTAGCTGAAAAGCTAGTGTCAAAAATCCTGGCGCGGTCAGGACTCGAACCTACGCACTTACGAGAGCTTGAACATGTGTGCAGGCGAAAACAAGGGTACGCCTCATATAGCAGGCCGTGCATTGATTCTTCTATGGATGAATATTCTAAAAAGTTGAGTTTTCCAGAGCGCCGAATCCCTAAAACTCTAATAGAAGGGCCAAAAAATGTCATTTTGTAGAATTCATCATTACCTATAATATTCAGATGGCCCTCACCGCCAAAGTGTCAGACCCCCTGCGTCTGCCCGTGACCGAGGTGTGATCGAAATTCAAATATTTTAGGGTATTTAATATTGTTTTTGTGGCCGGTAATAAATAAAATATTAAATCAATGTACTTGTCACACACCCTATGTATTTACGATTTCATTGCTGTAAGAATTCAGGAAGTATTTCGTAATATCAAAACTACTTAAAAGTTAAAGTCAAACAAAATAAATTGTAATAAACCTAAATAAATCATCAGCAATATTATCGACCTAGTGAAGCCTTTTTTAGAGCGTGAAGTGTCACGTCGGACAGCTAACATTCAATACTACCGCATCAGACACTCAGAATTTTTGGGACTTCGCAAGCCTTCTTGAAGTGTTCATTGCCATTAGGAGGGATGTAGATAGAAATACCCACGGGTTCACGTCGATAGACAGATTCGGAATATGTCTCGACACAGCTCACAGTTCTCACAGGTAGCGGATTCCAAAGCATTTGAAGAGAAAATAAACTGCGTCACTCAACGCGCCTGCAAATCGGCTCCTGTGACTGATTATCTAACAGTTTCTGCAGACTTAGTCAACTAATTATTTCTGCTCGAGTCGTGTCAGGTTAAAGTTAAAACACCTCTATTAAATATGAAAATAAGTCAATGAGTATGTGCCCTCAATTTCTATAAACGGTTGCAACAACAATACAAAATTTACATGGAGACCATTTTCGTACATAGGCACCATGCTTTTCAATGTACTTGGTTCATCATAGCACCAGCTTTGCGATACCCTCAGCTCTTAAAAGAGTTTTTCGATTGAAGAGCAAGCCATGTATCCACTACTTCCTCACCGTTAGGACTTAGGGAAATCTTCGGGTTCTTTAAGTGGACCGACGAGGTGGTAATTAGATGTGATAACAACGGAACTGTATCCAGAATTCTCTGACTCCTCGAAATACCTATTTTCATGAGCTTGGCCGGTAGGTGGATGCACGTTGTCTTGCACGAAAAGAATGTTTTTCGACAATTTATTTCGGCGTACTATTATGCAGAATCTGATTAACGTTCATGTGATCTGCAACTTCATCAATAGTCTCTCATCGATTATTCAGAATCAGGGCACGGCCTTGCACTATATTGGAATCAGCAACGGATGAGATTGAACATCTTTTTCTTTTCTGATTCTGTACGCTTTTTCAACTACTTTTGAATGGTTCAATCCACTAGTAAATTCTTTGATTAGAGTATATTCTTTGATATGTTATATTTTGATGTAAATGGAGAGTGGTGCAGCCATGATTATGTAGCAAAAATGCAAACAAACATTAAGTGGCAATGTTGAAACTGATATACGTAAACTCACCAATGTCACCTTAAGGCTGGCAAGTGCACAAAACTGTTCAGTCTACCAATAGTCGATTAGAACAAAACTGGTACATAATGACTTGCCCTACTGATTTTATACAATATCTAATTTACGCGTGAAATCATAAAAATGCTTTTTAGTGTATGAGTCTGTAAGACGCCATTCTAAAATTTCATTCAGAGCGCGACAACACTTCTCGGAACGCAGTCTTTAATGCTACACCCTTCCAGAAGCAAGCTGCAGCTCAATGTGGGTAGATGGACTAAGCCATGCAGAAGCTTTCTTCAGAGCAGATAGATTTCGGGCCGACAAGACCTCACAAGAATATCTGGCCCTTCCAGGTGCACGCTGCTTCCCAATGTAATTGACTGAACTAAGCCATGCAGAAGCCTTCTTCAGGGTAGAAAGATTTCGGGCCGACAAGACCTCACAAGAATATTTGGCCCTTCCAGAAGCACACTACAGCTCATTATATGGAGCTGAACAAAGCCATGCAGAGACCTTCTTCAATACGTAATTTCATTCACCAAGACCTCCAAAATATTGGTTCTTCCGAAGCGTGCCCACCTGCTGGCTGACAAAGCCATTCAGAGGCCTTCTTCGGGGCAGACAAGACCTGACTAGAATATTTGGCCCTTCCAGAAGCACGCCGCAGTCACGTGTGCGTGACTGAATCCAGCAATGCAGAAGCCTTCTTCATGGCAGAAAGGTATCGGGCAGACAAGACCTCAGAAGCATATCTGGCTATTCCAGAAGCCTGCCGCAGGCCAAACCAGAGCCTTTTATTTGGTCATTCCAGAAGCACGTCGCATTCCGATATGCGTGGATGAACTAAACCACACGGAGGCCTTCTTCAGGGCCTAATTTTACACAGAAAGGATCTCACAAGAATAATTCTTCCGGAAGCACGCCTCAGTCATATGCCTGGCTCAGTCATATGCGGATGCCTTCTTCAGGGCGTAATTGCGGCCAGAAAATACCTCACAAGAATATTTGACCCTTCCAGAGGCCCGCCGCAGCCCAATGTGCGTGGCTGAACTAAGCCATGCAGGAGGGCTTCTTTAGGGCGTAATTTCGGCCAGAAAATACCTCACAAGAATATTTGGCCCTTCCAGAGGCCCCCCGCAGCCCAATGTGCGTGGCTGAACTGTCATGCGGATGCCTTCTTCAGGTGTAATTTGGAGAAATACATCAAGAATTTTGCCTTCAGAGGCCGCCCGCCCAATGTGCGTGGCTGAACTAAACCATGCGGATGCCTTCTTCAGGTCGTAATTTCGGCCAGAAAATACCTCACAAGAATATTTGGCCCTTCCAGAGGCCCGCCGCTGCCCAATGTGCGTGGCTGAACTAAGCCATGCGGATGCCTTCTTCAGGTCGTAATTTCGGCCAGAAAATACCTCACAAGAATATTTGGCCCTTCCAGAGGCCCGCCGCAGCCCAATGTGCGTGGCTGAACTAAGCCATGCGGATGCCTTCTTCAGGTCGTAATTTCGGCCAGAAAATACCTCAAAAATATTTGACCCAGAGGCCGCCGCAGCCCAATGTGCGTGGCTGAACTAAAGAAGCGGATGCCTTCTTCAGGTCTAAATTTTGGCCAGAAAATACCTCACAGAATATTTGACCCTTCAGGGCCCGCCGCGCCCCAAAGTGCGTGGCCCTTTCAACCATGCGGATGCCTTCTTCAGGTCGTAATTTCGGCCAGAAAATACCTCACAAGAATATTTGACCCTTCCAGAGGCCCGCCGCAGCCCAATGTGCGTGGCTGAACTAAGCCATGCGGAGGGCTTCTTCAGGTCGTAATTTCGGCCAGAAAATACCTCACAAGAATATTTGACCCTTCCAGAGGCCCGCCGCAGCCCAATGTGTGCGTGGCTGAACTAAGCCATGCGGATGCCTTCTTCAGGGCCTAATTTCGGCCAGAAAGGACTTCAGAGGAATATTTGGCCCTTCCAGAGGCCCGCCGCTGCCCAATGTGCGTGGCTGAACTAAGCCATGCGGAGGGCCTCTTCAGGCCTAATTTCGGCCAGAAAGGACTTCAGGGGAATATTTGGCCCTTCCAGAAGCCCGCCGCTGCCCAATGTGCGGGGCTCGCGGGCGGCCCAGATATTAAAGTGGAGCGAGCGAGAGGGCGTTGCGCCCGGCGGCGTCGAGGGCGCGGGGCGGGGCGGGGTCCGCAGGGGGGGGGGAGGGGGAGGGGTGGAGAGGGGCGATGCGGGCGGAGGCATTGTGGGCGTGGTGGCCGTGGGAGCCCCCGAAGGCTGACGGAGGAGGATAATTTGGCGGAAGTAATTGCAGGCGGATGACACGGCGACGGCGCGGACGCTGCGAGGACGCCGCGAGGACTGAGAGAGAAGGGAGGCGGAGGGCGGGGTGAGGACGGGCGCCGTGCGGTTTACGCAGCATATTCAGCGATGTATGATGAAAACAGTGGCGCCGTTTCTGAGAATCCAGCACCGCCACTTCTGAGGATAATGGACCCGGATGTTAACGTTTATGATGGCGTTCTTCTGGATGTTTGCACAAAGCCATGTAAATGTTTCTTTCACATTGTGTAGAATATTCAACAAAAGTACAGTTACTTAAACTGAAATACGTTTCTTCCTTCGAAAACTAGTAGAGTGAGGCAGAATGCTTCAGAGAAAGGCAGTACGAAACGTGACGGGATTCTAATGAAGAAAATAAAGGAGACCAAGGATGGCAGTGAGAGATGGGAAATATTGAACGAAAATTAATTGGAGTTCAGGAAGGAGCGCATCGTGCACGAAATTATTTAACTTTTATACTTTTATAAAATTATAATAATTTTCAAATTTAATATTCAGTATTGATTTTCTTGTAAATGTAGGAAATATTCAAACATACATAATGTGGGGAAGGAAAATATAATGTACTGAAAGAATATGAGACTTTCTTCGAAGAGTTGGGCAAGCAAGGTTTTCGAGAACTGTGAATTACTAATAATCTGATACACATCACTACTTCAATCTATCAGAGCCATGTACAAGTCCATGAAGCAGTGAAACATGGGCATTTGCAAAGATAACGAAAATGGCGAATACAGGAGTTGAGTATACGTTTTGAAAGAAGCAACAGTTGCTATCAGTGACTCGAGGATAAGTATTTCTAAATTACAGTTTCTGCTTATGTAATGAAAAATATTGATTAGCCCAGATCGAGATTACATTTAACATTTATTAACATGTGTTAAAAAAATGGGAGTGACATTTTTCTAGTGTTCAGACGTAAACGTATATATAAGAAATAGCAAATAATTTGAGAGTTACATATCAAAGAAAAGACTGGTGTAATTTCGTCAACAGTGATTTTCATCAACAACTCATTGCGGAAGAGATATTCGCTAACGATTCATGAAGTCTTGTACATGAAAAAGATATATCAAATGCTTTATACCAAATTCTTTCAAATACCATTCCGAGAACTAGAGATAGAGGTAGTGATTGAGATAAATTTAAGGATGTCGCACAAACTTCGGCACGATACAAAACTGGTTAGCTCTATCAACTTCTTGTAAAACTGTGCATTTATCTAGTGGGTTCTGCATGAATGAGCTCTCTGTATCCATTGAATAAAGACATGACATCAATATCAGGTGAGGAGAGTAGAGGACAGAATATCAGACCCAAGTACAAAACCAAGAGAGAGTCAAGTGGGAGATGCCGGCCGTGCACCCAGCGGCGCTCCGCATGGCCAAGCATCACCGGCTCACCGCGTCGGCGGCTCACCTGGCGAGCATCGGCGGCGGCGGACGCCGCGTCGGCGCTGCCCGGGGCAACGCTGTTAATTAATTATATGCATACAGTTAATTGGGAGGGATTGACCGCGGAAGCGGTTTCAGCCGGGATTAAAGCGGTCGATTAGTCGGCCGGATCTGTCAGCGCGGCACGCCACGCCACGCCATGCTACGCCACGCTGGGGCGCAGCGCGGTGCAGCACGGCAGCGCAGAGCGGCGCAACGTGTACCAGAGCGGCGACTCAGGGCGGCGAATGCCGCAGAGCGATGGATGCTCGTGGAGGGCGATGGAAGGTAGTGGAAGGCGATTGAGGGCGGTTGAGGGTGGTGAAGGATGGGTGAAGGGTGGGTGAAGAGTGGGTGAAGGGTGGGCGAAGGGTGGGTGGGGGGTGAAGGGTGGCTGAAGGGGTAGGGCGGGTGAAGGGCGGAAGGGGTGAAGGGCGGGCGAAGGGCGGGCGAAGGGCGGGCGAAGGGCGGGCGAAGGGCGGGCGAAGGGCGGGCGAAGGCGGGTGAAGGGCGGGTGAAGGGCGGGTGAAGGGCGGGGAAGGCGGGGAAGGACGGGTGAAGGACGGGTGGAGGGCGGTGGGGGACGGTGGAGGGCAGTGGTGGGCGGTGAAGTGCGGTCACGCATGAAGCTAGGCCCTGCGGCCCTGCGCTTGTGTTGTAGTAACGCCGTCGCTCCGCGTCGATGCTTCGTTCCTCCCAGGTGGCGCTGCGTGGCCTCACCTACTACCCCCAGACTCAGAGGGCAAACTGAACGACCGCCGCCATTAAAATGACACTAAACCCTTACCATTCGTGAGGATTAGGAGCCCAAAAATCATCAGGAATACTCTAATGTTGAGTCTATCTTTTAAAGGAGAAAGATGGGTTTGGTTTGTGGAAATTGGAAACGCGTTTAGAAAAAAAAAATTAGTGTTGCCATTTTCATACAAGCACATATTTTCTCCCATTATTTGTAACGGATACGTAATATATACTACATGAATCTGCATACGTGTTTCCTACTGGCAAAAACGTTTTCTACGAGGTGGGATTCAAACTCTGGGCCTTCAGACAGAGGACAGCCACAGAGTTAGACTGCCATTCACGTTACTCCTACAGCACATTTCTCAGAAGTAAACCCAACCTTCGTAATTCTTTAACGAAACTTTGCAGTTAAAAAAACAAATCCGCTATTCATATTTAAATTATTTCAAGATCTAATTTTAAAGTATAGATTTCATTAAATAATGCTCTATCATCAATATGGTATCGTTGCAGTGATAATTATGTTTTACAATTTTCGAAAACATAGACAGTTTGCCAAAAATGAGTATGCATCATTTTCAGCGAAGTTTGTGTGCAAACGGACCTTTGCTATCTGCGATGAAAAATTTAAGGAAAACATTGGAAGCCGTTTTTGATAATTAATAAAAAAAATTAAAAGGAAAACAACAAATGGGGTATTCTTTTGAAAAAACTGTTAATGACTTTATTTACAGATTTGGTTTTTTAAAACATTTTCATATGACAAAATAACATCTATCATTAATATTGTATTTTGCAGTGCTGTTTTTTGCACAATTCTAAAATACAGTGCTTGCCGAAAATGAAACGCTATTCTTCTAATTCTCTGTGCGAGGAAAAATATCGACCAGTTTTTGAGAAAGTAATTGTTTAAAAATCCTTATTTTTCACGCAAAATTACGCGAAAACAACCCGTATGTTGGAAAAATGTACTTATTTCTTTAAGGAACTGTTTTTGGGGACATTTCCATAAGAAAAAATGCAGTTAAAAAAACATTCTATATTGTAGTTCTAGGATGACGCCGAAAGCATTTTCATGGATTGCAATTTTTGAGAATTTAAATATTTCAACGTAAATGAGACCTGCATAATTTTTAAGCGGTCTTCGCGCTAACGTAAGAGAAAGTTTAATAATAAAAATTTCAGAGTTCTTGGAGAAATGTTGTATATTTTGTTAAGGCTTGCACAGTTCCCCCAAAATCAACCTTTTCGTTTTCCATTTGCAGGCCCTTGAGAACGTTTAGATTGATAGAGTATCATTTTTAAGAAATCGTCTGAACGGTTTAGTAAAAAAGATGGACCACACGTCGATTGTCGTCAACCAAGTTTTCGACGACCCACAAAACGTTGATTCTGACGTGACAATGTGTTAAAGGAAGTAATTTAGAAAGTATGTTCTAGGAATTAACAGAGCAACAAACTTTATGCACTTTTTCAATTCCAGGGACCCGCAATAAGAAATTTTCTCCCAAAGATCGCTGATTTTTGCCAGAATCTGTATTACAATACTCTGTTTTTCTACGTAAGTAGTCATCAAGGCAAGAAAGTTAAAAATTATCATACAACAATCGCTGCAGTGTTGAGTAAGTAAGTACTACAATACATATATTTCACAATTAACATCCCCAAAGAAGAAATAAAACAAACAAACAATAATTTAAAGTTTTTTCAATGTTGAAAGTGATTGGATACACTGGATTTTGTTAGTTTTGTTTGATTCAATGACCTCTTTGCCTTAAAAATATGCAAATAAGAAGAGTTCCTGTTTCTTAAATTTTGATGTCCTCTTCATGTTCGGATTTCATTCGAATTCTCTTTTCACCACGTCTTGTGCCACCAGAATGTATGGAATGTTATTAACAGTTTTTGCATCGACGTTGTTCAAGGTCGCAGTTCCTTCTGTTATTTATTCATCAACGCATTCCAGGTTTTTTCACTGATAATCCTTATCTCCGTTTCAGGGAGGTCATTATCATGAAAGTAGTAAAGATCCTGAATATCTTTTCTGTCACAGTCCTCACCTCCAATGTCAAAGAACTGAATTGAATTACTTCACAACAGTATTATTTTACTACTCTGAGTTGAAATTCCGATTCGATATTTTTGAAGATGTTCCCAGGATCTCAAGCCTGACCTCCCGTTTGGCAGACCTACTTCCGATTTCTTCACGACTCGTTGATTTTTACTTTTTCGACTCTATTTCGTGAGAAGAAAAAGTATTGTAGTCGTGCGTCGGAAAACGGCTATTTTGACAGAAAAACTATTATTGGGGAAAAAAAGTGGATACATTTGTTCCTATGTACACTCAAGTGGCAAATAACATTGAATAGCAATACGAAAAAATAGATGTCCGAAGTATCGTGTACAAAATATATAAATGTGCAGTGCATTGACCGAGTTTTCATTTCTACTCAAGTGATTCATGTGAATAGGTTTCTAACGGGAATATGGCCGCACGAGGCTAATTAACAGACTTTGAAAGCAGAATGGTTATTGGACCTAGGCACATGGAACCTTCCATTTCGTAAATCGTTAAGGATTTCAAAATTCCAAGATCCACAGTGCTGAGTGTGACGACAATATCTAATTTCAGACATAAGGACATTCTTACCAAGGATAACCCAGTGGCCGGTGGCCGTCACTTAATGGCTGAGAGCAGCGGTATTTGTGCAGAGTTGTCAGTGCTAACTGACATGCAACATTGAGTGAAATAACCGCAGAAATCAATGTGGGAGTACGGCGAACGTGTTCGTTAAGACACTGCGGTGCAATTTCGCTTTAATGGGCTATGGCATCTATTTATTTATTTATTTTATTTTACGTCAAAAAACAGTTAAAAACTGCGTATGACGCGTCTAAAGACCGACTCGAGTGCCTTTGCTAACAGCACAGATAACTCGTGGAATGCCTCTCCAGGATTTGACCCCATATCGACTGGACCCTGTACGACTGGAAAATCCTGACTTGGTCTGATGAGTCCCAATTACAGTTGATAAGCGCTATGGTTCAAATGTGGCATGAAGCCATGGACCCAAGTTTTCAACAAGGTTTTGTGCAGGCTGGTGATAGCTCCAGAATGGAGTGGGCTCTTTTTACATGGATTTGACTGAGTCCTTTGCGCCAACTAAACCGATCATCTACTGTAAATGCTTATGATGGGAGATTGGAGACCATTTGCAGCCATCCATGGACTTCATGTTTCCAAACAACGTGAAATTTTTATGGATGACAGCGCGCCATGCCACCCGGCCATGATTGGAGGCGATTGGATTGAAGAGCGAATTCGAGCGAATGATTTGCCCACACAGATCGCCCGACATGAATCAAATCGAGGATTTATGGTACGTAACCAAGAGGTCAGTACGTGCTCAAAATCGTGCGCGGTCAACTTTTGCAATTGTGGACGTCTGTAAAGGCAGCAGAGTTCAATATTTCTCCAGGGGACTTCCAACGACTTTTTAAGTCCATACCACGTAGAGTTGCTTAACTTAGCCGGGCAAAGGGAGGTCCGCAACAATTTTAGGAGGCATTCCAAGAGTTTTTTTTACCTCAATATATATAGTCAATTACTTCCTATGGATTCTTGGCTGTTCGGGATGAACCGCAACAAGATGGCCGAAATCTCAGCTCCAACGACTGAGACGCGGCTCATCCCGGACATCCAAGAATCGAATGACTCCTGCTGCGGCAGCCTACGAATCCAATTACTTCCTTCCTCTTACACATTGTGTTGTCAAAATGCATGATTTGTGGTCGATTGACGACAAAACGTCTGTGGTCAACGCTAGCACCAAAACCAATATGGCGATTTTCTCCAAAATTGATATTCCCTGATCAATCTAAGTGAACTCAAAGCCCTGCGAGTTTGAAACGGAGATTTTGATTTTGGGGGATACTATACATAAAATTTCAAAACTTTCTCATGAATGGCGCTAAATGTTTTGTTTAAACTTTCTCATGAAATAGCGCAGAGAACGCTAAAGAAATTGGGGAAAAAATTCCGTTAAAATTCCTAATTTTTAGAAAATTGCAGAAGTTCAAGATTTTTTTTTCATGGTCTTTCTAAAACTGCGTTGTTGATGATAGAGATTTGTTTTAATAAAATATATTGCTCAAAAACAGATCTTGATATAATATCATGTAGAGTTATTTGAAAACATGAATAGTTTTCGTTTAATTTTGTGCGAAATATTGACAAATTTCAATTTTTTAAATCAATTATTTTCTAAAAAAAACAAACAAAAAAAAACAACTTTTTTCTTTGAAATTTCTCTGCGTATGTATCGAAAGACGGTAAAAATGTTGATGCTAGTCTTATTTTCGGCGAACTCTATATTTTTAAAAATTGTAGAAAGTCAGCATTCCGAAACTGCAATAATAAAGATTGTGGATTATTATATATTGCATGAAAGAAAATATGTTCTAAAAATGAGATCTTTAAAATTGCTCATTTTTAAATTCACAAATTTTGAAACAAATAGTAGTTTTGGTGTAATAGTAAATAGCGTTGTTGGTGAAACAAATAGTAGTTTTAGTGGGGCCACATGAGCAGTAATCTTGAAACGTTTAAAGTACGTGTCAATAATTTACGGTTTTAGTCTGCGTCTGCTCTATAGTTTTGTTTAGAAGATGCCTAGGTATTGTGGATTTAAATCTTTATAATACATAAAAAGGTAAGCAATTCTAGGTTTTGCGAACTCTGGGAAATGGCCCAATTTGGAAAAAGTGAATTATTCGTAATTGATTGATTGGTGATTCCAGACGGGTCAACTGATAAGCTTTTTGGTTTGGGGGGGGCACCCCTACCCGGAGGTTGATTGATAGATTGATTTTCGTGTTTCCGTACGCGTCAACTGATTTGGCAATTATTCCCGTTAGTGTAGTGCATGTTTTTCTCGGAAGATGGCGGTGATCATCCCCCGTTGGATGGTGAGATCCGGCGCCGACCTACCGTTGGCTAGCGGGGTTTCCCCCTAACCAGGACTCTCTCACCAGCGGGGCACCACCCCAGTCGGGACAAGCCTTAAGGTCCCGGCCGGTCTCCCGGAGTATTTGGTAGTGTAGTGCATGTTAGTGTAAGTGTGTGTGTAAGGGGAGAGGATTGGACAAGGAAGAGGGAGGACAGATCGCGGCCCGTTTGGCAGGGTAGTGCTCCGGCATTCGTAAGGTGTTGATCGGAGAAACCACGGAAAACTACCGATCAGAGCAGCCGGCCGCTAGAATTCTCCTCCACACAGCGACAGAATTCGACCTATCTGGAAAGCTAGTGTCGAAAATCCTGCCGCCGTCAGGACTCGAACCTAGGACCTGCTGGTCAGAGGCGCAGAGTGACATCGGTTGATGTACTGAGCTACCGCTCCCGGTGCTACCCGGAGGCTTGCGGGGTTTTCCTCTCCAGGTATCTCCTACCAGTGGGAGACCCACCCAGCTGGGACAAGCTCTAATCTCCCGACGGTTCTTCCGGCATGTGTGGTAGTGTGGTGCGTGTAAGTACGCGAGTGTAAGGGTGAGGATAGGACAAGGAAGATGCAGGAAAGATCGCGCGTGGCCCATGGTCCGTTTGATGTTCCGGTTTTGGCCTGTGTTGATCGGAGAAATCAGAGGAAACTAACCAATCTCAGAGGCGCTGCCCTGATGCCCGCAAACGATGCCCTGAGTCACCTAAGTCGGTTTAAACACATCAGAGTATGTGGACATTTTGACGATTTGCTAGAAAAAATACAATATTTTTGAGCAGCATTTCAAATGTTGATTTTTCCAGGAGAAATAATCATTTTATCTCGTCTTAATACACCGCATTATTACAGGTAAACAGCGCTGAAATAAAAAATAAGATAAAAAAGTCAATGTTGTTGCTTTTTTATCAAGAATCGTGTTTTGTGAGGAGAACATGCAGTCCTTAAATGTAGTAAGTGATTGTTCGGAAATGAGGTACAGTTATGGATGATGGAACGTGCTGAAAATTGAATATTAATATTGAAATGCATTGATTGATTATTTCCCGGCGCCTGAACTGCTATGGTAATTTGTTCCGTATGGTTAAATGTCCCGGAAAGTAACGGTGTCCTTCATTCGCAGGATAGTGAGAAACAGCGCCAACCTACAGGTACCAGGGTTATCCTCCGCATCTCTGCCAGGGAGACAATGTCCCAGCCGAGGCAAGATCTAAGCTCCTGACTGGTCTTCCGGTATGTGTTTAGTGTACTGCATGAAATATTAAGTGGGCGTAAGTAAGGAATCAGGAAAAGGTAAGGACAAGAAAAGAAATATCGCGTGCAATTCATGACCTGTTTATTAAGGTATTGCTTCGGCATTTGCCTGGTATTGATGCGAGAAATAAAAGAAATCTACCAATCAGTGGTCA
Organism: Teleogryllus oceanicus; assembly: GCA_964035755.1. Classification (NCBI taxonomy): domain Eukaryota; kingdom Metazoa; phylum Arthropoda; class Insecta; order Orthoptera; family Gryllidae; genus Teleogryllus; species Teleogryllus oceanicus. Next base: position 52,805,438 of record CAXIVR010000004.1, read on the forward strand.
TTCATCTCTGGTCAGTGGCTTAATTCGTCTTTGCAAACTAGTATCAAAATTACGCTTTCCCCGGGATTTGAACTCTAGAAGGTGCCGGTCCGAGACGATGCAGACACATTGGCAATGAGTCAACTCAGCTAGTATCGAAATGGACAAATATATCTTTCTATAAAAGTTACGTCTGTTCAAAATGCACCACCACTTTTTAATACATTTACGAAAATAAAGTAATTCCAAGCCGAACAACGGAAAATTTTGGACTGTGAAATTTATTTTGAAATGAAACAATTTTTCTCATGTTCTCCATTTTTTTTCTACAAGACTATTACCTGACAAAAATTATATCCTACTTTCTCGTAAGCATAATGTATTTTTTTGACAAAATACACTTCTACTACAAACTTTGCCAATGCTTAGTAATTAAAGCGGAAATACAATAAGTATTCAAACACATTCTTAACCATCTTCTTTGTTAGCAAATTTAAACTTCGAAAGAAATGACTTCTGACTACTGAAAACTTCTACGTATTTATTAAAGGATATTTCAGAATCGTATGGTCTATATTTCTGAATTACTGAATGCGAACATTTCTACAAATCAATACAGGAATTACTTTCTTTTAATGAAACGTGTGTCAAAAATGTAACATAAATCATCTTTAAGGACACGGTTTTATTCGCTGATTTACTTTACAAAATTACTTCAACAAAATAAATTTATGGTAGGTGAAATAAATGGTGAATTCCATTAAACAATTTATTTTAAACAATAATATTGTTGAAATTTTATGTGAAACAATATTTATTGCTGCTTTAAAATCCTAGATGTACCGTAAATTTGGGCATAGTAGAATTAAATATTATAATGCAACAAAAACGTGTCATTGCGATAAATAATGTTATTTTTGTAAATTTAAAATGCATTGAATTACCGTCTTTTTGATAATGAAACATACAAGTAGAGGAAAGGGCAGAGAAAAATATTTGGCTTCAAACAAAAACTATTATCCATGTCAACATAGTTTCTACTTCATCGCAAATTCCAGAAATATTGCATCATTACGTTGGATTTTAGAGTTCCATTTGTTGCGAGGCGCATCCACAGAAGCTGAGGCCCTCTGCGTAGCTGCTTCACTTGCGACCCGGGATCGCAGCCTCGGAGGTCACGTTTTATTGCTTCCAATGGTCGCATGCAACTTTTAACACCGCGTTTCTCTGCAGAGGCAATCGCTCGCGGCGCGCCACCACTGGCCTTTCTATGCCCGCCACCGGGTTCGTTGAGACGCTGCCAGATGGCGTTGGTTGTTCTACATCTCGCTCACCCTCAGGGTTTGCTGGTGGAGCTGTGACTTCTATGACGGGGTGAACGGACGAGCACTGATTTACATACGTCGTTGTACGCGAATGGATTTGCGTGAGAGATAAGAATTGGGCTTTTATTCAGTAGACGAAGGGACGAGAGGGTGGCTTCGTGAAAGTTCTCCCGAAGAATCACGCAAATTTTTAAGTAATCGAAAGGCACAACTTAAGAGAGGGAGAAATGACACATGGCTATTGTGCAAGCTATACTTACTACTACGTACTGTGCAAGCTTTAACAATCGCAAGAGTCCTCAGTACTTCACATTCATTTTTCAATGTATTTGTGGTGTTCTCTATTTTAGTGAATACACAAGTGTAAATATAGACATAGAATTCATAAGCGTAAAGGACGCTTAAAAGAAAGGTGGATGCTCTTTGATATCCCTCATTTTTCGGAAATTGCAAATGAGGAATTTTTTGGGGGCGTCTTCTTGCGACTATAGTAATAAAGATAAATATTTTCCCCTGATCTTCACAGACAGATCTGAAAAAGGATGTGCTTTTTTTCTTTAAATTTTCTCTTCAAATGCATTAAGGGACGGTGAAAATTACGGTGCTAATCCCATTTTTCGGGAACTCAGTTTTTTTTCAAATCGCAAAATTTTAACATTTGAAAACTACAAAATTGAGGATATTTGAAGAAACAAGATTTACCTGTGACAGAGTCTGTTGTAAGAATTCAGCTCTTTAAAAATGGCAATGAACAATTAAAAAAAGAGGTTTTCGCGTGATTTGTGTTTTAAAATTTATGCTATTTCTTAAAAAAAATTATTTTCTCAAAAATCGCTTAAATTTTTTTCTTTGCTTTTTTTACGGACAGAAGAAGGGACATATAAAGAATAGCATGGGTCTCATTTTCGTTGAATTCTCTAAATTTTTGAAAATTGAAAAATTTTCAAAAATAAAGGGGGAATGTATGTGCTGTCTGTAGTACCATTAGTTTAGTTTTAATGCCAATTAAGCCCAAAATGAGAATCTTTTTCGAGAAGGATAATTCCCGGAGGTAGGGCGGCTGATTCCCCGTTTTGGCCTTAATTGTCATTACAACTAAAAAACAATAAATTTCCGTCCGTAAGTCCCGTCCACAGAAACAATAAAAGCCGTCCGTAGTTCACTTCGTATTGCTGTCTAGCGGAGTATGTTACCCGTGCATCCAACTCCCGCGAGGGAGGTGCTGGGACCGCCATGAATAGTAGTCACGTGCAGCCCACACACGCACAAGACCATGGCCATTGTCGATACTGGAGGGAGATCTTCAATTGTTGTTGTAGTTGTTGTTATTATTATTATTATTATTATTATTATTATTATTATTATTATTATTATTATTATTATTATTATAACTATTATTTCAACTCTGTCATAATACCCAATAATTATATGTTAGTGATGCTAAAATTTAATACAAGCTACATATATATTGGCTAAATTAGATTTTTTTTAAACATTCATTGATCGCGTTCACTGAACTTCACTGTACTGCACTGCATTACACTACACTGTTTTGCTTTGAATTACACTGACCAGCACTTCACCGCATTTCATAGCACTTACTGATTTACTGTCTATTACTCTCATCTTGTTCAAACTTATTTCTAAAACTTTGGACACTTAGAGGAAAAACTTTGAAAATTTGCGGCGGGTAAACTGTTCCAATCTCTAATTGTTCTGTTACAAAAGGAAAATTTCCCAATTTATGTTATTTAAAAATTGTAATATAAGTGCTTTTGTTATCATTGATGCAATAAATGTCTAATTGCATTTGTTATTATATAACTGTTTCTTCTAAAACGAAAATCCTTATTATACAACTTTCGTAGCTCGAGATGGGTTCGAAATGAAAGTGAAGAAAACTCTCCCTTGTGTCCTCTACCTCTGGCACCCCTGCAGATTATCTTTTAGACAGATTTATTGCATCTTCTTCTTTTCTCCGTTTGCGAATAATTAAAGCCCACAATAGCCTTTCTTCTGCTGTAGCAACTCGAAAACGCCTGCAAATGCAGACAATAATGAAAATAAACACCTAGCGCAAGAAATTACATTTAAATTTACGATACAACCCGCGGGTAATTAACAAAACTTAGAAAAACGCTTTCTCGTTGTAATTAACATATCCGAATTACACCTATAATCACTACCGCCGCCGACGCCGCGCCGGCGCGCTGTACAAGCGAGGGCGACAGTTTTAAGTGAGGCGACGCGACGTGTCGCGAGGGGAGGGGGGCGGTGCCAGAGGGAGGGGGGAACGCGGTGAGAAGGGTAGCCAAACACTGGGCCGAAACACAAGCGAAAATAATAAAAAAAGTCAAATAACGTACTTGCATTTTGACGAAATGATTTTGTTGTTTGATAACGGCAACGTCGATCTTACGATCTGCTCAGGTCTATGTTGTGCAAGACAAATATTAATAGTCCATATTAACAGCACATGACGATCATTCTCTATTTCATTCCTTGATTTCTATAATAGACACACATACTCACCACACCGGTAGAAGATTGTAACGGCAACGTGAGGATTTAATGCAAAGTGCTCTTAACAATTGCAGGTTCGATTCTGGGCAAGTGCGTTCCCGCTTACGCTGCTGGGGATTCGAATCCCGACAGTGGTAGAATTTTTGACTCTACAGTGCGATTTTTCTCATCGTGCATCTGGCAAATATCAGCTGTGCACGGTTTCATCCAATCAGGAACTTGAACGTCACCACAGTGACGTCACTGTAGTAACATATAAGCTCCGGAATGGATGCAACCGTCAACAGCTGATATCTATCAGACGCACGGTTAGAAACATCGCACTATAGCTACATAGACGGGACGAATTCAACTGCTGTCTGGAGGAGAATTCTAGCAGCCGGCTGCTCTGGTTAGTAATTTTCCGTGTTTTTATCCGATCAACACCAGGCGAATGCCGGGACAGTTCCCTAACAAACGGGCCAAGAACCTAGAGCGATCTTCCTGTTCCCTTTCTTGTCCCATTATCACCCCTTACTTACACACACACACACACACACATCCAGCGGGGAAGATCACCGCCACCTCCCTCACAAGCTTCCCATCGCCACCGCATCGCACCGCCTCCTCGGCAATAAGCCACGGACAGCGCTTAACATTCCCTTTCTTTTGCGTCCATTTCCTCCAATCCCGGCATGCTGCTGTGGGAGGAACGCCCCTGTAACATACCTCTTCACAACTGCCTACCCCGGTGGGGAAAAAGCCACTTATTAAACGAATTGAATAAGCACATTTTCACGTGTTTTGGTTATCATTCCATTCCATTTCCGTGAATTTATGTGGTATGAAAATAAGAGTTGTAATAACTTCAAGTGATCGCTGGATTGACTTAATTTTTAATAATCACTAAGAAAATTTAAATATCCCATTTTACATACGTTTCAAACGTAATAAGTGCGGATGTCTAGAGAATTTAAAGCTTACCGAAATAAAAACTTCCCTTATTCACTTACGCTTTGTCTTGCTCTAAATGCATAACTGGAAATCACATTAAATTCCCGAGAGCGATTTACGTGTGAATTGGCCCACTGCGTGCCCGCCGTGAGATTAAATGTACCCTTTTCCTCGGGGGAGGCCGCGCGTCGGATAATAAGTTGGGGTGATGGGGCGGGGGCGTGGCGCGGCGACGACAACTGAGGCCGGCGCGCAAGGGCGAGGTGAGGAGGGGAACGCTGGCGATGGGGAAAGGAGAAAGAGGGGGAGGGCACTCGGTCGTCCACCCTTCCAGACATGTTCTTTTAGCGCGATCTTCATCAGATGCTAATTGAACTGCTGCCTGATACTTTCAAGGGTGCATTGATTGATTGATTGATAGATTGATTAGAGATTCCAGGCGCGGCAACTGCGAAGGTCATTAGTCCCGTAATTCCAGTGCATGTTTTTATATCGAGAGGTGGCGGTGAACTTCGCTGGATGGTGAGATCCGGCACCCACCCACCTGTCGATTTGGGGGGGGGGTTCCATATCCAAGAATCTCCCACAAGCGGGGCACCATCCAGTCACGACAAGTTCTAATCTCCGGATTGGTCTCCCGATATGTGTAGTAGTGTAGTGCGTGTATGATAAGTGTGTGTAAGTATGGGTGAGGATAGGAAAAGGAAGGGAAAGGAAATATCGCGCGCGGTTCGTGGCCCGTTTATTAGGGTACTGCTCCAGCATTCGCCTGATGTGTTTATTGGAGAAATCTTGGAAAACTCCCGATCAGAGCAGCCGGCCGGTAGAATTCTCTCCAGACAGCGACTGAATTCCATCTTGCTACCTAGTGTCGAAAATCCCCGCAATCGAGACCACCTAGATTCGAGTGGGGACTCGCTCCTAGGACCTCCGGTCAGAGGCACTGCAATGACATCAGTTGATATCCTGAGCCATCTCTCCCGGTTTTATGTTGCTATGCTAACGTTTTCATGTACTACTGTATAGTTATGTTTTTCTTATCGTTTCCACTGTCACTTCATCTTTTCCTTCATCTTTGGCTTGACCATTCATTATTCATTCAGAAGCTATTTTAGCCCATTCGTTATTCTATATTTTTAATATTAACATATTATTGTTTTTCATTATTTGTCTTCAAAATTCGATCAGAAGGGTGATCGTGAGAGTGATGAGAGAGATTCATTCAGTCATGAGTCAAAGAATCCACGAGTGAAATAAGAGGGGCTCAGAGCAAAAATCAGATGGCAATGTCACAAAATGGAGAAAAAGCGCCCTCAAGTTATAGTGTGAATTCGAAATTAGGTACGTTTTCTCTAACAAAAAGAGTGTATTGTTTTTATTACGATACGCTTGAAGAGTAGTATGAAGTATGAACTATGTAATCAAAGTCAAAATACTTACCTAATATTTTCCATTACGTTTTACATTCTCGCCATACTACGTACTTACATTGTAAATATTAAGTATTGTAATGCTGCGATGAAAATTAGCAATTTTTTCACATAAAAGCTAGTTTTATTTGGCCCTGGTAACAAAGAATGGATAAATGGTATTCTTGTACAGGCAGTAAATGACTTTCCCTAACACGAATTTTAGTCGGAATACACATTATGATGGTTCTGATAGCGAATCTGGACTAGTAATGTTACAACACATACTTTCTCACATTATTTTTAAGGTTACACTATTACTTCTACATGAAACTGCAAATGGAAAACAAAGAAACTGCAAATGCCAGTGTCAAGTTGCATCGCTTCGTTTCAATGACACTTCTCCCGCAGACCAATTCACGAAGTTTGCCAACGTCACCTCAAATGCCATCTGGGAGTTCCAACTGCAACTACCTAAATTTGGAATCTAGGATATTAAGAATAGTAAGAATGTAAGAATAAAAATAAAGAAAAATAAGTTAAATAGGGTGAAATGGCTTAGAGCAAGAATTATTGCCAATGGAAATCATTTCGATAATTGCAGGGTCGGCAGTCCGCACTCTTCGCGCACACGCGTGGGTTTAAAGTACTACGAAGAACCGCTAGATCCCGACACTATCACATCGGCATGCTATGTGACCGCCATTGCTGAACGAGTAGCACTGCTTATCGGTTGCAGATGCAGGCGTCGCGACGGCTTGTCACCGTTCCATGTGTTCGTTGCATAGGCTAAGAAATGAGTATTACAGCTTCCTCAGCCTGCACTCAGAAATGAGTGTTAGAAGTCAGTGTGTTACCATATGCGGGGGCGGGGCCCGCGCGGCGTTCAGTGTGTTCTTGCGTAAGTTCCGAAATGAGTATTATGGCTTCCTCATCCACCGTTCAGAAATAAGTGTTATTAATTATCGAAACCGAAAGGAAAAGACAGAAGTTAATGTTGCAGCACCAACGCTGTCTGGTGCCAAGGAGACTTGAAAGCAAGACGATTGAACCCATTTCGTACACAACCCAACGTTGCTCCCACTGAGCCCGCGGGCGCATCTGCGACCTTTTGGGGGGGGGGGCGCGGAGGTCTGTGTGTTCCTAGCGTAAGCTCAGAAATTTGTATTACAGCTTCCTCAGCCTGCGTTCAGAATGAGTATTAATAATTATCATAACCGAAACGAAAAGACATAAGTTAATGTTCCAGCACCAACGCTGTCTGGTGCCATGGGCACTGGAAAGCAAGACGATCGAACCCTTTTCGTACACAACCCAACGGTGCTCCCCTTACCCAGAGGTCGCATCTGCGACCATATGCGGGGGCGGGGCCCGCGCGGCGTTGCGCGCGCTCTGACGGAGGCCGAAGGAGAGGAAGGATGCGCGCGCGCTGTGGCAAAATATTTCACGGCTGATTTACAGCGCCGGCCGCAGCCTCTAAATCTGGCGGCCGCACGGCGCCATTGTATTTCATCCTATGTCGGAGCGCGGCCGCGCTTTCATTTGTCACCGGCCGCCGTGCAACACATGGCCATTATGGGGCGGCGGTGGCGGCTGCGCTAAGAGGGGGATGGCGGAGACGGAAGGGAGGGGAGAGCAGCTGAGGAGGTGGTGGGGGAAGTACTCTGGTAAAAGAGTGTCTCGATACGGACGATGTGTAGGATACACTGAGATGTTTAGTGCAGAAGTTGTTCGAAAATGCCTTCCGGTCTTTGCGGTGCGGCAGAATGCGATAAGTTGTGTGCGTGATGTGCTTTCGCGAATGCATATGTCTGTCTGTGACAAATTTCGATACGTACTATTAGAGGTCATCACTACGTCCCGGATTTTAAAGATCTAAAAATCAGCAAAATATATAAGCATTTATAACGTAAAACCTATATAAATATGACCTTAAACAATAAAATATGACATTATACAAGTTTATGTTTTAAAAATTTGTGTTGAATTTTTAGGTATAACAAATACAAAATTCATTCAAAAATAGATTTTGAGTACGGTAAATACGGTTTGCAGTCTTTGGAACTAACTTGTATTTGAAAAAAAAATGCTTGTGTCTATAAAGCAAATCAAGTACAGTACAATAAAACTCATAAAACAAAATATCTTGCTTTAGTACTGCATCATTCTTGTTTAATGTTTTCTAATTTCCTCGCAGGCTTCAGTTTCTATAGAATTGCATTGGATCACAAGCTGAATTTTCAGGTTTTCCATCTTAAAAGACCTACGGTTTTGGCTGAGGATAGTTTAGTATCTAGGAAAGCTCCTCTCCACATCACATGACGTCACGGGAGCGTATTTGAAGGCTGCGATGTCACTGCAGGGCAGCTTTGGTTAATTGTTTTCAAATGTTGCGGCATTTCCAGAAATTATATCGCCAATTGTAGAATATCCGGGATTTCGCTGAAGAACACTCAGCAATTTGTTGTGCACTTTTTCAGTCACATGACCAAAAGCTTGCCCCAACTCACTTCGTTCAAATTTACTTACGTTTCAAATAATCCTTTGTGGTATAATTTTTTAGTTTATTGGTGGAATATCACCTGATTCATTGTCATGCGAGACTTTTACTAAAAACGGTCCTTAAAATATGACAAATACATGCATTTATGGCAAAATATGGCCAAAATATGACCTTTTACTAAAAACGGTGTGAATATGACTTTATATGCACGGTAAAATACGTTTTTCTAATCGACAATACCTGGATTCGTGCATAAACTGTTTTAAAATTCACCGAAGGTTAAAAAAAAATGTCTTGTCATTAAAATCCGGGCCCTAGTCATCACATCGGCCGCTATCTTGGGGAGCTTTTCTTGTACCATAGTGATGACCCTAGTGAAATGGCTAAGTGACGCGATTAGTGCTGTGAATGCGCGACGCAGACTATTATATAATTCCATCCACACTTATTTGAGCTAGACCCCTAAAGTGTGACACTTAACCTCGTTCATGCGCACAATATCGTGCAGCAATAACATGTTGCGATCGTTATGTTGACAATAGATTTAATTTATATTTTCTATCGTACGATTCTTGGAAAAGCCAGAACAACATTTTTTGATAACTTGAAAATGATGGTAAGTTAGAAATTTCTTTTTGCAGAAATGGAAAAATTGTGGGTAAAAGAAAACAAACGTTGCGGACCCGAAATCAATTTTGAATTACATCGTCCGTACCTGAATATGTCTTTACGTAAGATGTGGAAAATCTCAGTTATTAAGGAGGTTATGATACTGACATTTATATCTAAACCAATATAATTCTAAATGGATTTTAGCGTTCAAAATATATTCTTAAGTAGAACACCAGTATTTTAGCATGCCTCAATTGTTTCAACGAGTTTCACATTCATAAATCTCTTTCAGAGTATGTGAAACGCCTATTCGTTTGTGCTCAATATCGAATATGGCAGCAAATTCATAGCAAAACGCGCCAGAGCGGTGTCACAGGGCCGGGCGCCGAACTTCGGACGCAAAGTCAAAGAAATCTAGCGAAGTCAGGCAGACGAGCAAACAGAGCAGCCTCTAAGTGGAAGTGAAATCCGAGATGCCATAATAGCATCAGGCGGTGAAAGGGAATTTTCTTCCTCTTAGTCTTTGAATGTAGATGAAGTCATGAGAAAATACTGAGTGGTAGGCAGCACGAGTGACGAACAATTTCAAAATTATCAATGTGTGCAGATCAGAAATTGAAAACTTATTACATTTTGGGAAAATCATCAAAGTTAATAAAAAGAGAAGTTGTACTGCAAGAAACAATAATTTTGAATAATATAATTTCACGCATGAACGGCGGTTGAAATGTTGGGAATTCACCGTGGAAAATGCACGCACGTTTCGAACAGTGTAATATCTGCTTGCGAAAATTGGTGTGACGAAATTGAAGTGAATGGGAAAGTGAATATTCTGTGGACAGTAGATCGAGACGGTAATCGATGCGCGCGGCAGGCACGGCGACTGGGAGAATTTTTGTGACCTTAAATAATTGATTCATATTAGTTATTTCGTATTTCCCACAAATGCGCCAACATTTTCGCACAAAGTTCGCAAACCTAAAACAAATCCCCATTGGGCGACGCCAACACCCCCATCCTTGCACCCTGTAATTCGTTCTCGGTTTCAGTAGAGTGGTGATGGGCCGTGAGCGTGTGTTGCGGGGAGAAAGAGAGGAGCGAGAGAGAAACGCCTTTGGGCGCAAGGGGCTGCGCGGAGGCAACGAGCGCAGCGAGGGGTGACGCGCAGGGGTTCACCCATGACGGAACCTTGGGAGACGCCGGGAGCGCTCCTGCGATCGCAAATAATAAGCTACAGCGGCGGGAGCAGATTATGTACAGTGGAGCAACGTGAGGAAGAACATCCGCAACTTTGCGTTTATTTACTTACTGTATTCATTCCTACGTTTTTATTATTGAATCATGTACACATTGTGATCCCGTGGTCGACAGCGACACTCAGCAGATAATGAATGACACATAGTAACCCAACAACATCGTAATGTACAATGCTAGATAATGTGTAACTGATGGACTTGGTGATTCGATACAGAGTCGTAGTTTTGAAAATAGAGAGTCGTAGTTTTGAGTAGTATTTTGAGATAGCAGTATTGAAGAATGAAATAAATCATACACGAGTCTTAGAAATACATTACCTCAATAGATATTTAAACAAACGATAGAGATAGAAAATATTCAAGAGAACACAATTGTGTTCGAATAAGATAAACTGGAGAATTGTTAATAGCGAAATGTTGATAGTGCAGTGCAGTACTGAGGATCCGCACACAAGAGCAAAAGTCTGAGGTGGAGAGTCTGAGGAGCTGAAGATTAAGGGTAGATGCAGGTAATAGAGTGCTGTTGAACGGAGGTACAGAGAGAAGGGCTGCGGGTGAGGATTGGGGTAGGTTTAGTTGGGGGTTGGGGTTTGCGACTGAGAGAAAGGGCTGAGATGGGACGCTGGAATCAACGAGACTCGGGTTAAGGGTTGCGGGAATAAGCTGAGATCGCGAATTGGTAGGAAGGGAGATGATGTGTGAGCTGGGATCGGGAGCTGCTATCAAGAGGACTGGGGTTGGTGGCTGCGGGAAGTTGGAATCGGGAGATACGATCAAGGGGCCGGGGATGGAGGTAGAGGGAAGGAACTAGAGACACAAGGGCAGCGAGAAAGGGGTTGTATCGGGATCTGGGACAAGCGAGGTTAGGGTTGGGAGTTGCAGGAACGGTTGGGATGGGGGACGTGATGGTGGCGGGATCGGGAACGGGAAAAACGTGGTCAGCAGCTGAGATCGAGAGGGTGGACGGGGGGAAAACGGACTCAACGAGGCTGGGATTGAGAGCTGTGGAAATTGGTTGGAATCGGAAGCTAGGTTCAAGGGTGCTGGGGTTAGGGACTACAGGAAAGGGCTGGGGTCGGGAGCTAGGATCAAGTGTTCCGGGTTTTGGGGGCTGCGGGAAAGTCTGGGCTGGGCGCGAGAAGGCTGGTGCGGAGACTGGGAGAAAAGGCTTTGGGAACCGCTGGGGTTGTGATCTGCGGGAACTGGTTGGAATCAGAAGCTAGGTTCAACGGTGCTAGAGTTTGGGACTGCAGTAAAGGACTGGACCTGGGATCAAGGGTTCTGGGGTTGGGGGCTGTGGGAAGTACTGGGATCGGCGTATGAGATCAAAGGAACTGGGATTGGGAGCTGCGAGAAAGTTTCGGATAGGCAGCTGGACTCGAGAGGGCTGATGCGGAGACTGGGAGGAAAGGCTCGGGTCGGGAGCTACGATCATCGAGGCTGGGGTTGGGAGCCTGGGAACTGGCTGGGATCGGAAGCTGCGGGAAGTACTTGGATCGGCATATGAGATCAAGGGAGCTGGGATTGGGAGCTGCAGGAAAGGGCTGGAGCGGAGACGGGGGAAAGGGCTGGGGGCGGAGGCTAAGAGAGAGGATTGGAGGCAGGCGCTTCCAAGGCGCAACGGGGCGCTGAGTGAGGCAGCCGGCAGCTTCTTCGCCCCAACCGCGCGTCCCCCTCCCCGGCGCGGCGTCCCCACGCGACGGAGCTGCGCGTCGCTTGTTTACTCGCCCGTTCCCCGTCTCCCTCCGGCGGAGGAAGGGAAGCGCTCGCGGTGACAGCCAGTTGGCGGCGGAGCGGGGGAGGGAAGATAATCGGTAACAGGACGCTGCTGATTGCTACCCCGTGCTCTATCTCCGCGCTGGAACAGCCCGCACCTCCTTCTGCCTTAGCGAAACAAAACATCGATTTATACAGTTGATATCATGTTCAACTTCGATAGCACTATCAATTTAGAAGTAAATATAGAATATTTGTTTCTTGAGGTGCATTTACTTCTCGACTTACGTGGTAATAAGAGAAGCTATTGTAATCGTGCGCCGAAAATCGCTGTTTCAAGAAATCTTACTATCAGACCCTGGTAACAAAAATGTGAATAAATCTAATAAGATTGTCCTTGTCAATGAAAAATCAATTTACGGCAAAACGTCTGTCTCAGATCAAGCAAAGTAGGCGCCAACACCGTTCAGTCGATTTTATCCAAAATTGATGTTCCTCGACCGAATTAAAGGAACTCGTGGCCTTCTGAGTTTTCAACGGATATTTGAATTTTAAGGGTGAAATTTTTTGCGCCTTTATTTGAAGAACTCAAGAAAGTACTTAAGAAGTAAGACTCACAGAAGATAAATGATTGATTGATTGAGGTTTCCGGTCACGTCAACTGCTATGGTCAATAGTCCCCGCTGGACTGGAAGATCCGGCGCCGACCTACAAGTGGGTTCAGGTATCTCCTCCCAGCGAGGCCAAGATCTAGACTCCCGACTGGGCTTCCGAAATTTGTGGTTGTGTAGTGCTTGTAAGTATGTCTGTGAAAGGAGAGAGAATGGGTTAAGGAAGAGGAAAGAAAGATACCGAATGGTCCGTAGTCAGATTGTTGGGATAATGATCCAGCATTAGCCTTCTATCCCTAGCTAGTAACCGGTGGCTAGAATTCACCTCCAGATCGGGTTTTAATTCGACCTAGCTAGTGTTGACAATTCGCCGACGTCAGGATTAGAACACTAGGACCTTCAGATCAGAGTCGCTGAGAAGGAGCAGGCTCTGACCTAACTCAGCTGCAGAAGAAGAACAAGAAGACGAAGTACTCTATATATTAATACAATTAGGAAGCAGTTTTTTAACCTTGTGAATAAAATAAATTATCCTAATCAGAGAAGACCTTGAGTAGTTATCCGAAGAGCTCCCTAGCTTCTCCACCGCCCACTCGCCTCCACTCGCCCCCGTGTCGCCTGCCGCCTGCCGATCGATGAGGTCGCCCACGCCGGTCGCCAAACACTGTCCGTTGCACCCTCCCCGCACCCGCCCTGCCCCGCTCTTAATTAAAATACTAGAGCTGCGTAAATTGCGTAGAGCGGCGTCAATTTGCTCCTCTACCTCTCCCACTGGCCCTAGCGACCTCTCACTGTGTGCCCGCCTCTGCTTTACACGGCCTTCCACGCCGATTAATTTCTCCCCGCCCATTCTTACCCCCTTACCTTTATATATCTCCCTCTTTCCCCATTTCTTTCTTCGTCGCACTGAATTTATTTTCTCTGCCCTTACCTTCCTTTATGTCTCATTATTTTTCTGATGTTCCTATGTTCTTCCATTTTTCTTATTTTTCTATTGCTCTTGGTATAATTGTCTTTTCTTCTAAGCTTGTTTCTTCTTATATACTCTGCTCGTTTTTTTCTGTTTTCATCTTCTTTTTGTTTCTGGCTTTGTTTTATCTCCTTCACTTTATTAAGTTTTCTCACGTTGCCTTATCACTTCCAGTTTTTAGAAGCGACAAATTGTCCACAGACGAACAATAGCATTTAGGAAATCGTAATAAGTCGAAGAAAGTGACATATGAGTTAGCGTTGTAATGAAGTGAAAGCCAATTGATACTCAATTGACTAGTCTCATAGAGTCTTTAAATTATTTGACGTCCGGGAGTCACTTGCGCACTTTCTAGTTTGGTATACTCTACCGTACGTCACATTACCTCTTATATTCATAAAGATGATTCGTCAGTAATTCACTCCTTCCGAAAGGTCGATCGTATCGATATTCTGTAGATGGGCAACGCTGAACTTCGCTTATCGATGCTAATACCAATTTGTTCCATATTTACGAGATGGGGGGTATGATTACGGGCCTGGAAGACTCCCCATGAAGACGTACACCACGTGGCCTTCGTTAAGCCGTAATGCAGCAGGGAGCGAGATAAAGAGAGTCGCCTCTCTTGTCACCCTCCTTCAATCTTGAGACATTCTAATCAACAAGGCGTCTGTCAGGCGCGGCGGAGACCCGGGATATTGGCTGCGTCATCACTTACCGGGCCAATCACAGGATGTGTACTCTGAGGGAAGGGGAAGTGACGAAGGAGTAGAGGCAATCTTACTAGTTTCGCAGGATTATTGGACTCCAGGGACACTTTACTTAGCCCTAGGGTGCAGCAGGCAAATCGCATTCAAGTCATGAATGTACAGAAGGTTTGCGAATTTGGTAATCTCTGTTTTAAGCTAAACATAATATCAGGTTCCTTTAATAGATCTTATTGTTTTAAACTATCATGAATCGCTTTCAAATATGTGTGAATGTTAAGGTTGTTTGTGGAATGAGGAATGTTGAATGTTTTGGAAATTGAAAATAATATTACGAATTGAATATTTTATGACACTTACAACCGTTTATGTTTTTAGTTTATATTTCATCTATATATGATTAACCAGAGGTTTCATTCATAAGAACATTTACAACGAGAATAAAATATTTCAAATAGTGCTGTATACTGACTTTTGACCAACATATACGTTAGGTCCTTAGGAACATACGTGAATCGACACAATTTAGTACAGTATTCACTAGTCTACGATTATCGCCGAATTGAGAAGGTGACGTACGGTAATGGGATCAAGAGCTTGTACTGCGGTTTTTTCATAGCTGGACTTCAAGATCACTGAAGGCCCGTCATTACGGCAGCATTTCGGCACGATATTTCGCGTCTTTCTCAGTAGTGCCGCTAGAGTCGCTTCATCTGCGGTACTGCTTGATACGGTCGCGAGCATGCGACACCTAGCGGCACTATTGGAAAAATCGCGAAAAACCGTGCCTAAATGCTGCCATTGTGAGGGGCCTTCCGTGGTCTTGAAGTCCAGCTATGAAAAAAAAACTCAGTATAAGACGACTTACATCGTGTATCGTATTTGTATTCAGTGTTTTCGCTTTATTAATGTGCATATTTAAACACAAAAATTAATTGCTGGTGATTTACTGCACACTATTTGGGCATGTACACTACTAAACGTCCCCGGAATTGTAGGTTCCAATGCGTCATCAGGCAGTGTCGTAAGTCTAACTTTTTTTGCGGGTATATCGGTTAGCGGCAACAGTCTGTTTACGGGTTCAAAACCGATCAAAGCCGTTGATATTTAAGGGCGAAAAAATCCTTCGCAACCCTGTCTTTGAGGAGAAGTAAAGACGACTGTCCCATGTTGTAGATTTACGCCATTCAACATATACTCAAGTCTAAAAGAAGCTATTGAGCTAAATTCAAAATCGCCTGTTATGTCGCCCAAATAATACTTTCAATCTCCGCTAGGTGGTGAAAGGAGCATTGCAAACTTTTCATGGTCAGACGAAAGAGCGGCCTGTTGGCTCGAGTCTCGCCACGAGAAATAAGGCATTAACTAACTTTCGTAGTGGCCGCTTAACAGCATCACTGCGCGGAGAGCCGCAGCAGAATCGTCGAAAGTGCTGCGCAGCACAATGGTGTAAGTCAGAGTTTCCTGCTGAGAGCACGTTCCGTTGGTCATTGTATGTGTTTATTTCACTACCGATTCGTGATGAGTATGCCTTGTGAGCAAGGAATGTACATGTAGGTAAAATGTATGCTGGTGTGAAGAATCAACCAAACAAATTTCTCTCTCTGTGGCCCCATTGGAATTCTAAGCATGTAATATAGTTTGTTTCATTTAAAGTAGTTCATGCAATTGTCTTAAGAAACATGCATAAGCCGACACCGCCAAATATATCGCACGTAAGAAGGATTATGTGACTAAACTCGTATCGGTCCGCTCTCTGTTGCTTGATTCTAAGAGTAAAATTCTATCCATACCTGAAATTATTTCTTATGCATATAATCTGCAAAAGTCATATTACCTCAGGTCACCGTTTTTTCCCCATCCTCTACGATCTTACTAATTATGGCCTGAGGCAATTCTCACATGCCCCCTTTCATCTTCTGAAAAGTGAATAATTAAATTCTCTCCACATAGTCCTTTATATTTTTATTTATATGATTTATTTTCACATGTCTCTTCTGAAATTTGTCTACCAATGGTAATTGGAGAATTAAACACATTATGGCAGGACCAGTCGAATCCTTCCTCTCATTTTGTCATTTCATAACTCGATAACTAGTCATCATATTATTCCTTATTTTGATTACTTACACACAGAAATGAATGAAAATGGAGAGTGACAATGGGGTAACTAATGGAAATCATTTTAATGTAAGTTCAAGAATCGAAATATGTTAGTGTTGACTTATGAGGTCATTTTTTTCAGCTTCGAACATTATGTCTACCTTAGCGCTTGACGACCTTAGCACTATTTGCCATACAGGAAAATGGAAGGTGGTCTCACCAGGGGCAGCCTATAATGACCAGAGATGGCGTCGGCTTCTTACAGTACGTTAAACCGTCTCTACACAAAACAAGAACACACATTTTTAAAGTTAGACAAAAATTCTTACTTCTTTGAGCAAAACAAACATCACTTTCAGATTCTATATTCTAAGTTCCATAAATCTAATTTGGTGAGTATTCTGTCATTTCTCACTTTTTATTGTTTCTGTTTCATCATCTACTCATGAGCCCACTTACCACCAGGAAAAATAAAACCTCAAGGACACTCATTTACTCGCAATGAATACTCTCTAACTCTGAACATATCATTGGATTCTCAGTTCCAGGATCAACAGAAACAATTTGCAGAGACATTGGAACAGAACAATAGTTCGTTACAGTGCGGAGTCATTGCGGGGAGGGGGCCGCCCGGCGGGGGCCCCTGGGCTGCGAAGGGGCGTCGCCCGGGCGCGGATGAACTCAGGCGAGCGACGCCCCGTCATTAGGCGCCCGCGCCTCAATAAGAGCGCCCCCCTCGGCGCCACGCCCCGCCGTCGCGACGCCACCGACGCTCAATCGCCGCTCGCGAGCGCAAGCACTGCCCGGCGCGGGCGGCGGAATGGAGGAGAGGAGGATGACGACGCCGCGGGAAAAGGGCGAGAGAGGGGGGGGAGAAGGGAAAGAGGAAAGAGAGAGAGGAAGAGTGAAAAAGAGGGAGAGAGAGGGGGAAGGGGAAGAGAGTAAGTGTGAGAGAGTGAGGGAGAGAGAGAGTGAGGGAGAGAGAGTGAGGGAGAGAGAGTGAGGGAGACAGAGTGAGGGAGAGAGAGTGAGGGAGACAGAGTGAGGGAGGAGAGTGAGGGAGACAGAGTGAGGGAGACAGAGTGAGAGGAGAGTGAGGGAGACAGAGAGTGAGGGAGACAGAGAGTGAGGGAGACAGAGTGATGAAGAGAGAGAGTGAGAGTGAGGGAGGGAGACAGTGAGGGAGAGACAACGGGAGAAAGAGGTAGGGAGGGAGCGAGTGAGGAGAGATGGTGGAGAAGAGAGTGAGGGTGAAAGAGAAAGGGGAGAGGGAGAGAGGGAGAGAGAGAAGAGAGAGGAGAAAGAGAGAAATGGGTATAAGCAGCGGCAAAAGGGCAACAACATGCCCTTTCCGCAACAAGGAGGACATAAGAAAGCAGGTCACTCACCAAAGACAAAATGTGTGCAATTATCTAGCAGTGGTGACTCGCGAGTAAATAACATGGTTGTTCTACACCGCGCGACATTACACCATATTATTTCAATTAATTTTTATTGTATGGGGTCAAACGCTCCAGAAAACTTAATACAATTTATTATTTTCTAAAGAACATTCCTATTTTGCTGATATTTTCATTGTGTTTCTGAATATTTGAGCAATAAGGAGAATCCGGTTGTGAATCTACGTTTGTCCCAACAAATGATAACTGAGCTTGATTATTCAATTGTGGAAATTCTGATGTAGTATTGTTGATATAATTACTGAAGAAATAAAGGTCATCTCTGTCAACGTATATTTTTATTTAAACAGCCGACTTTCGACGGCTATGCCATCATCATCAGGCTACAAATATAAACAAAATAAAACATAAATAAAATAGCAAATATTCGTAAATGCAATATAAGATAAAGTGGGGGATTAATATAAATCATAGATGCATTTAAAATTATAAAAATCACAGACCAATAGCAAATTATATTACAAAATGGGAAATGCAATGGGGGACATTAATATAGATAAATAATAGATACATTTAATATTGTAATAGTTACGAATATAAAATTACAAAATATGAAATACAAATAAAGAAAATACACATTATGAAATTGCAAAATATACAAAAAGGGAGAATAGTAATAATAATTAAAACCAATAGCAAATGATATTACATAAAGAGGAAAAGAACAAGTTTAGTCGTTTTGCGTACCTCGCCATGATTCACATTGCTTTCACACCATGATTCACAGACTTGTCAGCCTTCCCTTACCACAAGACAATTTTCGAAAAGAAACATACACCAGTAACTACATAGCTACCGCTAATGGATACAGTACCACGCTCGGTGACAACATACTAAGTCGCAAATTATATAATAATTAGTGGTGTTAAAGAATGGCAACAGTTTCTCCTAGTAAAGTTTTCTACATTTTTTGGCGTGGACAGGTTTTACGGTCTCGCCCTGTCCTCTTGCCAGCTGCCACCTATCGCCGCCCAAAGTACATTTTTTGAGGTTTTGTCAACTTCTCGGTTTCCTAATAGTAGAACCGAAATATTACTTTAAGAAATGTTAAGGAATAGAATATTAAGAAAAGAAGGTTAAAGTCTCGTCCTAAATAGCAATTTTCTTAGAAAAATTTAGAGCCGTTTTTGAGAGACAAACAGATAGCGACAGATAGACCAACAGACAGATGGACAGACTGACGGATGTTTTAAAAAAAACAACAACACTTTTTCAGTGTCAGGGGATCCCAAAACGTATTTCCGTTGAAATCTAGAAATAGATTTTCCGCAGCATTACATAACTTTCTCTATATTACGTACATTACTCCGTACATACGTATTATACGTGAAAGTATAAAACTGGAAACGTACACAAGCCTCACACGACTCACCCAGAAACCATCAAAACTTATTTCACACTATTAGAAAATACATTTTTCACGTTTCCATTACCACACACGATTCCCTCAAACACCTACTCTCACCTCGCAACACCACCACACGCACGCAAAGTCAGGAGTTTATAAACTCCACTGCCAGAATTGCGAAGCAAAATACATGGGCCAGACGGACAGAAGCTTCAATGCCAGAGTTAAAGAACATTTACTTGCATAGAAACACAAAACAATCAGATCGCATATTGCTACACATCTTATAAACACAGGCTACACCTTCCCTCCAGACTCAGACATTCAAATTCTTGAAATAAACAATAAGTTCTAGAACAGAAGCTCTTTAGAAATCATTCTAATTTTTCAAACCAAACAGATATCTGAAGCTCTCCTCGACGAACGAACTAAATTTTCTGTGTCCCTCTGTTAATAATTTTACGTACCCCTCCCTCAGAAATTGACCCCCCCAACCACCACCACCACCACCTGAGACATTTCCTAGAAGACACAAAACAGACCACCGATATCTCGCCGGAGCTCCAGAAAGCTATAAAAACCCCGTGACATATTCTTTCTGCACACAGCCTCCCGACTTTTGCCACTCTTTTGCCACTGAGGTAAGCAAAGTGGGCGGCCCTGGAATTGCGTGATGCAGGATGGAAGGACAGTTGCGTCATGCGGTTGGGCACTTCTCTTGAAGCATTCGGGGTTCCTCGGAACGTTAGAGCTGCATCGTGCACAGTTCATTTGGTGTCTTATGGCCGACGAAGCCCCGCCCAATAACTGAGATTGATAGCAATGCTAAATGTTCAGGAGCTTCAAATTGCAGCTCACGGATGCCTGCGAGAACGCTGCGCACCCGGCTGGGTTCGCGAATTAATCGCTTGAAGAGTAAACACAGGCTATGTGTCGTCCAAAAATAGAAAAGCTGTCTTTCTAGAGCAAAAAGAAAATATTTCAGAGAACCAGAATACGTGGGGATTCTGCAGCTCTCATTCTAGAGCCGTCGCTGTTACCTAGTACAGTGCGCTTGGAAAGTACTCTCCGCACATAGCTGAGTCGCATTAAAAGTTGCATTTATGTTGGTAGCAAGCATATCTCTTTGTAACAAGTGAAGGGCACAACACTCTCAGCATCTGTTATGATTGTGCTGAGTACGTAATTTCCTTTTTACAAGTCGCAGCTCGTGGTACTAACATAAATTTTGTTGCTAGCACTGTGACGAGGAAGGTGCCACTGCAAAGAGACTGCTCTGGTACGCTGAAGTATATTTCTAATGCTCAATCAAAATGAAAGAAAACTATGCAGCCAACAATCGCGCGAGAGTTTCTATGGTAGATCCCTAGAAATTCAGTAAAAATACAAAAACAATGTAACTGTCGAATTTCCTTAAAAATACAAATATTTAATTGTGCTAATCTATCTATTAGCGTCCAGACTGAATTCTCAAACTCAAGTGCGTCACTGCTTATGATACAGTCGACGTTCTAAGACAGCAAGTCTCCAAGGAAGAGTCGCCATAAACAACATAAAATATTTAAGGAGATTAAATTAAATGTTTTACATGCAAGACATTTGGTCTTACGATTACATATCTAAAAATGTAAACGTCGGTTGTTTACCCGTTCTAAAAAGTAGGTTACGGGTAAACTGTGACGGAAGTGACTACTGGGTGTTTTTTTCGTGTTTCCGGGCGCGTCAACTGCTTTGGTCATTAGTCCCGTAAGTGTAGTGCGTGTTTGTTCTCGGGAGATTACGGTGATCTTCCCCGCTGGATGACGAGATCCGGTGCTGACCTACCGTCGGCTAGTGGGGTTTCCCCCTAACCAGGACTCTCCCACCAGCGGGGCACCGCCCCAGCCGGGACAAGCTCTAAGCTCCAGAACAGTCTCCCAGAATATTTGGTAGTGTAGTGCATGTTATTGTAAGTGTGTGTGTGTGTGTGTGGCCCGTTTGGTACGGTACTGCTCCGGCATTCGCCTGGTGATGATCGGAGAAACCACGGAAAACTACCGATCAGAGCAGCCGGCGGCTAGAATTCTCCTCCAGGCAGCGACTGAATTCGACCTAGCTGAAAAGCTAGTGTCGAAAATCTTGCCGCCGTCAGAACTCGAACCTAGGACCTCACGGTCAGAGGCGCTGCAGTGGCATCAGTTGATGCACTGAGCCATCGCTCCTGGTTAATGTTTTCTGACTCTGTTAGTTTCTTCTAATCTTTTACTCGCAATATGTTCAGTACGCTCCATATGCAAATATTTCTTGTAAACAAACGCAAAGCAAGTGAAGTCGCAGGCTTCCGCGGCCAGAGTCATGTGAATGTTGGCTGTCCGGGAAGACCTTTCCTTTCGTGGTCTTCCGCAGACCAGCCCGGAGGTAGACCACGAAAAGATGGTCCAAACGTCGGCTACACGCGGCATCACCCGGACAGCAAAGATCATTTACATAAACACATAGCAAGGCCCACTAAAATAGTTCTTAGGAATCAATTCGACGTCATCAAATGCATATCTCGAAAAGTAAAGATGTACCTTAATTTCCCAAAATTTAAATTATTCTTAAATGGAAACGAAAAAATATTGAACGTAACACGTGAGTAAAGCAGTATAATTGGACTCGTGGTATAGAGGAAAACTCGCTCGTTTAGTCGCTCGTTTTCTTGAACATACCACTCACGCAATTATACCCCTCTTTATCCACTCGTTTCTTTAATTACTATAGTTTATCGCTGTGCTATACGAGGGTATTTTAATTGTCGTTCTTGAGCAGTGTGCGTGCCACTGTCTGAAAAACCATTTTGTGCGGTTTTGCTGCTGCGGGCCACTAGTTGAATTCATTCCGCGTTCAGTCCGCCACAAACCAGTGGATGCCGTCGCGTTGTCTTGAGGCAGTCTAGATGTCGCCGTCTGAAACCCTGTCTGGGCGCGGTCTCAACCCGCGCCGTACGAAGCGCAATTCCTGCCCACGTACCCGGCCGCTCAGTTCCTTCCCCGCTTAATTAAATTCTGGCGACACCTCGCACCCGCTCGCGTCGCTGTCGCCTCGGATGACACCCTCCGGCGGCGCTTTCTCCCCATTTTCCCCTCGTCGCCCACGCGCTCCGCTGCTGCCGTCTGTACATTCACCCGCGCAGCTACTCTCCGTGAAGCTCGAGGTGTCGCTTGTGCGGTTCTACGGATTCATCGCTTCTTCTTCGCCTGCTGCTTTGTCGCCGGTTCCTTGATCTCGGCTTCGACACTAGCTAGATAGCTAGGTCAGGCTCAGCCGCTGTTTGGAGAAGAATGTGACCGCCTGCTGTGATCAGTGATTTTCCGTGGTTGCTCTGATCAACACCAGGCAAATGCCGGAGCAGAACCGTAAGAGATGGGTCACGGGCCGATCTTTCCTTCCTCTTTCTTGTTCTTTCCACATCCCTTAGTTACACACTCTTACACTCACATCTACACTTTTCGGAAGATCATTCGGTCCCGCCTGGGGCGGTGCCACACTAGTGAGAGATATGTGATTGGGAAAAATCCCCGTTAGTCGACGTAGTTTGGCGTTGGATCAGCGGAGGGAGATCATCGCTACCTTCCGCGATAAAAGCAATCACTACACTTACGCGACAAATAACTTAAGTAGTTGACGCGCCCGGAATCACTAATCAATGATCTCGACTGCTACCGTCTGTACACTCACCCGTACACCTAGTCTCCGTGTTGGTCGTGGTGTCGTTTATTCTGTTCTGGTGGAGCCTACAGATTCATCGCTTCTTGCGTGCTGCTTTGTCGCCGATTCCTTCATCTCGTCTTCGACACTAGTTAGACAGCTAGATCGGGTTGAGTCGCTGTGGGGGTAAATATGATTCCCCTCTTTTTAAGCTGACACAGTGAAGGAGATATTCAGAATATTTGGGGAAAAAACTCTCCAAACGATTTGACAACCCCGCCAATAGCTGAACAAATTGTATTCATTAATAGCGACATTACAGTTATAATTTTGTTTTCCTTGTAGTGTGTTTTATTTATTTGCTAGTAAAATGTGTCATATGTAAAAAACAAGAACCGACAGTAGTTGGATTATGGACGTGTTAGAGATTGTTTTTCTAAATTTAGCAACAGGATTTATCCACTTTTTCGTTACCAGAGCTCGGCATTAAGAGATTTTCTGGTGAAAATTCACCGTTTGCCGGTGCATGATAACATAACTTTGTCTTATTACGAAGAACGAGGCGAGAAAGTAAAAATGTTTGATGCGAAAGAGAGCTCAGAACTGTAGTTGTTCCCCCTATCCTTTGAGACTGTGAACGCCAATGACCGCAACTACTTATGAAGATCCTACTTTGCCTTAAAAACTAGACGCTAAAGAAAATTCAAGCACAGATTCGGAACCTGGTCGTGGCATGAAGTAAATTGCAAAATTTTCTGATAGTGTGATCATTTTTCTTTGTTGACCAATATAAGACAGTGGCTCGTGCAAATTCTGTTTACTTCTTGTGAAAGTAGAAATTATTGTAAAACTAATTTGTCTTTACATACCGGATTTTCTTATTGTAGTATTATTTCCTGTATTTAGTTTTCATAAAAAACTAATAGTGCAACAGTATGGCACAAACGTTCTCGTAATAAAGTTTTCTAATTTCCTTGGTGTGGACTGGTTTTATGATCTTTGCCCCATCCTCTTGGCAGCTGCTATCTATCGCCACCCAAATACACTTTTCTTTGACATTTTCTCAATTTTTAGGTTTCCTAATTGTAGAACCGAAATATTACTTTAAGAATATTAAAGACAGATAAAACATCGTAAATAGCAATTTTCATTGAAAACTTGATGTAAATGCAAAATTTGAAGGACTTTTCAACTGAAATATTTTGAGT
Organism: Teleogryllus oceanicus; assembly: GCA_964035755.1. Lineage (NCBI taxonomy): Eukaryota > Metazoa > Arthropoda > Insecta > Orthoptera > Gryllidae > Teleogryllus > Teleogryllus oceanicus. Next base: position 52,829,770 of record CAXIVR010000004.1, read on the forward strand.
GTTAGGCAATTTGAGTTGACGTCATTTGAAGCACTTCCATTCACAAATGCAATAGTGTTTACAAATTGCAGAAAATGCGTGTATTAATAGCGTGAGAGAGAGTAAAAAATTACATTTCTGTAATTTTTTCAAAAACAAAAGGATACATTACGATTATCTTTACTACATAATAAACAGTGCAATAGTTGAAAAAATTTGGAAACCCGTTGGAAAGAATTTGAAGAAAAAATTTGGAGCCATTTTTGAGATAATCCTGTTTTTGATTTTGTTTAGTCACATATTACATGCAATATTGTGCGAAAATAACTACAATTTTCAAAAACAAAAAGAATGCACATGAACTTATTGAAATAACTGAATATGAACAACAAATGGCATTTGAAGGATGTGTATTTTATTTTATTCTTATAAGAAATTTCTTAAGAAAAAATTTGGAGCCGGTTTTTGAGAAAATTTTGAAAATATCCCAGGGGCTTCCTGAAAAATACCCCCAAATTATTAGAATGTTTTCAATATTTCAAAGCTTCAACTAGAGCCAGATAGACATTTATTCAATTTGGAATCAATTCTACGCATAGTTTAGGCGCTAGTAGTGTTCATAGACGGACGGACAGACGAACGGGCAGACGAGCGGACGAACGTTTAAAGAAAACAGCTTTTTCGGTATCAAGGGACCCCAAAACGTATATTTCCGTTGAAATCTCGAAATCGATTTTCCGCAGTATTACATAACTTTCTCTATACTACATATATTACTCTGTGTATACGTACGTATACAGGAATGTAAAACAACTGAAAAAAATTACAAATAGCAAAAAAGTCGGACACCCGTTCTTTGCCTCTTAAGCGAATGTTCTTAAAAGATATAACACACAGTATATTGTTATACATTCTTTAATATATGTATGGAATTACATTCATATATCTATTAAAAATTACATATAATAGATGTATATTCCATTATTGTACATACATGTAATATCTAAAGGGCCCCGACTGGACAGGATCTCTATTAGAATACGAGTTAGCGCCCTAGAGTAAATACATTTCCAAATGGTTCACTGATTCTTACTTGACACACCAAGCAGACTTTCATGGAGAACGTCGTCGCCTCGTGCCTAGGAGCGCGCAGCCGCTCTGCTTTTCCGCTGGCGCCTCGCCTTGGCTCGCGCGCGCGTCAGGGGCCGGGCGGGGTCAGGGGCGGACGCGGGGGCGGGGGCGGCGACGGGATCGACGGCGGGGGCGGAGTTCTTTCCGTTTTCGCCCCTGCTCACTGAGCTGCTGCGAAGGCGCGAAATGTACGTCTCCATTCCTCGGCTATCCACGTCCTCGTGCGTCTAAGGGAGCACAATAATAATAATAATAATAATAATAATAATAATGATAATAATGATAATAATAATGATAATGATAATAATAATGATAATAATAATGATAATGATAATAATATTAATAATAATATTATTAGTAATAATAATATTATTAATAATAATATTAATAATAATAATATTTGCGTATTGGCCATTACTGATCACGCTACATATTCTATTCTGAGGTCAAGTCGCATTCTATCCTGGAGGGAGATTAACGTGTCTCATTACGGCGATCAGCTTTCCGGCTGTGTCCCTAGGTAAGAAAAGGTTGTTGCGCCTTGAATTATGAATTTTGAGGTAATAGGATGCTGATGAGGGGTGAAGGGACTACCACAAATACGACCATGCCTATGCAGGACTCAAACCTGCGGCCTCCTCGGCACAAACGACGGCTGCCTGAACGGGGCCGCTCAGCAGCCGCAGGGGGCCGGCATTATTATTATTATTATTATTATTATTATTATTATTATTATTATTATTATTACTATTATTATTATTACTATTATTATTACTATTATTATTATTATTATTATTATTATTAATCGGTCAGTATATTAGTCGGCTGACTCAGTTACTCAGCTTGCAAATCCGCCGCCGTGGGGACTCCTTGTCATACAATTTAAGTTGGCGTCTCCACTACAGTCTTGTCCAAATTATTAGACTAAGAGCGTTTCAATTGCAATTCAATTACAAATACAAAAAAGTTTCTTACAACATACGAGTTTTTTTAAATATTTAGTATGCATGCCATTGTACTTGATGAGCATTGTAAGCCTTTTAGGCATTCTTGTCACAATATTAATACACGCAGTCTTAATTTTTTCATCATGATGTCAAATTTGGCCGAGTTATTATAAAATATCTTTACTGGACTCAAATTGAAATTTATAACTTTTTAGTAATATTTAACACTAATCTTCAGATCTCCTCAATTTACAATATTCACAATGCTAAAAGGTGAGTTTACTCTAAAAGAGTTCAAGTTTGAATAGCTGATACGCAGGCAGGCATTGAACACTAAGGAAACAGGCTGTCAGGGCAGTTATGACAACTTCCAACATCGTACCTTACCTTGTCTTGCTTGTTACAAGTTATACAGTTTGGTGCAAGTACTAAATGTAATAGACAAACACAAAGCAATATTTGTAAGACATTTGCAGAAAAACACAAAACAATAATTTAGTCTAATAATTTGTACAGAACTGAACTTGGTACTACTCGCGCAACTTTTCTTGAACGATGACCTTGCTTCCCCCTCCCTTGAGCAATAAACAGTTGAAGGCGAAAGCTCGCAGCGAGCACTGATGACAACGTTCCAAGCATTAAAACTTCGTTGGCGGAAAACATAAGCTAGCCAAAGCTAGTTGTTTTCATAGTCGAGAACTTACGTTTAGGTTTATTACCATTAGCTAAAACATGGCTGAGATAGGTCCAGGTCCTTCATGGGAGGCACCTAAAACGTCTATCTTGTTCCTGCTGTGCTTACTCAGAGCGATGACCTGGCCGCACACGTAGAACTTTGATTTTCCAGACGTTGGCATTACTGTAAATACTCTAGAGGCCGACTTTGTAACTAATACCTCCACTCAGCCCGTCACGGACCGCGCGCGATCTGTCCTTTCTCTTTCTTGTCCTATCCTCTCCCCTTTGACACTCGCTTACACTAACATGCACTACACTTCCACATATTCCGGGGGACCGGTCGGGTGCTTAGAGCTTGTCCCGGCTGGAGCGGTGCCTTGCTGGTGGGAGAGTCCTGGTTAGGGGGAAACCCCACTAGCCGACGGTAGGTCGACGCCGGATCTCGCCATCCAGCGGGGGAAGATCACCGCCATCTTCCAAAAAAACATGGAGTACATTAACGGGACTAATGACCGATGCAGTTGACGCGCCCGGTAACACGAAAAAATTAATCAATCAATCCACTCCACCCGCATTTCTTCAATCCATCGTTCAAGAAAAGTTGCGCGAGTAGTACGTGTCGCTGTCTACCTTTTCCTCCGCTGCTGGCTCCTGTCGCTCCCCCGCGTCTGCTTCGGGGGTCTCCGAGAGGTTGGTGATCGAGGGCGCGTGGGACGCCTGGGCAGGAGACTTGCTGCGAGACAAACAGCTTCAATCACTCTCTCTTTAAAGAAATGAGGCCTTGCAAAGCCAAAGGAGAAGATTACCAAAATTTTCTAAACAAAGGTTTTCTACATCTAAATCTAATTGATAAAAATTAATGTTAGTTCGTATTTTTGCGCTGCCGTACCATTCATCCGATTGCGATAAAAATTGCGCACACGTACGCGAAGAATATAGTGATAGTACAGTAGGAAGGCGCGTTCGACCGACATACGAACATTCCCACTGTCCTATAGACGCCCGTTGAGGATGATTTTATGCGTTTATGCTGACTCAAGCACCGCTGAGCTGCTCTAGGCAACCCGCCGCATCCTCAAGTAGTAACCACATCTTCGGTGCATATTCTGCCCCTGCGATTGTGAAATATCGGCCCGCATTATTACTTGAACGTTATCTCAGACAAGTAAATCAAATTTCTCCAAGGCAGTGATATCGGGAATGCATGCTCAAACTTGAGGGAGAACATACTTGACAACCATGTCCAAACCAGGACGCAGAACAGAATTTTAACTATGAACGATATCATAAACAATGCAACCTTCATTTTTATATTTATCAATACGATGTTATTGCTAGTGAAAGTGAAATAAATATGTACTACTTAATAAATGATGAAACTCCGGGGAAACAGTGATTACTCGTCAAGTTTTCTCAGCACACCTACTTGTATAATGTATTTTCCTTTTATTGTTTACTCTGATAAACGTGTGTGGTATAGATTTAGATATGCAAATGAAGGATCCAGAAGATGGAGTCTACGTATAAACTGACACAGAACTTAAATCAGCAAACGGTAAACTTAAAATGGACAAGTATTAGTCACAATAGCCTTGTTATACCGCGTAACCATTCTTTGTGCTTGACAGTCTTATGCCTGAAACTGAGAAAGTGTTATCAATTCTCTCTTGCCAAGCTTTCTACATGCTCGCCTTCTTTTCTTTAGAAACCCATAATCGTCGTCCACTCGAAATGAAATGTATAGAAAAGTGTTATGTTTGTAGGGCCATTACGACGACCCGATGTGTCATCCATGAACACGTACTTCTACTGCAATCGATTTTAATACTACAATTGCACACTATCCCCACTTCGAGATGGCAAGAAGGAAAGCTTGCACAAGCGGATTAATCTGCCAACAATTACTGGTTTATACTTTGATTTATTTAACGTGGCGCCTCAAGGTCTCGAGCTGGAAGGAGTGGTGCACATTGGCATCCAATCGGTAGTTCCAAACCAAAAATTTAAATCGTAACGAAACGCCAGATTGGATGACAGTGTTTCCCTCTTCGTCCAGCTCATGGCCTTGAGGTGCCGCGTTAAATAAATCGGAGTATAGGAAATCACTGTGAAGTCTCAAGATTTCTCAAGTGTCAAGCAAAAAAAAGACGATTGGTTGACGGGGCAGACAGCGGTTAACAGCGCTTAACCTCACCCTCCCGACGTTTTGATGCTTTCGCTCTCCTGGTCGCTAGGCTCTCCGTGACCTCCAATGAACAGCAGCTGGTACCAGTCCCGACCTCGACGCCGCGCCAGTCCCTTGCGAAGGGCGTACTGCATCACCGACAAAACGGTGGCCTGCAACAAGCACGGCATTACCCAGGTTGGCTTCGTTGCTCACCCCTCTCCTCGCAGTTTCTGACAAAAGTTCTATTCGGTTTGACGATTGGATATTTAATTCATTTACGAACGTGTTTGAATGTTATTAGAACTTAAGAGATGGAACGAAATCATTTCAGTCCACATGAGCTAACATTTTTGATCGATTGGTTTCCGGGCGAGTCAACCGCTAAGATCATTAGTCCTATAAGAAGTGCATGTTTTACGGAGGGAGGTGGTGGAGATCACTCTGGATGGCGCGGTATGACACGTCGGCTCGCGGGGCGTTCCCGAACCAGGTATCTCCGACTAACGAAGCCTCCGCCTCAATCAGGATAAGACCTCAATTCCCGTGTGGTCTCCCGGTGTGTTTGTTAGTGTGGTGAATGTGTATGTAAGTAAGGGGTGATGATAGGACAAAAAAGAAGAAGAAAAGGAAAAAGAAGAAAAGTAGAAGGAAAGATTGCACGAGGTCCGTGCCCGTTTGGTAGGGTACTGCTTCGTCATTCGCCTGGTGTTGATCGGAGAAACCGTGGAAAACTACCGATGAGAGCAGCTGGCCACTAGACGTCTCCTCCAGACAGCGCCTGAATTCGACCCAGATATCTAGCTAGGGTGGAAAATCCTACCGCCTTCCTCATTCTTGTCCTATCCTCACTGCCTACTTTACACGTATTTATACTTACACGCTCTACACGACCGCACATGTTGGGAGAGAAATTGGAAGCTTATCGTCCCGGCTGGGCCGGTGCTCCGCTGATGAGAGATATCTAGTAGGGGAAAACCAGCTAGCAGACATGTAGTTCGAAGGCGGATCTCGCCATCCAGCGGGGGGAAGGTCATCGCCACCTCCCACGATAAAACATGCACTACACTTACGGGTCTAATTACCTTAGAAGTTGAGAGCCACGAAAAGGGAAACAAATAAATCGTGGAATGCCCCTGCAGTTACGCACATGCGCATTGCCTTACCTTCTGCACGGCGGGATCGCCGACGAGCTCCGTGAGGAAGTCCAGGGTGAAGGCGACGCCGCGGTCCATGCGCGACGCAGGCACACAGGGCGCCGCGCCCCTGCCCTTGCCACGCCCACCCCGCCGCCTCACTGGCGCCATGCTGCTGCGGAGGCCACTCTCGAAACTGTGTGCACCGACGGACCATTCGTGACGGTACCATAGCAGTGGGGCAGAAACGGCACGTACTTTCTCGCCCATACTTTCACACAAAATTACGAGAAAATATTCAAATTTTCGGAAAAATGTATATGGCTGTATATCAAAATCTATCTTTAAAGAAACAGGTGACATTACAGGGAAAAAAATCTCTATCTTTATGATTATAATCGTAGGAAGGCGCTGAAAATTTTTGAATATTTGCAATTTTCGGAAAATTCGAAATTTCAACGAAAATCAGACCTTCACCATTCTCTTAAACGTCCTTTACACTATCCAAGAAAAAAAAGTTGGAGCATTTTTTTAATATTTTGAAAATATCTGGAGGTTCATGTAAAGTACATCCCAGAATTAAAATATCGGTTTTAAATTCAAGGGACTGCAAGAGCAGTCATATTGATTAGGGAATATTAATTTTGGAGGAAATCGACCGTGTAGCCGGTAGCATTGTTCACCGACAGACGGATGGACGGGCGGACCGACGAACCGATGAACCGACGGACCGACGAACTGACGGAAAGCCGTCATTTGATTTTTCGGTGTCAAGGATCCACAAAATATCAGTTATGGCTACACCACGTATTAGAAGATTTTATCTTCTAAATTTTTCAACGGGATTTATCCGCTTATTCGTTACCACGGCCCTATAATTAGAGTATTTATGCCGAAACCCTGCCGTTTTTACTTTCTCGCTTCGGCGTAGAGAGAAAGTTATCAAATACGTGAAAAACGGCCAATTTTCGGCAGAAAACTCTTTTCACGGGGTCCTGGTAACGAAAAAGGGGATAAATTCAGTTGCAAAATTTAGAGGGAAAAATCCTCTAACACGTGGTATAGCCAACATGTTTTCTCCAAAATTGATATTCCTCAATCTATCT